>CM061063.1:225562602-226162602 GCA_030762895.1 Sophora flavescens | reverse complement strand
CTTTGTTGGTTGCCATCCAAGAACTGCATTTCTTTATCATCAGACACATCATCATTAATCACTTCAATATCTTTTCTCCCCTTTTTCTTCTTCCTCTTATTGATGTGGCTCTCATCTTCCTTGTTCCTTGTGAATGTAATATCCTCTTCAATGTAACAAGTTTGTCTCTCAGCCGCTTCACCACTACAATTTTCCTCAAGGGCTTCACTTAAATTGAGTATCTCATCAGTTCCATGCCTTTTCTTTCTCTCCTTATGCTTCATTTTATGTCCTTTATTTGACTCCAGCTCAAAACTGCTTCCCGAATTGCTTCCATCAATCTTAGACCCTTTCTTCTTGACTTTCTCATCCATGGGATTAGTACTATTACAGATTACACCCCAACTCAAATCTGCAAAAAAAGGAGAGAGAGAGCGAAATTAGACAAAAATAAATAAAACTAGATATAAATCATGATTTCTGTGAGAAAAACAAAATCAAATACACTGTTTCATAAGAACATCGTTAATGAAGTGAAACACAAGTACACAACAATCTCATATTTCACTTTATTTTCAAATATTGTTTATCGCTCATTATCAATTGACAAATAACTATATAGCTGAAAACAACCTGCAGATGGATCAATCTTGAAACGAACATGTCTTCCCTATATATAGCTTTGACAACAATTTTTGACTCACTATCAGCAATAGTTGATTTGAGTTTGGAATGCTCCTTGTTCTCAAAGCTCTGAGAGCCTGATGAACTGCTATACATCATTTATCCACAGTTACAATTATGTGCTACTACTACACATGCAGTTACAAGATATATGATAAACTCCACCACAAATGAAATGATAAAAAACAGGGCAATCTGCATGGCCGTCATAAAGCACTGCTAGATTTGAAAAGCTTGTCAAAAGTTGCAGGATACTAATTCAAAATGGAAATGGTCATATTGCAGCAAGGAAGAGAACAAGAGCATATAACCAAATATTATGTGAAGATGAAGTGTTAATTAAAAAAATGGTCTAAGGATATGAAACAGACACAGTATATTGTTATATTTCTCTTGTATGGGAATATCTATAAACCGCTTTTATCCTTGCTTCATAAACAAGCATAAAAAGAGATTCAAGCTGAACAAAGGCAAGTAGAATATAAAGAGATTCATAAACAACTCAGCAAAGAATGTATTGCTCTAACACAAAAGGCATTCATGCTGAACAAGGCAAGTAGAATATAAAGAGATTCTTCAAGAAGCATTAAAATTTCAAAACAATAAGGTAACATATACACGAGCCTCAATATAGGTGTTAGTGCGAGTACTTTCAAAAATCAAAATGTATAGATTCTCCTAAGTCCTAACCTGCTTCTTTTCAGATCAAATTTTTTGGCTTTTGCTTTTGCCTTTATCTCCTTTCTGCTTTATGCTTCTGCTTCACTCAGACTCAGTGTCTCATTCTGTCATGCATATAACCTCATTCGGTTCCTCAGTCTCACACTCTTACTTATTTGCTCTGGATCTCTGCTCACTGTGCTTCGAATCCCAAATCATCCGATCTACTAGCCTCACCCCAAGGTAAGATCTTCCTTTTCTCCTTTGCTCTGTTGTCGTCCTCCGGGTGTGGGGTTGAGTGGGTGAGGGCTTGAGGCCGTGAGTCCGTGACTGAGGAGGGCCGTGAGGTGGAGGGCTGGAGGCCGTGGGTCGTGAGGCGGAGCCTGAGAGAGAGGGGGGAGGCTGAGCCTGAGAGAGAGGGGAGGGGCCCAGGGGGGCCGCGATCTGGGTTTTGGCCGGTGGGTAGCCGCGGCGCCGGACGAGTGACGGAAGAGGGAGGGTAACCGGTTGAGACTTGACCTGTTGAGATGTTCACGTCTCAAGGTTGCGCGACGTCGCCAGCGGCGGACCTGGTGGCTGGTGCTGTCACGGGTGGGGAGGGGTGAGTGGTGACTTCCAGCTAGGGTTGCAGGTTGCTAACTTGAGTGAGTGTGGATGTGGAGAAAAACGAAGAAAAAAAATAAACAGAGGAGGGGAAGAAGAAGAGGTGAGACGTGAGAGTGACTTCTGTGAGACCGTGAGGGGCGAGAGAGGGACAGGGGAAGAAAGAATTGAAGAAGGAAACGTGAGGCTGTGAGGGACGCGTGAGAGGGATGGGTAATTAGTAATTAGGTTTAGGTCATTGACTCACTGCTGCACAATTGCACATCTTATCACTTTATCAGCCACTGACTCACTGTATGTGTGCCGTGTGTGTGGGTTGGGGGTGGGGTGATCGAATTGGGTGGGGCAATTTTTTTTTAATCAAAAATTTTATGTAGGAAATTAATTGAAATTTTGAAATAATATAGAAAAATTTTGAAAGGAAAATAAAATATATATTGATATATTAATCTAATTAGTGGTTTAGTATATGTTTAGTTAGTATTTATTGTTCAAATTATATGCTAATAATTGATTTGTTGTATTAAATAATTTACTGTAAGTATTAATTAGATTATCTGTGTTTTGTTAATTACTAGTTTATATTAAAGTTTTTATTTGAAGGCTAGTTTAGATCGGAATTTTTTTTAATCAAAAATTTTAGGTGGGAAATTAATTGAAATTTGGGAATAATATAAGGAAAATTTGAGAGGAAAATAAAATATATATTGATATATTAATCTAATTACTGGTTTAGTATATGTTTAGCTAGTATTTATTGTTCAAATTATATGCTAATAATTGATTTGTTGTATTAAATAATTTACTGTAATTATTAATTAGATTATCTGTGTTTTGCTAATTACTAGTTTATATTAAAGTTTTCTTTTTGAAGGCTAGTTTAGATTAAAGTTGTAAGTTTGGTTGAATTATTGATTGATGTTTATTTATAAATATTGAACAGGGTGTATAAAATATACACAATGCCTCCAAGAGAAGAATTTCTTACACAAAGATTAGATGGTGCTCCGAGTGATGATATTGGATGGCATTTTGGAAACCCAGTAGCCGGTAGTCGTAACAATATCGAATGCAAACTTTGTCACAAGATAATAAAAGGTGGCATTACAAGAGTGAAGCAACATATAGCACATATGAAAGGACAAGTGTCTGGTTGTGCTAGAGTGAGCAAATTGGCTAGAGAAGGTATGATGAAGCTTCTTCTTGAAGGAAAAGCAAAGAAAAATGACTCCAAAAAAAGAAAAGAAGAATTTGAAGCACGCCTGAGAGGAGAAGATGAAGATGAAGATGTGGATCACCTTATTGATGAACGAATGAGGTTTTCTACATAGGAAAGCCTTAGATCACATCGCGAATGGGAAGACAGGCAACAATTTAGACAACAAACAGGAGGGCGTGGAAATATATATGAACAAGGTGGGAGCTCTCATGCGAGTGTTGGTGGGGGTGAAAGGCCTGAAGATGTTACTCTGGAGTTGAGATCTACAAATATTGATCTTATGAGGAGCAAAAGCATGAAGCAACCGAAAATCAGTAAGGGTATCATGAAGACTTGAGGAGGAAGCTAGGAGAGGCAGTAAGCAAGTTTTTTATTTATGGACACTTACCTATGAATTTAGCTAACTCTCCTTGGTTGCATAATTTGATTGTTACAACTGCTGAGGTAGGTAAAGGGGTTAAATGACTGACCCCTTATGAAATCTCAGATGTATATTTAGAGAACGAATATAGGGAAATGAGGAAGTGGTTGAACGTATTGAGAGGTACATGGAAAGAAAAAGGGGTGACAATAATGTGTGATGGTTGGACGGACGGTATCAACCATACTCATATTATGAATTTTTTGGTGCATAGCAGTAAGGGGACAATTTTCTTGAAATCTATTGATGCTTCTGATGTTGTTAGTAGAAACACAGATTACTACTTTCAATTATTAGATAAAGTTGTTGAAGAAGTGGGAGAAGAGTTTGTTGTTCAAGTGGTTACAGATAATGAAGCAAAGACCTGAAAGCGGTGGTCGGCCCGATGGAGAAGCGGCCTCATTTGTATTGGTCTGCTTGTGCGGCTCATTGTTTAGATCTTTGCTTGGAGGATATAGGAAAAAAGAAAAATGTACAGAAGTTATTAACTGATGCAAAGACTATGACAAATTTTCTCTATAACCATATATGGATTGTCGATCTCATGAAAAAATATACTGGAGGTAGAGAAATTGTCTGTCCTGGTGTTACCCGATTTGCAACGCAGTTCCTATAACTTCAAGCAATTGTACAGCAAAAGCAAGGTCTGAGAAACATGTTCAACTCTGAAGAGTTTAGGAGATCTAAATTTGGTAAAGCGAAAAATGAACCGTCATATGAAGCAAGAACAATTGTTAATGATGGTGAATTCAGGAGTAAGTCCCAAGACATATTGAAGGTGTTTGAGCCTTTAGTAAAAGTTTTGAGACTTGTTGATGGTGACGAGAAACCAACCATGGGTTTCATATATGAAGCCGTTGATAGAGCTAAACAAGCAATTAGACAAAACTCTTGTTATCATTCCAAATATAATGATTTAATAGACAAGCGATGGAGTTACATGCATTTCAATCTTCATTCTGCCGGTATGTTGATATAATTTATAAATTTATTTTTATCATGTAATTTTATATTTATACTTTCATCCATAATAATATGTTATCCTTTTTTAGGTTATTTTCTTAATCCGCAATTTCAATACGGAGTTGAACATGGGGATGATGTCTATAAAGAAACGTTTGAAGGAACAAATAGAGTCATATTCAGAATAGAAAGAAACATCGATGATCAGATTAAAGCTCTGAACCAGGTTAGTAATGACTATTTATATTTTTAAACTTATAATTCATTATTTATCAAATGAAGATATTTACATATTGATATATTATGTTATATTTCACAGTTAGTACTTTTTAGAGATAAGGTTGAAACATTTGGTACTCATCAAGCTCAAGCAACTTGGTCTAAAATGAATCCAGGTAAAATAATTTTTTTTTATAAATCAATGAACTTTAAATTTATTTTTTAATATAATAACTTATAATTTGTTTACCTTTTGTTGCTCCTTTTAAAAAAATAAAATCATTGTGTCACGCCTCTTGGTTTTTTTAATTTTCATTTTCTTTACATTTGATTCGTAATATTTATTGCTTTTACAATAGCTTTAAGAATTTTTATTCTTTATACCAAATTTTTAATTCAAATTGTTACTTTTATTCCAAGAGAAATAAAAACTTACGAAAAACGAAAATTAATAAAAGAAGAAATAATATGATACATAAATTGAACATAACAATCCAAGATTATAACTTGGCATAAATAATAGGATCATACATATTTAAAATAGTGTTGAATATCAAAGTATGATTGCTTTTTTTTATCAAAGTATCTTTTATTGTTGTTGTTACAGAAATGTTTAATACAATAACATATAATATATTAATTAATTATTTTAATTATTGTATAATTTATTCTAGGTCCTTTTCTTAAAATACATTTATATAATGCTTTAATTGTGGACAAATAAACGAGCGACACGTGTCATGGTATGGGTGCACATATAATTTCGGCCTCTGGAATTTATTTAATAATAAATATTTAATTAATTGTTTTAGTTATTGTAAAATCTATTCATGGGCCTTCTCTTATTTTTAACCGTGCCATTCTTTTACTTTTGACGAAAAGGTCGGCGCCATGTGTCACGGGCCGTGCCCACGTAGATTTTTAGCCTCTGGATTTTTTATAATAAAAAATATTTAGATTTTTATTTTATTTAATGTATTATTATTTATTATATTGCCTTCTTTTTTCAACTTTTTTTTATTTCCACCTTAGTTTTTGATGAATTTAACAATTTAAATAATAAATTGTTACATATTAGATCATTTGTTTAAAGCAAATGGTAGCTTGATTTTTCGTGAACGAATAAATAGGTGACACGTGTCACCGACGAGGTCTACATATATTTTAGTCATATGAAATTTTCTTAAAAAATAATTATTTACTTAATTATTTTAATTATTGTGTTATTCATATCAGGGTATTTACTTAAATATAAATTGTAGCATGATTTTATTGTGGACGAATAAACGGGTGACGCATGTCACTCTCTTATGAAAAAAAAAATTATTGTGTCATGCCTCTTGGTTTTTTAATTTTCATTTTCATTACCTTTGATTCGTAATATTTATTGCTTTTACAATAGCTTTAAGAGTTTTTATTATTTATACCAAATTTTTAATTCAAATTCTTACTATTATTCCAAGAGAAATAAAAACTTACGGCAAATGAAAAATTAATAAAAGAAGAAATAATCTGATACTTAAATTGAAAATAACAATCCAAGATTATAACTTGCCCTAAATAACAGGATCATACATATTTAAAATAGTGTTGAATATCAAAGTATGATTTCTTTTTTTCATCAAAGTATCTTCTATTGTTGTTGCTACAGAAATGTTTAATACAATAACATATAATCTATTAATTAATTATTTTAATTATTGTATAATTTATTCTAGGGCCTTTTCTTAAAATACATTTGAATAATGCTTTTATTGTGGACAAATAAACGAGCGACACATGTCATGGGATGAGTGCACATATAATTTCGGCTCTTTAATGATAAATATTTAATTAATTGTTTTATTTATTGTAAAATCTATTCACGTGTCTTCTCTTATTTTTAACTGAAAAAGTATGATATAAAGAAAGGGGATAACAACAAATTATACATGCATGTGTTGAGGGGGAGCTTATATGCTTACATGATTAAACATGATTAATGGGGAGTAAATCAAATTCTACTCTGATAATATTTTTTTGCTCTGATACCATGATATAAATATGTCAAAAACACTTAGCTTCTGCTACACTTATACTCTGATCTTATAATTTGTTAAAAGATTTGTCATAATAAAAAAGGGGGAGTTTGTTAGACTCAATGACTTAGAGATTTTGATATATGACAAATACAATTTAATGTGTGTGCAAGTGTTTTAGTGTCAAATTGCAAAGACAGGTATCAAGCAGTTATCAACAAGTTCAGTGAGCAATTAAAGGAGAATATTCAAGGAAGAACTTGAAGAAATCAAAAGATCTACATGGAGGAATCAAAAAGCAAAGACAAAGATCAAGGAATCATCAAGACAAGAGCTTAAATGAGTATTTTAGATTTAAGTCTTAGATGATTTGTAAGAGATGAAATCTCTTATTCACAAATAGCTCATTTGAAAAGATGCATGAAGAAAATCAATTTTCATAACCTGCATTAAAAGGAATAAGTTTTCATTAATGAAAATGATTTTTGGAAATAAGAGACAGAAGCGCTCGTCCAACAAAAGTAATAAAAGCGCTCGTCCAACACAAGTGACTGAAGCGCTTGTCCAATAAGTGATAGAAGAGCTCGTCCACTAAAGTGATTCAAGCACTCGTCCACTAAAGTGACACAAGTGCTCGTCCACTAAAGTGATAGAAGCACTCGTCCACTAAAATGACACAAGCGCTCGTCCACTAAAGTGATAGAAGCGCTCGTCCACTAAAATGACACAAGCGCTCGTCAAGCGCTCGTCCACTAAAATGACACAAGCGCTCGTCCACTAAAGTGATAGAAGCGCTCGTCCACTAAAGTGACAGAAGTGCTCGTCCACTCAAGTGACAGAAGCACTCGTCCACACAAGTCTTTGGACTTGCTAAATCCTTAATGAGAAGCTCCATCCAATGACGTGGCATATGGAGCTCGTCTACTAACTCGTCCGATGTAAAATCTTAATTCAAAATGGCTAGATGGAAGCGCTTATTTTCAAGATGGACGCGAATTCTATAAGAGCCAATGTAGAATCTTATTTCAAGAACCAAAATCAAGAAAACAGATTCTGTTATTAGACTCAAATCTGTTTTGATTTATCCCAACGACTATAACTTGTTTTCTATATATAGAGGGATCAAAGTAACACTTTTATAATATCGATCACAGATACAATATACACATATCATTCATCATCTTTCTTGAGCTTATTGTGAAGCCGAAGCATAAAGCAGAAAGGAGATAAAGGCAAAAGCAAAAGCCAAAAAATTTGATCTGAAAAGAAGCAAGTTAGGACTTAGGAGAATCTATACATTTTGATTTTTGAAAGTACTCGCACTAACACCTATATTGAGGCTCGTGTATATGTTACCTTATTGTTTTGAAATTTTAATGCTTCTTGAAGAATCTCTTTATATTCTACTTGCCTTGTTCAGCATGAATGCCTTTTGTGTTAGAGCAATACATTCTTTGCTGGGTTGTTTACGAATCTCTTTATATTGTACTTGCCTTTGTTCAGCTTGAATCTCTTTTTATGCTTGTTTATGAATCAAGGATAAAAGCGATTTATAGAAATTCCCATACAAGAGAAATATAACAAGATACTGTGTCTGTTTCATATCCTTAGACCATTTTTTATTTACCACTTCATCTTCACATAATATTTGGTTATATGCTCTTGTTCTCTTCCTTGCTGCAATATGACCATTTCCATTTTGAATTAGTATCCTGCAACTTTTGACAAGCATGGTCAAATCTAGCAGTGCTTTATGACAGCCATGCAGATTGCCCTGTTTTTTATCATTTCATTTGTGGTGGAGTTTATCATATATCTTGTAACTGCATGTGTAGTAGCACATAATTGTAACTATGGATAAATGATGTATAGCAGTTCATCAGGCTCTCAGAGCTTTGAGAACAAGGAGCATCCCAAACTCAAATCAACTATTGCTGATAGTGAGTCAAAAATTGTTGTCAAAGCTACCTATAGGGAAGACATGTTCGTTTCAAGATTGATCCATCTGCAAGTTGTTTTCAGCTATATAGTTATTTGTCAATTGATAATGAGCGATAAACAATATTTGAAAATAAAGTGAAATATGAGATTGTTGTGTACTTGTGTCTCACTTCACTAACGATGTTCTTATGAAACAATGTATTTGATTTTGTTTTTCTCACAGAAATCATGATTTATATCTAGTTTTATTTATTTTTGTCTAATTTCGCTCTTTCTCTCTCCTTTTTTTGCAGATTTGAGTTGGGGTGTAATCTGTAATAGTACTAATCCCATGGATGAGAAAGTCAAGAAGAAAGGGTCTAAGATTGATGGAAGCAATTCGGGAAGCAGTTTTGAGCTGGAGTCAAATAAAGGACATAAAATGAAGCATAAGGAGAGAGAAAAAGCATGGAACTGATGAGATACTCAATTTAAGTGAAGCGCTTGAGGAAAATTGTAGTGGTGAAGCGGCTGAGAGACAAACTTGTTACATTGAAGAGGATTTTACATTCACAAGGAACAAGGAAGATGAGAGCCATATCAATAAGAGGAAGAAGAAAAAGGGGAGAAAAGATATTGAAGTGATTAATGATGATGTGTCTGATGATAAAGAAATGCAGTTCTTGGATGGCAACCAACAAAGGAAGATGAAGAAAAGAAAAGACTACGATGATTCATTAGCTGGAATGCAAGAAATGGGTGCTTCAAAACCAAGCAAAAGGGGCAGAATGACAAGGGATAATGAGTTCAAGAGCAATGAAGGTGATCATTCTTTTGTCACTGAAAAGGAGCAAGGCAAGAAGATGAATATAGAGAAGTTACCAAGCAAGAAAAGCAAAAGAACCGAAGATGAAGGTAAAGAAGAAAATCAAGGCAAGAAGATGAAGGTAAAGAAGAAAATTAAGGCAAGTAAAAGTGAATCTCCAAACCCTGCATCTGGTGGAACATCTAAATCCAAACGAGTAACTTTTTCTGACCAAGTGGAGGTTTTTGGTGATCAACATTTGCTTAAAAACAATGAAGGCAGAGATGATGACCAAGGCAAGAAGATGATGAAGAAGAAGAAACTGAGTGAAAACAGCAAGCTTGAGAAGAATAATGAGTTCAATGGAGGTGACCAACATTTGGCCAAAAGCAACGAAGGTGAATACGATGACCAAAGCAAGAAGATGAAGAAGAAGAAAATTAGTGGCAAAAGGAAAAATAAGGAGATCAATGATTTTAAAAGCAATGAAGGTTCTCCACCTTTGGCTAGATCTGAGTCAGGAGATGCTAATGAACGTTGCATTGTCACTGAAGTTGATGATCAAGGCAAGAAGATGAAGGTAAAGAAGAAAATCAAGGCAAGTACTAGTGAATCTCCAAACCCTGCATCTGGTGGAACATCTAAATCCAAACGAGTAACTTTTTCTGACCAAGTGGAGGTTTGTTGTGACGACTTAGTGCGTGGGAAAAGGTTTACACCAGAAGAAGATGAAAAGATTAAAGAAGCCGTTTATAGCTATATAGAGTCTCATGGTTTGGGTGATGAGGGTCTAGATATGGTTATGCATTGCATATCTCATCCTGAAGTTAGAGACTGTTGGAAGGAAATTACAGCAGCCTTACCTCATAGGCCTCACCAAAGTGTGTATTATCGTGCTCATTTTTTGTTTGAAAGGGATGAGAATCATAAGTGGACACCTGAAGACCTTGAATTTATTCGAAAGATCCACGAACAACATGGATCTGAATGGAAATCGATAGTCAAGCATTGGGTAAAAATCGATTTCATGTAAAAGATGCATGGCGTAGAATAAAATTAACCAATACAAAGAAAGGACATTGGTCCCAAGAGGAGTATCAAAATTTATTTGATTTAGTAAACCTGGATCTACGTTTGAGGGCTTTAGAGGAATATAGGCAATCAAGACATGGGATGTTGCGAGATAATATTAGTTGGGAGGCAATTGCTAACAAACTGGAAACCAGAACTAGTCCACTCTGCTGCAAAAAGTGGTACGAGCAATTAACATCACCTATGGTTTCTGATGGTATATGGAGTGATATTGATGATTACCGCCTGCTTAATGCTTTATTTACCTTGGATGCTTGCTGCTTTGAGGAGGTAGAGTGGGACGATCTGCTTGAGCATAGGTCTAGTGATGTATGCAGAAAACGATGGAACCAAATGGTTCGATATATTGGAGAGCATGTGGGGAAGTCATTTGTTGAGCAGGTGGAAATTCTTGCAAAGAGATTTTGCCCCGACTTATTGGAAGCAAGAGAAGCTTTTGACAGCAAACTTGTGGTTTGTTGAGGTTAATATTTTGTCAGGTAGTTTTCCTGGGTTAAACAACTTTTGTTAAACCAGAAGTACTAGATTGTGGTTATGACATTTTCGTGGGATCATCCAAACTTGTCAGGTGTTTTTTTTGTTGTAATAAAATGTTACCCTTGGCCCTGTTTGGTACGACTTGAAAGTTATTTGAAATTGTTTCATGTTTTTTGCTGGCTGTGCAGTATATTTTAGTGTATGTTTGACTGAACAAGCGTGCGAGTTTTGCTCATTCAATTGGGCTTTCATGCTCAATTAAATAATGTTTAGGAAAATACATGGTGAGTTATGTTTAATGTGATTTGGTCCTAAAACTGCCGTTTGACACAAGTAAGAATGGAAAAATGAACAGGGGTCATTTTGTTAGTGTTAGGTATGAGGTGGAAATTTTGTGCATTAGCTCTGCATTATTGTTTCTGCTTCATTTTTCATAAGTTCTTTGAAGTTTGAAGAAAAGTAATTTTGATGGCATGATAAAATATTTTTTTTTCACCACTACATTTTCAATTACTGCGTGCTTCATTGCTATCAGCCTACCAGACTTGCTTCATTTGCTTAACACTCAATTTATCTTTTGTATGTCGCTCATTGATACCAGTGGCTTAGCCACGCTACCAGGGAGTAACAAATGAGCATATTTTCTTAACTTGTGTATGATTTTGCATGGTTTCCCCGTGCTTTCTTAACTTCGCATGATGTTGCATTTTTTTATGGCAATATGCTTACCCTGATACTTCTTAATTTCAAAGATCACATCATGTTGCACCTTCAGCCAGCACATGTTGCAGATGTCAAATGACATGTCAATCAAATTACTAACAATATCAAAACCTTATTGACACTACTACAGAAAAGGGTTTTAATAGCGCACATTCAATAACGTTTTTTAGTAAAACGCTACTGAAAAAGAGGCGGAGCACATTTAGTAGCGTTTCCTTGAGGAAGCGCTATCTTTGATATACTCTAAGACAACGCTTCTCTAAGGAAACGCTACTAAAAGTTGATGTGTAAGAATAGATAGCGCTTCCTCAAGGAAGCGCTACCTATTCCTTATATATAGATAGCGCTTCCTTAAGAGAGTGCTACCTATTCCTTACATATAGATAGCGCTTCCTTAAGAAAGCGCTATCTATTCCTTTACCCTAAAAATTAAATTGTTCCCTCCCTGGTTTCTCAAAACTTCGCGCGATGAACCCTCCCCCACCACTGACCCTTTTTCTCTCTCCCTCCTCGAAATCGTTCTCTTCCCTTCTTCCCCCTCCGATTCCCCACCGAGTCAGTCATCCTCCAACTTGCCCCCTCAGTCACCCACCAAAACGACATCGTCTCACCACCAACCCCTACAACCCCAACAACCACTCTTCATCTCCCCCAATTTGGCGAAGCTGTTTAGGAGTTAGGGCAAGAACGGTTTCAGGAACGACACCAGGTTCGCAGCCGCAGAGAGCGATGAAGCGAATGTAGATTGAGGTGCCAGCTTTGTACGCGAGCTGTTGGTATAGAGGATAGAGGAGTGGATCTGCGTTACGGAGATAGCGCAATGCGATCTCAACCTCGCCTTCGCAGGAGAGTGACCTAGCTACGATTCTCGGAACCACTAGGGCTTGTTGTTGTTGTTGAAGGATCTTGTTGTTGCGGCCGCTGGATTGAGAGGCGGTAGGTGTAACACCCCGATTTTCGCTGTTTCGTAATATCGGTAATAAATATATAAATATATATTTATCCGAGACTTAGAAAATGATTTTGGATAAACCAAGGTCATTTCCTTGTTATACTTATTTTTATAAGGTTACAAGGAAGTTTTTAGTTGAAAACTCAGACGGAAGCCGGTCTGCTGTTTTCTGTGTTTTCACTGACAGTAAAAGTTTACTGCTCAGAAGATCTAATTCTGAATCGTTAACGAGATGAAAAATATTTTTATCATATTTACTATGATACTGAAAGTTTTGAACATTTTGGAAAAAAATTAAAATATTATGTTGTTGTGGGCTTATACGACAAGATGTTTCTAGGTAGAGCCTGAGTCAGATGGATCGGGAAGTCGGCAAAGTAGCAGAGACATTGGATTGACCAACTTGACAAGCATTCATGACAAGTTTATCCTATCATAAATGGCAATAATAGCATATTTATGGTAACATTTAGTTTTGTTATGAAATGACCAAAATACCCTTGTCTTTTTATGACAATTCCTATAAAATCCCATTTGACAAATTGACACAAAACTCTTGCCAATCCACACGGCTCCAACCTTGTCTTCCTCTCCAAGTATTTGAATTCTTCTCCATTAAGCATTTGACATCTTCTCCATTAAGTTTTGACTACTTCTTTAAGAAGTTTTGAATGCTTCTTAAACAAGTTTTGCTTCCTTCTTCTCCAAGTTTTGACTCCTTCTTCATTAAGCATTTGTTCCTTCTTCAATAAGCTGGTTGCTTCCTCATTTAAATAGGATATTTCCTTCCTTAAGTCATTTTTTTTTCCAAAGTCTTGATTCTTGCTCTAAAGAGTTCATAACTCGTCCGATTTTACAGAGCCATTCTGATCAGTTTCTATTTCGAATCTTGAAAAACTTTCAACATGAAAGTTGTTCATCTTTCTCTCTTCTTTCCAACGACATAAAGATCATCCAAAACGGATAAGTATGTTGAGAGATATACCCAAAATACCGAAACTGTTCTGAAACCCTAACTTGGTTCATCTTCTCCCTTAAGTTCTCAAGAACACCATGAGACATTCTTGAAGAACATCATCCAAATCATCATTTTCTTTGATCATAAAGAGGTAGTCTCTCTTAATCTTGCTATTCTAAGCTTTTCTCTTCATAAGATTCTTGAGTTGATGCATTTGATCAACATGTTTTTCATTTGTTCAAAGTTCTTGAAGCTAGATTGAAAAATTCATAACTAATTCTAGAAAAATCCTTTTGACATGAAACCAATTGCTATGATCTTATAATCATCTCTACTTTCATTATCTAGAAGCCTAATATCATGTGAAATTTCCTTCCTTAAATTCTGGACTGGGCCGAATCTAGGTTAAGTTGTGTTCTTAGGTTTTGTTTCCATTTCATGTCTTGATTCATGATTATATCTTGAAAGTTCTTGTATTCAAGGATATAGAAGATCAAAAATCTAACTTTAGCCTATTTGATTCTTCAAAAACCGAAACCCTAGGTATGAGCACTTGTTGGTTTTATGATTCAAAAGTTGTTTGTAACACTTGAATCTAACTCTAGGTTGTGTATGTTGATTAAATCCAAGAGTTTAGAAATTTTAGAGATTTCTAACTCCAAACTCAGTTCTTGGCCGAAACCCTAGTTCTTGGAACTAGATGAGTTTTAGTTCATGTTCTTGGTTCATAATCATGGTTAAAGTGATTAATCATGCTTAAGTAACTTATGGATCATTAATCCCTAAGTTAATCAAATTTTAAGTTTCCTAATCTAGAAAATGGGGTAAAGCCGAACCCTAACCTTATTGATTTAAGTGTGTTGTTGTTTGATTTATTTATTTTGGTTGCAATTCGTTTGAAGGAAACTACGGAGTTAGCTGATTTACACTGACGAAGAGGAATCGAATCGAGTTCAGGAGATTATTTAGTTCGAGTCTTCAAGAGGTAAGGGGAGCTTTCCTGATGGATTTTTCTCAATAACCATTTGTTTGTGACCATTTACTTGTTGTGTATTCTGTGTAATTAATGTGGTTGTGGTTATCTGATTATGTGGTTTATGTTGTGTTGTATATCTGAGTATCAATGTTTGATCTATTTTAAGTTATTTATTTGAATATGATATTGTTATGGTACATGATCTGTCTAGTAATTTGTTGTTGAATGTTGCTTGTGAGTGTTGTTTGAGAAGCCTGACGGTGGTCAGTGCACAACCGACTAATCAGATAAAAGCTTTAATAAGCTGTGTAAATTATATTCAATGTTTTATGGGAAACGTTGGAATATAATAGTGGTGAAAAGTATTATTTTGGAAAAATAAGGAGTTTTGATGATGATAATTTATTAGTGTAATAGTAACTCGAGTCACAATGAGAGCGAAATTGTGAAAATGTTTAAGTACTGCTAATTTTTATGTAATAAAGTTTGTAATACGATACAAAGTTATTTTATGAAATTAATTGTTAAAAAGAAGTTAAGATGATTTTAGAAAGTGTTTTCTCTGGAAGAAGTTAAGTATTGGTTTGAGAAGCTTTAAAAGTGATAATTGATGATTGATTTGGAAAAGTATAGAAGGAAAGTATTTTGAAACGGCAGTACATATTTTAAGGAAGTGAAAACCTCACGTGACTCATATTTGTGAAAACCAAGTTTTATTATTTAAGGAGTTTATTGATGAATTTCCAATTTTTGGAAAAAGAATTTATGAAAGCAAAACTGATTTCGTGTTAATAGTGGTGTGGAACTTAGTAACCGAGACGTCGGGGTACTAAGGTTCTGTGTTGTGATGGACTCAGTCATTTGGACTTGGAGTGCCTATGTTGTATACATGAGGTATACTTTGATGAATTGTATACATGAGGTATACTGTGTTGAAACATTGAAGATGTTTCTAGTGCCACGAACCTACGATTGGTGCACCGGTCGAGAGGTGTCGTGATTGAGCACTTCGACTGTGAGGTCCTATGTTTTGATAAAGGTGTTATGGATAGTGAGGTCCTATGTTTTGATAAATGTTTTATGGACAGTAAGGTCCTATGTTTTGATAAATGATTTATGGACAGTAAGGTCCTATGTTTTGATAAATGATTTATGGACAGTGAGGTCCTGTGTTGTAATGAAAGTTTTAAAAGTGTTTTAAAACGTTGTGAGTCGTAAGCCATTTTGAGCTTCGGCAAAAGAAAGAGTGAGCACAAAGAAAAGAACAAAACAAAAGTGTTTTGCATGCATTTGGCAGACGTGCCTGCGGTTTGTGACACAAATGCATTGATTACCATCGGCGAAAGGTAATTACGACGTGCATTATCTCATGTGCCTAGTGAGGACATGGAGATGTAGACCCCATCTTACTTGCTAATGGTGTGGCCACTGATTGTGGACATTAGCAAGGTGTTTGGCCTTGTGTGCCTGGCTATGTATGCCTTTGTTGTTTTAAGATGGGAAGAGGTTGCACTTTGTTGGCAGTTGGCCAAGTTAGCCAGTGTGGCTTTGGAGTCTGATCAACTCACCACGAGGTTGGAGATATCTCATGAGATTAGGACGAAAATTAGATGATGAATAGAAGTGTCATGCATAATTTTATGGATGATGTTTGGGGTGTTAAACCCACTGAGAAACTATTAGCTTATAAATATTAGTGTGGTAAATGTATATGTGTTATGTGGTGTCGAGCATTTAGTTATTGGGTTAAAACCATATATTGGCGTCTCACCTTTACATACACATTTCAGGATTCTTCTAAGTTCGATATTGTACCTTGGGTACTCTATCACAGAGGTTGCAGAGGAGTTTGTCTAAGTCACTCCGAGACTTAGATGTAGTTTCTTGATGAGGTATTACTTGCGGAATAACTCTTAGAACGACCAGCTTAGGGTTAAGACTTAGATTATTTTGACAGTATGTATGAGTTTGGCTTAGAGAGCCTTGATTTTATAATGGAATGTTTGTGGCTCGGAGAGCCTATCTTTTAAATGAAAATCTAAGCTATTTCTTTTGGTTTTGTAAAGCTTATGGCTATAACTATTATTTTTATGTATTGAGGTCTGGTTGAATTTAGTGTAGCTAGAATTCTGGAGTGAAAATGTAATCTTTTTAACAGGTGTTATTTTATTTGGGATGTCCGAATTACAGAGGATACTCTGTCGAAATTTTTGTAAAACTACTATTTTGTATTTAAGTATATTCTTTAAATAAAATAGGCTTGCCAAGCTATGATAGTAAGGTTGTGTGTTGATTATGGCTTAAGTGCGGAGTCATGACAAAGAAAAAATTTTATACCCAATTTCAAACACTTATGTACTTATATATATTATTTTCCGAAAGCACCAGCAAATTATCTTTTAATTTTATTTTCGCACGAGTTTAGAAAGTAATGCCCAAGGGAGGGTGTTACAGTAGGGTCCGGAGAGAGCTTCCGGATCTTTCGGGGGCGGAGGGGGATTTTGAAGGGTGGTTGAGGGGGATTCCGGATCCTTGCATATTTTGGAGGGTGGTTGAGGCGGTAGGGTCCGGAGAGAGCTTCCGGATCTTTCTGTGAAATTGTGCACGATTAATGAAGAGCTCTTCCCTGTTGCAAGCTCAACAACATTTTTTACTGATATGCATTACATTCTTAAGGTTATGTCTATTGGGAATGTTCGCTCTGCATGCTACCATAGGCTATGATTTCTCGAGGTAGTATTTTAACCCTCTCTCAAATTCATTGTTTTTCAATTTCAGTTTTAATTTCAATATCAAGTGAAATAAAAACCCTACTCTGCAGCTTTGACTGAGATCTGATATCGAACCAAATCCAGGAAAATGAACATGGATGTGATTCAATTGCAGAGGAATCATCGCGACCACCAAGCTGCTATGCTTCGAGAGGTTCCTATCTCTTCTCTTCTATTCTATTCTATTCTCTGTTTCACAGTTTATTATACTTTGGATTTGTCGGAGTTTGATTGATTATGTTGTTGGCGTGGGAGTAGGGATTTACGGATGATCGGTTCAACCACTTTAAACGCAAGATGAGAGCACTCCATATTTTGTGATTGAGGTTGTCACTATGTTCTTTGATGAACTTGAAAGAGACACTACCTCACAAAGGTAATTTGAAATTGTAGTATTTTCTCAAATAGACCTCTAAAAGCTTGTCAAAGCTTCAGAAATTACATAAAGTCCTATTGACTTGACCACAGAACAAAATTTAGGACCTATGCTATGAATCAATGAATTTATTTTGTAATCCAAGCAATGTAATACGAAAATAATTGACAAGATTTGAGATATGGATGTTGAAGCAATAGGTGAATAGCTTAATGTGCATAGTCAAAGATTTAACAAGGCTAAACTGGAGAAGAAGGGAGAGAATATGTTAGAACTCACCCTTCCCTTCCGGGTTCTGAGCTTCACAAAAATTTACAAGGCGGCAGCAGACATTTTTAACTCTAGCAAAGACCAACACCGTCGATTAAACAAATAATCAAACGCTTTTGTCAATACAATACAATACATATTGGTGGTTAATGCAATACATACACAGTGAGATAATAAGACACAAGGAGAAGATACATAAGATAGATAAACTAGTCCTATTCCTATAGTAATTGTACACTGCACTCGCTACCCTTGTATTGATGGACATGAGCATCTACTTGTTTAAAATCAACAGGTGATTGTTCTCTGCACAATTCAACATTAATTCATTTCATTCATAGTCAATAGTTAACAGTTACACATAAATTCAATTAAAACAATAAAAGTTAATACTTACAGAGCTCGTTGCATATTTTTGAGGGTCGCGATGCTTCCTCTGCAATTGAATCACATCCATGTTCATTTTTCTGGATTTGGTTCGATATCATATCTCAGTCAAAGCTGCAGAGTAGGGTTTTTGTTTCACTTGATATTGAAATTAAAACTGAAATTGAAAAACAATGAATTTGAGAGAGGGTTAAATACTACAAACCTTTGGCATTTGGATATAACATGCATCTGGTCATTACACATAAATTCCGCCTTCATCTGTTACTAAATGCAGATAGGGAGTTTCTGGCCCAGAAGAGTGCACCACATCGAGATTTTTACAATATCCGAAAAGTTGATACTCATATTCATCATTCTGCTTGCATGAATCAGAAGCATCTCCTCCGCTTCATAAAGTCAAAATTAAGAAAAGAACCCGATGAGGTGAAAATCTACTTTGGATTTCTGGATTTTTTTTGTGAGACCATATTGTTGTAGGTTGTTTTCCCATTTCTCTTTACTCCTCGATTTTCAGATTACTAGTTTTTCTTAATTCATTATTAGTATTAATCTGTGTTGGCAGGTTGTTATATTTAGAGATGGAAAGTATATGACACTTAAGGAGGTGTTTGAGAGTCTGGATTTGACTGGGTATGCATTGTTGTTCTACTGATTTTTTCATCTAAGTACTTGGAAGATGATGCCTGCATATATTTATGGGCTTGCATGTCTGCATCTTTTCTAATTAGTGGCAACGACAATGCAGGTATGATCTGAATGTTGAGTTGTTGGGCGTCCATGCTGATAAAAGCACATTCCATAGATTTGACAAGTTCAACCTAAAGTATAATCCTTGTGGACAAAGCAGACTCAGAGAGATATTTCTAAAGCAGGATAATCTTATCCAGGGTGGGTTTTAAATAAGAAAAATACCTATTATTTACTTGTAAAAAGTCTGGAACTCCAAATGAATATTAGAAGTGTTGGCCAATGCTTTTTGATTTCATAATTTCTTAAAGCTACCCATATTCACAGGAAGGTTTCTGGCTGAAGTAACAAAACAAGTTTTGTCAGATCTTGAAGCAAGCAAATATCAGGTTAGTAATACATGAGGTATAAGATTTTTCCCTATTGATCATATCTTAATTCATTGTTCCAGGGCCTGTCAACATCCCGGAGCTAGTCCGGGCAATGAACCGAAACAATGAGGACTACCGTTCTCCAGCAATTCCAGCAATGACAAAAACTCTACTTGAGGAATGACAGCAATATTATGTAGCCAATGTATTAGCTTGTATTGAACTGAGGAAAGCTTTGATTTGTCTAGAAAAAGTGTGATGTGAGTGTTGTTCTTTTTGAACTAGAGTTTAACATGATTCTTGTTGTGATTCACCGGATGTGGCCTCTTTTTACAGAAAATTGGGGATCATGGAGAAACGATGACTTGCACCTGAGTCCATGTCCTTTTACTGTTAGTTTTTCCTATAATTATCGTTTTGCTGCATTTAATAAAATTAAATTCTATGTTAAGTCTGCACCCTTCATTCTTTTAAATTCAAACATGCCCTTTTTGGTGATTTCAGGATCCTGTAACTGGCATCCCTACTTGGCACGATAGGCCACAGTCTGCTCTTTTGATGTAAGTAATGAATGCTGAATGCAAATGCTGTTTTCCAATAAATTATTTTCAATGAAGTTCTATTACAGAACATACCAGAACATCATATTGATATTTGCTCAAATATTCCATGTGTTGTTTGTGGGTCGAGCTAGATCCAAGTTGTGTTGAATTTTGAAATGATGTATTCTAAGTCCTACAAGTTACTGATGCTTTAACTCTTTATTTATTTTTAGAAGGAAAACAAACATTGTGTTTCTCATTGTATTTGACTGGTAAAAGTTGTTTCAACGAAAGTTCCACTGAAATTTTTTCTGTTATGGTCATATATATTAAAGTTCCTGCTAAAGAATTCTTTACTTTTGTTGTAACTTTATGATTAAATTTTTTTGTTTGACATGTCTGTGTGATATATACATTTATATGGTCTTGTGAACTGATATGCAATATTAGTTCTGATTGTTA
The DNA here is from genome assembly GCA_030762895.1 of Sophora flavescens. Lineage (NCBI taxonomy): Eukaryota > Viridiplantae > Streptophyta > Magnoliopsida > Fabales > Fabaceae > Sophora > Sophora flavescens. The sequence continues at coordinate 226,142,064 of CM061063.1, read as the reverse complement.
AATATTAATGTTGATTCTGTGAATTGTTCAACAGGTATGGTTTTAGTAAAGAAGTTGTTGAATGGCCTGGTATGTTTTATTTTTTAGGTCTTTGATAAAAGTTTTCTTTCATTACATGTCATAAATATTCATCTCCATGATGTTGCAAAGATTCATATTAATTAGATGGAAAAGGATACTTGTGCACTCATCAAAATGCTTAAAAACATTTTCAGGTGATGCTGAAAATGAAAAGCAAACATGTTGCAGGAACCCTTACTAAAAAGAAAAAGAGTAAGTTGGCATTAGCTTCATGACTTTATTTTGCTTGTGTAGAGGCTTCATGACCATAAAATTTTAAAACAACTCATAACTTATGCTCTTAAATTTGCAGACATTGTGTTGGAGGTCCACTTGCGAATTTACCAAAGATGGCTAGGAAGGCATCTGTTTGATGATGGTGAAAAAAGATAGTATTTTGGATTGAAGACAGAATCAAGAGGGATTATGGAGCTTGAATGTAGAAGTCAAAGGGAATATGATATCCGGAATCGAGGGGTTTCAAGACGTCTTTCCAATGTTACACAAAGGCAAAACAGATATGGGATTTGAGGAAGTGTCTCTAGCTATCACGATTGCTAAAGTTAATTCAAACTATATATATTGAGCTTTGTATTCAAACTTGGTTTAGACTGGCATAGGGGATTGACTATTGCTGCAGAAACTGCTAGTGTTGTTGGGTTATTATTGTATACGGGTTGGGGTACCCCTTGTACCCTTTAATCAATATATTTTTAGCTTATCCAAAAAAAAAATATTGTATTTAAGCTTTTGTATGTAAATGTATGGTTTGTTGAGTTTTGTTAAGTGCAATGGGATGGATAAAATGTTTAATGTCTTAGTTTTGCTGAGTGCATGTGAGAAATATAGAAAAACAATGTAAATAATTATAAAAAAAGGGGGGAATAGGTAGCGTTTTCTTGAAAAAACGCTGTCTAAAGTTATGCCTTATTACGAACTTTAGACAGCGCTTTCTCAAGGAAGCGCTACCTATTCCTACTTTCAGTAGCGCTTTCTTAAAAAAACGCTGCCTAAAGTGACAAATAGATAGCGCTTCCTTGAGAAAGCGCTGTCTAAAGTATGTAATAGATTGTTTATTACCAACTTTAGACAGCGCTTTCTCAAGAAAGCGCTACCTATTCCTACTTTCAGTAGCGCTTTTTTAAGCGCTATTGAATCTCTCCCACCTTCAGTAGCGGGTGAATAGATAGCGCTTTGAAGCGCTACTAAAGACCAAAAAAAAGCGCTACTGAAGCCCTTTTCTGTAGTAGTGTGAATGACATATTTTTGAAGTGCATCTCTAAAATGTCAGCACACCCAAATAGCGTACATAGTTCAAAGTTAATGTATTGTCTATTGTTGTTTGTTGGGCTCAAAGTTGAAGTTGCAAGGTAACAATTTTCACCATAATCAAAACTCAACCATGTATCAATAACCATCAGATTAACACAATCAAAAGTAGCAATTGTTAGCAGATTTTAAGTTTTAGTTGATTAGGATAACAACTAACACTTAAAATCCACTAAAACTCGAGATCTGCTCACTACGGATTCTTAACATTTAGACTCCTTGATATGCATCCAACATAAGGGAACATGATGAAGAAGAAAAGCAGACTTGAAGTGGAAAATCTAGGTGGTGATGGATCTGCAACAAGAGAAAGAAACAAGAAAAATGCAACTCTCGAAGGCATATAGTATATACACTTATTGATCTTTAGGTTCAATTCGATCGCACCAATTTCAATCTCACTCGATATAAGATGATAACACGAATTCCCACAAGAGACGATGAAGAATCTTTAACTTGGTTTGCACGCCCACTATCAAAGTCAACACCAATGATATTTTAGATAATAATAATTTCCTCAATTCTCTTTACACGTAAAAGAAGATAGGAAGCATTCATGAACAAATTATAGCTATCGGTTATGGACATAGATATACCATTTATTTGAGTATGTAATTTGTCACTTTCCATACTGTCATTAAAAAAAATTCTTTGAAGTGTACCCGATGCAATATGCAAAATTGAGAGAATCCAATAATTAACTATGAAACAAATAACTCTACCAACAAACAAAAAATTTTCATCAGTCACCACCTCTGGGATTGAAATTGGTCAACTAGGAGGTTCCAAGATTCTTATCTTTTCTTATCTTTCTGTTGCATGCACTTTTAGATGAATCAAACACCATTTAATATTGAGAAAATGAAAAGCAAGGTAAAATAGACTCCGACGTTAGAGCTTCCACGCTCTTTCGTTGGCAGGTTTTGAGGTCTTTCACATTTACTACAAAGATAACTTAATGTTAACATTGACAAATGACAAAACTAACAAATTTATTATACTGACTCCACTAAGGTCAATTCAATTGTCAAATACAATTAATGTAAATCCTAACATATCTCTCAAAACCTTGCAATCCAAACGCGAATAACATTCAAACTCTTCCAAATTTAACAACAAAAATATAATACCACAAATATGCATAGAATATCTTTTTAACATAAGAAAAGAGTTCAATGCTTCACGGAATTAACAATCCATTGAATCCACTTCATTCATTATCCATAGAAAAGCACACATTGAGGAGAGTTCTAGCAAATTAGATTTTGACCCAATAAATTCACTAGCCAATGATGCAATAATAAGTACACTTAATTTCAACAATTCTTCCAATCTTCACACTTGACACTTCACATTGATATTCTTCTCTGGTACTACTCCGGACTCAATTATAAACAAAAAAGTACCAATATTTGGTGAACTCAAATATAAGCAAAATTCAACAAATTTAACTCTATTTAATGTCAGTGTTCCAAAAATACCCTTGATTAATTAATGTCCTTTTACTTTTTCAAGAGCAATGCACACTCCCAAGAATTAAATGTGGTGATTGTTACAAGTAAAGGTAGTTTACTAATTGTAACTCACTTTTTACATAAAACAAGACAATTAAACTAAATCAACCAACTTCTTTAATAAGTATGAAGTTAGTTAATTTTGCTTATAATTAAGTCCAGAGGAATTACCCGACAAGTTACTTACTATTAACATTAAATTCACTCAAAAATCAATTCCCTCACGCAAAGATGATCAATTTAATTCAAAGGGTCCCATCACTCAGACTTTCAGTTCTATAAATTGGAGTCCTTTGGAGCCAAATATTTCTCATTGCAAAACAAAGTTTAAGAGAAACTCATACTCATACACTATGGCCAAACCAATTACTGCTTTGCTGATTTTATCTCTTCTTGTTATGACAATTCTGAATGGTAGTGAGGCTGCAGGAAGAGTGGATCCCAGGGAAAGATGGTCATGATTATGATCTTCTTTACAAGCCTGAGCAACTTGGGTTGTTCCCATTTTTGCCTTTTTTTCATCTTTTCTGGCTTGGTCAATGGTGGTGGTTGCTCAAACAAGAACCACCCAAAAATGGTTACCTTATTGGTCCTAAAGGTGATAACAAAGGTTATCCCATACCTCATGGTCCGTGATTGTAGTTGGAACCCATATATGTGTCATACATATCACTCTGTGTGTGTCAAAGTGATATCTAATATACTAAATAAATTGCATGGATTCAACTAGATGCATGTGTCCCATGTAGCTATAGTACTAGGATGTGTCATTTATGTTGTGCCATGTAATGGTTATATATACATGTGCTGGCTGAAATAAAATTTCATTAGTGTTAATTCTTGTGAGATTGAGGGATATTTGAGTCATGGAGCATGACAATTACATGCATTAAAACGTGTGTTGTTGTGTATATGTTGCTTTTCTTCTTTATCATTCACATTTATGAGGTCGTGGTAGAATTGAAAGAAAGACTGGTTAATATGATATCACAACTTTTTTAATTAATCAGAAGATATGATATATGCAGCAAAGTTTGCAAAACTAAAATTCCACCAAATTAAATCCGATAATTAACAATAAAGGACACCATAACTTTCAATGATGTTTTGAACCGATGAATTAAAAAGAGAGAAATAATAGGAAAAAAAGTTGCACGGTATATTTATATGATGTTGGAAAACAATTTGTTGTCCAAATATCAATACTATTTACAAAATAACCCCAAGCATAGCTTTTAAAATGTGAATGGAATAGAGAATAAAAAAATAAAAAAATTAAATGTGAACGGAATAGATCCATTAATTCTTTGAAACAAACTCCCCAAACAATCATTTATTTAATGCGCGACATTTGATAGAGATTTCATGCTTCATATAGCTGCTAAGGGTGAAACTAAAGTAATAAAAAAAATATCATTATCTTTCCCTAATTAAAACTGTGAAAAGTAAAACTAAAAGATGAAAAGTGGAGACAGAAGTGGAATGAGAGATGCAAAACTGAAAATTGAATGAATCGGGAGCTGCGGATTGTGAGAAATTGCTTACGTGGCAATCTAAGAGAGAGCTTAGAAGAGCTTATGTGGTGACGGTATAACTCGTTCTTCAGATTTTATATGTTATAAATAATAAATAAATCAGCAATTAATGTTTTTTGAACATTAGAATAAGGACACCATATATGGTGTTCCCTTTTTTTATGTATTTTTGAGATGTGTGTATACAGACATGATAAACAGTAGGAGAGAGATAAAAAGAAACACATACAGTATCATATACGGTGTCTAAATTTTGATATTCAAATAACACAACTCTCTAAATAAATAGATTAAAGATATATTGTATTTCTATTATTTGGGTTAAAAGAATGTTAATTACACATATTTATATACATGTCATGTAGATCTTCTAATCCACGTTATGATTCTGCCTCCTCACACAGATGTGAGGTTATGTGAATCTATATGATGTGCACAAAGTATTTTCTGAAAGAGAATTGTAACACCTCAAGATTCACCCTTATATTTATATGGGTTAGTTTTGGCATATATATGTTTGATATGTTGGATATTTATATATATATGTGTATATATTATTGCATATGATAATATGTATATTAATATATGATTATTTGCATTAATATGAGATTGTGTCTCTTAATGTTTGATTTTATATGTTAATATATGATATGTGATTTTATTAATAATAAGCGATTAAGAATGATATGATAAGATATCGTGTGATTTAGTATTTAAATAGAGATAGTGTTATTCTTAGATTTTAGCTCCTCAACCAATAAGATTTGAGTCCTTATCAATATAGGATCATCCTCCTTTTGTTTATATCTTAGGATCTTATAATACTCTCTTAAGGATCATATCTAGGAATAACTACCAAATTTGTCGCTAAACTTCCATCGAACTTTTTACCATCTTAGAGTCCGATTTAAGATTCAATCATCAGATATTAATTTGTAGATATTTCTGAGCTTTCTAACGACACCAAGAACGTCTCAATCGGAAACTTGTATCTCAAGTTATGGTCAAAATACCGAATTGTATACAGTTTGTGCTGAAATAAGAACCCGTTATGACCCAAACTCATATATATACCATTAGACTCGACCTAAACCTAATTTACACGACCCCAACACTCAGAAAATTTCCTCCCTCCTTCCTCTTTGAATCATTATGATTTTTCTCCCTAAAACTCTCTAGGGAACCCGTTCTTGCACCGTTCTTCACTGCTTCTTGATAGGAGAACATCGATACGAATAAGGGTTCGTTGTGTTTGATGTTTGGGACTTTAGAAAAGGTAAAATTCGTGCAACTTGTCCCTTGTGTACTTTCTTTCAAGTTCTTGATCTTTTCCTTTTAATTTCTTGATCTTAGAGTTGAACCAAAGTGTCTCTTTGTCGTTCTTGAGGTTGTAGACAAGCGCTAGTGAGACAGGACCCAAGTGGATCTTCTTTCTCTCTTTTGAATCGTGATCTCTATTCCAGGTATGGGGAGAAGGGTAGTGTATTCATAGGCTTGGGGTTAATGTAAAGTAAAGGGGTTCCCATAACCCCGTGTTGTTCTATGTGTATGAATGAATAACATGTTAAATTGTATTGTTTGGTGATGGTATGTTCTTGGCTATTTTGGTATGTTATTTGTATGTGTTGTGGGTTTAATACTGAAAAAACAGAAAGAACAAAACACACATCAACCAAGAAAACTAAAACAGCAATGTACTAATTCACAGAAGCTTAAGACTGAAAATAATAGAGATAGGGAAGGGAAAGAACACACCAAGATTAACGTGGTTCAGCCGATAGGGCCTACATCTACAGGGAGAGAACAAGGACACTTCACTATGATTGAAAACAGATTACAAGATCAAGCTAGCTCAATAGAATACTACCCTTGGCCCTTTGTTAGCACCCTGTAAGAAAACAGAACCAAGATCCCAAAGCCTATCACTCTATTGCTCACCAAACTCTTGATCTCACTCACACTTTCCACAAGTTCAGAGAATACAAAACTATATCACTATCTCCATACAACTTCCCCCCTAAATCATAGTCTAATCCTATGCTTATATAGATTAAGCCATTAGTTGCCAAGCCTGCTCGAGTCTTTGTCCATTCAATTGTGCTGCAACAGAAAGTTGGTTAGGCTTGCAACTTCTCTAACAGATTTTCCCTCCAACTGTATGCTTAAGCTTGTAACTGATTTTGAGACACTAGCTTTACAATTCTTCACCTTGTCTCTAAATCCATTCAATCATACTTTCATAGCTTTGCTCTCTCTCCAACCTTCATCTTCTTACTGAAAACCAATCAAGTCCAAGCTATGCTTGCACTTGGATAAAGGTAGGGACTTGGTTAAGGCATCGGCTGGATTGCCCTCTGTTGAAACCTTCTCAACAAGGATTTTCTTTGCCTCAATTACATCCCTTATGAAACGAAGCTTAATATCAATATGTTTAGATTTTTCATGGTATACTAGATGTTTAGATAGATGGATAGCACTTTGGCTATCACAGTAAATTGTGACACAACTCTGTGGCACTCCAAGTTCACCAATTATTCCCTTTAGCCATATTGCTTCCTTCACCCCTTCTGTGAGTGCTATGAATTCTGCTTGTGTAGTTGATAAGGCCACCACTGATTGCAGAACTGATCTCCAACTAATGGCAGTACCAAATACTGTGAAAACATACCCTGACAGAGATTTTCGAGTGTCAATGTTTCCAGCATAGTCTGAATCCACATAGCCTTTTATCACATCCTCAGTAAAAGTACTTCTTCTGAACAAAAGTTCAGAGCATAAAGTGCCATTTAAATACCTTAGTATCCACTTCATGGCTTTCCAGTGAGTTAGTCTAGGGTTTGCCATGAACCTGCTTACAACATTTACAGCATAAGCCAAATCTGGCCTGCAACACACCATTCCATACATGATGCTGCCAACAACATTTGCATATGGAATTGATGTCATCTTTTGCCTTTCCTCTTCTGTTTTAGGCCCTTGCTGCACCGACAATTTATCAAGTTGTCCTAATGGTGTTCCAACTGATTTAGACTCATGCATTATGTATCTTCTAATTACCTTTTGCATGTATCCTTGCTGAGACAACAGTAGCTCTCCAGTCTTTCTGTTTCTGGTGATATCCATGCCAAGGATCCTCTTAGCCTCTCCAATTTCTTTCATCTCGAATTCAGTCTTCATTTGATCCTTTATCCTTTTAATTTCTGACTTTTTAGAGCTTGCAAGAAGTATATCAAATACATAGAGAAGTAAGTAGACGATTACTTCTTCATTTTCTTTGAGAGTGTATACACAACTGTCATAGCTGCTTCTCTGGAAGTTCATCTTCATCATGAAGTCATCGAATCTCTTATTCCATTGCCTAGGACTTTGTTTTAGGCCATATAGAGATTTCTTCAATAAGCACACCTTGTCTTTGCACTTGTCAAATCCCTCAGGTTGATGCATATATATTGTCTCCTCTAAATTTCCATGAAGGAATGCAGTTTTGACATCTAACTGCTCTAGATCCAGATCAAATTGAGTAACCAGGGCAAGTAGGATCCTTATTGAACAGTGTTTGACTACAGGAGAAAAGATTTCATTATAGTCAATTCCCTCAATTTGAGAGAACCCCTTTGCCACAAGTCTTGCCTTGAATCTAGCCTTGTTTGTATCCTTAGTATCTTCCTTCATTTTGAATATCCATTTGCAGCCTACTATCCTTTTACCCTTTGGTGGATCAACTAGAGTCCAATCTTGTTTTGTTCAAGGGATTTCATCTCCTCTTCCATTGCCTTCCACCATTCTGCACTGTTTCTACTTGTTACAGCTTCTGTGAAGTTACTTGGTTCATTTGCTTGAGCTTCCTCTCCAATGCTTAGAGCATAGCATATAAGATCTGCTTGTCCAAATCTTCTTGGAGGTACTATGTTCCTTCTGGCTCTGTCTCTGACTAGGTTGTAGTCATTTGTCACTGGTTCAGGTTGATGCTCAACAGGTTCTGCTTCTGCTTCATTCTGTATCCTCTGATTCATGACCTTACTTAAAGGCAGCTCCACCTCAACTTGAGTACTGCTTGAGTCACCTTCTGCTTTTGTTTTTCATCCATTAATGCCAAAGTGCCGTTATGGACTTTCATTTAATGTTTATGATCGTTGGAGAGCTTCAAGACAAGTTGAACGTATTTGTTGGCATTGCTTTATGAGAGTGCAGCTTGATTCAGAACAATATCTGTTATTTTTCAGACTTGGGCAGCACCACTTTCCTTATTTGTGCAACACGGGTCTGTGACCACGTAAAGGTTATTTTGCCTTGTGCAACAAAAGGAATTTCAGACACGACTTGATGCTTTGAGCTTCTGAAATCGATTTTCTTGATTTGAAAATGTAAGAGAATATTCTTGACTTCCGAATACAAGTGGAGAGAAGGACTTCCAGTCAAGTTGTAGGGTTAGGCGCATTTTCTTAACTTGTAAATACCGAGTCTTCCTTCAGACACATTGTGTTATTATCAAAACATAGACACGTATTTGAGACTTGTTGTTTTGCCAAATTCTTTTGCTTTATGATCAGCACACTTAATACACATATTAGAAGATTTCAAAATGTTCAATTAAAATCATTCTTTGTTTGGATCCATCAAAATTAGAGATGTCAAAACTTAGACTTAACAAAATGTACTAAAAAATCTAGGTTTAATTATTGAGTAGGTCCCTGTACTATTTGAGAATTTTCATGTAGGTCCCTGAACTAAAAAAAATTATACTTGAACATATATTAAATTTTCAATTGGGTCCCCAGACATTATAAAATTTTGAATCAGATCACTGAGGTAACAACCGTGAAACCGAGGCGGAATATTCGTGAGTCCCACCAAGCTAAACACCTATATCAGTAATTTATGTGTAATTATTGAAAATTTGGGATATCTAATCAAGTAATCAACCAGAATTTTTTATGCATACACAAGTATGATTTCAAACACACCAACAATTTCTAGTTGATTACTTGAATATATGTCCCAAATTCTCAATAATTATGCATAAATTGTTGATATGAGTGTCCAACTTGGAGGGACTCACAAATATTTCGTCAATTTCACGGTTCACTAACGGATTTGCTATCTTAGGGACTCAATTGAAAATTTGACATATGTTCAAGACCCTATTAGAAACTTTTTTAGTTAAAGGACTTACTTAAAAATTTTCAAATAGTTCAGGGATCAACTCAATAATTAAACCAAAAAAATTATAAGGACCAAAATCACATATCACTAATAATAAAGGAAACAAAACCGGAGTTAAGCCTAAATTTAACTTGCCAAAAAGGATTGTAAAAATAAAATCTAAAAGCACTTTTCAAAACATAACTTTTTAAGTTAAAAATATTTTTAATATTTTTGTTTAACCTTTTTGTATAAATATTTAAAAAAATCTATTTAAAGCTCCAAGTGAAAATCTATTTACATTAGCTTTTGAGAAATATATTTAAAATCTCCGACTACTTTTGAAAATGTGTTTTTAATAATTATAAGTTATAAATATAACACAGAATAACTTATACGTTTTTTAGGTAAAATAGGTAGATTGGTCTTATACGTTTTTTTTTTTTTATTTTTCATATTGGTCTTATAAGTTTTTTTTTTCAAATTGGTCATATACATTACGTTTTTTTTTACGCTAGTCGTTTCTGTCAATTTCGACCTAACGCCGTCAGATTTGACCTGACATGGCTATCACGTTAGTGTGACGTGACTTTTGATATGACGGCGTTAGATCGAAATTGACGAAAATAACTAACGTGAAAATAAAATGTAACGTGTTGGACCAATTTTTTAAAAAATAAAACAATCAATAGGAAAAATATGGGAAACGGATAGACTAATCAACCTATTTTGCCTTTTTTCTTAAATCTCTAAAAAAGAATCTTATTCCTTTTTTTTAAAAAAGAGAGAATCTTATGAATGTTCAAATTAAATTTTTTTTTTATTTTATCCGTAAGCGACTGGTCTTATGATCCTTTGCAATAGGGCTGGGCAATGGGTGGGTTCGGTCAGATTCGGGCCCAAACGGCCCAATCCGAACCAACCCGAGAAGCATAATACTGGAACCATTTCCGCCCGTTTGAGTCACGGTTTAGTCGGGTGGCGGGCGGTGGCGGACGGGTGGGGCGGGTTTAGGATCTCAAAAAAAAATTAGTGCAGAAACAGAGAGCAATGATCCTGAACCAAAAAACAAATCCAGAAAAAGATGAAGAGATCTTAGATAACAATTTTTTGAAGCAACTCTTACATAGATCTGTACGACCTGGCCTCATCTGCAGCGACTACCCATGGCAGAGTGGGGGGAACAAGAGGGAGCAACATGTAGAGGAGATGGGGTGAAATCTGAAGAAACGAGGGAGTGAGAGGATGACGAAAATGAGGCGTAACACTAGGGTTTGCAACTGAAAATGTTGTATGAGAAAATAGAATCCTAAAGACATGAAAAAAAAAACAAATGGGCTTGTGAAGACATGAATGAATGGGCTCGTGAAGACGTGAGCAAATGGGCCTCGATTTTACTCTATAATAATTTGTATAATAATGTGTTACAGTGTTTTATTTGGGCCATTTAAGTTTTTCTTTGACAAATTGGGCCATTTTAGGTTTTGGACCCAATATTTATTTATACTTTTTAACCTAACCATCTAAAAAACCTAAAAACCATTACTCTAATACTCTCTCAGTTTCTCTCTCATGACTAGCGGCTGCCCATACCTCTTTGTCTCCATCTCAGTTGCTCTTTGCGATTGCGACGATCCTCAACCTTCTCAGTCTCGATTTTACTCTATAATAATTTGTATAATAATGTGTTACATTGTTTTATTTGGGCCATTTAAGTTTTTCTTTGACAAATTGGGCCATTTTAGGTTTTGGACCCAATATTTATTTATACTTTTTAACCTAACCATCTAAAAAAACCTAAAAACCATTACTCTAATACTCTCTCAGTTTCTCTCTCATGACTAGCGGCTGCCCAGACCTCTTTGTCTCCATCTCAGTTGCTCTTTGCGATTGCGACGATCCTCAACCTTCTCGGTCTCGATTTTACTCTATAATAATTTGTATAATAATGTGTTACAGTGTTTTATTTGGGCCATTTAAGTTTTTCTTTGACAAATTGGGCCATTTTAGGTTTTGGACCCAATATTTATTTATACTTTTTAACCTAACCATCTAAAAAAACCTAAAAACCATTACTCTAATACTCTCTCGGTTTCTCTCTCATGACTAGCGGCTGCCCAGACCTCTTTGTCTCCATCTCAGTTGCTCTTTGCGATTGCGACGATCCTCAACCTTCTCAGTCTCGATTTTACTCTATAATAATTTGTATAATAATGTGTTACAGTGTTTTATTTGGGCCATTTAAGTTTTTCTTTGACAAATTGGGCCATTTTAGGTTTTGGACCCAATATTTATTTATACTTTTTAACCTAACCATCTAAAAAAACCTAAAAACCATTACTCTAATACTCTCTCAGTTTCTCTCTCATGACTAGCGGCTGCCCAGACCTCTTTGTCTCCATCTCAGTTGCTCTGTGAGATTTCGACGATCCTCAACCTTCTCAGTCTCCGCCTCCATCTCCATCTCTGTTTCTCTTTGCGGCTATCCTCCTTTCATCTTTGTTTCTCTTTGGGTGCGGCTGCCCTCCCTTCATCTCCATCTCCTTGGTCGGGTTTGGATTTCAACGGATTTCATTTTATCCAACCGAACCCGCCCGCCCTAAACCGTTTAAAACCGAATCTCTGATCCGACGACCCGTTCACCCGCCCGCGCCCGCCCGTCTGCTTGCATTTCCTATCGGGTTCGTTGATTTTCGGTCGGGCCACGTAAACTTGTCCAGCCCTACTTTGCAAAACCTCTAGCCCTAAGAACAAGAACGTCGAGGGTAAACAAACCCTTATCGTTCAGAGTTCATACCAAGCAGCACCACCTCCAGCCCTAACACCCACCGTCTGAATCCTCCGGTACAGGGCTGTTCGCATCACTTTCGATCGTTTCATCACGATGAGCTATAGTCTCAGAGAACAACATCGATAAGGTATTTATCTATCCACTTTTTTTTATTTAATTCCTTTTTCTCTTTGCTTATTCCTTTGGTGTCAATGCCCTAATGTTGTTAACTTGTTACCTTGTAATTTTGCCTTGAATTTGTTCGTGGAAATTTCTGGATCAATATTTCTGCTAGATTTGTTCGATTCGGTTGCTTTTTTCAAATTTGATTTGATGTACTATCTCGATTTATGTGGATTTCCTCTTATTCCTACTCTTTTATTTACTTTTCCTTTTGGTGTTGGTGTGGGAATTGGGTTTCACATCTCGTTCTTGTTATTCTGATTTTTTTTTGTCTTGGGAATGGAACTGTGAAAGGGTAGTCACTTGCGAGAAGACCAGGTTGTGTTGTTAAAACATCACTGGATCAAGGTCTTTTATCAAGATGGCATAAAGAAAAGAAAATACAAGAAATGAGTAGTGGTATGTTTGGTTTAGATTTCATATAATGCAAACTGAGAAATCATCCGTTCTGAGGTATTTTTTCTGAAAGATCCAAGTTCAAACGGAGGTTTGCGTTCAATCAAAGTTAAAACAAATAGGCTATAGGACTCTAGGAGGGGGAGAAGTCGGAACTATAGTTACCAGGAACGCAGTACGCTTTGGTTTGAGGTATGGGTTCGGGAACGTGGTACACCGCTTGGTTGAATATGTGGTACATAGGGGTAGACTTAGTTGGTATGCTATTTTGGGACGTGGTACGTATAAAATTATTGTTCGGGACGTTCTTCATATATATATATATATATTATGTAAGACTATATTAATTGAAATGCTGATGTAAATTGTAAAATAACTTTAATTTAATAAAATATAAAATTAGCTTGCATTCTTTGGAATTTTAAATCCACCTACATTGATAGTCTGTTACTCTCAATGTTTTCAAAATCGGACTGATGAAGGCACCGGCTCAAGGTTCAATGATCCAACCGTGGTTAAATCATGGTTGAACCGGTAATAATTAAATGATATTTTTTTAAAAATTTAATATGACATGTTAAGTAATACTAATATAAATTTTAAAACCTTATATATTTTAAACAATATAAAATATTTTTACATTTTATGTTGGTAAGTTTATAAAAATAAATTTTGTATTTGCTCCTACAAATGTAAAAAGAAGCTTTCTTATATGTTTTCAATCCAATTATCAGAAATAAAAAAAATAAAAAAACAAAGTTTAATTTGGGCTTATTTAAGCCCATTTTGCTTCAAAAAGAAATCTGGGTTGTTTGCCACGCCAATCAGGTATTTAAAAATTGTTAGTTAAGTTCACAGTTAGAAGATTGTTTTCCTACTTGAAGTTTAGTAGTGAGGAAAGAGCAACCTGACTGAAGGGGAACATACAATTTATTTCTTTAGTTGAGCTGCTATATGTCAGATAGGGTGGTAATAACTTTTCCAGTTAGGTAGTTCTTATTAGAAAGAACCAACATATTAAGACATTTTTATCTTCAAACTTGGCCTTTCTTGATACATGTGAGAAAGTACTTGCACTGACACCTATCTTGAAGAATCTCTTTATATTCTACTTGCCTTGTTCAGCATGAATGCCTTTTGTGTTAGAGCAATACATTCTTTGCTGAGTTGTTTATGAATCTCTTTATATTCTACTTGCCTTTGTTCAGCATGAATCTCTTTTTATGCTTGTTTATGAAGCAAGGATAAAAGCGGTTTATAGAAATTCCCATACAAGAGAAATATAACAATATACTGTGTCTGTTTCATATCCTTAGACCATTTTTTAATTACCACTTCATCTTCACATAATATTTGGTTATATGCTCTTGTTCTCTTCCTTGCTGCAATATGACCATTTCCATTTTGAATTAGTATCCTGCAACTTTTGACAAGCATTGTCAAATCTAGCAGTGCTTTAAGACGGCCATGCAGATTGCCCCATTTTTTATCATTTCATTTGTGGTGGAGTTTATCATATATCTTGTAACTGCATGTGTAGTAGTAGCACATAATTGTAACTGTGGATAAATGATGTATAGCAGTTCATCAGGCTCTCAGAGCTTTGAGAACAAGGAGCATTCCAAACTCAAATCAACTATTGCTGATAGTGAGTCAAAAATTGTTGTCAAAGCTATATATAGGGAAGACATGTTCGTTTCAAGATTGATCCATCTTCAGGTTGTTTTCAGCTATATAGTTATTTGTCAATTGATAATGAGCGATAAACAATATTTGAAAATAAAGTGAAATATGAGATTGTTGTGTACTTGTGTTTCACTTCATTAACGATGTTCTTATGAAACAGTGTATTTGATTTTGTTTTTCTCACAGAAATCATGATTTATATATAGTTTTATTTATTTTTGTCTAATTTCGCTCTTTCTCTCTCCTTTTTTTGCAGATTTGAGTTGGGGTGTAATCTGTAATAGTACTAATCCCATGGATGAGAAAGTCAAGAAGAAAGGGTCTAAGATTGATGGAAGCAATTCGGGAAGCAGTTTTGAGCTGGAGTCAAATAAAGGACATAAAATGAAGCATAAGGAGAGAGAAAAAGCATGGAACTGATGAGATACTCAATTTAAGTGAAGCGCTTGAGGAAAATTGTAGTGGTGAAGCGGCTGAGAGACAAACTTGTTACATTGAAGAGGATTTTACATTCACAAGGAACAAGGAAGATGAGAGCCATATCAATAAGAGGAAGAAGAAAAAGGGGAGAAAAGATATTGAAGTGATTAATGATGATGTGTCTGATGATAAAGAAATGCAGTTCTTGGATGGAAACCAACAAAGGAAGATGAAGAAAAGAAAAGACTACGATGATTCATTAGCTGGAATGCAAGAAATGGGTGCTTCAAAACCAAGCAAAAGGGGCAGAATGACAAGGGATAATGAGTTCAAGAGCAATGAAGGTGATCATTCTTTTGTCACTGAAAAGGAGCAAGGCAAGAAGATGAATATAGAGAAGTTACCAAGCAAGAAAAGCAAAAGAACCGAAGATGAAGGTAAAGAAGAAAAGCAAGGCAAGAAGATGAAGGTAAAGAAGAAAATTAAGGCAAGTAAAAGTGAATCTCCAAACCCTGCATCTGGTGGAACATCTAAATCCAAACGAGTAACTTTTTCTGACCAAGTGGAGGTTTTTGGTGATCAACATTTGCTTAAAAACAATGAAGGCAGAGATGATGACCAAGCCAAGAAGATGATGAAAAAGAAGAAACTGGGTGAAAACAGCAAGCTTGAGAAGAATAATGAGTTCAATGGAGGTGACCAACATTTGGCCAAAAGCAACGAAGGTGAGTATGATGACCAAAGCAAGAAGATGAAGAAGAAGAAAATTAGTGGCAAAAGGAAAAGTAAGGAGATCAATGATTTTAAAAGCAATGAAGGTTATCCACCTTTGGCTAGATCTGAGTCAGGAGATGCTAATGAACGTTGCATTGTCACTGAAGTTGATGATCAAGGCAAGAAGATGAAGGTAAAGAAGAAAATCAAGGTAAGTACTAGTGAATCTCCAAACCCTGCATCTGGTGGAACATCTAAATCCAACCGAGTAACTTTTTCTGACCAAGAGGAGGTTTGTTGTGACGGCTTAGTGCGTGGGAAAAGGTTTACACCAGAAGAAGATGAAAAGATTAAAGAAGCCATTTATAGCTATATAGAGTCTCATAGTTTGGGTGATGAGGGTCTAGATATGATTATGCATTGCATATATCATCCTGAAGTTAGAGACTGTTGGAAGGAAATTACAGCAGCCTTACCTCATAGGCCTCGTCAAAGTGTGTATTATCGTGATCATATTTTGTTTGAAAGGGATGAGAATCGTAGGTGGATCCCTGAAGACCTTGAATTTATTCGAAAGGTCCGCGAACAACATGGATCTGATTGGAAATCAGTAGCTGAAGCATTGGGTAAAAATCGACTTCATGTAAAAGATGCATGGCGTAGAATAAAATTAACCAATACAAACACAGGACATTGGTCCCAAGAGGAGTATCAAAATTTATTTGATTTAGTAAACCTGGATCTACGTTTGAGGGCTTTAGAGGAATATAGGCAATCAAGAAATGGGATGTTGCGAGATAATATTAGTTGGGAGGCAATTGCTAACAAACTAGAAACCAGAACTAGTCAATACTGCTGCAAAAAGTGGTACGAGCAATTAACATCACCTATGGTTACTGATGGTATATGGAGTGATACTGATGACTACCGCCTGCTTAATGCTTTATTTACCTTGGATGCTTGCTGCTTTGAGGAGGTAGAGTGGGACAATCTGCTTGAGCATAGGTCTGGTGATGTATGCAGAAAACGATGGAACCAAATGGTTCGATATATTGGAGAGCATGTGAGGAAGTCATTTGCTGAGCAGGTGGAAATTCTTGCAAAGAGATTTTGCCCCGACTTATTGGAAGCAAGAGAAGCTTTTGACAACAAACTTGTGGTTTGTTGAGGTTAATATTTTGTCAGGTAGTTTTCCTAGGTTAAACAACTTTTGTTAAACCAGAAGTACTAGATTGTGGTTATGACATTTTTGTGGGATCATCCAAACTTGTCAGGTGTTTTTTTTTGTTGTAATAAAATGTTACCCTTGGCCCTGTTTGGTACGACTTGAAAGTTATTTGAAATTGTTTCATGTTTTTTTGCTGGCTGTGCAGTATATTTTAGTGTATGTTTGAATGAACAAGCGTGCGAGTTTTGCTCATTCAATTGGGCTTTCATGCTCAATTAAATAATGTTTAGGAAAATACATGGTGAGTTATGTTTAATGTTATTTGGTCCTAAAACTGGCGTTTGACACAAGTAAGAATGGAAAAATGAACCGGGGTCATTTTGTTAGTGTTAGGTATGAGGTGGAAATTTTGTGCATTAGCTTTGCATTATTGTTTCTGCTTCATTTTTCATAAGTTCTTTGAAGTTTGAAGAAAAGTAATTTTGATGGCATGATAAATTTTTTTTTTACCACTACATTTTCAATTATTGCGTGCTTCATTTGCTACCAGACTTGCTTCATTTGCTTCACACTCAATTTATCTTTTGTATGTCGCTCATTGATACCAGTGGCTTAGCCACGCTACCAGGGAGTAACATAATTCGATTGGTATATGTTGAGATTTGAAATAAAAATAGTATGATATTTGGATTAATAACCTCATTATGAGTGACTTTTAATACACCTAAAGATTTGATTTCAATTATACATTGATTTAGCAAGTATCAATCATCAATAATGTTATTCAAATATAATTGATTTTACCCAATTTCTTTGATTGTTACTAGATAGTGCATATTTTAAATTTTTTGTTTAATTTATGATTTATTTAAATATTTAAATATAATTTTTTTAACTAACAACTAAAACATTTCATGCTTGTTGATCCTTTTTCAACACCAATGCCCTCTTGCGACAATAACTGGCCTTTTTAGATTTAATTAGCAGACCTTTTAATTTGTTTACTTATCGGGAATTTTAACTGAAGCATAGAGGATTGGCACCACCTGTCAAATACATAAGGGCAATGTGTTTAAGGTATTTGAGCCAGACTGGTTGTGTGCACATTATGAGCTGTTTAAATTTTGAATTTCGAATTCCCCTTGTTTGTTCTAATTTTGTTTACAATATGATTTAGTAAGGAAGATTTCATATTTTGTTTACGTTTAGTTCTGATTTTGTTTACATTGTAAGGTAGTCATGTATTTCGATCCATTCCCTAAATATAGATTTTTTAACTAACAACTTGATATCATGCTCGTTGATTCTTTTCAACGCTATTTCCATTTGGAAACAATAATTGGCCTTTTAATTTGTTTACTTATTGAGAATTTTCAATTAAGCATAGAGGCATTAACCACGTATTAAATACATGACTAAATGTGTATAATGTATTTGAGTGTAGGCTAAAATTAAAACTCCTAATTGCAACTTATATTGTACAAAAGCATTATTGTATATGCTGTGTGAGATGGTTATTCAAGTTGTTATCTAATTACTTGCATCAGGTATTTGAGCATAGGTTGATTTTTTTGCACAGCATGAGCATAGGTACATTCTTATGTTTGCAACGAGAGCATGCTCCATATTGTTATTAGGAAATAAGTTGATATGAACGCAAAATCCGGAAAATAGTTATTCAAATCAAGCTGAAAACGGGAACAAAATGACATCTAAATATTGAAAGCAAGGGACTTTTGTTGACAGGAAAATACTTATTCAAATCTTATTCAAATCAGGAAAATACTTATTCAATCCAGTCTTAAAAAGCAAGCACTTAACAAACTATAAATGGAAAGCATATCAAAATGAAACTAAATTCTTTCCTAAACAAACTATGTCTTTTCAATCTTTATATCCTTTATGAGGACTTTGACGGGTCCAGCGTCATCCTATAACATCTCCGACTACTTTATGGATTGACGACTGTCCTCACAAACCAACAGAGATCTTTTCAGCGTGCTTTGTCCTCACTCACACGCTTCTCGGGAAAACTTCTCAGGATGTCACCCATCTCGGAATTGCTCCAAGTCAAGCACGCTTAATTGTGTGGAGTTATTAAGTGACGGACTACTGAAAAGAAGATGCATCTTGTTGGTATAGGTAGTACCAATCAATTCATATAAGTCATACCTATACATTTCTCAATATCCCTCTCATTCCGGTGTGTAATCGGTTCATTCATGTATCCCTCCGCCTAGAAGCCTGTCAGGAGCCGCTCCTTGTCCTTGCCTTCTTGCACCGATGACCACTCCCCGCCCTCGTCAGCCCCGGATGTCACACAACGACAAAAGGACAGGCCCTTTTAACCGCGGGGCTATCCTGGGAGTCATTGCTTAAGTCAACAATATAAGCACCTTTGTCATCCTTCGCATAGTCCACATGTGAGCCTGAAAATTTTCGCATGAGGTCTTGGCATCGGTAAATGAAACCTTGGTTAGGTGTATTTTTTTCATATAAATTAGTAAGTGATTATTTAAAATCAAATACCTGAGCAAGATCACCAGTTGCTTTTCTAGTCAATCCAACCTTTTCGACTCCCAAGTCTGAGCCAATGTCGTTTACACCCTACAACAATAATAGTAAATTCTTACTTAGGGTTGACGTGTTTTAAAAGATGAAGTGTTTAAAAAAGATGACATGTTTTAAAAATGTGAATCAAGAGAATACCGCATTAACTTCATTATCCTTGAACTTTTGCAATAACTCAAGATCGTCACTAAACCTCTTCACACGATAAGTCCTCTCAAATCTAGATCCAGTAACGCTATCACAACCGACTTTGAATAAGAAGCTCTTACCAATGACATCAGAAATCTCCTTGGGTGTCGTTTGTGGCTTGGGGTTCTAATAAATGTATTGACAAACACATTCTAGTTAGAATTGGAAAAGTATAATAATAAAATAAAATAGATATTTTTAAGGCAAGTACACCATTATTCACCATGTCGATAGACTCCAATAGCTATGCACACGACCTTTTTAGCAAGATAGATGCATCACGATCAAAAAGGACAAAAGTAGCAGATTCTGTATCATCAACTACACGCAATTTCAGGAGGTACCTGAAACATTATGATACAAATAATTGAATCACAAATACATAGTCAATTAGTGAACAATATTATGTTTGAATAAAAACACGAAACATTATGCATTTTGAAGAAATACAGCACCTAGAGGTGACAGTTAGGACATGCCGATCACATTTCTCGCAAAAGTACATATTAGAGTCTGGATACACCTTTCTGTTGCAATTGCAGATGGTGTACAACCAGCTTTCCTCGTCGGCAATACAACTAACGGTGCCCAAAAAATGAAGATTGCCTCCTAGATTTATTGTAAATACATAGACAATAAGTAGATATCCAAATAAACGACCCATTTATTTATTCATGTATCCAAAAAAATAACAATATACAATGGTTTGTTGGAAAAAATACCTCTTTAAAATCCTTCAATGCTTCAATAGTTGTCCTTGGTGTAATCTTTAGTAAGTCATCTTCAATGCTTATCCTTGATGAGTCTTGCAGTTGAGTTTATCCTTGATTAGGGCATTCAAACGTGTCGGCCATCCTATAACCAAAAGTGTAGTGTCATGATCCCTTCATGTTATAATAATTTGTCAAATACATAGTTAGAAACTAAACCTTATCCTCAATGTAGCAGCCTCAGGTATTTCAGGATTAAATAGTAGTCATGTCGCATTGATTGTGGTTTGAATAGTTTCTTTGCCTAAACATCATAAAAAATGGTTAAAAAAATTAACCAATTTCAAGTCGAACTCTAAATGTTACGTGTCATCGAATATTATTTAATTTTATTTTTGTTTTCTCTCATTCATGTAATATTTACTTGACATTGGGCATTGGTGCCAACAATCACAACAATAACATTTGTTGCCTCCCCAGATGACATGAATGAGTTTAATTCATCTACTAAGGACCCAAACAAAGTGATTTTGAAGTGATAATGGTTGCATAAAAAAAACTAGAGATTTATTTAGTATTAGTATAATTTGACATTGTATAATCAAATAACATGAGTCTTAATGGACACTCAATTTTTTTTTGTCAAAAAACCATTGTACATTGTACTTACCCATCATTATCTAGTTCAATGTACACAAACTTGGACTTCACACCATTTCTGAGAAACTCACGTTCCGAACCCTTTCCCGTGAGAACTCAAATTATGTCTAAAAATCTCATAAATTTTTCAACAGTGTCAAATAAGTGAAAAAAAGAGGTAATCCAGTGCATTGTAAAAAGATCAATCTATGAAATGAGATCAAAATACTAATCAATCATATAGTCACTATCAAAATTATTACGCAAACAATCTGCAGGGGGTGAACGTAAAGAAATTCACTGGAACTGCTTCATTAGCACCTGGCAGAACTTGTTTCACAAGCATAATTTATTTTGAAGGAATACCTTGCAGCACGGTACTCTCCCAAATTTGAAGCAACACCAAACTTGAAAATGTTGTACACAACACCCTCACTCAATTTCTTTTCATATCTGTAGATAAGTTCCTTATGTTGGTGGCGTTTGAAATAGCTTATTTAAGCTCCTTTTGACTTATCCGATGACATAAGTTCTTATGCAGTGTGTTTGACAGAGCTTATAAAAATAACTTATGCCATCCCATAAAAAGTTTTTGACTTATTTTCATAAGTCACTGGGAGAAGCTTATGGAATTATCATAAGAGCTTATGCACTAAACACCCTCTCCGTGTTTTTCACTATTCGAATTCTCTCATGCCCCTTTCTTTCTTTTTCTTTCTTTAAGCGCTTATGGCATAAGCTTTCATTCGATAAGGTCTTATGTGATAAGCTCTTAATTAAGTTGTTTACCCAAACACACCCTTTGTTGCCTTTTAAGTAAAACAACATTGGTTTAAAAGCTAAGATGAATAGAAACAAAAGTAAAATACAATGACAGAGTACAAAATACAACCTCAGTGTCCATTAAGACCATTTCAAGGGAATACAGTTTTTTGTTGCCAGAAAAATAAGATAATTTCCATATCCTTAACACTCTGATAAGTACATTCCATTTGTCGTGTTTTGCTGTAATATCAGAAATCAACTCAAAATTTGGAGCTATTTGAATTGATCGAAACAAAAGAGCGTGGCAAAAATGATGATTTGGTATGCATTAGTTTCCTATGAGTAACAAATGGCAAAATACTTTTTTTACTTATGCAATGGTAATGTTAATATATATAGGAATTGAATACTTAGTCATATTTTTTATTGGTAGACTATAATTATTAAACAAATTAAAAGGATTTGCTCAATCATGGGACTTATTTTTTCATAATTAGTGGTTGTTGTTAATGTCAGTTTAAGGAAAGAATTCAAAAATTTCATTCCTATGTAACTGTGCGATTTTCTCTGATTGTTATTTATGGTGTTTATTTAAAAATTTTAAATGTTGATTGCTTCCTACCAATTGCACTTGATTTGCCATGTTTAAATGTGTGGTTGATTTGCAAGGTAATATGGAATTTGGTATCAGGTGATTTAAATTTAAATGTTGATTGCTGTGACAGTTATGAAACATATTTGAATTTGATGCGTGATTGCCTTCTTGCAGGGAAATATATTTTGAAGATTTCATCGTTTATTTGATGCGTGATTGCCTTCTTGCACTAATTGCCTTATTGCACTAATTGCATTCTTCCCATTTCATCGTTTATTAATTGCACCACAATAATGTGCCTTCAATGGCAGATAGATACGAATTTTTAGACATTCAAAATATTTGAATATTTTTAAACATCTTCTACGCAATTGAATATCCAGATACTGCAAACATTCATGGTACCCAAACAAAGTCAATAGAATTATAACGTGCATTAATAATAATCCCTTGAATTGCTCTTGCATTGCCCAGAGAATGACACGTAAGAGAAATTGCCTCGAGGGACATTTTATTTTGTATATATAATAGATAATAGATAGATTAGACATATCATATGATTACTCGACATATCTAAATATTTGTTAAAAAATCTCCTTCAAGTTTTAAGTTTTAGTCTTAATTTTACTTTTGGTCTTCTTACTATTGATCATATGTGATTGCCTCCTATGTAATGTTTGTCAATTTTCAATAATCAACACAGAGAAACCACCACTCTGAGCACGTAGAATTTTGGGTTGAGCTTCTTTGGGAAAGGACCTCGTAAAAAAATAAAAAAAAACTTTCCTATAAAGGAAAGAAATCGATAAATGGCACAGAGGAATCAATAAATCATGTTGAAGCAGGGAGACGGAGGAGAGAGAAACTCTACCAGAGCTTCTATGTGCGCTTAGAACAATGGTTCATCTCTGCTGATCATTGAAAAATTGACGGACATTAGACGAGAGGACCAAATTTGCAACATTGAAAAAATATAGGGATCAAATGTGAAATGAACATATTAAAACACGAGAAGGGGGTTGAATTGTGTTTTAGTTAACTTTTTCACAAACGAGAAAGTTTTCTCCAGTTAAAGAATCAGACTAAAGGATCCGTCTGATATAAAACGATTAATGAAAACTTAGCACTTTCAACCCAGTTAGCACAATAATTATAAAGCAAACTTAAATAGATAAGGAAAGAGAGTTGACACAGATATTTATACTGGTTCACCCCAAACCTTGGGCTATGTCCTGTCCTTGATTTCACCAAGTATTAACACTATAACTGATTAGGTTACAGACACGTATTGTTAGCACACTAGCCTCGTCAGGCTTAACTAATAAGTATTGTTTTCACACCTAGCCTCTCCAGGCTCAAACAAATATTCTTTAGGCAAGCCTCTTCAGGCTCTACAAATGGTAAGAGTTGAATGAAGCAACAACTTCATGATTTACAACTTTGTAAGTCAATCAAATAACACTCAAAGAGTGAATAAGTATTTTGGTTGGTATGACCGCAGTTATGACTTCTCAATAAATACAAATGATTAAGCAGAGAAGTATTCTAAGAAGAAGAACTTAGAGAGCTTTGAATGTGACTAGAGTATTGAATGCTTGAGTGATTAAGTTCATGTGTGTATCTTCAACAATCTTCAAAATCTTCTATTTATTCTCATCAATAATAAATCCCTTGAGTTCTTCAAATGAATAAAGCTTTTGCTTTTCATCCATTAATGCCAAAGTGACGTTCTGGGCTTTCATTTAATGTTTATGATCGTTGGAGAGCTTCAAGACAAGTTGAACGTATTTGTTGGCATTGCTTTATGAGAGTGCAGCTTGATTCCGAGTAGTATCTATTGCTTTTCAGACTTGGGCAGCACAACTTTCCTTATTTGTGCAACACGGGTCTGTGACCACGTAAAGGTTATTTTGCCTTTTGCAACAAAAGGAATTTCAGACACGACTCGATGCTTTAAGCTTCTGAAATCGATTTTCTTGATTTGAAAATGTAAGGGAATATTCTTGACTTTCGAATACAAGTGGAGAGAAGAACTTCCAGCCAAGTTGTAGGGTCAGACACATTTTCTTAGCTTGTAAATACCGAGCCTTCCTTCAGACACATTGTGTTATTATCAAAACATAGACACGTATTTGAGACTTGTTGTTTTGCCAAATGCTTTTACTTTATGATCAGCACACTTAATACACATATTAGCATATTTCAAAATGTTCAATTAAAATCATTCTTTCTTTGAATTCATCAAAATTAGAGATGTCAAAACTTTGACTTGACAAAATGTACTAAAAAAACTAGGTTTAATTATTGAGTAGGTCCCTGTACTATTTGAGAATTTTCATGTAGGTCCCTGAACTAAAAAAAAAGGATACTTGAACATATATAAAATTTTCAATTGGGTCCCTAGACATTATAAAATTTTAAATCGGATCGCTGAGGTAACAACCGTGAAACTGAACGAAATATTCGTGAGTCCCACCAACCTAAACACTGGCCTATATCAGTAATTTATGTGTATTCATTGAAAATTTGGGACATCTAATCAAGCAATCAACCAAAATTTTTTATGCATACACGAGTATGATTTCATACACACCAACAATTTCTAGTTGATTACTTGAATATATGTCCCAAATTCTCAATAATTATGCAGAAATTGTTGATATGAGTGTCCAGCTTGGAGGGACTCACGAATATTGCGTCAATTTCACGGTTCACTAACGGATTTGCTATCGTAGGGACTCAATTGAAAATTTGACATATGTTCAGGACCCTATTAGAAACTTTTTTAGTTAAAGGACTTACTTAAAAATTCTCAAATAGTTCAACGATCAACTCAATAATTAAACCAAAAAAATTATAAGGACCAAAATCACATATCACTAATAATAAAGGAAACAAAACTGCAGTTAACCCTAAATTTTAACTTGCCTAAAAGGATGGCAAAAATAAAATCTAAAAGCACTTTTCAAAACGTTACTTTTTTAAGTTAAAAATATTTTTAATATTTTTGTTTAACCTTTTTGTAAAAATATTTTTTAAAAAAAATCTATTTAAAGCTCAAAATGAAAATCTATTTACATTAGCTTTTGAAAAATATATTTAAAATCACCGACTACTTTTAAATATGTGATTTTTATAATTATAAATTATAAATATAACACAAAATAACTTATACGTTTTTTAGGCAAAATAGGTAGATTGATCTTATACGTTCTTTTTATTTTTCATATTGATCTTATAAGTTTTATTTATTTTCAAATTGGTCATATACATTACGTTTTTTTTTTACGCTAGTCCTTTCTGTCAATTTCGACCTAACGCCGTCAGATTTGACCTGACACGACGTTAGATCGAAATTGACTAATATGAAAATAAAATGTAATGTGTTGGACCAATTTTTTAAAAAATAAAACGATCAATAGAAAAAATATGGGAAACGGATAGACTAATTAACCTATTTTACCTTTTTTCTTAAATCTCTAAAAAAGAATCTTATTCCTTAAAAAAAAAAACTTATGAATGTTCAAATTAAATTTTTTTTATCCGTAAGTGACTGGTCTTGTGATCCTTAGCAAAACCTCGAGCCCTAAGCACAAGCACGTCGAGAGTAAACAAACCCTTATCGTTTAGAGTTCATACCAAGCAGCACCACCTCCAGCCCTAACACCCACCGTCCGAATCCTCCGATACGGGGTTGTTCGCATCACTTTCGATCGTTTCATCGCGATGAACTATAGTCGCAGAGAACAACATCGATAAGGTATTTATCTATCCACCTTTTTTTATTTAATTCCTTTTACTCTTTGCTTATTTCTTTGGTGTCAATGCCCTAATGTTGTTAACTTGTTACCTTGTAATTTTGCCTTGAATCTGTTTGTGGAAATGCCTGGATCAATATTTCTGCTAGATTTGTTTGATTCGGTAGCTTTTTTCAAGTTTGATTTTATGCACTATCGCGATTTATGTGGATTTCCTCTTATTCCTACTCTTTTACTTACTTTTCCTTTTGGTGTTGGTGTGGGAATTGGGTTTCACATCTCGTTCTTGTTATTCTGATTTTTTTTTTGTCTTGGGAATGGAACTGCGAAAGGGTAGTTGTAACACCCTAGTTTTTACACCTAGGATTAATTATTTTATTTGGATGTTTATGTTTATTATGTTATGTGGTTTAGTTTGAATAATTAAATTACTCTCTTCAAATTATTTTATTAGGTGCTAGCACTGACTTATTTCAGTGAATGCACGTTTAATAGACAATAATTTATGCTATTGTCACTATTATACCAGTACAGAAAAATATTTTAAATAATGTAAATAAGAGAAAAACATTTTCATATTCCTATTCTTTTTAATTTTAGAGTTAAAAATATTCTGGTTTGACATCAATCGGAGATTAAATTTTGGACTGATTATTTTCTTAGTTGATCAGTTCAACTGTTAATCTTTACTCTATCTTGAATTTCGAAAACATATCCTTATCAATCTTTATTTTTAGATTCTAAAAAGTAAGAACATGTTTATTTTAGGCCTAATATTTATCACTCATTTTGTACCTATCACTAAATAATTAGCTTAAAAACTAAACTTCCTCACTTTTCTCTCTCTTTCTCGACGTTCTCTCTCTTTTTCTCTTTTCTTTCTCTGTTTCTTTCTTCTTCTTTCTTCTTTCTTTTTATTCTTCCTCCCTCCTTCATCTTTCTCCTCCCTCTTCCTTGTCTTGCTTAGATCGGCGCCACCCCTGCACCGCCACCCGGAGTCGCGCGACCACCACCTCAGCACAGCCGCGACAGCCGCGCGACCCATACGTCCGGTCCGCCATCGCGCGCTCATCTCTCCGCCGCGGTAAGTGCGATCCGCCACCTTCCATGGTGGTTTCTCACCTCTCTTTGTTAGTTTAAGTTCTTTCCTTCATCTCTTAGCCTTATCTTCAAGTTTTGAGTACTTGGGTGTTACAGGAACACTGCAACCGCCACTGCCACCTCGCCGGAATCGCGTCCGCCGCCGTGAGGAGCACCACAGCACCACCTTCAAGTTATCTTCTTCCTTGGGTGAGTCAAAACCCTCTCCGGTGTCTCAGATTCAAAACCCCCAAATGGATTTTTGAAACCCTAACCCTTTGATTTTAGATTTTAATCTTGAACTTTAAGGTTGTTTTATGAAATTGGGACTGTGAATTTGAGTTTCCCTAAACCAATTTCATTATTCTGAGTTTCCCCTAAAAATCGTATTTAGGAGCCCTAAAACCCCAATTTGATTTGATTTAAATTTGGGTATGTTTTTGTGAAAATTAATTATGATTTAGTGCAATTAGGACTCTTAATGGATGATTTCCAAAGTTCTTTTTCAAGATCTTTTGATCAAAACAAAGTTTCCTTAAGGGGTATTGGGAAGCGTGAGCTTCAAACATGATTTTCTTTGAAAATAACCTTGTTTGGTAATTAGATTAAGTGTTTAGATCAAGTTAGAATGTGTGTTTGATCATGTGTAATTGATTTCTTGATTTTTGGTTGTTGCGCGTTGTTGGATTTACTCTCTGAGACGTTTGGACATGGCGATGCTTGCTTGATGGAGTAGATATGAGCTAACGTGGGCATTAGGACGAGGATTCTTTACTTGTCTTCAAAGGTAAGGGGGACTTGCCTGATGGATTTTTCTCAATAACCATTTGCTTGTTGTGTAGTCTGTATAATTGATGTGGTTGTGGTTATCTAATTATGTGGTTTATGTTGTGTTGTATATCTGAGTATCAGTGTTTGATCTGTTTTAAATTATTTGATTATTTGTATATGATATTGCTATGGTGAATGATCTGTCTGGTGGTTTATTATTGAATGTTGCTTGTGAGTGTTGTTTGAGAAGCCTGACTGTGGTCAGTGCACAACCTATTAATCAGATAAAAGCTTTAATAAGCTGTGTAAATTATATTCCAGGTTTTATGGGAAACGTTGGAATATAATAGTGGTGGAAAGTATTATTTTGGAAAAATAAGGAGTTTTGATGATGATGATTTATTAGTGTCAAAGTAACTCGAGTCACAATGAGAGCGAAATTGTGAAAATGTTTAAGTACTGTTAATTTTTATATAAGAAAGTTTGCAATATTATACAAAGTTATTTTATAAAATTAATTGTTGAAAAGAAGTTAATGATGATTTTAGAAAGTTGTTTCAGTGATAATTGATGAATGATTTGGAAAAATGTGATGACAGATTTGGAAAAACGTAGAAGAAAGTATTCTGAAACGGCAGTACCTATTTTAAGGAAGTTAAAACCACAAGTGACTCACATTTGTGAAAACCAAGTTTTATTATTTAAGGATTTTATTGATGAATTTCCTATTTTGGAAAAGAATTTATGAAAGCAAATCTGATTTAGTGTTAAAAGTGGTGTGGAACTTAGTAACCGAGACGTCGGGGTACTAAGGTTCTGTGTTGTGATGGACTCAGTCATTTGGACTTTGAGGGCCTATATTGTATACATGAGGTATACTGTGTTGAAACATTGAAGATGTTTCTAGTGTCATGAACCTAAGACTGGTGCACCGGTCGAGAGGTGTCGTGATTGAGCACTCGGACTGTATAAAAGTTTTACGGGCTGTGAGGTCCTATGTTTTGATAAACGTTTTATGGACAGTGAGGTCCTGTGTTGTGATGAAAGTTTTAAAAGTGTTTTAAAACTATGTGAGTCGTAAGCCATTTTGAGCTTCGGCAAAGAAAGATTGAACACAAAGAAAAGAACAAAACAAAAGTGTTTTGCATGCATGTGGCAGACGTGCCTGCGATTTGTGGTTTAATGCATTAATTACCAGCGGTGAAAGGTAATTCCGATGTGCATTATCTCATGTGCCTAGTGAGGACATTGAGATTGGGACCCCATCTTACTTGCTAATAGGTATTGCCACTGATTGTGGACGTTAGCAATGTGTTTGGCCTTGTGTGTGCCTGCTGATGTATGCCTTTGAAGATGGGAAGAGGTTGCGCACCTGTTGGCAGTTGGCCAAGTTAGCCAGTGTGGCTATGGAGTCTGATCAACTCATATGATGTTGGGATATCTCATGAGATTAGGACGAAAATTTAGATGATGAATAGAAGTGTCATGCATAATTTTATGGATGATGTTTGGGGTGTTGAACCCATTGATAGATTATTAGCTTATAAATGCTCATGTGGTAAATGTATATGTGTTATGTGGTGTCGTGCATTTAGTTATTATGTTAAAACCATATATTGGCGTCTCACCCTTACACACATTTCAGGATTCTTCTAGTTCGATATTGTACCCTGGGTACTTTAACATAGATGGTGCAGAGGAGTCTTTCTAAGTCACTCAGAGACTTAGATCTAGTTGCTTGATGGGGTATTACTTGCGGAATAACTTTTAGAACGACCAGCTTGGGGTTGAGACTTAGATTATTTTGATAATATGTACGAGGTTGGCTCAGAGAGCCTTTATTTTAAAATGGAATGTCTATAGCTCGGAGAGCATATCTTTTGAATGGAAATCTAAGCTATTTCTTATTGTCTTGTAAAGCTTATGGCTATAGCTATTATTTTTATGTATTGGTGCCTGGTTGGATTTAGTGTAACTGGAATTCTGGAGTGAAAATGTAATTATTTTAACAGGTGTTATTTTATCTGGGATGTCCGAATTACAGAGGAGACTCTGTCAAAATTTTTGTAAAACTACTATCTTGTATTTAAGTATATCCTTTAAATTAAATAGGCTTGTCAAGCTATGGTAGTAAGTTTGTGTGTCGATTAATTAAGGCTTAGGTATGGAGTCGTGACAAATTTTACACCCAATTTCAGACACTTATGTACTTATATAAATTATTTTCCGAAAGCACCAGCAAATTATCTTTTAATTTTATTTCTGGACGGGTTTAGAAGGTAATGCCCAAGGGGGGTGTTACAAGGTGGTATCAGAGCTGGCCGAGTCTTTCGGGATCTTTGGGGAATAGGTCTGTTAAGTTTTTGTTGTGTGATCTCTGGTTGGCTCTTGTATGAATTGTTTCTTGTTGAAGCAATGTGTGTTGACGCACAAGTATATGTTTTGTTGATGGTTTTTCCAAGGGTTTTATGTCCTGGGAGACCATAGATCTTGAATGTTACTTGGGTTCGGATATGACATTCGATTATCCTTGCGAATCGTGTCAGACATTCGAAACAAGATGTTTGTTTATAGGATTTTTTCGGGAGTGTTCCCTGGAAATATTCTAGGTTTATGGTTAGTAAGGGACATTGATTTTTGATTGATCTAGTTTCTGGATTCGGTCAGATCTATGTCGCTTTGTGTAGGATGTTGCCTATAAAGATTGAAACGAGTTCGACGACTCGATTCAACTGAAAGATCAGTGGTCTGAATCATTTGTTAGACCGAGTGTTTTCATTGTGAAGCACCAACGTTGTGTGGAGGTTCGTGTCACCGTCTAGATTTCTGACGACTAGGTAAAAGGACGAATTATGAATAAGTATTTTCTAACTGGCGTAGTTGATTTGGTAAATTAATTGCGAGGAGTTGTTATCTACTCAAAGATCGACTTGAAGACGAGTTAGTACCAGATTGGAGTAATGACCTATCTAAGGTTTTGCATCGTCAACTCAGTTTATGAGGAAAGATCAACCTTTTGTATGTTGAATCGATTGATTAAGTTGTCCGGAATCGTACTCAAATTCAAGGTGGTCATACTAAGCTTGGCTAGAAAGATGTGTATGTTGGTTGGAACCAAGACGAATCGGGTGGATTTTCGATCTTGGGTGAGTGTCTCGTGATTGAGGAATTCTTCATTGTACCCTTTGATTCTCTTGTGTTTGTCAGTTGACAATTATTTCTCAAATCCTGTGATTGTATTAGATAATCATAACGGAGAAGTTTGTGTGGGTCAGATAAATTTTCTGATCTTAATTTGAAATCTGTCAGGACTCATGAATTAGTTATGCTAATTCATAAATTTCCAGTTATTCATTTCTTTGTTTGTGAGAAGTTGTACTCACACTTCTAAATGATCCTCGATGTATTAGACATTTGAGTGAATTGGTTTAAAGGAATCGATTGGTCTGGATACTTTCACATTTTGTTGAGAGAAGTGGTTATGACTATTTCTTGAGTTATAACCCAGATAATTTCGTGATAGCCAAAGTTTCTTAGTGAAACCTAGTTTCATCACTTCTATTTTTGATAGAGGTGAAAGTCATCATTTTGTAAATTCTTTGTATTAAGAATGAGAATTAATTCTCTTGGGATTAGACATTATTCACTTCTTGATTATTTGAATCCGTTGGAAGCTTCTTGTGGAAGAATGAACTTTATTAGATTCATGTTTGTAAATGTGTATTGATCATGCATTTTTACACCCACGAACCTGATGGAATGATCTTTTTCCATATTGGATGTTCCGATATTCTTCAAATTAATGAAATTCTTTTCTATGCTTATGTGAAAGTGAAATCAAGAAAAATTTCTTTTCTTGAGAAATTCTTTTATAATCACCAAGGTCATGTCTTATTGCGGTTCAAAAGTGCTTGTTGTCATTGATCATCTTAATTCTACGTACTTTCCAAATGTTGTCGATGTGTGACTTATCTCATCAGTCGTGAGTTGGATATCTCCACATCAAGATGTACAATTGAGACCTTCCTTGTTGAGATGTTGACATTCCTTTAATCCCTGTTATGAGTTTTCTGAAGACCTGCATGAGTCTTGTTTCAATTCAAGTGATCGTTGATCGACTGGTGAAGTTTACATCTTCTTACGAGTTAAGATCCACAAGCAGAGTTAGTGAATCAAATAGTGTATCAGAGGATTGTTCAACTTCAAGGATTATCTTCCAGTGTTGTTTCGGATTAAAAACGGAAGTTTATCAACGTGTGTCGGTTAAATTTACTTTAAGTGTTAAGGACTAAGTTGAGGCTAAGTCCAACTGAGCATCCTTAGCGGGATGGATAAGTAATGATGACCTATCCTTAGCGGGTTAGTTGGGAGATAGTGTGGTACCTAAGTTTTGTCATCTCTATGGTAGGACGAACCAGAGTTGATAGGAGTTTCGTTAGTGTATAGATGTAAATGGTATTATGAGAACCCTTAAGTTCAACATTTTTGAGTGAGATGATTACAATGGACTTTATGATCGAGGTAGATATATCATTAAAGGAATTTAGAGTAGTGATCAATGTTTATGGTTAATGTTGACTTAGTGAGTCTGAGGATTAACGGAAAAATGTATAGGGTAGTTTTCCTTACGCTGAACGGAAATAGTAAAAAGGAGTTTTTGAGTGAAACTAAGTTGTTAGAAAAGTTTAAGAATTATGATTTTGGATAATTCAAACTGAAGTGGTTCCTTTTGGTTGTAGTTGCATGGAGAAATGTAATCGTATTCTTTAAGATTGAAATGAATGATTATGATATAATTTGGAGTGGTGGAATATATTTAAAGGAAACTAAGACAACAATTGTATACTTTGAGTTGAAGGGGAACACACAATTTATTTCTTTAGTTGAGCTGCTATATAGGGCTGGACAATTTTTTCGTACAAACTCGAACCCGGCAAACCCGGAAGGGAAAACAAGGCCATGGGCGGATGATGTCCGATTGGTGGGTCGTCGGATCCCTTTTTCAGTTATCCACAGCTTGATTCGGGCGGGCTCGGGTAGGTCAAAAAAGGTTCGTTGCCGACCGAAACCGACCGAAGAAGGAGGTGAGGAAGAAGGAAAAGCTCAGATGCAGACATGCAGTGTAGAAAAAAAGTTCAGGGAAGAAGATGACTCGTGACAGAGATAGGAACGTTCTAGAGGCTAGTAGAGAATTCTGAAACCTAGCCCAATAACCCAACAAAAAACATTAAGTAATAAATGACCTGACCCAGTTAAAAAACGTAAAAAAATAACATGGCCCAATTAAAAATGTTGTGTTAAAAATGTTATTGGGACAAAAAAAGACCTAGACCAATTACCCTACACCTCTTCTCAAAACTCAAAAGCACCATAAACCCTAATCAGATACTAAGTTACTAACCCTTGTGGCCTTGTGCCTTCTACTATCTGTCACAACTCACAATCGTGGGAGTCCGCCTCCGCGCCGTTGTGCAACCCTTCATCTTCGCCGTGTCTCTGTACCTCTGTCATCGTATATCTCTTCGTCTCCTTCGTCTTTTGGTCCTCTCACTCTCATATCTGGCCCGCTTTCATTTTTTTCTTTTTTCTTTTTATTTTATTTTCTCTGTTTTGGTCTCTGCCTCTTTGGAATCTTCTTCGCTGCTTCACCTCCGACCACCAACCCGTCGAAATCCTCCCGATCCGACCGTAATCCGATCCACCCGTCATCCAACTAAACCGAACAAGCAAACGGACGACAAAAATGATCTTCTTCTGAACTCGGTTAAGCTCGGGTTCGGTTTTTTCTACCGAAACCTCTTCAAACACTTTGTTGTCCACCCCTACTGCTATATGTCAGATAGGGTGGTAATATCTTTTCCAGTTAGGTAGGTCTTATTAGAAAGAACCAGCATATTAAGACATTTTAATCTTTAAACTTGGTCTTTCTTGATACATGTGAGAAAGTACTCGCACTAACTCCTATATTGAGGCTTATTGTTTTGAAATTTTAATGCTTCTTGAAGAATCTCTTTATATTCTACTTGCCTTGTTCAGCTTGAATGCCTTTTGTGTTAGACCAATACATTCTTTGCTGAGTTGTTTATGAATCTCTTTATATTCTACTTGCCTTTGTTCAGCTTGAATCTCTTTTTATGCTTGTTTATGAATCAAGGATAAAAGCGGTTTATAGAAATTACCATACAAGAGAAATATAACAATATACTGTGTCTGTTTCATATCCTTAGACCATTTTTTAATTACCACTTCATCTCCACATAATATTTGGTTATATGCTCTTGTTCTCTTCCTTGCTGTAATATGACCATTTCCATTTTGAATTAGTATCCTGCAACTTTTGACAAGCATTGTCAAATCTAGCAGTGCTTTATGACGGCCATGCAGATTGCCCTGTTTTTTATCATTTCATTTGTGGTGGAGTTTATCATATATCTTATAACTGCATGTGTAGTAGCACATAATTGTAACTATGGATAAATGATGTATAGCAGTTCATCAGGCTCTCAGAGCTTTGAGAACAAGGAGCATCCCAAACTCAAATCAACTATTGCTGATAGTGAGTCAAAAATTATTGTCAAAGCTACCTATAGGGAAGACATGTTCGTTTCAAGATTGATCCATCTGCAGGTTGTTTTCAGCTATATAGTTATTTGTTAATTGATAATGAGCGATAAACAATATTTGAAAATAAAGTGAAATATGAGATTGTTGTGTACTTGTGTCTCACTTCATTAATGATGTTCTTATGAAACAGTGTATTTGATTTTGTTTTTCTCACAGAAATCATGATTTATATCTAGTTTTATTTATTTTTGTCTAATTTCGCTCTTTCTCTCTCCTTTTTTTTTTGCAGATTTGAGTTGGGGTGTAATCTGTAATAATACTAATCCCTTGGACGAGAAAGTCAAGAAGAAAGGGTCTAAGATTGATGGAAGCAATTCGGGAAGTAGTTTTGAGCTGGAGTCAAATAAAGGACATAAAATGAAGCATAAGGAGAGAAAGAAAAAGCATGGACCTGATGAGATACTCAATTTTAGTGAAGCCCTTGAGGAAAATTGTAGTGGTGAAGCGGCTGAGAGACAAACTTGTTACATTGAAGAGGATATTACATTCATAAGGAACAAGGAAGATGAGAGCCACATCAATAAGAGGAAGAAGAAAAAGGGGAGAAAAGATATTGAAGTGATTAATGATGATGTGTCCGATGATAAAGAAATGCAGTTCTTGGATGGCAACCAACAAAGGAAGATGAAGAAAAGAAAAGACTACGATGATTCATTAGCTGGAATGCAAGAAATGGGTGCTTCAAAACCAAGCAAAAGGGGCAGAATGACAAGGGATAATGAGTTCAAGAGCAATGAAGGTGATCAATCTTTTGTCACTGAAAAGGAGCAAGGCAAGAAGATGAATATAGAGAAGTTACCAAGCAAGAAAAGCAAAAGAACCGAAGATGAAGGTAAAGAAGAACAGCAAGGCAAGAAGATGACTATAGAGAAGTTACCAAGCAAGAAAAGCAACAGAACCGAAGATGAAGGTAAAGAAGAAAATCAAGGCAAGAAGATGAAGGTAAAGAAGAAAATTAAGGCAAGTAAAAGTGAATCTCCGAACCCTGCATCTGGTGGAACATCTAATTCCAAACGAGTAACTTTTTCTGACCAAGTGGAGGTTTTTGGGGATCAACATTTGGTTAAAAACAATGAAGGCAGAGATGATGACCAAGTCAAGAAGATGAACAAGAAGAAGAAACTGAGTGAAAAGAGCAAGCTTGAGAAGAATAATGAGTTCAATGGAGGTGACCAACATTTGGTCAAAAGCAACGAAGGTGAATACGATGACCAAAGCAAGAAGATGAAGAAGAAGAAAATTAGTGGCAAAAGGAAAAGTAAGGAGATCAATGATTTTAAAAGCAATGAAGGTTCTCCACCTTTGGCTAGATCTGAGTCAGGAGATGCTAATGAACGTTGCATTGTCACTGAAGTTGATGATCAATGCAAGAAGATGAAGGTAAAGAAGAAAATCAAGGCAAGTACTAGTGAATCTCCAAACCCTGCATCTGGTGGAACATCTAAATCCAAACGAGTAACTTT
Organism: Sophora flavescens; assembly: GCA_030762895.1. NCBI lineage: Eukaryota > Viridiplantae > Streptophyta > Magnoliopsida > Fabales > Fabaceae > Sophora > Sophora flavescens. Next base: position 226,105,982 of record CM061063.1, on the reverse strand, counting down.
TTCTGACCAAGTGGAGGTTTGTTGTGACGACTTAGTGCGTGGGAAAAGGTTTACACCAGAAGAAGATGAAAAGATTAAAGAAGCCGTTTATAGCTATATAGAGTCTCATGGTTTGGGTGATGAGGGTCTAGATATGGTTATGCATTGCATATCTCATCCTGAAGTTAGAGACTGTTGGAAGGAAATTACAGCAGCCTTACCTCATAGGCCTCACCAAAGTGTGTATTATCGTGCTCATATTTTGTTTGAAAGCGATGAGAATCATAAGTGGACACCTGAAGACCTTGAATTTATTCGAAAGGTCCACGAACAACATGGATCTGAATGGAAATCAGTAGCTGAAGCATTGGGTAAAAATCGATTTCATGTAAAAGATGCATGGCGTAGAATAAAATTAACCAATACAAAGAAATGACATTGGTCCCAAGAGGAGTATCAAAATTTATTTGATTTAGTAAACCTGGATCTACGTTTGACGGCTTTAGAGGAATATAGGCAATCAAGACATGGGATGTTGCGAGATAATATTAGTTGGGAGGCAATTGCTAACAAACCGAAACCAGAACTAGTCCACTCTGCTTGCAAAAAGTGGTACGAGCAATTAACATCACCTATGGTTTCGATGGTATATGGAGTGATACTTGATGATTACTTGCCGCTTAATGCTTTATTTACCTTGGATGCTTGCTGCTTTGAGGAGGTAGAGTGGGACGATCTGCTTGAGCATAGGTCTGGTGATGTATGCAGAAAACGATGGAACCAAATGGTTCGATATATTGGAGAGCATGTGGGGAAGTCATTTGCTGAGCAGGTGGAAATTCTTGCAAAGAGATTTTGCCCCGACTTATTGGAAGCAAGAGAAGCTTTTGACATCAAACTTGTGGTTTGTTGAGGTTAATATTTTGTCAGGTAGTTTTCCGGGGTTAAACAACTTTTGTTAAACCAGAAGTACTAGATTGTGGTTATGACATTTTTGTGGGATCATCCAAACTTGTCAGGTGTTTTTTTTGTTGTAATAAAATGTTACCCTTGTCCCTGTTTGGTACGACTTGAAAGTTATTTGAAATTGTTTCATGTTTTTGGCTGGCTGTGCGGTATATTTTAGTGTATGTTTGACTGAACGAGCGTGCGAGTTTTGCTCATTCAATTGGGCTTTCATGCTCAATTAAATAATGTTTAGGAAAATACATGGTGAGTTATGTTTAATGTGATTTGGTCCTAAAACTGGCGTTTGACACAAGTAAGAATGGAAATTTTGTGCATTAGCTCTGCATTATTGTTTCTGCTTCATTTTTCATAAGTTCTTTGAAGTTTGAAGAAAAGTAATTTTGATGGCATGATAATTTTTTTTTTCACCACTACATTTTCAATTACTGCGTGCTTCATTTGCTACTAGCCTACCAGACTTGCTTCATTTGCTTCACACTCAATTTATCTTTTGTATGTCGCTCATTGATACCAGTGGCTTAGCCACACTATCAGGGAGTAACACAATTCGATTGGTATATGTTGAGATTTGAAATAAAAATAGTATGATATTTGGATTAATAACCTCATTATGAGTGACTTTTAATACACCTAAAGATTTGATTTCAATTATATATTGATTTAGCAAGTATCAATCATCAATAATGTTATTCAAATATAATTGATTTTACCCAATTTCTTTGATTGTTACTAGATAGTGCATATTTTAAATTTTTTGTTTAATTTATGATTTATTTAAATATTTAAATATAATTTTTTTTAACTAACAACTAAAACATTTCATGCTTGTTGATCCTTTTTCAACACCAATGCCCTCTTGCGACAATAACTGGCCTTTTTAGATTTAATTAGCAGACCTTTTAATTTGTTTACTTATCGGGAATTTTAACTGAAGCATAGAGGATTGGCACCACCTGTCAAATACATAAGGGCAATGTGTTTAAGGTATTTGAGCCAGACTGGTTGTGTGCACATTATGAGCTATTTAAATTTTGAATTTCGAATTCCCCTTGTTTGTTCTAATTTTGTTTACAATATGATTTAGTAAGGAAGATTTCATATTTTGTGTACGTTTAGTTCTGATTTTGTTTACATTGTAAGGTAGTCATGTATTTCGATCCATTCCCTAAATATAGATTTTTTAACTAACAACTTGATATCATGCTCGTTGATTCTTTTCAACGCTATTTCCATTTGGAAACAATATTTGGCCTTTTAATTTGTTTACTTATTGAGAATTTTCAATTAAGCATAGAGGCATTAACCACGTTTAAAATACATGACTAAATGTGTATAATGTATTTGAGTGTAGGCTAAAATTAAACCGCCTAATTGCAACTTATATTGTACAAAAGCATTATTGTATATGCTGTGTGAGATGGTTATTCAAGTTGTTATCTAATTACTTGCATCAGGTATTTGAGCATAGGTTGATTTTTTTGCACAGCATGAGCATAGGTACATTCTTATGTTTGCAACGAGAGCATGCTCCATATTGTTATTAGGAAATAAGTTGATATGAACGCAAAATCCGGAAAATAGTTATTCAAATCAAGCTGAAAACGGGAACAAAATGACATCTAAATATTGAAAGCAAGGGACTTTTGCTGACAGGAAAGTACTTATTCAAATCTTATTCAAATCAGGAAAATACTTATTCAATTCAGTCTTAAAAAGCAAGAACTTAACAAACTATAAATGGAAAGCATATCAAAATGAAACTAAATTCTTTCCTAAACAAACTATTTCTTTTCAATCTTTATATCCTTTATGAGGACTTTGACGGGGCCAGCGTCATCCTATAACATCTATAACATCTTTTTTGTAGTCTTAAAAAGAGATAAAATCTATTATTACTGAGGATTAGTCTTAAATAAGATTTTTGAGTTTAAATTAGTGAGTTTTGAATAAAACAGTGAATTTTCAACGTAAAAGGATTTTTAGTAAACATCGGATTATTTCAGTCAGATTAAGAAAGGTTTGGTTTTACTTCTGTTTTTCGCAGAATAAACATAGTTTAAAGTTGTAAATGAACCTAGCCACCGAGACGTCGGACCTAGTGTTCCTAAAGATATGGCCTGGGGCTAAAGAAAGTGGAATAATGGACTAGAGGTCCTATAATCAGTGTATTGGTTTTGTGCACTAAAATTTACGTGTCTAAGACCGGTGTATCGGTCTAGATTTTGTGATTTGCACACTTTTAACTTAAGGTCGGTTATGGTTTAATTGAGATATTAAACTTAGTAGTCTAAGATATTGGGTTGTCGCGAAACTTTTTAGTTCAGACATATAAAGAATGAACAAAAAGAAAAATAGCGAGAATAAAATGTTTTACATGCATTTTGCATTTTATTGTGGCAAATGTGCCTAAAGGTTTTATGCATGGTACCTTGGTAGGTATCCATGTTATGTGATATATTTCACCTTTGGGTGAAATGAAAGGGGGTCTAGGAAAGGTCGGGCTAATTACGACTATTTCGGGAGCTCGGATATTACTCCTATTTTATAGGCCGAGCTAATTACGACTATCGTTGGATGTTCTTGTGAACTACTTACGATGATGGTTGGAGCTCGTATCCTATCGAGTTATGTACTTAAATAGTTGGAACTCGAAACCTTGACAGGCCAAATTATTTGAAACTTGCCATATCTGGCAATGTTTATATTCTGCCTTATTCGGCAATAAGAGCCTGATCAACTCATCTATTGGTTGGTTGGAGCTCCGGAGATTAGGTCTCAAAGTTAGTTGATGAATATTGAAGTGTCATGGTTTTTAAAGCGGTTACGACTGACGTGTATGAAACCCTTTGAGATATATTTAAATATATTGTTGTCTTTAATATTTATGATTAAGTGGTAATTGAGAGTCGTACACGATGTTGTCGTTTTAAAATCCATATATTGGAACTCACCCTTGCATATACAGGTTCTTCTGTCTTGGCTATCGTACCTTGATACACGAATGCAGATATTACAGAAGAGTTCCTTAAGTCAGTTGGAGACTTAAGTCTGGATTGCGAAAAGAGGTGTGTGATCATAGGGATGATCACGAGGTTTTATCAGTGAGTGTCTTGTAGAGGGACTAGCTTAGGATTTCTTTGGGGTAGTATGATTTGAGAAAGTTTGTGTAGGTATTTTGAAAACCTTTACATGGTTTAAATTCTGTTATGAATGATATGTTTTATTTTTACAATTGACACAAAGGAAATTGTTTTACACCCAGATTTTGACTCCAAATAAATCAAATTTTTCCGAAAGCACCCAGCAAAATTCTTTTAATTTATTTCCGCACGTGTTAGTATAATAATGCCTAGGGGGGTGTTACACCTTTTTCCTATTTCATCGTTTATTAATTGCACCACAATAATGTGCCTTCAATGGCAGATAGATACGAATTTTTAGACATCCAAATATTTGGATATTTTTAGACATCTTCTACCCAATTGAATATCCAGATACTGCAAACATTCATGGTACCCAATCAAAGTCAATATAATTATAACGTGCATTAATATAATCCCTTGAATTGCTCTTGTATTGACACGTAAGCCTTGCTGATGTGTCATTGCCCAGAAAATGACACGTAAGAGAAATTGCCTCGAGGGACATTTTATTTTGTATATATAATAGATAATAGATAGATTAGACATATCATATGATTGCTCGACATATCTAAATATTTGTTAAAAAATCTCCTTCAAGTTTTAAGTTTTAGTCTTAATTTTACTTTTGGTCTTCTTACTATTGATCATATGTGATTGCCTTCTATCTAATGTTTGTCAATTTTCAATAATCAACGTAGAGAAACCACTACTCTGAGCACATAGAACTTTGGGTTGAGCTTCTTTGGGAAAGGACCTTCTAAAAAACAAAAAAACTTTCCTATAAAGGAAAGAAATCGATAAATGGCACAGAGGAATCAATAAATCATGTTGAAGTAGAGAGACGGGGGAGAGAGAAACTCTACCAGAGCTTCTATGTGCGCTTAGAACAATGGTTCCTCTTTGCTGATCATTGAAAAATTGACGGACATTAGACGAAAGGACCAAATTTGCAACATTAATGAACATATTAAAACACGAGAAGGGGGTTGAATTGTGTTTTAGTTTACTTTTTCACAAATGAGAAAGTTTTCTCCAGTTAAAGAATCAAACACAAGGATCCGTCTGATATAAATGAAAACTTAGCACTTTCAACCCAGTTAGCACAATAATTATAAAAGCAAACTTAAATAGATAAGGAAAGAGAGTTGACACAGATATTTATACTAGTTCACCCCAAACCTTGGGCTACGTCCAGTCCTTGATTTCACCAAGTATTAACACTATAACTGATCAGGTTACAGACAGGTATTGTTAGCACACTAGCCTCGTCAGGCTCAACTAATAAGTATTGTTTGCACACCTAGCCTCTCCAGGCTCAAACAAGTATTCTTTAGGCAAGCCTCTTCAGGCTCTACAAATGGTAAGAGTTGAATGAAGCAACAGCTTCATGATTTACAACTTTGTAAGTCAACCGAATAACACTCAAAGAGTGAATAAGTATTTTAGTTGGTATGACTGTAGTTATGACTTCTCAATAAATACAAATGATTAAGCAGAGAAGTATTCAAAGAAAAAGAACTTAGAGAGCTTTGAATGCGACGAGAGTATTGAATGCTTGAGTGATTAAGTTCATGTGTGTATCTTCAACAATCTTCAAAATCTTCTATTTATACTCATCAGTAATAAATCCCTTGAGTAGAGTTCTTCAGATGAGTAAAGCTTTTGCTTTTCATCCATTAATGCCAAAGTGCCGTTGTGGGCTTTCATTTAATGTTTATGATCGTTGGAGAGCTTCAAGACAAGTTGAACGTATTTGTTGGCATTGCTTTATGAGAGTGCAGCTTGATTCAGAGCAGTATCTATTGCTTTTCAGACTTGGGCAGCACGACTTTCCTTATTTGTGCAACACGGGTCTGTGACCACGTAAAGGTTATTTTGCCTTTTGTAACAAAAGGAATTTCAGACACGACTTGATGCTTTAAGCTTATGAAATCGATTTTCTTGATTTGAAAATGTAAGGGAATATTCTTGACTTTCGAATACAAGTGGAGAGAAGAACTTCCAGTCAAGTTGTATGGTCAGACGCATTTTCTTAGCTTGTAAATACCGAGTCTTCCTTCAGACAGATTGTGTTATTATCAAAACATAGACACGTATTTGAGACTTGTTGTTTTGCCAAATGCTTTTGCTTTATGATCATCACACTTAATACACATATTAGCATATTTCAAAATGTTCAATTAAAATCATTCTTTGTTTGAATTTATCAAAATTAGAGATGTCAAAACTCAGACTTAACAAAATGTACTAAAAAAACTAGGTTTAATTATTGAGTAGGTCCCTGTACTATTTGAGAATTTCATGTAGGTCCCTGAACTAAAAAAAAAAAATTGGATACTTGAACATATATAAAATTTTCAATTGGATCCCTTTTAATCGGATCGCTGAGGTAACAACCGTGAAACTGAATGAAATATTTGTGAGTCCCACCAACCTAAACACCTATATCAGTAATTTATGTGTAATTATTGAAAATTTGGGACATCTATCAAGCAATCAACCAGAATTTTTTATGCATACACGAGTATGATTTCAAACACACCAACAATTTCTAGTTGATTACTTGAATATATGTCCCAAATTCTCAATAATTATGCATAAATTGTTGATATGAGTGTCCAACTTGGAGGGACTCACGAATATTTCGTCAATTTCACGGTTCACTAACGGATTTGCTATCTTAGGGACTCAATTGAAAATTTGACATATGTTCAGGGCCCTATTAGAAACTTTTTTAGTTAAAGGACTTACTTAAAAATTCTCAAATAGTTCAAGGATCAACTCAATAATTAAACCAATAAAATTATAAGGACCAAAATCACATATCACTAATAATAAAGGAAACAAAACTGCAGTTAAGCCTAAATTTTAACTTGCCCAAAAGGATGGCAAAAATAAAATCTAAAAGCACTTTTCAAAACATAACTTTTTTAAGTTAAAAATATTTTTAATATTTTTGTTTAACCTTTTTGTAAAAATATTTTAAAAAAAAATCTATTTAAAGCTCAAAATGAAAATCTATTTACATTAGCTTTTGAAAAATATATTTAAAATCATCGACTACTTTTAAAAATGTGATTTTTATAATTATAAATTATAAATATAACACAAAATAACTTTTACGTTTTTTAGGCAAAATAGGTAGATTGGTCTTATAGGTTTTTTTTATTTTTCATATTGATCTTATATGTTTTATTTTTTTAAAAATTGGTTATATACATTACTTTTTTTTATGCTAGTCTTTTTTGTCAATTTCGACCTAACATTGTCAAATTTGACCTGACATGGCTATCACGTTAGTGTGACATGTGACTTTTGGTATGACGGCGTTAGATCGAAATTGACAGAAATAACTAACATGGAAATAAAACGTAACGTGTTGGACCAATTTTAAAAAAAAATAAAACGATCAATAGGAAAAGTATGGGAAAAGAATAGACTAATCAACCTATTTTGCCTTTTTTCTTAAATCTCTAAAAAAGAATCTTATTCCTTTTAAAAAAAGGAGAATCTTATGAATGTTCAAATTAAATTTTTTTTTTATCCGTAAGCGACTGGTCTTATGATCCTTTTCAAAACCTCGAGCCCTAAGCACAAGAACGTCGAGAGTAAACAAACCCTTATCGTTCAGAGTTCATACCAAGCAGCACCACCTCCAGCCCTAACCCCCACCGTCTGAATCCTCCGGTACAGGGTTGTTCGCATCACTTTCGATCGTTTCATCGCGATGAGCTATAGTCGCAGAGAACAACATCGATAAGGTATTTATCTATCCACCTTTTTTTATTTAATTCCTTTTTCTCTTTGCTTATTTCTTTGGTGTCAATGCCCTAATGTTGTTAACTTGTTACCTTGTAATTTTGCCTTGAATCTGTTTGTGGAAATGCCTGGATCAATATTTCTGCTAGATTTGTTTGTTTCGGTCGCTTTTTTCAACTTTGATTTGATGCACTATCTCGATTTATGTGGATTTCCTCTTATTCCTACTCTTTTACTTACTTTTCCTTTTGGTGTTGGTGTGGGAATTGGGTTTCACATCTCGTTCCTGTTATTCTGATTTTTTTTTGTCTTGGGAATGGAACTGCGAAAGGGTAGTCACTTGCGAGAAGACTAGGTCCTGTGTTGTTGAAACATCACTGGATCGAGGTCTTTTATCAAGATGGCATAAAGAAAAGAAAATATAAGAAATGAGTAGTGGTATGTTTGGTTTAGATTTCATATAATGCGTGAGAAATCCTCCGTTCCGAGGTATTTTTTCTGAAAGATCCAAGTTCAAACGGAGGTTTGCATTCAATCAAAGTTAAAACAAACAGGCTATAGGACTCTAGGAGGGGTAGAAACGCGGTACGCTTTGGTTTGTGGTACGGGTTCGGGAACGTGGTACGCCGCTTGGTTGAATATGTGGTACATAGGGGGTAGACTTAGTTGGTATGCTATTTTGGGACGTGGTACGTATAAAATTATTGTTCGGGACGTTCTTCATATTTATATATATATATATATATATATATATATATATATATATTATGTAAGACTATATTAATTGAAATATTGATGTAAATTGTAAAATAACTTTAATTTAATAAAATATAAAATTAGCTTGCATTCTTTGGAATTTTAAATCCACCTACATTGATAGTGTTACTCTCAATGTTTTCAAAATCGGACCGGTGAAGGCACCGTCTCAAGGTTCAATGATCCAACCGTGGTTAAATCGTGGTTGAACCGATAATAATTAAATGATATTTTTTTAAAAATTTAATATGACATGTTAAGTAATACTAATATAAATTTCAAAACCTTATATATTTTAAACAATATAAAATATTTTTACATTTTATGTTGGTAAGTTTATAAAAATAATTTTTGTATTTGCTCCTACAAATGTAAAAAGAAGCTTTCTTATATGTTTTTAATCCAATTATCAGAAAGAAAAAAATAAAAAAAAAGTTTAATTTGAGTTTATTTAAGGTCATTTTGCTTCAAAAAGAAATCTGAGTTGGACACCCTCAGGCCCATCTCTAATATAAATTTCAAAACCTCATATATTTTAAACAATATAAAATATTTTTACATTTTATGTTGGTAAATTTATAAAAATAATTTTTGTATTTGCTCCTACAAATGTAAAAAGAAGCTTTCTTATATGGAGGGCTTATTTAAGGCCATTTTGCTTCAAAAAGAAATCTAGGTTGGACACCCTCGAGCTCATCTCGTTTTTGAAAAGCAATCCTGCGCAGTAGCTCATTTTCATCTTTCTTCCTAACACGATCTACCACTCTGCGGAACCGATGAAAGAGAAGATGGCGCCGTCCCCTCGACACAGCTTGAAGTTGAGCGCTGTTAAGTGCTGTTGCGTGCTTGCTACGTCTTCCGTTTTGGTTCGCTGATTACACCGTCCCAGTTCGTGGTTCTCGAGGGAAGGTAGTGTTCCAGGTAACTAGGGTTTTGTGTCTTGTTTTAAAAATATGTGAAGTTAAGCAATATATGCTCAAAATAATTTATTATTACTTTTTTGTATTAAAAATTTAATTTATTGTTGATTTAAGGTAAATCATATTTGTATATATGATGAGGTCAATCTGTTGCCAGCTTATCAATATTTTTAATTTTTTATTTAACTGAAGATAGAAATTTCGGTTTTTGTTGCAGCTCAGACGGGTTAAAAATCTCTACTTCCTTACAATCTCAATATTGTCTGCCACGCCAATCAGGTATGTAAAATTTTAGTTAAGTTCACAGTTAGAGGATTGTTTTCCTACTTGAAGTTTAGTAGTGAGGAAAGAGCAACCTGACTGAAGGGGAACACAAACAATTTATTTCTTTAGTTGAGCTGCTATATGTCAGATAGGGTGGTAATAGCTTTTCCAGTTAGGTAGTTCTTATTAGAAAGAACCAGCATATTAAGACATTTTTATCTTCAAACTTGGCCTTTCTTGATACATGTGAGAAAGTACTCGCACTAACACCTATCTTGAAGAATCTCTTTATATTCTACTTGCCTTGTTCAGCATGAATGCCTTTTGTGTTAGAGCAATACATTCTTTGCTGAGTTGTTTATGAATCTCTTTATATTCTACTTGCCTTTGTTCAGCATGAATCTCTTTTTATGCTTGTTTATGAAGCAAGGATAAAAGCGGTTTATAGATATTCCCATACAAGAGAAATATAACAATATACTGTGTCTGTTTCATATCCTTAGACCATTTTTTTAATTACCACTTCATCTTCACATAATATTTGGTTATATGCTCTTGTTCTCTTCCTTGCTGCAATATGACCATTTCCATTTTGAATTAGGAAGGTAGCTATAGAGACGCTTGGTGAATCAAGAGGATTCGGACCTAAGGGTAAAGAATCCTGGTGGTGGGATGAAAGCGTGCAAGCTAAGGTTCGGGTTAAAAGGGAATGTTTTAAAGCTTGGTCTTTATGTAGAAATGCTGAAAATTGGGAAAATTATAAGGTGGCCAAAAAAGAGACCAAGAAGGCAGTGAGCGAAGCTAGAACTAAAGCTTTTGACGGGTTGTACCAATCCTTAGTCACCAAAGATGGTGAGAAATCTATTTATAGGCTTGCTAAAAATAGGGAAAGAAAGGCAAGAGACTTGGATCAAGTGAAGTGTATTAAGGATGAAGAAGGTAAAGTTTTGGTTAAGGAACAAGATATTAAAGATAGATGGAAGAATTATTTCCACAAGTTATTTAACGAAGGATTTGAAGTTTTATCATGCTCACAGGTGCTTGACATCAGAGAGGAGGACCAAAATTACACCTTTTATCGTAGAATCCAAGAGCATGAGGTAAAAGAAGCTCTGAGAAGGATGGATAATGGCAAGGCAGTTGGACCGGACAATATACCTGTGGAGGTATGGAAGAGTCTAGGAAATAGAGGCATTAGATGGCTCACGAAGTTTTTTAACGAGATTATGAGGTCAAAGAAAATGTCGGACGAATGGAGGAGAAGCACTTTAGTTCCGATTTACAAGAACAAGGGAGATATACAAAATTGCGCAAATTATAGGGGGATTAAGCTTATGAGTCATACTATGAAGCTATGGGAAAGGGTGCTTGAACGAAGACTAAGAAAAGAAACCAAAATCATCGACAACCAATTTGGTTTTATGCCTAGGAGGTCGACCATGGAAGCAATTTACTTGCTACGACGAGTGATGGAACAATATCGAAGGGATCAAAAAGATTTACACATGGCCTTCATTGATTTGGAGAAAGCGTATGATAGGGTGCCAAGAGAGGTTTTGTGGAAAACCCTAGAAAAGAAAGGTGTTCGGATTGCCTATATTCGAGCTATCAAGGATATGTATGAGGGGGCCACGACTAGTGTGAGAACGCAGGGTGGAGCCACAGAAGATTTCCCAATAACCATAGGTCTGCACCAGGGGTCATCTTTAAGCCCCTATCTTTTTACCTTGGTCTTGGATGTACTTACGGAGCACATTCAAGAGTCAGCACCGCGATGTATGCTTTTCACAGACGATATAGTCCTAGTTGGAGAGTCGAGAGATGATATAAATGGAAGGTTGGAGACTTGGAGACAAGCTTTAGAAGCACATGGCTTCCGCTTGAGTAGAAGCAAGACAGAGTATATGGAATGTAAGTTTAGCAAAAGGCGAAACACCTCTAGCTTAGAGGTGAAAGTTGGAGACCACAACATACCACAAGTCACTCGGTTTAAATATCTTGGGTTTATTATACAAAATGACGGAGAAATTGAGGGAGATGTAAACCATCGGATTCAATCAGGGTGGTCAAAATGGAGGAAGGCTTCGGGTTTTTTGTGTGATAAAAAGGTACCTCTTAAGCTAAAGGGAAAATTTTACCGTACAGCTATTAGACCGGCGATGTTGTATGGGACGGAGTGTTGGGCGGTAAAAAATCAACACGAGAGTAAAATCAATGTAGCAGAGATGAGAATGTTGCGCTGGATGAGTGGAAAAACTAGACGTGATAGGATTAGGAATGATAGCATTAGAGAGAGTTGGGGTTGCACCTATTGTAGAAAAGATGGTTGAATCTCGACTTAGGTGGTTTGGGCATGTATGGAGGAGACCTTTAGATTATGTAGTAAGGAGAGTGGATCAAGTGGAGGGCAATCCAATAGCTAGAGGTAGAGGTAGGCCAAGAAAAACTATAGGAGAAACTATTAAGAAAGATTTGGAGGCCAATGATTTAACTGTTAACATGATTCATGATAGAACATAATGGCACCGTATGATCCATGTAGCCGACCCCACCTAGTGGGATAAGGCTTGGTTGTTGTTGTTGTATCCTGCAACTTTTGACAAGCATTGTCAAATCTAGCAGTGCTTTATGACGGCCATGCAGATTGCCCTGTTTTTTATCATTTCATTTGTGGTGGAGTTTATCATATATCTTGTAACTGCATGTGTAGTAGTAGCACATAATTGTAACTGTGGATAAATGATGTATAGCAGTTCATCAGGCTCTCAGAGCTTTGAGAACAAGGAGCATTCCAAACTCAAATCAACTATTGCTGATAGTGAGTCAAAAATTGTTGTCAAAGCTATATATAGGGAAGACATGTTCGTTTCAAGATTGATCCATCTGCAGGTTGTTTTCAGCTATATAGTTATTTGTCAATTGATAATGAGCGATAAACAATATTTGAAAATAAAGTGAAATATGAGATTGTTGTGTACTTGTGTTTCACTTCATTAACGATGTTCTTATGAAACAGTGTATTTGATTTTGTTTTTCTCACAGAAATCATGATTTATATCTAGTTTTATTTATTTTTGTCTAATTTCGCTCTTTCTCTCTCCTTTTTTTGCAGATTTGAGTTGGGGTGTAATCTGTAATAGTACTAATCCCATGGATGAGAAAGTCAAGAAGAAAGGGTCTAAGATTGATGGAAGCAATTCGGGAAGCAGTTTTGAGCTGGAGTCAAATAAAGGACATAAAATGAAGCATAAGGAGAGAAAGAAAAGGCATGGAACTGATGAGATACTCAATTTAAGTGAAGCCCTTGAGGAAAATTGTAGTGGTGAAGCGGCTGAGAGACAAACTTGTTACATTGAAGAGGATATTACATTCACAAGGAACAAGGAAGATGAGAGCCACATCAATAAGAGGAAGAAGAAAAAGGGGAGAAAAGATATTGAAGTGATTAATGATGATGTGTCTGATGATAAAGAAATGCAGTTCTTGGATGGCAACCAACAAAGGAAGATGAAGAAAAGAAAAGACTACGATGATTCATTAGCTGGAATGCAAGAAATGGGTGCTTCAAAACCAAGCAAAAAGGGCAGAATGACAAGGGATAATGAGTTCAAGAGCAATGAAGGTGATCATTCTTTTGTCACTGAAAAGGAGCAAGGCAAGAAGATGACTATAGAGAAGTTACCAAGCAAGAAAAGCAAAAGAACCGAAGATGGAGGTAAAGAAGAAAATCAAGGCAAGAAGATGAAGGTAAAGAAGAAAATTAAGGCAAGTAAAAGTGAATCTCCGAACCCTGCATCTGGTGGAACATCTAAATCCAAACGAGTAACTTTTTCTGACCAAGTGGAGGTTTTTGGCGATCAACATTTGGTTAAAAACAATGAAGGCAGAGATGATGACCAAGGCAAGAACATGAAGAAGAAGAAGAAACTGAGTGAAAACAGCAAGCTTGAGAAGAATAATGAGTTCAATGGAGGTGACCAACATTTGGCCAAAAGCAACGAAGGTGAATACGATGACCAAAGCAAGAAGATGAAGAAGAAGAAAATTAGTGGCAAAAGGAAAAGTAAGGAGATCAATGATTTTAAAAGCAATGAAGGTTCTCCACCTTTGGCTAGATCTGAGTCAGGAGATGCTAATGAACGTTGCATTGTCACTGAAGTTGATGATCAAGGAAAGAAGATGAAGGTAAAGAAGAAAATCAAGGCAAATACTAGTGAATCTCCAAACCCTGCATCTGGTGGAACATCTAAATCCAAACGAGTAACTTTTTCTGACCAAGTGGAGGTTTGTTGTGACGACTTAGTGCGTGGGAAAAGGTTTACACCAGAAGAAGATGAAAAGATTAAAGAAGCCGTTTATAGCTATATAGAGTCTCATGGTTTGGGTGATGAGGGTCTAGATATGGTTATGCATTGCATATCTCATCCTGAAGTTAGAGACTGTTGGAAGGAAATTACAGCAGCCTTACCTCATAGGCCTCACCAAAGTGTGTATTATCGTGCTCATATTTTGTTTGAAAGCGATGAGAATCATAAGTGGACACCTGAAGACCTTGAATTTATTCGAAAGGTCCACGAACAACATGGATCTGAATGGAAATCAGTAGCTGAAGCATTGGGTAAAAATCGATTTCATGTAAAAGATGCATGGCGTAGAATAAAATTAACCAATACAAAGAAAGGACATTGGTCCCAAGAGGAGTATCAAAATTTATTTGATTTAGTAAACCTGGATCTACGTTTGAGGGCTTTACAGGAATATAGGCAATCAAGACATGGGATGTTGCGAGATAATATTAGTTGGGAGGCAATTGCTAACAAACTGGAAACCAGAACTAGTCCACTCTGCTGCAAAAAGTGGTACGAGCAATTAACATCACCTATGGTTTCTGATGGTATATGGAGTGATACTGATGACTACCGCCTGCTTAATGCTTTATTTACCTTGGATGCTTGCTGCTTTGAGGAGGTAGAGTGGGACGATCTGCTTGAGCATAGGTCTGGTGATGTATGCAGAAAACGATGGAACCAAATGGTTCGATATATTGGAGAGCATGTGGGGAAGTCATTTGCTGAGCAGGTGGAAATTCTTGCAAAGAGATTTTGCCCCGACTTATTGGAAGCAAGAGAAGCTTTTGACAGCAAACTTGTGGTTTGTTGAGGTTAATATTTTGTCAGGTAGTTTTCCTGGGTTAAACAACTTTTGTTAAACCAGAAGTACTAGATTGTGGTTATGACATTTTTGTGGGATCATCCAAACTTGTCAGGTGTTTTTTTTGTTGTAATAAAATGTTACCCTTGGCCCTGTTTGGTACGACTTGAAAGTTATTTGAAATTGTTTCATGTTTTTTGCTGGCTGTGCAGTATATTTTAGTGTATGTTTGACTGAACAAGCGTGCGAGTTTTGCTCATTCAATTGGGCTTTCATGCTCAATTAATAATGTTTAGGAAAATACATGGTGAGTTATATTTAATGTGATTTGGTCCTAAAACTGGCGTTTGACAGAAGTAAGAATGGAAAAATGAACAGGGGTCATTTTGTTAGTGTTAGGTATGAGGTGGAAATTTTGTGCATTAGCTCTGCATTATTGTTTCTGCTTCATTTTTCACAAGTTCTTTGAAGTTTGAAGAAAAGTAATTTTGATGGCATGATAAAAAAAAAAAATTTCACCACTACATTTTCAATTACTGCATGCTTCATTTGCTACGAGCCTACCAGACTTGCTTCATTTGCTTCACACTCAATTTATCTTTTGTATGTCGCTCATTGATACCAGTGGCTTAGCCACGTTACCAGGGAGTAACAAATGAGCATATTTTCTTAACTTGTGTATGATTTTGCATGGTTTCCCCGTGCTTTCTTAACTTTGCATGATGTTGCATATTTTTTATGGCAATATGCTTACCCTGATACTTCTTAATTTCAAAGATCACATCATGTTGCACCTTCAGCCAGCACATGTTGCAGATGTCAAATGACATGTCAATCAAATTACTAACAATATCAAAACCTTATTGAATGACATATTTTTGAAGTGCATCTCTAAAATGTCAGCACACCCAAATAGCGTACATAGTTCAAAGTTAATGTATTGTCTATTGTTGTTTGTTGGGCTCAAAGTTAAAGTTGCAAGGTAACAATTTTCACCATAATCAAAACTCAACCATGTATCAATAACCATCAGATTAACACAATCAAAAGTAGCCATTGTTAGCAGATTTCAAGTTTTAGTTGATTAGGATAACAACTAACACTTAAAATCCACTAAAACTCGAAATCTGCTCACTACGGATTCTTAACATTTAGACTCCTTGATATGCATCCAACATAAGGGAACATGATGGAGAAGAAAAGCAGACTTGAAGTGGAAAATATAGGTGGTGATGGATCTGCAACAAGAGAAAGAAACAAGAAAAATGCAACTCTCGAAGGCATATAGTATATACACTTATTGAGCTTTAGGTTCAATTCGATCTCACCAATTTCAATCTCACTCGATATAAGAGGATAACACGAATTCCCACAGGAGACGATGAAGAATCTTTAACTTTTTGCACGCCCACAATAAAGTCAACACCAATGATATTTTAGATAATAATAATTTCCTCAACTCTCTTTACACGTAAAAGAAGATAGGAAGCATTCATGAACAAATCATAGCTATCTGTTATGGACATAGATGTACCATTTATTTGAGTATGTAATTTGTCACTTTCCATATTATCATTAAAAAAAATTCTTTGAAGTGTACCCGCATAAATGCAATATGCAAAATTGAGAGAATCCAGTGATTAACTATGAAACAGATAACTCAACCAACAAACAAAAAATTTTCACCAGTCACCACCTCTGGGATTGAAATTTGGTCAACTAGGAGGTTCCAAGATTCTTATCTTTTCTTATCTTTCTGTTGCATGCACTTTTAGATGAATCAAACACCATTTAATACTGAGAAAATGAAAAGCAAAGTAAAATAGACTCCGACGTTAGAGCTTCCACGCTCTTTCGTTGGCAGGTTTTGAGGTCTTTCACATTTACTACAAAGTTGTGTTTAATGTTAACATGACAAATGACAAAACTAACAAATTTATTATACGGACTCCACTAAGGTCAATTCAATTGTCAAATACAATTAATGTAAATCCTAACATATCTCTCAAAAACCTTGCAATCCAAACGCGAATAACATTCAAACTCTTCCAAATTTAACAACAAAAATATAATACCACAAATATGCATGTTGTGAATATCTTTTTAACATAAGAAAAGAGTTCAATGCTTCACGGAATTAACACTCCATTGAATCCACTTCATTCATTATCCATAGAAAAGCACACATTGAGGAGAGTTCTAGCAAATTAGATTTTGACCCAATAAATTCACTAGCCAATGATGCAATAATAAGTAAACTTAATTTCAACAATTCTTCCGATTTTCACACTTGACACTTCACACTGATATTCTTCTCCGGTACTACTCCGGACTCAATTATAAGTAAAAAAGTATCCATATTTGGTGAATTCAAATATAAGCAAAATTCAATAAATTCAACTCTATTTAATGTCAGTGTTCCAAAAATACCCTTGATTAATTAATGTCCTTTTACTTTTCCAAGAGCAATGCACACTCCCAAGAATTAAATGTAGTGATTGCTATAAGTAAGTATAGTTTAATAATTGTAACTCACTTTTTATATAAATCAAGATAATTAAACTAAATCAACCAACTTCTTTAATAAGTATGAAGTTAGTTAATTTTACTTATAATTAAGTCCGGAGGGATTACCCCACAAGTTACTTACTAGTAACCTTAAATTCTCTCAAAAATCAATTCCCTCACGCAAAGATGATCAATTTAATTCAAAGGGTCCCATCACTCAGACTTTCAGTTCTATAAATTGGAGTCCTTTGGAGCCAAATATTTCTCATTGCAAAACAAAGTTTAAGAGAAACTCATACTCATACACTATGGCCAAACCAATTACTGCTTTGCTGATTTTATCTCTTCTTGTTATGACAATTCTGAATGGTAGTGAGGCTGCAGGGAGAGGGATCCCAGGGAAAGATGATCATGATTATGATCTTCTTTACAAGCCTGAGCAACTTGGGTTGTTCCCATTTTTGCCTTTTTTCTGGCTTGGTCATTGGTGGTGGTTGCTCAAACAAGAACCACCCAAAAATGGTTATCCTGTTGGTCCTAAAGGTGATAACAAACCCTACCAAGGTTATCCCATACCTCATGGTCCGTGATTGAAGTTGGAACCTATATATGTGTCATACATATCACTCAGTGTGTGTCAAAGTGATATCTAATATTACTAAATAAATTGCATGGATTCAACTAGATGCATGTGTCCCATGCAGCTATAGTACTAGGATGTGTCATTTGTGTATTATGTGGTGCCATGTAATGGTTATATATGTGCTGGTTGAAATAAAATTTCATTAGTGTTAATTCTTGTGAGATGAGTGATATCTGAGTCATGGAGCATCACAATTATACATGCATTAAAACGTGTGTGTTGTTGTGTATATATAAGCCGAATGTGTGTGTATGTTGATTATCAAAAACGCACAAAGAGGTGTAGAAAACTAGTCATTAATTATTTTAATACAACCTCAAGTGAAACAAAATAATACTGAAGAAAAAGAAAAGATTAAACTAACAAACTATGTGCTATATTGCTCAAATCTTCTATTAAGTGAGCCGGCCAATTGCTTAATCTAAAATATATAAAAAGTAGACTCAACATTTGAGTGTATTGCATTTGCATTTACAGATTCTCTATATTTTTCAAAGTACTTAATCAACCCTTTTATTAGTTCTATAGCCATGTAAATATGCATTTCTTTTATTTTTATTTTTTCTTCTTGCAAACTTTGCTAACTTCATTAACCGCGGATAACAACTCAAACCAAATAATAGCCAGCAAAAACTCAAATTTCCCGATTCCCAATTGTATACAGGCTAGTATATTCTCACCCCTAATCATAAGGCTTGTCAAGTTTTCTGCTTGAATTTTAAAAGATAATTGAACCCTCAAGTGAAAAATTTAACTATATAAATTTTTTATTTTAATATATACATTACTACATACATATACTAAGTAAAAAAAAATTGGTACCCCTTAAAATCATGCTGGCCAACACTATTAATATATGTTGTTTTCTTCTTTATCATTCACATTTATGAGGTCGTGGTAGAATTGAAAGAAAGACGGATTAATATGATATGACAACTTTTTAAATTAATCAGAAAATATCGATATGCAGCAAAGTTTGCAAAACAAAAATTGCACCAAAATTGATAACAATAAAGGGCACCATAACTTTCAATGATGTTTTGAATTGATGAAATAAAAAGAGAGAAATAATAATATAAAAAGAAATGTTGCACGGTGTATTTATACATGTATTTGTTGTCCAAATATCAGCACTATTTGCAAAATAACTCCAAGCATAGCTTTTAAAATGTGAATGGAATACATCCATTAATTCTTTGAAAAAAAACTCCCCAAGTAACCATTTATTTAATGCGCGGCATTTGATAGAAATTTCATGCTTCATATAGCTGCTAAGGGTGAAACTAAAGTAATATAAAAGAAAAAATCATTATCTTTCCCTAATTAAAACTGTGAAAAGTAAAACTAAAAGATGAAAAGTGGAGACACAAGTGGAATGAGAGATGCAAAACTGAAAATTGAATGAATCAGAAGCTGAGAATTGTGAGAAATTGCATGTGGCAATCTAAGAGAGCTTGGAAGAGCTTACGTGATGACCGTATAACTCGTTCTTCATATTTTATATGATAAATAATAAATAAATCAGCAATGTTTTTTGAACACTAGAGAATGAGGACACCATATACGGTGTTCCTTTTATTTTTTGATATATTTTCGAGATGTGTGTATACACAGATGATAAAAAGTAGAAGAGTGATAGAAAGAAACACATATGGTTCTAAATTTTGATATTCAAATAACACAACTCTAAATAATCAAATACATTGTATTTTCTATTATTTAGATTAAAAGAATGTTAATTACACATATTTATATACATGTTTATGTTTACACAATTAATTCATTCTCTAATTAAGTTGATCTCACCCTCACCATCATTTCTTCTAAACCACATTATGATTCTGCCTCCTCACACTGATGTGAGGTTATGTGAATCTATATGATGTGCACAAAGTATTTTCTGAAAGAGAATGATGCCACCTTCGTACAAGAAACACACAGTTTTTTATGGACTAATGCTCGTCCTAATTTTCAAACTTGAGTTTGTTCGATTTAGATTTCGGTGGAAGTAAATAGGAAAAAAAATGCTTCTCAATTTACTTTTACAGCAACAGAAAAGATTCTTAATAGCATTTTTTTTTATGGCCTTTAATAACACTTCAAATTGTTATTTCGTTACACGTTCCCTCTCATCATTAAAGGTTCTAACTAAGTCACCTAAGATGAAGCGCGAGTTAGGTGGACCTATGTTAACACTTCTTTAAGGCAACTTGAAAAGTCAATTGGATGTGTATTTAAAAAAGTATTTTTTTTTACTATCATTTTCACCTGAATCTAAACCAAAGAATTTGCATTATGGGCTAGGACATACAATCCATAAATTCTAACGAAAATTCTTGTAAAGATAGATGGTTGGTTCCTCGAATCGATTCTTATCCTAATCTAAACTTTTTGTTAAAAAAAAAAAAACTCGTCCTTAGAGTCAGCCAAGTCAAGACTTACGTGAATGGATCTAAAAAAGGGGTAATGATAACTAGACTTGGAAAATAACAACCAAATATGATAAGAGAAATACATGAACCTGATTAACAGAAGAAAAGTCTTCTCTTCCTCTCTAATATATGTACTAAAACTTTCCTTGTTTCTAACTAAGTCTTCATATGCTGTTTACAAAGTCCATGCTTAGAATTCATAAACCTTTCCACTTTGAAGCAACCTGAAGGAGTCTCTATCTCTAAGCACAACTTGCTGTTACCCTCCTCTTACTCCTTGATTCCTTGAACATGTACTTTGTCACTGATTTTCTCATGCAACCCATGTTCTTGCATGGCTTCATGGGTTTTCTCCATCTGGCCTTGTTAATTAGTAGCATTTTTTGCCATATGGGTGCATAACAAAGTCACAGTGTGTGAAAAAGGAGATAGTTCCAAAGTGAACTTGAAGAACACTATGCATACCAAGGCATTGTTTTCTTCTATGGGTGTTTCTGTTTTTAATCTAGTCCTGTTTCTGTTTGATTATTATATTGGATTGGAAATGGTTGGTCTTATGAAAAACTAGTGACCCTTTTGGGTTTAGCAGTTAGTACACTTTCTTGGGGTGCAGTTTGTGTTTACATGCATACTGGATTCATCAGTTCAGGTGAAAGGAAGTTACCATTGTTCTTTAGAGTTTGGTGTGGCTGCTACTTCTCTTTTTCCATTTATTGCTTCATAGTGGACATTATTCTCTTTGGACAACAAGTTTTATCACCAATTCAATACTTGGTTTCTGATTTGGTTTCTATAGAAATGGGTTTGTTCTTCTGTTACATTGGGATATTTGTCCAAAATGATTGTGAAGATAACATTCTTGATGATCCTCTTTTAGATGGTAACCAAAATATTAGTAACTTGTCAACCAAAGGGTCTGAAACTGTTACTCCTTACTCAACTGCTGGAATTTTTAGCATTCTTACCTTCTCTTGGGTGGGTCCTCTAATTACTGTTGGCAATAAGAAAACCTTAGGCCTTGAAGATGTTCCTCAACTCACTAGCAGTGTTTTCCAACTTTTAGGAATAAGCTAGAGGTAGATTGTGGTACAATTAGCAGAGTGACCACACTTAAGCTGATGAAGTTGTTAACTTTTTCATCATATAAAGAGATTCTTTTGTCAGCTATTTAAGAATCTTTATACACTACCATTTGTTATGTTGGTCCATATCTCATTGACACTTTTTGTTCAATACCTTAATGGACAAAGGGAATTCAAGAGTAAGGGCTATCTTTTGGGGTCATTGTTTTTTGTTGCAAAGCTTATAGAGTGCCTTTCACAAGGGCACTCAATCTTCAGGTTTTATAAATTTGGAATTAAGATCCGTACACTGCTGGTGACAATCATCTTTAACAAAGGTTTGACCTTTCCATGTCAACCAAAGAAGGGTCACACTGCTGGTGAATCAATCAATTTGATGGCTGTGGATACTGAAAGAGTTGGCGACTTCAGTTGGCACATGATCACTGTGTGGACTGTGATTCTGTTGATCAGAATTGCTAAATTGACGCAGAATTGCCATACACCTGCGAAAAACATCAGTATGAACAGTCTTGACAAAGATGATCAGAAGATGTTTTTTTTTTTTTTTTTAAATTTAAATTTTTTTTGTAAATAAATTTTTTGATTAAGTATGGGCATTCACCACGTATTTGAAGGCATTCACCAGATAATTGAACTACGTTCACCAGATAATCTAAGGCATCCACAAGCTAATTTAGTATAGGCATTCACCACATATTCGAAGGCATTCACCAGATAAGTGAACTACGTTCACCAGATAATCTAAGGCATCCAAAACTTGGTTTTAGTATGGGCATTCACCGGATATTCGAAGGCATTCACTGATAATTGAACCACGTTCACCAGATACTCTAAGGCATCAAAAACTTGGTTTTAGTATGAGCATTCACCACATATTTGAAGGCATTCACCAGATAATTGAACTACGTTCACCAGATAATCTAAGGCATCCAAAACTTGGTTTTAGTATGGGCATTCACCACATATTTGAAGGCATTCACCGATATTTGTACTCGCTCACCAGATATTGACACATACTTAATCAAAAAATTTATTTACAAAAAAAATTTAAATTTAAAAAAAAAAAAAAAAGCTAAAGTCTTCTGATCAAGATATGATGCAGCTAGCGATCTTGACCGCACTGTGCGGCACTGTTCATACGGTGTTTTCGTAGGTGTATGGCAATTCTGTGTCAATTTAGCAATTCTGTTGATGCAATAATAAGTAAACTTAATTTCTACAATTATTCCAATTTTCACACTTGACACTTGACACTAATATTCTTTTATGGTACCCCACAAGTTACGTACTAGTAACCTTAAATTCTCTTGAAAATCAATTTCCTCAAGCAAAGATCAATTTAATTCAAAGGGTCCCATCACTCAGACTTTTAGTTCTATAAATTGGAGTTCTTTGGAGCCAAATATTTCACATTGCAAAACAAAGTTTAAGAGAAACTAATACTCATACACTATGGCCAAACCAATCACTGCTTTGCTGATTTTATCTCTTCTTGTTATGACAATTCTGAATGGTAGTGAGGCTGCAGGAAGAGGGATCCCAGGGAAAGATGGTCATGATTATGATCTTCTTTACAAGCCTGAGCAACTTGGGTTGTTCCCATTTTTACCTTTTTTTCATCTTTTCTGGCTTGGTCAATGGTGGTGGTTGCTCAAACAAGAACCACCCAAAAATGGTTACCCTGTTGGTCCTAAAGGTGATAACAAAGGTTATCCCATACCTCATGGTCCGTGATTGAAGTTGGAACCCATATATGTGTCATACATATCACTCTGTGTGTGTCAAAGTGATATCTAATATACTAAATAAATTGCATGGATTCAACTAGATGCATGTGTCCCAGGCAGCTATAGTACTAGGATGTGTCATTTATGTTGTGCCATGTAATGGTTATATATACATGTGCTGGTTGAAATAAAATTTAATTAGTGTTAATTCTTGTGAGATTGAGGGATATTTGAGTCATGGAGCATGACAATTACATGCATTAAAACGTGTGTTGTTGTGTATATGTTACTTTTCTTCTTTATCATTCACATTTATGAGGTCGTGGTAGAATTGAAAGAAAGACTGGTTAATATGATATCACAACTTTTTTAATTAATCAGATTGCAAAACTAAAATTCCACCAAATCCGATAATTAACAATAAAGGACACCATAACTTTCAATGATGTTTTGAACCGATGAATTAAAAAGAGAGAAATAATAGGAAAAAAAGTTGCACGGTATATTTATATGATGTTGGAAAACAATTTGTTGTCCAAATATCAACACAATTGCAAAATAACTCCAAGCATAGCTTTTAAAATGTGAATGGAATAGAGAATCAAAAAAATAAAAAAATTAAATGTGAATGGAATACATCCATTAATTCTTTGAAACAAACTCCCCAAACAATCATTTATTTAATGCGCGACATTTGATAGAGATTTCATGCTTCATATAGCTGCTAAGGGTGAAACTAAAGTAATAAAAAAAATATCATTATCTTTCCCTAATTAAAACTGTGAAAAGTAAAACTAAAAGATGAAAAGTGGAGACAGAAGTGGAATGAGAGATGCAAAACTGAAAATTGAATGAATCAGGGGCTGCGGATTGTGAGAAATTGCTTATGTGGCAATCTAAGAGAGAGCTTAGAAGAGCTTATGTGGTGACGGTATAACTCGTTCTTCAGATTTTATATGTTATAAATAATAAATAAATCAGCAATTAATGTTTTTTGAACATTAGAATAAGGACACCATATATGGTCTTCCCTTTTTTTATATATTTTTGAGATGTGTGTATACAGACATGATAAACAGTAGGAGATAGATAAAAAGAAACACATACAGTGTCATATGCGGTATCTAAATTCTGATATTCAAATAACACAACTCTCTAAATAAATAGATTAAAGATATATTGTATTTCTATTATTTGGGTTAAAAGAATGTCAATTACACATATTTATATACATGTCATGTTTTCTTCTAATCCTCGTTATGATTCTGCCTCGTCACACAGATGTGAGGTTATGTGAATCTATATGATGTGCACAAAGTATTTTCTGAAAGAGAATTGTAACACCTCAAGATTCACCCTTATATTTATATGGGTTAGTTTTGGCATATATATGTTTGATATGTTGGATATTTATATATATGTGTATATATTATTGCATATGATAATATGTATATTAATATATGATTATTTGCATTAATATGAGATTGTGTCTCTTAATGTTTGATTTTATATGTTAATATATGATATGTGATTTTATTAATAATAAGCGATTAAGAATGATATGATAAGATATCGTGTGATTTAGTATTTAAATAGAGAAAGTGTTATTCTTAGATTTTAGCCCATCAACCAATAAGATTTGAGTCCTTATCAATATAGGATCATCCTCCTTTTGTTTATATCTTAGGATCTTATAATACTCTCTTAAGGATCATATCTAGGAATAACCACCAAATCTGTCGCTAAACTTCCATCGAACTTTTTACCATCTTAGAGTCCGATTTAAGATTCAATCATCATATATTAATTTGTAGATATTTCTGAGCTTTCTAACGACACCAAGAACTTCTCAATCGGAAACTTGTATCTCAAGTTATGGTCAAAATACTGAATTGTATACAGTTTGTGCTGAAATAAGAACCCGTTATGACCCAAACTCATATATATACCATTAGACTCGACCTAAACCTAATTTACACGACCCCAACACTCAGAAAACTGCCTCCCTCCTTCCTCTTTGAATCATTATGGTTTTTCTCCCTAAAACTCTCTAGGGAACCCGTTCTTGCACCGTTCTTCACTGCTTCTTGATAGGAGAACATCGCTACGAATAAGGGTTCGTTGTGTTTGATGTTTTGGACTTTAGAAAAGGTAAAATTCGTGCACCTTGTCCCTTGTGTACTTTCTTTCAAGTTCTTGATTTTTTCCTTTTAATTTCTTGATCTTAGAGTTGAACCAAAGTGTCTCTTTGTCGTTCTTGAGGTTGTAGACAAGCGCTAGTGAGACAGGACCCAAGTGGATCTTCTTTCTCTCTTTTGAATCGTGATCTCTATTCCAGGTATGGGGAGAAGGGTAGTGTATTCATAGGCTTGGGGTTAATGTAAAGTAAAGGGGTTCCCATAACCATGTGTTGTTCTATGTGTATGAATGAATAACATGTTAAATTGTATTGTTTGGTGATGGTATGTTCTTGGCTATTTTGGTATGTTATTTGTATGTGTTGTGGGTTTAATACTGAAAAAATAGAAAGAACAAAACACACAGCAACCAAGAAAACTAAAACAGCAATGCACTAATTCACAGAAGCTTAAGACTGAAAATAATAGAGATAGGGAAGGGAAAGAACACACCAAGATTAACGTGGTTCAGCCGATAGGACCTACATCTATGGGGAGAGAACGAGGATACTCCACTATGATTGAAAACAGATTACAAGATCAAGCTAGCTCAATAGAATACTACCTTTGACCCTTTGTTAGCACCCTGTAAGAAAACAGAACAAAGATCCCAAAGCCTATCACTCTATTGCTCACCAAACTCTTGATCTCACTCACACTTTCCACAAGTTCAGAGAATACAAAACTATATCACTATCTCCATACAACTTCCCCCCTAAACCATAGTCTAATCCTATGCTTATATAGATGAAGCCATTAGCTGCCAAGCCTGCTCGAGTCTTTGTCCATTCAGTTGTGCTGCAACAGAAAGTTGGTTAGGCTTGCAACTTCTCTAACAGATTTTCCCTCCAACTGTATGCTTAAGCTTGTAACTGATTTTGAGACACTAGCTTTACAATTCTCCACCTTGTCTCTAAATCCATTCAATCAAACTTTCATAGCTTTTCTCTCTCTCCAACCTTCATCTTCTTACTGAAAACCAATCAAGTCCAAGCTATGCTTGCACTTGGATAAAGGTAGGGACTTGGTTAAGGCATCGGCTGGATTGCCCTCTGTTGAAACCTTCTCAACAAGGATTTTCTTTGCCTCAATTACATCCCTTATGAAATGAAGCTTAATATCAATATGTTTAGATTTTTCATGGTATACTAGATGTTTAGATAGATGGATAGCACTTTGGCTATCACAGTAAATTGTGACACAACTCTGTGGCACTCCAAGTTCACCAATTATTCCCTTTAGCCATATTGCTTCCTTCACCCCTTCTGTGAGTGCTATGAATTCTGCTTGTGTAGTTGATAAGGCCACCACTGATTGCAGAACTGATCTCCAACTAATGGCAGTACCAAATACTGTGAAAACATACCCTGACAGAGATTTTCGAGTGTCAATGTTTCCAACATAGTCTGAATCCACATAGCCTTTTATTACATCCTCAGTAAGAGTACTTCTTCTGAACAAAAGTTCAGAGCTTAAAGTGCCATTTAAATACCTTAGTATCCACTTCATGGCTTTCCAGTGAGTTAGTCTAGGGTTTGCCATGAACCTGCTTACAACATTTACAGTATAAGCCAAATCTGGCCGGCAACACACCATTCCATACATGATGCTGCCAACAGCATTTGCATATGGAATTGATGTCATCTTTTGCCTTTCCTCTTCTGTTTTAGGCCCTTGCTGCACTGACAATTTATCAAGTTGTCCTAATGGTGTTCCAACTGATTTAGACTCATGCATTATGTATCTTCTAATTACCTTTTGCATGTATCCTTGCTGAGACAACAGTAGCTCTCCAGTCTTTCTGTTTCTGGTGATATCCATGCCAAGGATCCTCTTAGCCTCTCCAATTTCTTTCATCTCGAATTCAGTCTTCATTTGATCCTTTATCCTTTTAATTTCTGACTTTTTAGAGCTTGCAAGAAGTATATCATCTACATAGAGAAGTAAGTAGATGATTACTTCTTCATTTTCTTTGAGAGTGTATACACAGCTGTCATAGCTGCTTCTCTGGAAGTTCATCTTCATCATGAAGTCATCAAATCTCTCTTCCATTGCCTAGGACTTTGTTTTAGGCCATATAGAGATTTCTTCAATAAGCACACCTTGTCTTTGCACTTGTCAAATCCCTCAGGTTGATGCATATATATTGTTTCCTCTAAATTTCCATGAAGGAATGCAGTTTTGACATCTAACTGTTCTAGATCCAGATCAAATTGAGTAACCAGGGCAAGTAGGATCCTTATTGAACAGTGTTTGACTACAGGAGAAAAGATTTCATTATAGTCAATTCCCTCAATTTGAGAGAACCCCTTTGCCACAAGTCTTGCCTTGAATCTAGCCTTGTTTGTATCCTGAGTATCTTCCTTCATTTTGAATATCCATTTGCAGCCTACTATCCTTTTGCCCTTTGGTGGATCAACTAGAGTCCAAGTCTTATTTTGTTCAAGGGATTTCATCTCCTCTTCCATTGCCTTCCACCATTCTGCACTGTTTCTACTTGTTACAGCTTCTGTGAAGTTACTTGGTTCATTTGCTTGAGCTTCCTCTCCAATGCTTAGAGCATAGCATATAAGATCTGCTTCTCCAAATCTTCTTGGAGGTACTATGTTCCTTCTGGCTCTGTCTCTGACTAGGTTGTAGTCATTTGTCACTGGTTCAGGTTGATGCTCAATAGGTTCTGCTTCTGCTTCATTCTGTATCCTCTGATTCATGACCTTACTTAAAGGCAGCTCCACCTCAACTTGAGTACTGCTTGAGTCACCTTCTGCTTTTGTTTTTCATCCATTAATGCCAAAGTGCCGTTATGGACTTTCATTTAATGTTTATGATCGTTGGAGAGCTTCAAGACAAGTTGAATGTATTTGTTGGCATTGCTTTATGAGAGTGCAACTTGACTCAGAACAATATCTGTTACTTTTCAGACTTGGGCAGTACGACTTTCCTTATTTGTGCAACACGGGTCTGTGACCACGTAAAGGTTATTTTGCCTTTTGCAACAAAAGGAATTTCAGACACGACTCGATGCTTTAAGCTTCTGAAATCGATTTTCTTGATTTGAAAATGTAAGAGAATATTCTTGACTTCCGAATACAAGTGGAGAGAAGGACTTCCAGTCAAGTTGTAGGGTTAGGCGCATTTTCTTAACTTGTAAATATCGAGCCTTCCTTCAGACACATTGTGTTATTATCAAAACATAGACACGTATTTGAGACTTGTTGTTTTGCCAAATTCTTTTGCTTTATGATCAGCACACTTAATACACATATTAGAAGATTTCAAAATGTTCAATTAAAATCATTCTTTGTTTGGATCCATCAAAATTAGAGATGTCAAAACTTAGACTTAACAAAATGTACTAAAAAATCTAGGTTTAATTATTGAGTAGGTCCCTGTACTATTTGAGAATTTTCATGTAGGTCCCTGAACTAAAAAAAATGATACTTGAACATATATTAAATTTTCAATTGGGTCCCCAGACATTATAAAATTTTGAATCAGATCACTGAGGTAACAACCGTGAAACTGAGCGGAATATTCGTGAGTCCCACCAAGCTAAACACCTATATCAGTAATTTATGTGTAATTATTGAAAATTTGGGATATCTAATCAAGTAATCAACCAGAATTTTTTATGCATACACAAGTATGATTTCAAACACACCAACAATTTCTAGTTGATTACTTGAATATATGTCCCAAATTCTCAATAATTATGCATAAATTGTTGATATGAGTGTCCAACTTGGAGGGACTCACAAATATTTCGTCAATTTCACGATTCACTAACGGATTTGCTATCTTAGGGACTCAATTGAAAATTTGACATATGTTCAAGACCCTATTAGAAACTTTTTTAGTTAAAGGACTTACTTAAAAATTTTCAAATAGTTCAGGGATCAACTCAATAATTAAATCAAAAAAATTATAAGGACCAAAATCACATATCACTAATAATAAAGGAAACAAAACCGGAGTTAACCCTAAATTTAACTTGCCAAAAAGGATTGTAAAAATAAAATCTAAAAGCACTTTTCAAAACATAACTTTTTTAAGTTAAAAATATTTTTAATATTTTTGTTTAACCTTTTTGTATAAATATTTAAAAAAATCTATTTAAAGCTCCAAGTGAAAATCTGTAACACCCCGATTTTCGCTGCTTCGTAATATCGGTAATAAATATATAAATATATTTTTTTTTATCCGAGACAGAGAAAATGATTTTGGATAAACCAAGGTCATTTCCTTGTTATACTTATTTTTATAAGGTTACGGAGAAGTTTTTGGTTGAAAATTCAGACGGAAACCGGACTGCGTTTTCTGCGTTTTCACTGACAGTAAAAGTTTACTGCTCAGAAAACCTAATTTTGAGTCGTGAACGAGATGAAAAATGTTTTTATCATATTTACTACGATACTGGAAGTTTTGAAAATTTTGGTAAAAAAAAATTAAAATATCATATTTGTTGCGGGCGTATACGTCGAGATGTCTCTAGGAAAAGCTTGCGCCAGATGAATCGAGGAGTCGGCAATGTAGCAGAGATGTTGGATTTGACCGATTTGCCGGGTATTTATGACGAGCTTATTCGAGTCATAATGGCCATAATGGCGCATTTATGGCAAAGTGAAAATTTCCTATGAAATGACAATTTTGCCCTTGTCTTTATATGACAATTGCAAGCAAATGCCATTGGAAAAGTTGACTAAAGCTTGCCCAAAACCCACGGCTCCAATGCCTTCTTCATTAAGTTTGGTTTCCTCTTCATTTAAATAGGTTGTCTTCTTCATTAAGCCATTTTCTTCCATTTCCATGTTCTTTTCTTCAAAGTGTTCATAATTCGTCCGATTTTGCCTAGCAATTCTGACCAGTTTATATTTTGAATCTCGAAAAACTTTCAACATGAAAGTTGTTCATATTTCTCTCTTATTTCCAACGACATAAAGATCATCCAAAACGGACAAGTATGTTGAGAGATATACTCAAAATACTAAAACTGTTCTAAACCCTAACTATGTTCATCTTCTCCCTTAAGTTTCTTAAGAACACCATAAGAAAACCTTGAAGAACATCATCCAAACTTTGTTTTCTTGGATCATCAAGAGGTAATAACTTATTCTATTGTCATTTAAATCATTTCTTTTCATCACTTTTGTAGATTCATGATTTAGATCAACATGTTCTTCATTTGTTCAAAGTTCATGGAACTAGATTCAAAAATTCATAACTAATTCTAGAAAAATCCTTTTGACATGAAACCAATTGCTATGATCTTATAATCATCTCTATTTTCATCATCTAGAAGCACAAGATCATGAGAAATTTCTTTCCCTAAAATCTGGACTGGGCCGAACCTAGGTTAAAATTGTGTTCTTAGGTTTTGTTTCATTTTCATGCCTTGATTCATGATTATATCTTGATAGTTCTTGTATTCAAGTATATAGAAGATCAAAAATCAAACTTGAGCCTATTTGTTTCTTCAAAAACCGAAACCCTAGGTATGATCACTTAATGATTTTGTGATTCAAAAGTTGTTGTAATCTTTGAATCCAACTCTAAGCTTTGTATGTTGATTAAATCCAAGAGTTGATGAAATTTTAAAACTTCTAGCCTATTGATCTTGAGAAAACCGAACCCTAGTTCTTATAACTAGATGGGTTTAGTTCATGATTCTTAGTTCATAATCATGGTTAAAGTGATTAATCATGCTTAAGTAACTTATGGATCATTAATCCCTAAGTTAATCAAATTTTAAGTTTCCTAATCTAGAAAATTGGGTGAAGCCGAACCCTACCCACATTGATTTAAGTGTGTTGTTGTTTGATTTTGATTTATTTTGGTTGCAATTCGTTATGAAGGAATCGATCGGATTGGTTTGACCTAAAGCCGACGGAGGAAACCGGATCAAATCGGGAGATTATTTGAAACCCTTAGTTCGAGTCTTCAACAGGTAAAGGGAGCTTACCTGAGGGATTTTTCTCTATAACTATTTGTGTAGAGTGTGATTTATATGACTGATATGTGGTTGTGGTTATTTGTTTATGTGGCTTACGTTGTGTTGTTTATCTGTGTATCGGTGATTTATCTGCTTTTAATTTATTTAATTATCTGCAGTAGTATATTATGTTGCTATGATGCATGATCTGCCTGGTGATATAATTATGATGATGTTGTTGAATGATGAATGTTGAATGTTGTTTGAGAGGCCTGACAGTGGTCAGTGCACAACCGATTAATCAGATAAAAGATTTAATAAGTTGTGAAAATTTTATTCAACGTTTTATGGGAAATGTTGGAATATAATAATGGTGGAAAATATTATTTTGGAAAAATAATGAGTTTTTGAGAACTATTATTATTTTAATAATTTATCAGTGTAAAAGAAATTTATGAGTCACGGTGAGAGCGTAACCGTGAAGTTTTTTTAGTACTGCTAATTTTTACGCAAGAAATTCCGAAATATTATAAAAAGTTATTTTGTGAAATTAATATTCAAAAATACTTTATAAAAATAAAAATAAAAATAAAAATAATAAAATAATAATATAAAATAAAAAGTCAAAGTTTGACTTTAAAAATATTTTCTTGGAAAATGATTAACGATGGCAAGTTTTGAAATTATATACGGTGAAAGTTAAAAAAAATAGCAGTACTTGTTTTGAGAAGAGGTTTAATCGGAATTGATTTAATTTTTAAAGCTGAAGTTTCAGTAAAAGAGTTTTCAAGTAGAAAGGATTTTCTGTAAATGAGTTTTACTAAAAGAAGATATAGAACATAGTAACCGAGATGTCGGGGTGCTAGTGTTCTTATGACGTTGTCTTATTTTGGATTTGTTTTTCACAGACAAAAACGATGTAAAACGATGTTATGGAACTTAATGACCGAGACGTCGGGGTATTAACGTTCGTTGTGTTGTAGACTGGGTATCTACGTAAATAAATTAAAACGTTTTGAGATGTTTTTTTATTACCACGAACCTAAGACTGATTGCAACGGTCTAAGGGCTTCGTGATTGAGCATTCGGACTTTGAGGTCCTGTGTTGTTAATAAAAGTTGTAAAGATGTTGAAAACGATAATGCTTTTGAGAGCATTCGATGTTGAAAACGATGATGCTTTTGAGAGCATTCGATGTTGAAAACGATGATGCTTTTGAGAGCATTCGATGTTGAAAACGATGATAAGTTGAAAGCTTTTGAGAGCTTTGATGTTTAAAAATGATGATAAGTTGAAAGCTTTTGAGAGCTTTGATGTTTAAAAATGATGATGGGTCGAAAGCTTTTGAGAGCTTTGACAAATAAAGATATAGCACAAAGAAAAGTGTTGAGAACAAAAGGTTTTATTGCATGCATTTGGCTGACGTGCTATGATTAAACGAGTGATTACCATGCGGCGTCATGGTAGATCATAAAGATGTTCTTATTGTGCCTGGTGGACAATGAGGCCCCATCTACGTTGTGACACCTGGGCCACGATGTTGGACAGTGTGTGATGGGTTTTGACCGCGTGTCTCGTGGATCGCGTGTCTCGTGGTCAGCGTGCTCAGTAACTATCGAGTCTGATCAACTCATTACGATGTTGGAGATATCTCATGAGATTAGGTATGAATGTTAGATGATGTTTTGAAGTGTTCATGCATAGTTTTTCAACGTTGATGTTTGGGGTGTGAAACCCATTGATAAACGATGTGATATAATATGAATGAGTAGGTTGTTATAAATATGTATATATGTATATGCCTTCTTTTGTGTTACGCATTTAGTTATGGTGATAAATCCGTATATTGGTGTCTCACACTTACAACACATCTCAGAGACGTACGAGGGGTATGATCCCTACAAGAAGAGGAAGGCTGTCTAGTTGGAAGCGTGCTGTGCTACTCCAGTTGGCGGTAATGTCTGTTAGTTACGACCAGCTTAGGTCATATTATGTTTTGAAGGTAAAACTGATGTTGATTTAGGTATGAAAATATATGAGGCAGTATAGTTGTAAGATTTATAAACATTGTGTTGTTAAGTGTGATTTGATTAAGTTGTTATTGTTATAAGGTTAAAAAGAAAAAAAAATTTATCACCATATTTTGAAAAGATAAACGTTGAGAAAACATTATTTTCCGAAAGTAACCAGTAAATTAAGTTTTATTTCCGCAAACGGGTAACCATGTGATGACCGAGTTTAGGGTGTCACAAAATCTATTTACATTAGCTTTTGGAAAATATATTTAAAATCTCCGACTACTTTTGAAAATGTGTTTTTAATAATTATAAGTTATAAATATAACACATAATAACTTATACGTTTTTTAGGTAAAATAGGTAGATTGGTCTTATACGTTTTTCTTTATTTTTCATATTGGTCTTATAAGTTTTTTTTTTTTCAAATTGGTCATATACATTACGTTTTTTTTACGCTAGTCGTTTTTGTCAATTTCGACCTAACGCCGTCAGATTTGACCTGACATGGCTATCACGTTAGTGTGACATGTGACTTTTGATATGACGACGTTAGATCGAAATTGACGAAAATAACTAACGTGAAAATAAAATGTAACGTGTTGGACCAATTTTTTTTAAAATAAAACGATCAATGGGAAAAAATGGGAAACGGATAGACTAATCAACCTATTTTGCCTTTTTTCTTAAATCTCTGAAAAAGAATCTTATTCCTTTTTTTTAAAAAAAGAGAATCTTATGAATGTTCAAATTAATTTTTTTTTATTTTATCCGTAAGCGACTGGTCTTATGATCCTTTGCAATAGGGCTGGGCAATGGGCGGGTTCGATCGGATTCG
Source organism: Sophora flavescens (assembly GCA_030762895.1). Taxonomy (NCBI): domain Eukaryota; kingdom Viridiplantae; phylum Streptophyta; class Magnoliopsida; order Fabales; family Fabaceae; genus Sophora; species Sophora flavescens. The sequence continues at coordinate 226,071,687 of CM061063.1, read as the reverse complement.
GGCCCAAACGGCCCAATCCGAACCAACCCGAGAAGCATAATACTGGAACCATTTCCTCCCGTTTGAGTCACGGTTTAGTCGGGTGGCGGGCGGTGGCGGACGGGTGGGGCGGGTTTAGGATCTCAAAAAAAAATTAGTGCAGAAACAGAGAGCAATGATCCTGAACCAAAAAACAAATCCAGAAAAAGATGAAGAGATCTTAGATAACAATTTTTTGAAGCAACTCTTACATAGATCTGTACGACCTGGCCTTATCTGCAGCGACTACCAGTGGCGGAGTGGGGGGAACAAGAGAGAGCAGCATGTAGAGGAGATGGGGTGAAATCTGAAGAAACGAGGGAGTGAGAGGATGACGAAAATGAGGCGTAACACTAGGGTTTGCAACTGAAAATGTTGTATGAGAAAATAGACTCCTAAAGACATGAAAAAAACAAATGGGCTTGTGAAGACATGAATGAATGGGCTCGTGAAGACGTGAGCAAATGGGCCTCGATTTTACTCTATAATAATTTGTATAATAATGTGTTACAGTGTTTTATCTGGGACATTTAAGTTTTTATTTGACAAATTGGGCCATTTTAGGTTTTGGACCCAATATTTATTTATACTTTTTAACCTAACCATCTAAAAAAACCTAAAAACCATTACTCTAATACTCTCTCAGTTTCTCTCTCATGACTAGCGGCTGCCCAGACCTCTTTGTCTCCATCTCAGTTGCTCTTTGCGATTGCGACGATCCTCAACCTTCTCAGTCTCCGCCTCCATCTCCATCTCTGTTTCTCTTTGCGGCTATCCTCATTTCATCTCTGTTTCTCTTTGGGTGCGGCTGCCCTCCCTTCATCTCCATCTCCTTGGTCGGGTTCGGATTTCGACGGATTTCATTTTCTCCAACTGAACCCGCCCGCCCTAAACCGCTTAAAACCGAATCTCTAATTCGACGACCCGTTCACCCGCCCGCACCCGCCCGTCTGCTTGCATTTCCTATCGGGTTCGTTGATTTTCGGTCGGGCCACGTAAACTTGTCCAGCCCTACTTTGCAAAACCTCGAGCCCTAAGCACAAGAATGTCGAGGGTAAACAAACCCTTATCGTTCAGAGTTCATACCAAGCAGCACCACCTCCAGCCCTAACACCCACCGTCTGAATCCTCCGGTACAGGGCTGTTCGCATCACTTTCGATCGTTTCATCGCGATGAGCTATAGTCGCAGAGAACAACATCGATAAGGTATTTATCTATCCACTTTTTTTTTTAATTTAATTCCTTTTTCTCTTTGCTTATTTCTTTGGTGTCAATGCCCTAATGTTGTTAACTTGTTACCTTGTAATTTTGCCTTGAATCTGTCCGTGGAAATTCCTGGATCAATATTTCTGCTAGATTTGTTTGATTCGGTTGCTTTTTTCAACTTTGATTTGATACACTATCTCGATTTATGTGGATTTCCTCTTATTCCTACTCTTTTACTTTTCCTTTTGGTGTTGGTGTGGGAATTGGGTTTCACATCTCGTTCTTGTTATTCTGATTTTTTTTGTCTTGGGAATGGAACTGCGAAAGGGTAGTTACTTGTGAGAAGACTAGGTTCTGTGTTGTTAAAACATCACTGGATCGAGGTCTTTTATCAAGATGGCATAAAGAAAAGAAAATACAAGAAATGAGTAGTGGTATGTTTGGTTTAGATTTCATATAATGCAAACTAAGAAATCATCCGTTCTGAGGTATTTTTTCTGAAAGATCCAAGTTCAAACGGAGGTTTGCGTTCAATCAAAGTTAAAACAAACAGGCTATAGGACTCTAGGAGGGGGAGAAGTCGGAACCATAGTTACCAGGAACGCGGTACGCTTTGGTTTGTGGTATGGGTTCGGGAACGTGGTACGCCGCTTGGTTGAATATGTGGTACATAGGGGTAGACTTAGTTGGTATGCTATTTTGGGACGTGGTACGTATAAAATTATTGTTCGGGACGTTCTTCATATATATATATGTATATATATATATATATATATATATATATATATATATTATGTAAGACTATATTAATTGAAAATGCTGATGTAAATTGTAAAATAACTTTAATTTAATAAAATATAAAATTAGTTTGCATTCTTTGGAATTTTAAATCCACCTACATTGATAGTCTGTTACTCTCAATGTTTTCAAAATCGGACTGGTGAAGGCACCGGCTCAAGGTTCAATGATCCAACCGTGGTTAAATCATGGTTGAACCGGTAATAATTAAATGATATTTTTTTTAAAATTTAATATGACATGTCAAGTAATACTAATATAAATTTTAAAACCTCATATATTTTAAACAATATAAAATATTTTTACATTTTATGTTGGTAAGTTTATAAAAATAATTTTGTATTTGCTCCTACAAATGTAAAAAGAAGCTTTCTTATATGTTTTTAATCCAATTATCAGAAAGAAAAAAATAAAAAAACAAAGTTTAATTTGGGCTTATTTAAGCCCATTTTACTTCAAAAAGAAATCTGGGTTGTTTGCCACGCCAATCAGGTATTTAAAAATTGTTAGTTAAGTTCACAATTAGAAGATTGTTTTCCTACTTGAAGTTTAGTAGTGAGGAAAGAGCAACCTGACTGAAGGGGAACACAAACAATTTATTTCTTTAGTTGAGCTGCTATATGTTAGATAGGGCGGTAATAGCTTTTCCAGTTAGGTAGTTCTTATTAGAAAGAACCAGCACATTGAGACATTTTTATCTTTAAACTTGGCCTTTCTTGAAACATGTGAGAAAGTGGTACGAGCAATTTACATCACCTATGGTTGCTGATGGTATATGGAGTGATACCGATGACTACCGCCTGCTTAATGCTTTATTTACCTTGGATGCTTGCTGCTTTGAGGAGGTAGAGTGGGACGATCTGCTTGAGCATAGGTCTGGTGATGTATGCAGAAAACGATGGAACCAAATGGTTCGATATATTGGAGAGCATGTGGGGAAGTCATTTGCTGAGCAGGTGGAAATTCTTGCAAAGAGATTTTGCCCTGACTTATTGGAAGCAAGAGAAGCTTTTGCAGCAAACTTGTGGTTTGTTGAGGTTAATATTTTGTCAGGTAGTTTTCCTGGGTTAAACAACTTTTGTTAAACCAGAAGTGCTAGATTGTGGTTATGACATTTTTGTGGGATCATCCAAACTTATCAGGTGTTTTTTTTTTGTTGTAATAAAATGTTACCCTTGGCCCTGTTTGGTACGACTTGAAAGTTATTTGAAATTGTTTCATGTTTTTTGCTGGCTGTGCAGTATATTTTAGTGTATGTTTGACTGAACAAGCGTGCGAGTTTTGCTCATTCAACTGGGCTTTCATGCTCAATTAATAATGTTTAGGAAAATACATGGTGAGTTATATTTAATGTGATTTGGTCCTAAAACTGGTGTTTGACAGAAGTAAGAATGGAAAAATGAACAGGGGTCATTTTGTTAGTGTTAGGTATGAGGTGGAAATTTTGTGCATTAGCTCTGCATTATTGTTTCTGCTTCATTTTTCATAAGTTCTTTGAAGTTTGAAGAAAAGTAATTTTGATGGCATGATAATTTTTTTTTTCACCACTACATTTTCAATTACTGCGTGCTTCATTTGCTACCAGCCTACCAGACTTGCTTCATTTGCTTCACACTCAATTTATCTTTTGTATGTCGCTCATTGATACCAGTGGCTTTGCCACGCTACCAGGGAGTAACACAATTCGATTGGTATATGTTGAGATTTGAAATAAAAATAGTATGATATTTGGATTAATAACCTCATTATGAGTGACTTTTAATACACCTTAAGATTTGATTTCAATTATATATTGATTTAGCAAGTATCGATCATCAATAATGTTATTCAAATATAATTGATTTTACCCAATTTCTTTGATTGTTACTAGATAGTGCATATTTTAAATTTTTTTGTTTAATTTATGATTTATTTAAATATTTAAATATATATTTTTTAACTAACAACTAAAACATTTCATGCTTGTTGAATTTTTTTCAACACCAATGCCCTCTTGCGACAATAACTGGCCTTTTTAGATTTAATTAGCAGACCTTTTAATTTGTTCACTTATCGGGAATTTTAACTGAAGCATAGAGGATTGGCACCACCTGTCAAATACATAAGGGCAATGTGTTTAAGGTATTTGAGCCAGACTGGTTGTGTGCACATTATGAGCTGTTTAAATTTGGAATTTCGAATTCCCCTTGTTTGTTCTAATTTTGTTTACAATATGATTTAGTAAGGAAGATTTCATATTTTGTTTACGTTTAGTTCTGATTTTGTTTACATTGTAAGGTAGTCATGTATTTCGATCCATTCCCTAAATATAGATTTTTTAACTAACAACTTGATATCATGCTCGTTGATTCTTTTCAACGCTATTTCCATTTGGAAACAATAATTGGCCTTTTAATTTGTTTACTTATTGAGAATTTTCAATTAAGCATAGAGGCATTAACCACGTTTTAAATACATGACTAAATGTGTATAATGTATTTGAGTGTAGGCTAAAATTAAACCGCCTAATTGCAACTTATATTGTACAAAAGCATTATTGTATATGCTATGTGAGATGGTTATTCAAGTTGTTATCTAATTATTTGCATCAGGTATTTGAGCATAGGTTGATTTTTTTGCACAGCATGAGCATAGGTACATTCTTATGTTTGCAACGAGAGCATGCTCCATATTGTTATTAGGAAATAAATTGATATGAACGCAAAATCCGGAAAATAGTTACTCAAATCAAGCTGAAAACGGGAACAAAATGACATCTAAATATTGAAAGCAAGGGACTTTTGTTGACAGGAAAATACTTATTCAAATCTTATTCAAATCAGGAAAATACTTATTCAATTCAGTCTTAAAAAGCAAGCACTTAACAAACTATAAATGGAAAGCATATCAAAATGAAACTAAATTCTTTCCTAAACAAACTATTTCTTTTCAATCTTTATATCCTTTATGAGGACTTTGACGGGTCCAGTGTCATCCTATAACATCTCTGACTACTTTATGGATTGACTGTCCTCACAAACCAACAGAGATCTTTTCAGCGTGCTTTGTCCTCACTCACACGCTTCTCGGGAAAACTTCTCAGGAGGTCACTGATGAGTGTGATTTCACATCATCTTTGTCTATCATTTTGCATGCATTTTCATGTAGTTTAGGCATATTTAATTTGATTTTTGGTTAATTTTCCTTTGGAACGGGTAAGGCGGTTTTCGTGGTGTTGTTTTGCAGAAATCAAGGGTAAAATGCTCAAGATCAACCATGATGGAGTTTGGATGAAAATAGGGCTTGAAAAGTGAAGAAAATGAGCCAAACAGAGCCCATCACGGCCTCGCCGTGATGCCCATCACGACCTCGCCGTGATGCCCATCACGACCATGATCAAGCAAAACTGAAAAGGAAGCAAGGCTGAAGTCAGAGTCTGTCACGGCCATGACCAAAAACCCCCACAAGTCAGAATCCATCACGGCTTAGCCGTGATTCGTATCACGGGCTACAAAATGAAGGCTCGTGTCGCGAGCCCACATTCGCTTCGCAAGAGACCTGAAGTTCATAGGATTGCCAGAAACAGAAGCCGTCACGGCCTGGCCGTGATGGCCATCACGGCCGTGACGCGCATTACTTGGACCTGAAGAAACCGAATTGGATTAGAATTTGAGTTAGATTGGGACTCAAACTTCCCAAGTCTATAAATATGGACCAGGCAGATGCAGAAGAACACGGACAACACACACACATATAGACTTTAGGGGCTACTACTTTGGCTACATTTTAGGATCTATCTTCTTCTTCCTCCTCTCTTCTCTGATTTTGTATTTTCATGATGTTGTCAACCAAGCTTGTCATCTCCATGGCAAGGCTGGAGTAGTAGTTTATTTCTAGGGATTGGGGCTATGCCCAGGTTTTGTTTATGATGTTAATTTGATGTAATATCTTTGATAATTTCGATTTTGCTTTAGATCTGATTTCTAGTGTGTTAATCACTCGTAAATTCGGCGGCCGCTTATTTGCGAAGACGTGGATATTCTAAGGAGGAACCTAGCGGTGAACTTAGGTTTATTTGCACGACTTAGACATTCTAAGGAGGAACCTAGCGGTGAACTTAGGTGTCGGATATATAGAGTCAGACTTGGGACTGAAATCATGAGAGTTAGAAGCCGTCCCTCGAGGATCAACGAGTTGTCACGAAACGCAAAGGGTCCAATATGAGTTCGACTACCACGAGAGTAGGGGTTGGGTCAATTGGGCACGGCTTTTGTAACTCGAGAGGGAGCTTAAGCTATTAGAGGATAAACTCGCCTTCAAGGCAATTTCGTTAATAAACAAGGGTAAATCAGATTAGTAACATAAACAGCCTCATAGGTAACCCAAATCCCTAGGAATCCATTTAGATCCAAAACCCCTAAAAAGATTTGTTTTCTGTTTTATTTGATTCTGTTTGTTTATCTCTTAAAACCTTTTCAAAATTCAAACCCTTTTTATACAGTCCAGATCTACTCGATTTGATAATTAACTGCGATTCGGGATCACAGTCTCTGTGGGATCGATATCTTTTATTACTTGACGACAGTCCGGTACACTTGTCGGAATCGCGTGCGCCCTCGTGCGCCGCCTGTCAAGTTTTTGGCGCCGTTGCCAGGGACTGTGCCTTTTCGAATCTCAATTCAATTTTTGAATTGATTTTTCTGGACCTTTTATTTTTATTTATTCATTTAGTTTTTATATCTGGAAAAAAAAATTTCTTTCCTTCTAGTGTATCCATCTCTCTGTGTGTTATATGCAAAGATCCCTAAGTCTTGGGAGCCTTAGTGAGGTTGATCCAGAAATCGAGAGGACCTTCCATAGACGTAGGAGACTACAAAGAGAGGGAGAAAGGTTGAGCCCCGTTCCACTCATGGCGAATCAACCGGATATGAAACCTTTGAAGGACTACGCAGCCCCAAATGCGAGGGATTTGCGAACTGGGATTGCCAGGCCAGAGATTGAGGCGGAGAACTACACTATACCGCCTATGCTAATCAACATGATTAGGCAGCACCAATTCGGAGGATTGCCCTCGGAGGACCCGACTGATCACGTAGAAACATTCTTGGAGTTCACCGATGCAATTAGGATTCATGGTGCCCCGGTCGATACTATACGCTTGAGGTTGTTCCCCTCATCTCTGACTGGAAAAGCAAAGGCTTGGCTAAAGCAAATACCCGCCAACACCTTGTCTACTTGGGACCAACTGGAATAGGCGTTCTTGGAGAAATTCTTCCCTCCATCCAAGACGGCCTATATACGAACCCAGATCACCGGCTTCTTCCAAAAAGACGGAGAATCCTTATCAGAAGCTTGGGATCGCTACATGGGACTGCTGGAGTCTTGCCCATACCATGGACTCGAGAGGTGGTTACTAGTGCACACCTTCTACAACGGATTGGACTACTCTTCGAAGGTGTCACTTGATTCTGCAACTGGTGGAGCCTTTATGAATAGGCCTCTAACTGAGGCATTCAACATCATTGAAAACGTGGCCACCAACTACCACCAATGGGGTTCAGAAAGAGGTAATAACCCGAACAAGATTTCGAGGGGTAAGTTTGAAGTAAATAGCACTGATCTTATAATGTCAAAAATAGACTCACTTAATAAACGTTTTGATCGGCTTGAAAGGGCTAATGTGAGTGCAATAGGTGCTACTAACATTGTTTGTGAGATTTGTGGAATGCAGGGACACGACATCATGGAGTGCCCACGAGGTATTGCTCATGGATCCGGTGCTTCGGGTGAACAAATGAACACTTGTCACAACTTCTACGATACAAACCCGAAGTTGCCCAATTTTGCTCCCCCAAATCCCTACAACCAAAGGAAGAACAACCCTTACCTCTCCTACGGCAACTACAGCAACACGCTGAACCATGAGTACCAAGAAGGCCAAGGTAATAGGAAACCCGCACAGGGGTATCCTCAGGTACAACAATCTAAACTCGAGTCTTTATTGGAAAGTTTTGTTGAAACCCAGAGAAAACAAAATGAGGAGTTTAGAAAACAAGGCAGGGCAGTGAACGAGGCAATAAAAGAGCTAGCGTCTAAGGTAGACAGCTTAGCAATCCACAACAAGATGCTAGAAACCCAGATTACCCAACAAGCCAGCACATACACTAGACCTAAGGGTACGTTCCCGGGTCAACCCGAAGCTAATCCCATTGAGCATTGTAATGCCATACACTTGAGGGATGATAAGCTTGGGGTGGGGGAAAAGGACGTGGAACCAGAGGAGGACATGAGCAAAGATGAAGAGCCAGAACCAAAGTATGTCCCTCCACCACCGTACCAACCCCCGATACCTTTCCCACAAAGGTTGGTCAAGAGAAAGCAAGTGGAAGTAGAAACTAAGAGCTTAACTGAGGAGCCAAATGTCATGAAAAAATCTAATATACCTCCTAAACTGAAAGACCCAGGTAGTTTCTCTATCGCTTGCTCGATTGAAAAAGTGCAAATAGACCAAGCCTTATGTGACTTAGGGGCTAGTGCGAGCTTGATGCCGCTCACTATCTTGGAAAGGTTGGGAACGAAAGAGTTGAGACCATTCAAATTCTCCTTACAATTTGCGGATGGCTCAACTAGGACTCCTCTAGGCATACTAGAGAATGTCCCTATAAAGGTAGGGAAATTCTTCATCCCTACCGATTTCCTGGTATTGGACATGAAAGGGAATTCTGAATTCCCCATCATTTTAGGAAGGCCATTCTTGGCCACCGCTGGAGCAGTAATAGACGTAAGGAATGGTAAACTCTCTCTAAATGTAGAGGAAGGTAGGGTAGATTTTCAATTGACTAACTCTTATAACAACCCTCCTTTTGAGAGCCGTGTGTGCAGAATTGACGTAACGTCTCCAGTGGTAAAGAAAGAACTTAGCATGGAAGCCACTCCAAAGATATGAATGGATGATGATGCACCCTACACTGACGAAGTTGGAGTGGCTGATCATGCGAAAACAAAACTTCCGCCGGGAGGAAGGAAGGTCAGGAAGCTCCGAGAGAAAAGAGCGAAACGGAAGCGTCATTGGTCGTATGAGCATAAACGGCTTTTTGAAGGAGTCCCATGGAAGAGAAATGTTCCTGTACATCTACGCCCAACCGACCCCGGTTGATTGAAGGAAGTTTGGTCAAGCTTAGGACCGTAAACAAGTGCTTCTTGGGAGGCAACCCAAGTTTTCTTTCCCTTTTCCTTTTGTTTTTGAATTTAGCTCTTGAATAATTTGAGAAGATCAAGAGGCAAAAAAATCATAAATTAATAGATTTGTCTAGTGTTTTCAGGTTAAAGAGGAAGGAAGAACAAAACGAGCAAGGACTAATAAAGTCAGAAGCCATCACGACCTGCCCGTGATAAGCCTCACGACCGTGATGCTATTTCCACCCAAGTTTTGACTGGATTGTGAGCCAACACCCGCTACCAACTCGGTAAGTTGTTCCAATTTTTGTCCTCTCTCCGACTTGATTATTTACATTGGAGACAATGTAAGTGTTAAGCTTGGGGTAGGGGTATTTTTGCATTTGCATTGTGGCATTCATATTGCATCCACATAGGCATAGTTTGGTATGATCACATTCTCTAGATTGCCCCTCACTTAGAATATGCATCCAATTGTGAGAACTTGGTGCCAAATGAATTGAGATAGTGAATTTTTGAACCCAATTTTTTATTTATTCTTGTGACAAGGCTAAAAATAAAAATTCTTGGGATAATCTTTTGATAGTTGATAATTAGCATATGGTTCCTTAAATTTGTGTTTCTCACCGATTTTTGAACTACTAAATGTAAGATTTTGAGCCAAAAAGGGGTACTCACTAAATCTACCTCATTCCTTGTGATAGAGTTTTTTAATTCCTCTTGGATTGTATTCTCTAGAACTTGACTTGAAACCGTTTCGAAACTTAAAAATTTTTGAAAACATTTTTGAAAATGATTGAGGCACTAGGTATTTTTCTGGCCTTCTGAGCTTTGATTGATTAAATGCTACCCCTTAGTTGCCCAATTTTGAGCCTAAAGAAACAAAATACTTTTCTTGGTACCATGAAATGTTTTGATGAATAATGCTTTGTGTGGCACCTTTTAAAGTATTACAAGAGGGTAAAAAGGTAGTTTGAAAAAGTATGGGATAAGAAAATTAGAAAATATTTCTCTTGAGCTAAAATTTCCCCTTCTCCCAATAAATGAAATGAAATAAACAAAAAAAATGGAGAAGGGGATGACAAAAGAAAGTGAGAAATAAAAATAAAAAAAAGAAAGAAAGGTGGATAAGTTAATCAAAGCCCCTAAAAGGTATTTTAGAAGGTGTCATGCTTTGCAATGATTGATAATTTGTTTAGCCTTCTTGAATTTCCCTTTTCTTGATTTTCCCACCTAACAATAAATCCCATGGCCACATTACAACCAAAGTAAAATACCTTTTGATTCTTATGTGTTTTCATTAATAAAGTAGAGATTTGGTTAATAGTCAAGCCTATGGTAGAATACCTTCCTTGAGGAAATTGAGCGAATTGTCATATACCCTGGAACACTTGAGTGAGGTGAGATGAGTGCCTGAATTAGTGAGAATATGAATTTGATGAACCTAAGCTTCTAATTGGACTTGAAGTCGATTATCTCTCGGGTGCTTAGTGAATATGCCTGTCACTTGGATTAGCTTCTCGGGTTCTTGGTTCACTATCCATGCTTTTATATCCTATGGCCTTAGTAATTGCTTGAGGACAAGCAAAATCTTAAGCTTGGGGTGATTTGATGAGTGTGATTTCACATCATCTTTGTCTATCATTTTGCATGCATTTTCATGTAGTTTAGGCATATTTAATTTGATTTTTGGTTAATTTTCCTTTGGAACGGGTAAGGCGGTTTTCGTGGTGTTGTTTTGCAGAAATCAAGGGTAAAATGCTCAAGATCAACCATGATGGAGTTTGGATGAAAATAGGGCTTGAAAAGTGAAGAAAATGAGCCAAATAGAGCCCATCACGGCCTAGCCGTGATGCCCATCACGGCCATGATCGAGCAAAACTGAAAAGGAAGCAATGCTGAAGTCAGAGTCTGTCACGGTCTGGCCGTGATGTACATCACGGCCGTGACCAAAAACCCCCACAAGTCAGAATCCATCACGGCTTAGCCGTGATTCGTATCACGGGCTACAAAATGAAGGCTCGCGTCGCGAGCCCACATTCGCGTCGCAAGAGACCTGAAGTTCATAGGATTTCCAGAAACAGAAGCCGTCACGACCTGGCCGTGATGGCCATCACGGCCGTGACGATCATTACTTGGACCTGAAGAAACCGAATTGGATCAGAATTTGAGTTAGATTGGGACTCAAACTTCCCAAGTCTATAAATATGGACCAGGCAGATGCAGAAGAACACGGACAACACACACACATATAGACTTTAGGGGCTACTACTTTGGCTACATTTTAGGATCTATCTTCTTTTTCCTCCTCTCTTCTCTGATTTTGTATTTTCATGATGTTGTCAACCAAGCTTGTCATCTCCATGGCAAGACTGGAGTAGTAGTTTATTTCTAGGGATTGGGGCTATGCCCAGGTTTAGTTTATGATGTTAATTTGATGTAATATCTTTGATAATTTCGATTTTGCTTTAGATCTGATTTCTAGTGTGTTAATCACTCGTAAATTCGGCGGCCGCTTATTTGCGAAGACGTAGATATTCTAAGGAGGAACCTAGCGGTGAACTTAGGTTTATTTGCACGACTTAGACATTCTAAGGAGGAACCTAGCGGTGAACTTAGGTGTCGGATCTATAGAGTCAGACTTGGGACTGAAATCACGAGAGTTAGAAACCGTCCCTCGAGGATCAACGAGTTGTCACGAAACGCAAAGGGTCCAATCTGAGTTCGACTACCACGAGAGTAGGGGTTGGGTCAATTGGGCACGGCTTTTGTAACTCGAGAGGGAGCTTAAGCTATTAGAGGATAAACTCGCCTTCAAGGCAATTTCGTTAATAAACAAGGGTAAATCAGATTAGTAACATAAACAGCCTCGTAGGTAACCCAAATCCCTAGGAATCCATTTAGATCCAAAACCCCTAAAAATATTTGTTTTCTGTTTTATTTGATTCTGTTTGTTTATCTCTTAAAACCTTTTCAAAATTCAAACCCTTTTTATACAGTCCAGATCTACTCGATTTGATAATTAACTGCGATTCAGGATCACAGTCTCTGTGGGATCGATATCTTTTATTACTTGACGACAGTCCGGTACACTTGTCGTAATCGCGCGCGCGCTCGCGCGTCGCCTGTCAGTCACCCATCCCGGAATTGCTCCAAGTCAAGCACGCTTAATTGTGTGGAGTTCTTAAGTGATGGACTACTGAAAAGAAGATGCATCTTGTTGGTATAGGTAGTACCAATCAATTCATATAAGTCATCCTTAACTGCATAGTCACATACCTATACATTTCTCAGTATCCCTGTCATTTCGGTGTGTAATCGGTTCATTCATGTATCCCTCCGTCTAGAAGCCTGTCAGGAGCCGCTCCTTGTCCTTGCCTTCTTGCATTGACGACCACTCCCCGCCCTCGTCAGCCCCGGATGTCACACAACCACAAAAGGACAGGCCCTTTTAACCGCGGGGCTATCCTAGGAGTCATTGCTTAAGTCAACAATATAAGCACCTTTGTCATCCTTCGCATAGTCCACATGTGAGCCTGAAAATTTTCGCATGAGGTCTTGGCATCAGTAAATGAAACCTTGGTTAGGTGTATTTTTTTCATATAAATTAGTAAGTGATTATTTAAAATCAAATACCTGAGCAAGATCACCAGTTGCTTTTCTAGTCAATCCAACCTTTTCGACTCCCAAGTCTGAGCCAATGTCGTTTACACCCTACAACAATAATAGTAAATTCTTACTTAGGGTTGACGTTTTTTAAAAGATGACGTGTTTAAAAAAGATGACATGTTTTAAAAATGTGAATCAAGAGAATACCACATTAACTTCATTATCCTTGAACTTTTGCAATAACTCAAGATCGTCACTAAACCTCTTCACACGATAAGTCCTCTCAAATCTAGATCCAGTAACTCTATCACAATTGACTTTGAATAAGAAGCTCTTACCAATGACATCAGAAATCTCCTTGGGTGTAGTTTGTGGCTTGGGGCTCTAATAAATGTATTGACAAACACATTCTAGTTAGAATTGGAATTAGTATAATAATAAAATAAAATAGATATTTTTAGGGCAAGTACACCATTATTCACCATGTCGATAGACTCCAACAGCTCTACACACAACCTTTTTAGTAAGATAGATGCATCTCGATAAAAAAAAGGACAAAAGTAGCAGATTTTGTATCATCAACTACACGTAATTTCAGGAGGTACCTGAAACATTATGATACAAATAATTGAATCACAAATACATAGTCAATTAGTGAACAATATTATGTTTGAATAAAAACACGAAACATTATGCATTTTGAAGAAATACAGCACCTAGAGGTGACAGTTAGGACATGCCGATCACATTTCTCGCAAAAGTACATATTAGAGTCTGGATACACCTTTCTGTTGCAATTGCAGATGGTGTACAACCAGCTTTCCTCGTCGGCAATACAACTAACGGTGCCCAAAAAAATGAAGATTGCCTCCTAGATTTATTGTAAATACATAGACAATAAGTAGATATCCAAATAAACGACCCATTTATTTATTCATGTATCCAAAAAAATAACAATATACAATGGTTTGTTGGAAAAAATACCTCTTTAAAATCCTTCAATGCTTCAATAGTTGTCCTTGGTGTAATCTTTATCAAGTCATCTTCAATACTTATCCTTGATGAGTCTTGCAGTTGAGTTTATCCTTGATTATGGCATTCAAACGTGTCGGCCATCCTATAACCAAAAGTGTAGTGTCATGATCCCTTCATGTTATAATAATTTGTCAAATACATAGTTAGAAACTAAACCTTATCCTTAATGTAGCAGCCTCAGGTATTTCAGGATTAAATAGTAGTCGTGTCGCATTGATTGTGGTTTGAATAGTTTCTTTGCCTAAACATCATAAAAAATGGTTAAAAAAATAAACCAATTTCAAGTCGAACTCTAAATGTTACGTGTCATCGAATATTATTTAATTTTATTTTTGTTTTCTCTCATTCATGTAATATTTACTTGACATTGGGCATTGGTGCCAACAATCACAACAATAACATTTGTTGCCTCCCCAGATGACATGAATGAGTTTAATTCATCTACGAAGGACCCAAACAAAGTGATTTTGAAGTGATAATGGTTGCATAAAAAAAAAACTGAGATTTATTTAGTATTAGTATAATTTGACATTGTATAAGCAAATAACATGAGTCTTAATGGACACTCAATTTTTTTTTTTGGTCAAAAAACCATTGTACATTGTACTTACCCATCATTATCTGGTTCAATGTACACAAACTTGGACTTCACACCATTTCTGAGGAACTCACGTTCCGAACCCTTTCCCGTGAGAACTCAAATTATGTCTAAAAATCTCATAAATTTTTCAACAGTGTCAAATAAGTGAAAAAAAGAGGTAATCCAGTGCATTGTAAAAAGATTAATCTATGAAATGAGATCAAAATACTAATCAATCATATAGTCACTATCAAAATTATTATGCAAACAATCTGCAGGGGTGAACGTAAAGAAATTCACTGGAACTGTTTCATTAGCACCTGGCAGAACTTGTTTCACAAGCATAATTTATTTTGAAGGAATACCTTGCAGCGCGGTACTCTCCCAAATTTGAAGCAACACCAAACTTGAAAATGTTGTACACAGCACCCTCACTCAATTTCTTTTCATATATGTAGATAAGTTCCTTATTTTGGTGGCGTTTGAAAGAGCTTATTTAAGCTCCTTTTGACTTATCCGATGACATAAGTTCTTATGCAGTGTGTTTGGCAGATCTTATAAAAATAACTTATGCCATCCCATAAAAAGTTTTTGACTTATTTTCATAAGTCACTGGGAGAAGCTTATGGAATTATCATAAGAGCTTATGCACTAAACACCCTCTCCGTGTTTTTCACTATTCGAATTCTCTCATGCCCCTTTCTTTCTTTTTCTTTCTTTAAGCGCTTATGGCATAAGCTTTCATGCGATAAGGTCTTATGTGATAAGTTCTTGATTAAGTTGTTTACCCAAACGCACCCTTTGTTGCCTTTTAAGTAAAACAACATTGGTTTAAAAGCTAAGATGAATAGAAACAAAAGTAAAATACAATGACAGAGTACAAAATACAACCTCGGCGTCCATTAAGACCATTTCGAGGGAATACAGTTTTTTGTTGCCGGAAAAATCAGATAATTTCCATATCCTTAACACTCTAATAAGTATATTCCATTTGTCGTGTTTTGCTGTAATATCAGAAATCAACTCAAAATTTGGAGCTATTTGAATTGATCGAAACAAAAGAGCGAGGCAAAAATGATGATTTGGTATGCATTAGTTTCCTATGAGTAACAAATGGCAGAATACTTTTTTTAATTATGCAATGGTAATGTTAATATATATAGGAATTGAATACTTAGTCATATTTTTTATTGGTAGACTATAATTATTAAACAAATTAAAAGGATTTGCTCAATCACGGGACTTATTTGTTCATAATTAGTGGGTGTTGTTAATGTCAGTTTAAGGAAAGAATTAAAAAATTTCATTCCTATGTAAATGTGCGATTTTCTCTGATTGTTATTTATGGTGTTTATTTAAAAATTTTAAATGTTGATTGCTTCCTAACAATTGCACTTGATTTGCCATGTTTAAATGTGTGGTTGATTTGCAAGGTAATATGGAATTTGGTATCAGGTGATTTAAATTTAAATGTTGATTGCTGTGACAGTTATGAAACATATTTAAATTTGTTGCGTGATTGCCTTCTTGCAGGGAAATATATTTTGAAGATTTCATCGTTTATTTGATGCGTGATTGCCTTCTTGCACTAATTGCCTTATTGCACTAATTGCATTCTTCCCATTTCCTCGTTTATTAATTGCACCACAATAATGTGCCTTCAATGGCAGATAGATACGAATTTTTAGACATTCAAAATATTTGAATATTTTTAAACATCTTCTACGCAATTGAATATCCAGATACTGCAAACATTCATGGTACCCAAACAAAGTCAATAGAATTATAACGTGCATTAATAATAATCCCTTGAATTGCTCTTGCATTGCCCAGAGAATGACACGTAAGAGAAATTGCCTCGAGGGACATTTTATTTTGTATATATAATAGATAATAGATAGATTAGACATATCATATGATTACTCGACATATCTAAATATTTGTTAAAAAATCTCCTTCAAGTTTTAAGTTTTAGTCTTAATTTTACTTTTGGTCTTCTTACTATTGATCATATGTGATTGCCTCCTATGTAATGTTTGTCAATTTTCAATAATCAACATAGAGAAACCACTACTCTGAGCACGTAGAATTTTGGGTTGAGCTTCTTTGGGAAAGGACCTTGTAAAAAAATAAAAAAAAACTTTCCTATAAAGGAAAGAAATCGATAAATGGCACAGAGGAATCAATAAATCATGTTGAAGCAGAGAGACGGAGGAGAGAGAAACTCTACCAGAGCTTCTATGTGCGCTTAGAACAATGGTTCCTCTCTGCTGATCATTGAAAAATTGACGGACATTAGACGAGAGGACCAAATTTGCAACATTGAAAAAATATAGGGATCAAATGTGAAATGAACATATTAAAACACGAGAAGGGAGTTGAATTGTGTTTTAATTAACTTTTTCACAAACGAGAAAGTGTGAAGTTCAAGTGGATCATCAAATGGTAGTTATGTTTGTTAGGCCTGAATCAGTTTGCTATAAATCTGTTTTCTCATGGCAGTTAGTGAGGATACTTAGTTAGGATTTGTAACTAACTTGTATGTAGCTATTAGCTGATGTAAAGTGAGATTAGATTGTATATATAGCATAGCTGATGTATCTTAGAGGATAGTTCTATTTGATAAGTCTTTCAAGATCAAAATACTTGAGTGCAAGTGAGGTTAAACAATAGTTTGAAAACCTGTAAAGTCTTGTTGCTGCTGTGATCAGAAAGTGAATGGAATCAACCTCAGTGTGGATGTAGGAGAGTTCATTGCTCCGAACCACGATAATCCCTTGTGTTCTTGCTTTCTTCTTGATCGTTTTTTCTTTTCTTTCATAATCTTTTCTGTCGCACTCTGCTTCAAGCAGAGAAGAGTGTGAGAAACTTGTTTCTTTCGAAACTGACAAGCTGCAAGATTCATAACAATTGGTATCAGAGCCAGGTTCAAGGCTTCCGCAATGGGGACAGCCATATTTGATGTGGAGAAGTTCACTGGAGAAAACGATTTCAGCCTTTGGAAGATCAAGATGCAAGCCCTCCTTGTTCATCAAGGGCTTGATGATGCCTTGAAAGGAGCTGCAAGGCTTCCTGCAACTCTATCGGAAAAGGAGAAGAAGGATATCATGAGTAAAGCTCACAGCACGATTGTTCTGTCCCTAGGAGATGAGGTGCTGAGAGAGGTAGCTGATGAAACCACTGCTGCAGGAATTTGGCTGAAACTTGAAAGTCTTTATATGGCAAAGTCCCTCACCAACAAACTGTATTTGAAGAAGAGGCTTCATCAACTAAAGATGGAGGAAGGTTCATCTATTAAAGAACATATATACATGTTCAATAAAGCAATTCTTGATCTTAAAAGTGTTGATGTTAGGATTGATGATGAAGATCAGGCAGTGATCTTGTTGTGTTCACTTCCAGCGTCTTTTGATAATTTGGTTGACACAATGATGTTTGGAAAAGACACTTACACTGGAGGAAGTGAAAGCCTCATTAAATTCAAGGGAATTGAAGAAGAAGATGACTGAGACCAAAGGAAATGGTGGAGGTGCAGAAAGTCTATTTGTTCGGGGAAGATCTCAGAAACAGGAAGGAGGCAAAACCAAGAATAGATCAAAGTCCAGACAAAAGAAGAACTGCTATTACTGTCATAAAGATAGTCACTACAGAAAGGAATGTCCAGAAAGAAAGAAGAAGAACAACAATAAGTATAAAGAACAGAATGATGCAGCCGTGGTTGCAGATGGTTATGAGAGTGCAGATGTTTTATCAATGACCTCAGAAGACTGCAAGGAAGAATGGATTCTTGATTCAGGCTGTTCGTTTCATATGACACCTAATCAGGGATGGTTTGATTCGTATAGAGAAGTCAATGGTGGCAAGGTTCTAATGGGAAACAACATGGCTTACAAGGTAGCTGGTATTGGAACAGTGAAGGTCAAATTGGCTGATGGATCAATCAAAATTCTGGCATATGTGAGGCATGTGCCCGAGCTAAAGAGAAATCTGATCTCTCTAGGAATGTTGGACCAAGTTGGATGCATTTTTAAAGGAGAAGGTGGAGTCTTGAAGGTATACAAAGGATCTTTACTTGTCATGAAGGGTACCCGAAGTAATGGTCTATACAGGCTTCAAGGTAACACCATTCTTAACTCAGCTAGCTTAGTTTCTATATCGAAAGAGAATTGTACAAAACTTTGGCATTATAGACTAGGCCATGTGAGTGAAAGAGGGCTGGAAGAATTACATAGACAAGGATTAATTGGTAATGGAAACTTTGAAAAACTGGAGTTTTGTGAACATTGTGTTTTTGGAAAACAAAAGAGAGTAAAGTTTTCCACTGCCACACACACTACAAAAGCAATTGTAGACTATGTACATTCAGACATTTGGGGGCCTGCAAAGGTATCTTCCTTGGGAGGGGCTAGATACTTCATAACCTTCATAGATGATTGGTCTAGAAAGGTGTGGATTTGTCTTTTGAAGCATAAGAATCAAGCATTCAAATCCTTCAAATGGTGGAAAACACTAGTAGAAAATCAAACAGGAAGAAAGGTGAAGTGTCTAAGAACTGATAATGGCTTAGAGTATCTAGATGGTGAGTTCACTGAATTTTGTAAAGAAAATGGAATAACAAGGCATAAAACAGTTAGAATGACTCCTCAACAAAATGGCCTAGCTGAAAGAATGAATAGGACCATCTTAGAAAGGGTAAGATGCATGTTGTCCAATGCAAAATTGTCTAAACATTTTTGGGGTGAAGCTGTAAACACAGCTACCTATTGATAAATAGATGCCCTTCAGCAGCTATTGGTTTCAAAACCCCTGAAGAATTGTGGACTGGAAAGCCTCCAAACTATGATAATCTAAGGATTTTTGGCTGCACTGCATATGTTCATGTTAGTGAAGGAAAACTAGAACCAAGGGCTAAGAAAGGAGTTTTTTTAGGATATCCAGAAGGTGTTAAAGGGTATAAAGTATGGCTAACTGGGACCAATGGACCAAAGACTGTCATAAGTAGGGATGTAATCTTCCAAGAAGAGAATATGTTGGATCTTCCTGGTAGGAATAATACACCTGATAAGCAGCCTGCTCAATCTGAAATTCAAACACAGATGGAAGAACAACAGGCTACTCAAACTGAGGAGAATGTTCAGTTGGAGGTGGAGGTTTCAAGACCTGGAAAACCAGATTCTGCAACCAATCCTGATGATGATTCTGCAACACAATTTGGCAATGCAGAAACATAATATAATCTGGTTAGGGACAGAGAGAGGAGACAAATAAGAGCTCCTCAAAGATTTGGATATGCAGACCTCATAGCTTATGCATTAACTGTGGAAATTGACACACAAGGAACATACCCTACAATCTATAAGGAAGCAGTATCTGGAACAGACTGTGACAAATGGAAAACTGCCATGACAGAGGAAATTGAATCTCTAATGAAAAATGACACTTGGGAATTAGTTGAAAAACCTAACAATCAAAGGATTGTAGGATGCAAGTGGATTTTTAAGAAGAAACCAGATCTTCCAGGAGTTGAAAAGGGGAGATTTAAAGCAAGACTTGTGGCCAAAGGATTTACACAAAGGGAAGGGGTAGATTTCAATGAAATCATTTCCCCTGTAGTAAAACATACTAGTATTCGGATCATACTTACTCTAGTTGCAGTCCATAACCTAGAACTTGAACAAATGGATGTAAAAACAACTTTTTTACATGGTCAACTTGAGGAGAAGATCTACATGAAATAGCCTGAGGGATTTGAACAAAAGGGAAAAGAACAAATGGTATGCTTGCTAAAAAAATCTCTGTATAGACTCAAGCAATCACCTAGACAATGGTATAAAAGGTTTGATTCTTTTGTTGTTTCAAATGGCTATTCTAGAAGTTCTTTTGATAGTTGTGTTTATTTCAAAAGAACAAAATTTGGTCAGTTCATCTATCTTCTCTTATATGTTGATGATATGTTAATTGCTAATGCTGATTTAAATGCAATTAACTCTCTCTTAAGAATTTGTTAAGGATCCTTGGTATGGAGATTACAAGGCACAGATCTGAAGGCTTACTATTTTTGTGTCAAGCATCCTATATTGAGAAGCTGTTGAAGAAATTCAACATGCTTGAAGCCAAGTCTGTCTCAACTCCAATTGCTGGCCATTTCAAACTGTCAACTGCTCACTCTCCCAAAACAGATGATGACTTGAAATCAATGAGAGATGTTCCATACTCAAATGCAACAGGAAGCCTCATGTATGCTATGGTCTGTTCCAGACCTGATTTAGCATACTCAGCCAGCATGGTTAGTAGATTCATGGCCAACCCTGGGAAGGAACATTGGCATGCAGTAAAATGGATTTTTAGATACCTAAAAGGGACTAAATCTGTTGGACTGATATATGGCAGATCTAAAGCTGAAAACAGTGAGTTAGCAGGTTATGTTGATGCAGATTTTGCAGGGGATATGGATAAAAGAAGATCACTAACTGGTTACATCTTCACTCTTTATGGAAATGTAATCAGCTGGAAAGCAAACCTTCAGTCCATAGTAGCTTTGTCTACTACTGAATCCGAGTATATAGCACTTACAGAAGCAATTAAGGAAGCTATATGGTTGAAAGGCATTGTGAATGAACTTGAAGGAAGGGAATTGCAGGTGACAGTCTGGTGTGACAGTCAAAGTGAAATTTGTCTCTCAAAGAACCAAGTGTTCCATGAGAGAACAAAACACATAGATATCAGAATGCATTTCATCCGAGACATTATTGCTCAAGGAGCAATTGAGGTGAAGAAGATTGCTACAGAACACAACCCTGCAGACATGTTAACCAAAGTGGTTCCAAGTTCCAAGTTTACTCATTGCTTACAATTGGTAAATGATGAATGTGTAAAATATGTTAGTTTGGAAGTGTAATTAGGAAAGAGTTTGTACATAATCTTACAAATCATAGGAAAAGTGATAAGAAAATGCACACATTCAGTACAATAGAGTTTTGATACTTAGATTTCAATTTATATTGAAAATATACTTAAAAGATATTGAAAATGTGCAGGAATAGAAGCCCAGCCTCAGCCACTGAATTGGGCGCTCAGCGCGGACAGAAATGGAAGGAAACCGCATCCTGCAGGCATGGCAGGCAGCGCCCAGCGCTGGCATATGAAGGGAACCAGCGCCCAGCGCCCAGAAGCATCCAGCAGCTGGCGCCCAGCTCTAGGCCCAGCGCCCAGCGCCTGCAATTCAGCAGCAAAAGACAGAGAGCAGCGTTTGGCGCCAAAAGCAGTTGGGCGCCCGCCAGCCACTGCAGACGAGCAGATACCAGATAAATTCGCGTTTTGCAGCTTGAATCGGGATCTCTCTCGGCTCATTTTTCACTTCTCACACTCGAAGTTCATCACTTCTCTCTGCCTCCTTGAAGATCCAAGCTTGGGAACAAGATTTGGAGCTTCCATGGCTTCCTCCATTCACATCCACTCAAGTTTCTTCTTCTCTTCTCATTTTTCCCTTTTACTATGAGTCATTAGATATTTTAGGTTAGGTTAGGATGATTCTGATTTGATTCTTGATGTAATTGATTTTGATTCTGAATTCAATTCTGTTTCATTCAATTAGAGTGATTTGCTTCTATGCTTAATGCTTCTATTGATTGATCAACTCTAGATTGATGTTAGATTCAATTTCACAATTGGAAAATTGGTTATTGGATTGGAATTGAAGTAGATTACCATTGGAATGTTGATTCTAGGAATAGAACTATGTTTCAATGCATTCTTATGAATCACATGCTTAATGTTTGTGCAAATGCTTGAGTGACCTAAGGAATTAGGCTTCTTGATTTGTACAAAAGGATTATCACCTAAGGAATTAGGGATAAATCTAGGTTAATGATTTGAATGTCAATTGAGTGGAATGAATTGGAATTAGGACTGAATGAATTTACATTAAGTGAAGAATTAGAGGATTCCGACACCTAACCGCTTTTACATATATTGACTACATTCTTTACTTGCATTGCATTGCATTCATTCTTGTGACAACTTGTAATCAAAAATCCATAAAAAGTCTTTGGAACTATGAAACTCATTGGTTCAAATAGCTATTGCCTAGGCTAAGTTGATACTTGAAACACAATCCTCGTTGGGAACGATACTCTACTCTCACTATTATTACTTGTACGATTTGGTACACTTGCCAAACCATTCAACAAGTTTTTGGCGCCGTTGCCGGGGATTGTTGATTTCAATATCAACGAAGCAAAGGCATTGTTAATTTGAACATTTTTTTTCCTGTGTTATTTTCTGTTTCTGTTTAATAATTGATATATTGGATATTCTCATTCTTTTCCTTACTTTGGATTTTTGTTTTGTGAGGAAAGTATCCACTAGCCTTCATTGTTATAGTTCATGCAAGTGAAGGCAATGAAACTACTGCAACCTACATGTGATTTTTGTGGTGCATACCATAAATTTGAAGAGTGTGAGGCCAAACTCAATGCAAATGAGGGGGTTTATTACATGGAGGACCTCATGTGGGAGCAAGATGCTCCACCTCATCAATCCAATGAGTCACTAGATAGAATGTCCAACTTTGAAAATGTTTTAATTCAATTCATTGAAGCTACTAATGCAAATTTTAAGAACACACAAGCTTCAATCAAAAATCTTGAGATTCAAGTTGAGACACTATCTAAGCAATTGGGTTGTTTTGTGCGAAAAAAGAAAGAGTTGGTAGCAGAGCAAGAGTCACATGTTTGGGAAATGGTTGAGCAACAAGAAGATGTGCTTGTAGAAATGAACAGTGAGCATGACTTAAGAGAGGTGGTGGATGAAAAACAAAAAGAAAGTGTAGTTTTAGAAGTAGTTGAAAAACAGAAAAACAAAAACAGTGACATTGAGGAGAAACCAAGGGTGATACAAGAAGAGATTCATATGACTAAGACTCAACCCTTGGTGATCGAAGAGAAGAGTCCTCCACATGATGAGTTGTACATGCTTCCAAAATGGGGGAACACATATCCCAAATGCTTACTTGTTGGAGCATGGGAACATTCTTGTCCCTATGCCAAATATATGGGATTGTTACCGAAAAGAAGGAAACGGAAGGATGAAATTTTCTTTTTATCATATCATCCACCCTAATGGGGTGACAAGGCGTCAAGCTAGTGACGTTAAAGAAGCGCTACTTGGGAGGCAACCCAAGCATTTTCTTCTTGCATTTCTTTCATTTTTTTTCCTTAGCACGAAAAATAAGTAGTTCATTTAGTTGTTGAGTGGTTCCTTGATGTGTAAACCATTTAATGTGGTGGAATTGGTTTAAATTTTTGTACAGGCACATCTAAGGAAAGTGGAGCAAAGGAAGGGGAGAAATGACACATTAGAATGGTGAAAATGGCCCTGCACACAGTAGTGGCGCTCAGCTTGACGCCCAGCGTAGGAAAAGTCAGAGACTACCAGGATGGGTGGCGCTGGGCGTTCCACAGGAAGGACGAGCGCTACACATTTGTGCAGCTACTGGGAAGCTAGAGCTGGGCGCCAGACAGCCAGAGCTGGGCGCCCAGGGGGAGGCTGAGCGCTGTTTCAATCCTGAAAAAAAATAAAAAATAAAAAAAAAAATAAAAAAAAAAATATAAAAAAAAAAATAAAAAAAATTTTTCACATGCTCATCCATTGTGCAGAGAAAGGGGGTGCTCTAAACTCTGTCTTAATTTTTCTTTACCCTCTTTCATTTGTTAGTTAGTTGTAGGAATAAATTGCCCAAACTTGCATATATTACACAACTTGTGTTGAATGGATTCTTGTGTAGATTCTCTTGTGAGCATGACTCTTTTGCTTGGCTGGAATTCCTAACATGATGCATTTTAGACTTGCTAAGCATATGATTTCATTAAAACCATTGATTCTTGTGAATTGTTTGTGACAATTTTTCATGCTATGATTGATGCAATGTTAAATGCCTGGATTTTCTCTCGCACATAACCATAAACTGTGAGCTTTTGAGCCCAAATGCTCTGGCACATTATCCAGATGACTTAATTTCTTTCATGTGTGATTGTCCATCACTTGCATGTTCTCACCTTTTCTTGCCTTGCATGCTTGTCATTGTTGCAATGTTCTTGCATATGCATAAATGATTGAGGCATTAATTCTTTGTTTAAGCTTAGTGCCATAATTGCCAACCTATCATTTACCATTGTTAAGCCCAATTGAGCCTTGACCTATTGTTCTTGGTATGATAGCGTATTACAAGCCTAAAAAGCGACAAAACCATTTTGTCCCACTACTTTGGCTTAGAGGAATGTTTGGACTTAAGTTTGGGGTTGTTCTCTTGCTTAGGGACAAGCAAGCAAATAAAGTTTGGGGTGGTAAGTAGGCCACTAAAGATGCCTACTAGAAAAAAAAATGAAAAATAAAAACTGAAAAAGAAAAAAAAAGAAAAATAGAAAAAGCCAAAAAGAGGAAAAGGAAAGAGAAAGTATACAAAGAAAGAAAAAGGCAAAATAGAAAGAAAAGAAAATTAAAACAAGAAGCAACAAGAGAAAAAGAGAAAAAGAAATAGTTGGAAATGAATAAAAAGGAAATAGCACAAATTGTGTGCTTATGTGCTTGTAGCTAGACTAGGCAAGTGAAAATTCCAAAAGAGTCCAAATAGTCCTTGAAGCCAAAGTAGCATAGCATATATATCCTTATTCTCATCCACCTGTACCTAAGCCCCATTACATCCAAATAAAAGACCTCATGATATGTGTTGCATTGGCATTTGTGATGGGTGTGTTTAGCATCTTGTCAAGATTAGGATTGGGGAGTGCATGATGATTGGAATTGAGAGCAAACATGACCAAGTGAGGATGTGTGAAACATTGAAACAGAGAGGTTGCAAGGGAAAATTTTGTGCATTCAATGGAGCTAATTCTGTAGTATGTTTGATTGTTCTAAAGCATGAAACTTGTGATCAATTGGAAATTTATGAATGATTGTGTGATGCTTGTCCAATTTGCAAAAGTGTCAAGGAATTGAAGTCTTGCATGAGTAATTTGCTTCACAAGAGAATTGAACATGAAAATCCATTTCTCAAACCCTTATTTGAATCTAATTGTTTGCTTGAGGACAAGCAAAATTTCTAAGTTTGGGGTTGTGATGAATGTGTAAAATATGTTAGTTTGGAAGTGTAATTAGGAAAGAGTTTGTACATAATCTTACAAATCATAGGAAAAGTGATAAGAAAATGCACACATTCAGTACAATAGAGTTTTGATACTTAGATTTCAATTTATATTGAAAATATACTTAAAAGATATTGAAAATGTGCAGGAATAGAAGCCCAGCGCTCAGCCCTGGAATTGGACGCTCAGCGCGGACAGAAATGGAAGGAAACTGCATCCTGCAGGGCATGGGCCAGCGCCCAGCGCTGGCATATGAAGGGAACCAGCGCCCAGCGCCCAGAAGCATCCAGCAGCTGGCGCCCAGCTCTAGGCCCAGCGCCCAGCGCCTGCAATTCAGCAGCAAAAGACAGAGAGCAGCGTTTGGGCGCCCAGCGCAGGCCAGGGGCGCCCAGCGCTGGCAGACGAGCAGTACCAGTATAAATTCGCGTTTCTGCAGTTGAATCGGGATCTCTCTCGGCTCATTTTTCACTTCTCACACTCGAAGTTCATCACTTCTCTCTGCCTCCTTGAAGATCCAAGCTTGGGAACAAGATTTGGAGCTTCCATGGCTTCCTCCATTCACATCCACTCAAGTTTCTTCTTCTCTTCTCATTTTTCCCTTTTTACTATGAGCTGTTAGATATTTTAGGTTAGGTTAGGATGATTCTGATTTGATTCTTGATGTAATTGATTTTGATTCTGAATTCAATTCTGTTTCATTCAATTAGAGTGATTTGCTTCTATGCTTAATGCTTCTATTGATTGATCAACTCTAGATTGATGTTAGATTCAATTTCACAATTGGAAAATTGGTTATTGGATTGGAATTGAAGTAGATTACCATTGGAATGTTGATTCTAGGAATAGAACTATGTTTCAATGCATTCTTATGAATCACATGCTTAATGTTTGTGCAAATGCTTGAGTGACCTAAGGAATTAGGCTTCTTGATTTGTACAAAAGGATTATCACCTAAGGAATTAGGGATAAATCTAGGTTAATGATTTGAATGTCAATTGAGTGGAATGAATTGGAATTAGGACTGAATGAATTTACATTAAGTGAAGAATTAGAGGATTCCGACACCTAACCGCTTTTACATATATTGACTACATTCTTTACTTGCATTGCATTGCATTCATTCTTGTGACAACTTGTAATCAAAAATCCATAAAAAGTCTTTGGAACTATGAAACTCATTGGTTCAAATAGCTATTGCCTAGGCTAAGTTGATACTTGAAACACAATCCTCGTTGGGAACGATACTCTACTCTCACTATTATTACTTGTACGATTTGGTACACTTGCCAAACCATTCAACAGTAAACATTGGAAGGTGTGAAGTATAAGTCTCTACAAGAAGACTGAGGCAACTAACATCTAAAGTTTTGAAGATCCAAGGTGGAGAATTGTGAAGTTCAAGTGGATCATCAAATGGTAGTTATGTTTGTTAGGCCTGAATCAGTTTGCTATAAATTTGTTTTCTCATGGCAGTTAGTGAGGATAGTTAGTTAGGATTTGTAACTAACTTGTATGTAGCTATTAGCTGATGTAAAGTGAGATTAGATTGTATATATAGCATAGCTGATGTATCTTAGAGGATAGTTCTATTTGATAAGTCTTTCAAGATCAAAATACTTGAGTGCAAGTGAGGTTAAACAATAGTTTGAAAACATGTAAAGTCTTGTTGCTGCTGTGATCAGAAAGTGAATGGAATCAACCTCAGTGTGGATGTAGGAGAGTTCATTGCTCCGAACCACGATAATCCCTTGTGTTCTTGCTTTCTTCTTGATCGTTTTTTCTTTTCTTTCATAATCTTTTCTGTCGCACTCTGCTTCAAGCAGAGAAGAGTGTGAGAAACTTGTTTCTTTCGAAACTGACAAGCTGCAAGATTCATAACAAAAAGTTTTCTCCAGTTAAAGAATCAGACTAAAGGATCCGTCTGATATAACACGATTAATGAAAACTTAGCACTTCCAACCCAGTTAGCACAATAATTATAAAGCAAACTTAAATAGATAAGGAAAGAGAGTTGACACAGATATTTATACTGGTTCACCCCAAACCTTGGGCTATGTCCAGTCCTTGATTTCACCAAGTATTAACACTATAACTGATTAGGTTACAGACACGTATTGTTAGCACACTAGCCTCGTCAGGCTCAACTAATAAGTATTGTTTGCACACCTAGCCTCTCCAGGCTCAAACAAATATTCTTTAGGCAAGCCTCTTCAGGCTCTACAAATGGTAAGAGTTGAATGAAGCAACAAATTCATGATTTACAACTTTGTAAGTCAATCAAATAACACTCAAAGAGTGAATAAGTATTTTGGTTGGTATGACCGCAGTTATGACTTCTCAATAAATACAAATGATTAAGCAGAGAAGTATTCTAAGAAGAAGAACTTAGAGAGCTTTGAATGTGACTAGAGTATTGAATGTTTGAGTGATTAAGTTCATGTGTGTATCTTCAACAATCTTCAAAATCTTCTATTTATTCTCATCAGTAATAAATCCCTTGAGTAGAGTTCTTCAAATGAGTAAAGTTTTGCTTTTCATCCATTAATGCCAAAGTGTCGTTCTGGGCTTTCATTTAATGTTTATGATCGTTGGAGAGCTTCAAGACAAGTTGAACGTATTTGTTGGCATTGGTTTATGAGAGTGCATCTTGATTCAGAGTAGTATCTGTTGCTTTTCAGACTTGGGCAGCACAACTTTCCTTATTTGTGCAACACGGGTCTGTGACCACGTAAAGGTTATTTTGCCTTTTGCAACAAAAGGAATTTCAGACACGACTCGATGTTTTAAGCTTCTGAAATCGATTTTCTTGATTTGAAAATGTAAGGGAATATTCTTGACTTTCGAATACAAGTGGAGAGAAGAACTTCCAGTCAAGTTGTAGGGTTAGACACATTTTCTTAGCTTGTAAATACCGAGCCTTCCTTCAGACACATTGTGTTATTATCAAAACATAGACACGTATTTGAGACTTGTTGTTTTGCCAAATGCTTTTGCTTTATGATCAGCACACTTAATACACATATTAGCATATTTCAAAATGTTCAATTAAAATCATTCTTTCTTTGAATTCATCAAAATTAGAGATGTCAAAACTTAGACTTAACAGAATGTACTAAAAAAACTAGGTTTAATTATTGAGTAGGTCCCTGTACTATTTGAGAATTTTCATGTAGGTCCCTGAACTAAACAAAAGGATACTTGAACATATATAAAATTTTCAATTGGGTCCCTAGACATTATAAAATTTTAAATCGGATCGCTGAGGTAACAACCGTGAAACTAAACGAAATATTCGTGAGTCCCACCAACCTAAACACCTATATCAGTAATTTATGTGTAATCATTGAAAATTTGGGACATCTAATCAAGCAATCAACCAGAATTTTTTATGCATACACGAGTATGATTTCAAACACACCAACAATTTCTAGTTGATTACTTGAATATATGTCCCAAATTCTCAATAATTATACAGAAATTTTTGATATAAGTGTCCAGCTTGGAGGGACTCACGAATATTGCGTCAATTTCACGGTTCACTAACGGATTTGCTATCGTAGGGACTCAATTGAAAATTTGACATATGTTCAGGACCCTATTAGAAACTTTTTTAGTTAAATGACTTACTTAAAAATTCTCAAATAGTTCAAGGATCAACTCAATAATTAAACCAAAAAAATTATAAGGACCAAAATCACATATCACTAATAATAAAGGAAACAAAACTGCAGTTAACCCTAAATTTTAACTTGCCTAAAAGGATGGCAAAAATAAAATCTAAAAGCACTTTTCAAAACATTACTTTTTTAAGTTAAAAATATTTTTAATATTTTTGTTTAACCTTTTTGTAAAAATATTTTTTTAAAAAAATCTATTTAAAGCTCAAAATGAAAATCTATTTTCATTAGCTTTTGAAAAATATATTTAAAATCACCGACTACTTTTAAAAATGTGATTTTTATAATTATAAATTATAAATATAACAAAATAACTTATACGTTTTTTAGGCAAAATAGGTAGATTGATCTTATACGTTCTTTTTATTTTTCATATTGGTCTTATAAGTTTTATTTATTTTCAAATTGGTCATATACATTACGTTTTTTTTTACGCTAGTCCTTTCTGTCAATTTCGACCTAACGTCGTCAGATTTGACCTGACATGACATTAGATCGAAATTGACGGAAATAACTAATATGAAAATAAAACGTAATGTGTTGGACCAATTTTTAAAAAAATAAAACGATCAATAGAAAAAATATGGGAAACGGATAGACTAATTAACCTATTTTGTCATTTTTCTTAAATCTCTAAAAAAGAATCTTATTCCTTAAAAAAAAAAAGAAACTTATGAATGTTCAAATTAAATTTTTTTTTTTTATCCGTAAGCGACTGGTCTTGTGATCCTTAGCAAAACCTCGAGCCCTAAGCACAAGCACGTCGAGAGTAAACAAACCCTTATCGTTCAGAGTTCATACCAAGCAGCACCACCTCCAGCCCTGACACCCACCGTCTGAATCCTCCGGTACGGGGCTGTTCGCATCACTTTCGATCGTTTCATCGCGATGAGCTATAGTCGCAGAGAACAACATCGATAAGGTATTTATCTATCCACCTTTTTTATTTAATTCCTTTTTCTCTTTGCTTATTTCTTTGGTGTCAATGCCCTAATGTTGTTAACTTGTTACCTTGTAATTTTGCCTTGAATCTGTTTGTGGAAATGCCTGGATCAATATTTCTGCCAGATTTGTTTGATTCCGTTGCTTTTTTCAACTTTGATTTGATGTACTATCTCGATTTATGTGGATTTCCTCTTATTCCTACTCTTTTACTTACTTTTCCTTTTGGTGTTGGTGTGGGAATTGGGTTTCACATCTCGTTCTTGTTATTCTGAATTTTTTTTTGTCATGGGAATGGAACTACGAAAGGGTAGTCACTGGCGAGAAGACTAGGTTCTGTGTTGTTAAAACATCACTTGATCGTGGTCTTTTATCAAGATGGCATAAAGAAAAGAAAATACAAGAAATGAGTAGTGGTATGTTTGGTTTAGATTTCATATAACGCAAACTGAGAAATCCTCCGTTCCGAGGCATTTTTCTGAAAGATCTAAGTTCAAGCTTTTGCTCAACGGATTTTTGAACGGAGGTTTGTGTTCAATCAAAGTTAAAACAAATAGGCTGTAGGACTGTAGGAGGGGGAGAAGTCGGAACCATAGTTACCAGGAACGCGATACGCTTTGGTTCGTGGTACGGGTTCGGGAACGTGGGACGCCGCTTGGTTGAATATGTGGTACATCGGGGGAGACTTAGTTGGTATGCTATTTTGGGACGTGGTACGCATAAAATTGTTGTTCGGGACGTTCTTCATATTATGATATATATATATATATATATATATATATATATATATATATATATATTATGTAAGACTATATTAATTGAAATGCTGATGTAAATTGTAAAATAACTTTAATTTAATAAAATATAAAATTAGCTTGCGTTCTTTGGAATTTTAAATCCACCTATATTGATAGTTGTTACTCTCAATGTTTTCAAAATCGGACCGGTGAAGGCACTGGTTCAAGGTTCAATGATCCAACCGTGGTTAAATCGTGGTTGAACCGGTAATAATTAAATGATATTTTTTTAAAAATTTAATATGACATGTTAAGTAATACTAATATAAATTTTAAAACCTCATATATTTTAAACAATATAAAATATTTTTACATTTTATGTTGGTAAGTTTATAAAAATAATTTTTGTATTTGCTCCTACAAATGTAAAAAGAAGCTTTCTTACATGTTTTTAATCCAATTATCAGAAAGAAAAAATTAAAAAAACAAAGTTTAATTTGGGCTTATTTAAGCCCATTTTGCTTCAAAAAGAAATCTGGGTTGTTTGCCACGCCAATCAGGTATGTAAAATTGTTAGTTAAGTTCACAGTTAGAAGATTGTTTTCCTACTTGAAGTTTAGTAGTGAGGAAAGAGCAACCTGACTGAAGGGGAACACACAATTTATTTCTTTAGTTGAGCTGCTATATAGGGCTGGACAATTTTTTCGAACAGACTCGAACCCGGCAAACCCGGAAGGGAAAACAAGGCCATGGCCGGATGATGTCCGGTTGGCGGGTCGTCGGATCCCTGTTTCAGTTATCCACGGCTTGATTCGGGCGGGCTCGGGTAGGTCAAAAAAGGTTCGTTGCCGACCGAAACCGACCGAAGAAGGAGGTGAGGAAGAAGGAAAAGCTCAGATGCAGACATGCAGTGTAGAAAAAAAAGTTCAGGGAAGAAGATGACTCGTGACAAAGATAGGAACGTTCTAGAGGCTAGTAGAGAATTTTGAAACCTAGCCCAATAACCCAACAAAAAACATTAAGTAATAAATGACCTGACCCAGTTAAAAACGTAAAAAAATAACATGACCCAATTAAAAATGTTGTGTTAAAAATGTTATTGGGCCAAAAAAAGACCTAGCCCAATTACCCTACACCTCTTCTCAAAACTCAAAAGCACCATAAACCCTAATCAGATACTAAGTTACTAACCCTTGTGGCCTTGTGCCTTCTACTATCTGTCACAACTCACAATCGTGGGAGTCCGCCTCCGCGCCGTCGTGCAACCCTTCATCTCCGCCGTGTCTCTATACCTCTGTCATCGTATATCTCTTCGTCTCCTTCGTCTTCTGGTCCTCTCACTCTCATATCTGGCCCGCTTTCATTTTTTTCTTTTTTCTTTTTATTTTATTTTCTCTGTTTTGGTCTCTGCCTCTTTGGAATCTTCTTCGCTACTTCACCTCCGACCACCAACCCGTCGAAATCCTCCCGATCCGACCGTAATCCGATCCACCCATCATCCAACTAAACCGAACAAGCAAACGGACGACAACAAATGATCTTCTTCTGAACTCGGTTAAGCTTGGGTTCGGTTTTTTCGGCCCGAAACCTACTGAACCGCCTGTTGTCCACCCCTACTGCTATATGTCAGATAGGGTGGTAATAGCTTTTCCAGTTAGGTAGGTCTTATTAGAAAGAACCAGCATATTAAGACATTTTTATCTTTAAACTTGGCCTTTCTTGATACATGTCAGAAAGTACTCGCACTAACACCTATATTGAGGCTTATTGTTTTGAAATTTTAATGCTTCTTGAAGAATCTCTTTATATTCTACTTGCCTTGTTCAGCATGAATGCCTTTTGTGTTAGAGCAATACATTCTTTGCTGAGTTGTTTATGAATCTCTTTATATTCTACTTGCCTTTGTTCAGCTTGAATCTCTTTTTATGCTTGTTTATGAATCAACGATAAAAGCGGTTTATAGAAATTCCCATACAAGAGAAATATAACAAGATACTGTGTCTGTTTCATATCCTTAGACCATTTTTTAATTACCACTTCATCTTCACATAATATTTGGTTATATGCTCTTGTTCTCTTCCTTGCTGCAATATGACCATTTCCATTTTGAATTAGTATCCTGCAACTTTTGACAAGCATGGTCAAATCTAGCAGTGCTTTATGACAGCCATGCAGATTGCCCTGTTTTTTATCATTTCATTTGTGGTGGAGTTTATCATATATCTTGTAACTGCATGTGTAGTAGCACATAATTGTAACTATGGATAAATGATGTATAGCAGTTCATCAGGCTCTCAGAGCTTTGAGAACAAGGAGCATCCCAAACTCAAATCAACTATTGCTGATAGTGAGTCAAAAATTGTTGTCAAAGCTACCTATAGGGAAGACATGTTCGTTTCAAGATTGATCCATCTGCAGGTTGTTTTCAGCTATATAGTTATTTGTCAATTGATAATGAGCGATAAACAATATTTGAAAATAAAGTGAAATATGAGATTGTTGTGTACTTGTGTCTCACTTCACTAACGATGTTCTTATGAAACAGTGTATTTAATTTTGTTTTTCTCACCGAAATCATAATTTATATCTAGTTTTATTTGTTTTTGTCTAATTTCGCTCTTTCTCCTTTTTTTTCAGATTTGAGTTGGGGTGTAATCTGTAATAATACTAATCCCATGGGTGAGAAAGTCAAGAAGAAAGGGTCTAAGATTGATGGAAGCAATTTGGGAAGCAGTTTTGAGCTGGAGTCAAATAAAGGACATAAAATGAAGCATAAGGAGAGAAAGAAAAAGCATGGAACTGATGAGATACTCAATTTAAGTGAAGCCCTTGAGGAAAATTGTAGTGGTGAAGCGGCTGAGAGACAAACTTGTTACATTGAAGAGGATATTACATTCACAAGGAACAAGGAAGATGAGAGCCACATCAATAAGAGGAAGAAGAAAAAGGGGAGAAAAGATATTGAAGTGATTAATGATGATGTGTCTGATGATAAAGAAATGCAGTTCTTGGATGGCAACCAACAAAGGAAGATGAAGAAAAGAAAAGACTACGATGATTCATTAGCTGGAATGCAAGAAATGGGTGCTTCAAAACCAAGCAAAAGGGGCATAATGACAAGGGATAATGAGTTCAAGAGCAATGAAGGTGATCATTCTTTTGTCACTGAAAAGGAGCAAGGCAAGAAGATGAATATAGAGAAGTTACCAAGAAAGAAAAGCAAAAGAACCGAAGATGAAGGTGAAGAAGAAAATCAAGGCAAGAAGATGAAGGTAAAGAAGAAAATTAAGGCAAGTAAAAGTGAATCTCCAAACCCCGCATCTGGTGGAACATCTAAATCCAAACGAGTAACTTTTTCTGACCAAGTGGAGGTTTTTGGCGATCAACATTTGGTTAAAAACAATGAAGGCAGAGATGATGACCAAGGCAAGAAGATGAAGAAGAAGAAGAAACTGAGTGAAAACAGAAAGCTTGAGAAGAATAATGAGTTCAATGGAGGTGACCAACATTTGGCCAAAAGCAACGAAGGTGAGTATGATGACCAAAGCAAGAAGATGAAGAAGAAGAAAATTATTGGCAAAATGTGTATAATGTATTTTCAATTAAGCATAGAGGCATTAACCACGTTTTAAATACATGACTAATTGTGTATAATGTATTTGAGTGTAGGCTAAAATTAAACCGCCTAATTGCAACTTATATTGTACAAAAGCATTATTGTATATGCTGTGTGAGATGGTTATTCAAGTTGTTATCTAATTACTTGCATCAGGTATTTGAGCATAGGTTGATTTTTTTTTGCACAGTATGAGCATAGGTACATTCTTATGTTTGCAACGAGAGCATGCTCCATATTTTTATTAGGAAATAAGTTGATATGAACGCAGAATCCGGAAAATATTTATTCAAATCAAGCTGAAAACGGGAACAAAATGACATCTAAATATTGAAAGCAATGGACTTTTGTTGACAGGAAAATACTTATTCAAATCTTATTCAAATCAGGAAAATACTGAATCAATTCAGTCTTAAAAAGCAAGCACTTAACAAACTATAAACCGAAAGCATATCAAAATGAAACTAAATTCTTTCCTAAACAAACTATTTCTTTTCAATCTTTATATCCTTTATGAGGACTTTGACAGGTCCAGTGTCACATTTCAAATGCTTTGTCCTTACTCACACGCTTCCCGGGAAAACTTCTCAGGAGGTCACCCATCCTAGAATTGCTCGAAGTCAAGCATGCTTAATTGTGGAGTTCTTAAGTGATGAGCTACTGAAAAGAAGATGCATCTTGTTGGTATAGGTAGTACCAATTAATTCATATAAGTCATCCTTAA
Source organism: Sophora flavescens (assembly GCA_030762895.1). Classification (NCBI taxonomy): domain Eukaryota; kingdom Viridiplantae; phylum Streptophyta; class Magnoliopsida; order Fabales; family Fabaceae; genus Sophora; species Sophora flavescens. The sequence continues at coordinate 226,036,448 of CM061063.1, read as the reverse complement.
CTGCATAGTCACATACCTACACATTCTCAGGATCCCTCTCATTCCGGTGTGTAATCGGTTCATTCATGTGTCCCTCCGCCTAAAAGCCTGTCAGGAGCCGCTCCTTGTCCGTGCCTTCTTGCACCTGCGACCACTGCCCGCCCTAGTCAGCTCCGGGTGTCACACAACCACAAAAGGACATGCCCTTTTAACCACGGGGCTATCCCGGGAGTCATTGCTTAAGTCAACAATATAAGCACCTTTGTCATCCTTCGCATAGTCCACAGGTGAGTCTGAAAATTTTCGCATGAGGTCTTGGCATCAGTAAATGAAACCTTAGTTAGGTGTATTTTTTTTCATATAAATTAGTAAGTGATTATTTAAAATCAAATACTTGAGCATGATCACCAGTTCCTTTTCTAGTCAATCCAACCTTTTCGACTCCCAAGTCTAAGCCATTGTCGTTTACACCCTACAACAATAATAGTAAATTCTTACTTAGGGTTGACGTGTTTTTAAAGATGACGTGTTTAAAAAAGATGACATGTTTTAAAAATGTGAATCAAGAGAATACCGCATTAACTTCACTATCCTTGAACTTTTGCAATAACTCAAGATCGTCACTAAACCTCTTCACACGATAAGTCCTCTCAAATCTAGATCCAGTAACGCTATCACAACCGACTTTGAATAAGAAGCTCTTACCAATGACATCAGAAATCTCCTTAGGTGTAGTTTGTGGTGCAACACCCTGTTTTTACTGTTTTTATTGTTTTTCAATTATCGGTAGAATTTTAATTGTCTGTAATTTTTATATTATATCTAGAAAATGATTTTTAATAAAATAAAATCATAATTTTACTCTAACTTATGGAATAATGTTACGATAAAAATTTAGGTTTAAAATTCAGACGAAACCCGGTCTGCGTTTTAACTGACAGTAAGATTTTACTGATCAGAAAACCTAATTTTGACCCGAGAGTGAAACAGTTTTGATTTTTATTTTATTTCCAACCATAGTAGTTATTTTGAAAATTTACAAAATAAATAAGTTATTGTACGTTATTCGGGCGAATACTTGACGATCGGGGATCGACGGAATCGAGAATGGAGGTGTAGAGACAAAACCCGATGCCGGATAGATGTGAACAATGTGTCATTTGTGATGACTCATGGGGGTGAGTTATAGGAGTTAGTCACCATGCATTAAATGCATGTAATGACGACTTAAGTGTGAAATGTCTAAAATACCCTTAAGCTTGCATTGTAATTTCAAATGTGCCATGACAACATTTCACCTTATTCTCCCTAGAAGCTCATGGCCATCCTCCTTAAGACCACACTTGGTCATTCATTTCCTTCATTGTTCATGTTGTTCTTCATGAACTTGAAAGAAAACACAAAGTTCTTCATTTTCAATTTTCAAAGGAAGTATAAGTTGTTGTTGGTTTCTTAAAATTCCAAAGGTAGATTCTTGTGATTCATGATCATACCTTCCTTTCCTTTCACAACTTTTCTTCATATCTCATGTTTTTACAAATTACAAATTCCTAGATCTAGAACTTCAAAAATCTCTAGAAAATCACAGAAAAATCCTTTTAACGTGATTCCAATTTCTATGATCTTCATATGACTTCTATTTCCATCATCCAAGAGATTGAAAAATTTAGATATCCCTAGACTATTTATCTTGAGTTGGCCGAACATAGGTGCTAGTGGTTTAGGATGATTTTCTTCATTCTTTAACTTGTTTTCTTGTTGGTTGTTCATGACTAGGTTTTGGTGGGTTCAAAACCTTGTAATTTAGGTGAACAACATCCTTCTACTACTTGGGTTTCAAGTGATCTACAAGAGGTAAGGGGGGAGATTACTACTATCCTACCTTAATGTAGATATGTGTGTGGTTTAAAGTATTTGTATGTTGTCATGAAAATCGTAAGTGTTAGGATTATGTATTATTGTTTATGGCTGTGTGATCCTCTTGGAGGATTTGATTTGATGTTTGTTTGTGGTATGATATGTCATATGGTTGTTTTGGTTCTAATGACCTTAAGTTGGAACCATGATTGTTGTTTGCTTGATGAGTTAAGGAAAATGACTAATATATTTATTTAAGGCCATTCGGCCATAACTAGTTGAGGAAGTTCCATGGGGATTTAATTTGGTTGGATAATTTTTATAAGAAGTGAATGAGTATATAAGAGTATAGAAATTGGTTTGGATGGATTTGGATATGTATGTTAAAAGTTATGAATTTTCGAAGATATAGGGACCATTGTGCAAATACTGAGAATTCGGAGACTGTTCTGAAAACTACATTATTATATGTTGGGATTGTAGCTCTTGGTAATATAAGATTAAAGAAATTGGTTTGAAGTCATTTGGATTTATATATAAAAAGTTATGGGCTTTTTAATAGTTAAGGAATTATTTGCAAATATTGAAAAATATGAGACTCAAAAATATAAATTTTTGGAAATTTGTTGCAAAATGAAAATCATTTCTAAAAAAGTTGGTTTGGTGAGATTTGAAGTTTTAAATAAAAAGTTATAAGGTTTTAGGGACTAAAATGTAATTTTCGAAAATAAATGTTATTGGACAGTTAGAGATTGTTTTTCACACCTAATAAACTATTCTAAAACTCCAAAATGAGTTTTGGACTATTAGAGTGTAAAATCGTTGAAAAAGGATTTACGTGTTTTATAAATTTAACGACGTTCGGTCAAGTTTTAGGAATTTTGTATACATGGAAAGGAAATTGTAAAATCAGTGTTTTGAACATCTTAAAATGAGTATTATAACCTAGGTAAGTAATATGTTTGAGGTGAAGAACCATATTTTAAAAAATATGGCTTTTGGGCCTAAAACCAGCAAAAAGCGGCGAAACTGTCGTCAAACGTATTTAAGGATTTTTGAGAAAACAATGATGTAGAGTTTGAAATCAGTATTTTAATACTTTAGTACAAGTATGGAAACTTAGGAAAATAAAGGATTTGAGAAAAATAATTATATTTGTGAAAATATGTTGAAATACAGTAAAAAGCGGTAAAACAATATTTTAAGAGTTTCGATTTTTTTCAAGAAACTGTTTTGAGGATTTTGGTACTTATGTACTTTGATGTAATCTGATTTCAAAATGATTTGGTTTTAACCAAAGGTTTTGGGTTTTAAGACAAAAGATAATTTTAGTCTTCAAGACTAGTATTTCTAGTAAACGGAAAACCTAAGTCGAGGATGACGTAGTGAAAATATGAACTTAATAATTTATGACTTATGGTGAAGCAAGACCATTTGTTGTAAAGTGTGGATAATTCAATATCCATACCTCCATAAGATTTAATGACTAAGTGTTATTTGATTTCTTGAAAGTCCAGAGAAAGGCTCAATTAGAAAAGTGTAAAGAAATAAATGATTGGATTGTCGATCCAATTTCATAATGTGTTAGGACTTGTAGGCAAGTACCTTAAAATATTTTTACACAAACATGACAAGTCTGTTTCAGAACTGTGGATCAGTGAAGGGTCGATGATTTGTACCCGAGAATATCGTCCGTCAGCGATTGGCAGCAAGTGGATTCTGGTGGAATCATGAGGTTATCCGATGGATAGACCAATTGGACGTATTCCAGAAATTTTGCCCCGATACATTGTTAACACTATGTTCGGTGAGGCCGTTGTGCCTAGGGAGCCGAGTTTCGATTGTAGAGGTTTCATAAAGAGCCTGATGTGTTATAGAGAGTTTGAGATCACATGTGATTATGATAGTACATACATTATGATTAAAGTCTTGTGAGCGTAAAACAATATCCATGATTAGACTGTGTGCGTAACACAGTGGCACCATTGCCTGAGGTGGGCGGATGTGAAACCTATACTGACCATTTCTTTCCAAAATATCAAATTAGCTCCGATGTTAGAATCGGATATTCCTTGAGGCTGTGTAGGAATGCGACTATACAGTTTCAATAAGTTTCTCTCTATTCCTATCCTTCGATGGACAAATCGTGTCCAGTATGCTTGATAAGCTTACCGTCGAGTTTGGTACATTATATTCTTGGAGTTTTGAGTTGCAGAATTAAAATGAGAGATAAAAGAAATATAGTACTGTTGTATTATGTACCCGTGAGTCGTACCAATGCATTTTGCCTTATGTGTAAGATAAATGGAATCTCACCTCCTTATTTTATTTTGCCTATATCGGCTGGCTATGTGCTTTCTATATTCCGTTGAGAATATTGAGACGTCAGGATGACGCTTGACTGATTCATCATAGAGATCGAGGTTCGAGCATGCGAACGTTATGGTGGAACTTCTATTGGATTTCTTCCAGACTTCAGAGGGTTCGAGGAGATGGCATTAGGGTTTCAGTTATGCCTAACCTTTCTTTTCTTGAGATAGGCATAATAGTCATTAGTTCGTAAGTTATAGTTTTCCTTAGAATTCTACAAAAAAAGAGTTATTTAGCGACCACCAAATTCGGTCGCTAAAATATCGAAATTCAGTCGCTAAACCGTTTAGCGATCGATTTTTCATATTTAGCGACCAAATTTGGTGGTCGCTAAATACCTGGTCGCTAAATCGTTTGGTGGTCGCTAAATCGGTCGCTAAACCATTTAGCAACCAATTTAGCGACCGAATTTCCATATTTAGCGACCGAATTTCTATATTTAGTGACCGATTAAGTGTGGTCGCTAAATTCGGTCGCTAAAATACATTTTTTTTTGTAGTTTTAAAGGGAAATGGTTTAGTCCGAGAGTTACTTTTATAGTGACTCTAGTAGAGACTTTTGTGACGACGTCGGTAGTGGACTCAAATAGAGTTTCCACTAGATCTCATCAGTTGGGTTTATCCTTCTCACGATGTACGAGAGAGGATTGTCTTTTCGATTTTAGTTTGGCCAGCTGGGTATGTCTGGGAATTAATGTTACTGTTTATGGAGCTGCGACTCCAAGTATTTTATATTTTAGGAGCTGCGTCTCCATATCTTTATACTAGATCTGTGTATTTCAATGATTTTGTTTATAAGTCGGGTTGGGTCTTGTGTAAATGACTTTCGAACTTACAACCCTAAAAAGGGTAATGGAATATTTTATTGTCCATTCACTTGAATCAAAGTTTTTATATTTGCGACTTGTGAAAAAGAAAAAATAATTACCCAATTCTTTTGTAACCAATTTTAATTAAACTACTTTTCGGTCTTAAAATATCATGTACGATGTAGCGCTCGAGAAGGGTGTTACATTATGATACAAATAATTGAATCACAAATGCATAATCAATTAGTGAACAATATTATGTTTGAATAAAAACATGATACATTATGCATTTTGAAGAAATACAGCACCTAGAGGTGACAGTTAGGACATGCCGATCACATTTCTCGCAAAAGTACATATTTGAGTCTGGATTCACCTTTTTGTTGCAATTGCAGACAGTGAACAACCAGCTTTCCTCGTCGGTAATACAACTAACGGTGCCCAAAAAAATGAAGATTGCCTCCTAGATTTATTGAAAATACATAGGGTCCGTTTGGTTTAGATTTTGATAGAATTGATTTTGGGGGAATTGATTTTGGAAGAATTGATTTTGAAAAATGGAGTTTGAAAAAATTGATTTGTGTTTGGGGATGATATTTTAAAAGTGAGTTTAGAAAAATTGATTTTGTTTGGATGATAAAGTAAAATCACTTTTGAAATGTAAATATGTAGAATTTTGTGGGGCCTACATCTGGAATCAATTATTTTCAACGGAAAAGCTAGAAATTTTTGCTTCCACAAAACTCAGTTTTGACCCACCAGGAATCAATTATTTCCAACGGAGTTTCGTAAACAAACACATGAATAGTACCAGATATATGAACAGTAAACATCGGGAAGGAGAATTTCTCCGTTTGCGGCAAGGGGAATCTGAAACAAACAGAGGCATAGACAATAAGTAGATATCCAAATAAACGACCCATTTATTTATTCATGTATCCAAAAAAAAAAAAACAATATACAATGGTTTGTTGGGAAAAAAATACCTCTTTAAAATCCTTCAATGTTTCAATAGTTGTCCTTGGTGTAATCTTTAGTAAGTCATCTTCAATGCTTATCCTTGATGAGTATTGTAGTTGACTTTATCCTTGATTAGGGCATTCAAACGTGTCGACCATCTACAACCAAAAGTGTAGTGTCACGATCCCTTCGTATTATAATAATTTGTCAAATACATAGTTAGAAACTAAACCTTATCCTCAATGTAGCAGCCTCAGGAATTTCAAAATTAAATAGTAGTCGTGTCGCATTGATTGTGGTTTGAATAGTTTCTTTGCCTAAACATCATAAAAAATAGTTAAAAAAATAAACCAATTTCAAGTCGAACTCTGAATGTTACGTGTCACCGACCCTACACCACGGCAGCTCTGGCGATAACGGCGGCGTCATCACTTTCGGTGACTTCAGTGACTTGATCGGACCCAAATATCTCAACACCCATGGTCCCTTTGTCGCAGTCTCGTTCTGTTGTTGAGCGTCAGCCTCCTCGAGCTTCTCCTCCAGGCCGTTCTCCTCCTTCTCGTTCTTTGCAGCGAGCTTCTGCTTCTCGCGGTTGTCCATGCTAGCACTGCCGGTTACCCACTGATACACCTCAGCTTCTTCAACATTGATTAGCCCATCCTTGCACATCCATGGCATATCTGTCCGAAACAACCCACGAACAACGACCTCCAAGCTCGCGGCTGAAGCCTCAGTTGGTGATTGGGACATGGGCGAACTCCACCGAACCCTAATCCTTTTGGATAATACCGTCCACCCCTTCCCATCTTCCATGATTTCACCGCTCTTTTTGGTCGCATCTGTCTCGGTCTCGTTTCGGCCACCTCGCAGCACCACCACCCAGACCAGGTGCTCCCCTCCTTCCGCCAGCACCTCCTCTGGCAACATGGCCCCGACTGCTCGTCGTTCCAGCAGTGACGGCAGAGTTCTTGCAATTGCTTCAATCGAGCACACTCACGAGCCTTAACATCTTCCTCAACCTTTCCACACCCGAATTTCTTCTCAGTATCATCATCAAGATCCACTCTGTTTCGATATGAAGTCAGGCCAGATCCTACACTTTCCTCAATTGCACAGTACGAATCTTGGCCAACAACATTTGATTCTTCCTCTTCTTTTTCAATTTATGCACCCATAGATAGACCCTCACAAGTCCCTAGTCTTGTGGCTCTAGATACCATGTTGGAACACAAGCACTCACACTCACTTATGGTGCACACACATAGAAAGAATAGAAAGATTAGAGAAAGAGATAGAGAGTGAACACAATAAAAAAAATCTCTATTATTCACTTCGCTTCACAATTACACTTGCACATATTTCACACTTGTACACATTCACATCACACACCATGTCTATTTATAGACTTACACATACACTAACTAACTCTCTTAGTTGCTTCTAACTAATCACTTTAGTTACAACAAACTAATCACACTTTAACAAACTAACAAACACTAACTAATTTGAATTATCTCCAACACCCCCCTTTAATTCAAATTAACAAAAAACACAAAACACAAAATACAAAAGCTAATACATCTCTAAACACAATTTTCCAGGATCCCATACTTTGAAACACAATGATCTAACCTCCATTGAAATGCACACATATCCAACAGGATCCCATAATTTCAAAAATATGTAAGAACGGCTCAATAACACGAATTCTCTGCTAGCTTGGTGGTCACTAACTTCACATTCCAACACTGCGTCGCTGAAGTCCTTGGTTCGAATCCCAACAGTGGACACTTTCTTGATTTTTAAATCTTTAATCAATTTTATCAAAAATAAAACGATCAATACGCTTAAGGAGAGTTTCGAACCCATAACCTGGTGGATCACACAACAACACTATACCACTAAGCTGTAGCCTCTTTTGATGTAATTCAACAATCGCAAAGAGTATTTGACATGTTCCAAATTATTCCTTCTCCAGAATCTTCGTCCTTTCCCTTCCATTGAGTTTCGTTCTCATCTTCAAACGAAAAAGAACCCACTGAACAATAGAACCACATCCATGCGTATCTTCTCCACCACCCAAGCTCAGTTGGAAACGCCCTTCTTTCTTTCTCCTTCTCCTTTGCACGCACCACCGCACTGCCACCTTGAGTGAGTCGCCTGCCCCATTTGTTTTTATTCTTCGCAGTGGCGGCGGCCATGGATTTCGAGTTTGGCGGCTCCGGCTTCGTCCTGCAATTGTGAGCGGCGCTTCTAGCTTGGGTTTTCCGGTCGGTCACAACCCCTCCTTTTGTCGCTGTCGTCCGTGCTTCACCCTCTTCCGCTGACTCCAACTTCGTCGCCGCCATCAGCGGCGGCACCACCGCAAGGTTGCCATCCACAGTCGTTTCCTCTGATTTCTCACCCTCCTCCATGAGGGAATCTAAGTCCTCATCGTCAATTTCTGCAAAATTCAAATCTTGACCACTCTTCTTTTCAAGACCTTTGGATTGGGACAAAGAATGCTCACAAAGTGTTTGATGGAATGACTCCTTCTTGTTCATTGGCCTAACCTTCACGAACACAAGAATCTTGCTCCCAGAAACTACCTCCTCCGTCTTCACTCTCATGTTTGTGGCTTGTTCTTCACCCACAACACCACATCGATCCACAGAGTTGACCTTCTTCACGATGCCCTCCACTGATACAACTTCCTTTTGCTGGGAATACAAAGCACTGGCATCACCGTCCTCTAGATCATCACTGTTCTCTGTCTTGATCTTGTTTGTCTCAAGATCATCATCACTCATTTCTTTCTCGCCATTCACCATTAATTGTCTCATAAGCATTCTCATGCTTTTGCTCCTCTTCATTAGACGACAACTTCATCTCTGCATCTTTCTTTGCTTCCTTGCACTCATCTTTCTTATCACCTCCATAGGCTTTGTGCAAGATATCCCATGCTCCTTTGGCTATGTTGGCAGCAACAATCTTCTCAAGAATTCCTTCATCCACACATTGATGAAGAATCAAGAGAGCTTTGTAGTCTCTCTTTTTGGAAGCACAGTCTTTCACATCTTGAACACCTTCTTGCACAATCTCAAGCACCTCATAGAAATTGAAAATGTTTTCCATCTTCACCACCCATTGATGGAAGTTCTTGCCATCAAGAACCGGTAAAGGGATTGCGAAATCCCCACCCACGATCTCTTCAATTTCTGCACCCATGGATAGACCCTCACAAGTCCCTAGTCTTGTGGATCTAGATACCATGTTGGAACACAAGCACTCACACTCACTCATGGTGCACACACATAGAAAGAATAGAAAGATTAGAAAAAGAGATAGAGAATGAAAACAATAAAAAATTCTCTATTATTCACTTCACACTTGCACTTGCACATATTTCACACTTGTACACATTCACATCACACACTATGTATATTTATAGACTTACACATACACTAACTAACTCTCTTAATAGCTTCTAACTAATCACTTTAGTTACAACAAACTAATCACACTTTAACAAACCAACAAACACTAACTAATTTGAATTATCTCCAACATTTTGTTGCCAGACAAATCAGATAATTTCCATATCCTTAACACTCTGATAAGTACATTCCATTTGTCGTGTTTTGCTGTAATATCAGAAATCAACTCAAAATGTGGAGCTATTTGAATTGAACGAAGCGAGAGCGAGGCAAAAATGATTATTTGGTATGTATTAGTTTCCTATGAGTAACAAATGGCGGAATACTTTTTTTAATTATGCAATATTGTAATGTTAATATATATAGGAATTGAATACTTGGTCATATTTTTTTATTGGTAGGTTATAATTATTAAACAAATTAAAAGGGTTTGCTCCATCACTGGACTTATTTGTTCATAATTAGTGGCTGTTGTTAATGTCAGTTTAAGGAAAGAATTCAAAAATTTCATTCCTATGTAAAGGTGCGATTTTCTTTGATAGTTTGATTGTTATTTATGGTGTTTATTTGAAAATTTTAAATGTTGATTGCTTCCTACCAATTGCACTTGATTTGCCATGTTTAAATGTGTGGTTGATTTGCAAGGTAATATGGAATTTGGTATCAGGTGATTTAAAATGTTGATTGCTGTGACAGTTATGAAACATATTTAAATTTGATGCGTGATTGCCTTCTTGCAGGGATTGATATATATTTTGAAGATTTCATCGTTTATTTGATGCGTGATTGCCTTCTTGTACTGATTGCCTTATTGCACTAATTTCCTACTTCCCATTTCATCGTTTATTAATTGCACCACAATAATGTGCCTTCAATGGCAGATAGATACGAATTTTTAGACATTCAAAATATTTGAATATTTTTAGACATCTTCCACGCAATTGAATATCCAGATACTGCAAACATTCATGGTACCCAATCGAAGTCAATAGAATTATAACGTGTATTAATGACAATCCCTTGAATTGGTCTTGTATTGACATGTAAGACTTGCTGATGTGTTATTGCCCAGAGAATGACACGTAAGAGAAATTGCCTCGAGGGGCATTTTATTTTGTATATATAATAGATAATATATAGATTAGACATATCATATGATTACTCGACATATCTAAATATTTGTTAAAAAATCTCCTTCAAGTTTTAAGTTTTAGTCTTAATTTTACTTTTGGTCTTCTTACTATTGATCATATGTGATTGCCTTCTATGTTTTGTCAATTTTCAATAATCAACATAGAGAAACCACTACTCTGAGCACATAGAACTTTGGGTTGAGCTTCTTTGGGAAAGGACCTTGTAAAAACAAAAAACAAAAAACAATTCCTATAAAGGAAAGAAATCGATAAATTGCACAGAAGAATCAATAAATCATGTTGAAACAGAGAGACGGAGGAGAGAGAAACTCTACCAGAGCTTCTATGTTCGCTTAGAACAATGGTTCCTCGCTGTTGATCATTGAAAAATTGACGGACATTAGACGAGAGGACCAAATTTGCAACATCGAAAAAATATAGGGATCAAATGTGAAATGAACAAATTAAAACACGAGAAAGGAGTTGAATTGTGTTTTAGTTAACTTTTTCACAAATGAGAAAGTTTTCTCTAGTTAAAGAATTAGACACAAGGATCCGTCTGATATAACACGATTAATGAAAACTTAGCACTTTCAACCCAGTTAGCACAATAATTATAAAGCAAACTTAAATAGAAAATGAAAGAGAGTTGACACGGATATTTATACTGGTTCACCCCAAACCTTGGGCTATGTCCAGTCCTTGGTTTCACCAAGTATTAACACTATGACTGATTAGGTTACATACAGGTATTGTTAGCACACTGGCCTCGTCAGGCTCAACTAATAAGTATTGTTTGCACACCTAGCCTCTCCAGGCTCAAACAAGTGTTCTTTAGGCAAGCCTCTTCAGGCTCTACAAATGGTAAGAGTTGAATTAAGCAACAACTTCATGATTTACAACCTTGTAAGTCAACCGAATGACACTCAAAGAGTGAATAAGTACTTTGGTTGGTATGACTGCAGTTATGACTTCTCAATAAATACAAATGATTAAGCAGAGAAGTATTCTAAGAAGAAGAACTCAGAGAGCTTTGAATGCGACTAGAGTATTGAATGCTTGAGTGATTAAGTTCAGGTGTGTATCAACAATCTTCAAAATATTCTATTTATACTCATCAGTAATAAATCCGTTGAGTAGAGTTCTTCAGATGAGTAAAGCTTTTGTTTTTCATCCATTAATGCCAAAGTGCCGTTATGGACTTTCATTTAATGTTTATGATCGTTGGAGAGCTTCAAGACAAGTTGAACGTATTTGTTGGCATTGCTTTATGAGAGTGCAGCTTGATTCAGAGCAATATCTGTTACTTTTCAGACTTGGGAAGCACGACTTTCCTTATTTGTGCAACACGGGTCTGTGACCACGTAAAGGTTATTTTGCCTTTTACAACAAAAGGAATTTCAGACACAACTTGATTCTTTAAGCTTCCGAAATCGATTTTCTTGATTTGAAAATGTAAGGGAATATTCTTGACTTCCGAATACAAGAAGAGAGAAGGACTTCCAGTCAAGTTGTAGGGTTAGGCGCATTTTCTTAGCTTGTAAATACCGAGTCTTCCTTCAGACACATTGTGTTATTATCAAAACATAGACACGTATTTGAGACTTGTTGTTTTGCCAAATGCTTTAGCTTTATGATCAGCACACTTAATACACATATTAGAAGATTTCAAAATGTTCAATTAAAATCATTCTTTGTTTGGATCCATCAAAATTAGAGATGTCAAAACTTTAACTTAACAAAATGTACTAAAAAAAACTAGGTTTAATTATTGAGTAGGTCCCTGTACTATTTGAGAATTTTCATGTAGGTCCCTGAACTAAAAAAATGATACTTGAACATATATTAAATTTTCAATTGGGTCCCCAGACATTATAAAATTTTGAATCGGATCACTGAGGTAACAACAGTGAAACTGAGCGGAATATTCGTGAGTCCCACCAAGCTAAACACCTATATCATATATTTATGTGTAATTATTGAAAATTTGGGATATCTAATCAAGTAATCAACCAGAATTTTTTATGCATACACGAGTATGATTTCAAACACACCAACAATTTCTAGTTGATTACTTGAATATATGTCCCAAATTCTCAATAATTAGCATAAATTGTTGATATGAGTGTCCAACTTGGAGGGACTCACAAATATTTCGTCAATTTCACGGTTCACTAACGGATTTGTTATCTTAGGGACTCAATTGAAAATTTGACATATGTTCAAGACCCTATTAAAAACTTTTTTAGTTAAAGGACTTACTTAAAAATTTTTAAATAGTTCAGGGATCAACTCAATAATTAAACCAAAAAAATTATAAGGACCAAAATCACATATCACTAATAATAAAGGAAACAAAACCGGAGTTAAGCCTAAATTTTAACTTGCCAAAAAGGATTGTAAAAATAAAATCTAAAAGCACTTTTCAAAACATAACTTTTTTAAGTTAAAAATATTTTTAATATTTTTGTTTAACCTTTTTGTAAAAATATTTTAAAAAATCTATTTAAAGCTCCAAGTGAAAATCTATTTACATTAGCTTTTGAAAAACATATTTAAAATCTCCGACTACTTTTGAAAATGTGTTTTTAATAATTATAAGTTATAAATATAACACAGAATAACTTATACGTTTTTTAGGTAAAATAGGTAGATTGGTCTTATACGTTTTTATTTTTATTTTTCATATTGGTCTTATAAGTTTTAATTTTTTTTTCAAATTGGTCATATACATTACTTTTTTTTACGCTAGTCGTTTCTGTCAATTTCAACCTAACGCCGTCAGATTTGACCTGACATGGCTATCACGTTAGTGTGACATGTGACTTTTGATATGACGGCGTTAGATCGAAATTGACGAAAATAACTAACGTGAAAATAAAATGTAACGTGTTGGACCAATTTTTTTAAAAATAAAACGATCAATAGGAAAAATCTGGGAAACAGATAGACTAATTAACCTATTTTGCCTTTTTTCTTAAATCTCTAAAAAAGAATCTTATTCCTTTTTTTAAAAAAAAAGAGAATCTTATGAATGTTCAAATTAAATTTTTTTTATTTTATCCGTAAGCGACTGGTCTTATGATCCTTTGCAATAGGGCTGGGCAATGGGCGGGTTTGGTCGGATTCGGGCCCAAACGGCCCAATCCGAACCAACCCGAGAAGCATAATACTGGAACCATTTCCGCCCGTTTGAGTCACGGTTTAGTCGGGTGGCGGGTTGGGAGGGTGGCGGGCGGTGGCGGACAGGTGGGGCGGGTTTAGGATCTCAAAAAAAAATTAGTGCAGAAACAGAGAGCAATGATCCTGAACCAAAAAACAAATCCAGAAATAGATGAAGAGATCTTAGATAACAAATTTTTGAAGCAACTCTTACATAGATCTGTACGACCTGGCCTTATCTACAGCGACTACCAGTGGCGGAGTGGGGGGAACAAGAGAGAGTAGCATGTAGAGGAGATGGGGTGAAATCTGAAGAAACGAGGGAGTGAGAGGACGACGAAAATGCGGCGTAACACTAGGGTTTGCAACTGAAAATGTTGTATGAGAAAATAGACTCCTAAAGACATGAAAAAAACAAATGGGCTTGTGAAGACATGAATGAATGGGCTCGTGAAGACGTGAGCAAATGGGCCTCGATTTTACTCAATAATAATTTGTATAATAATGTGTTACAGTGTTTTATTTGGGCCATTTAAGTTTTTCTTTGACAAATTGGGCCATTTTAGGTTTTGGACCCAATAATTATTTATACTTTTTAACCTAACCATCTAAAAAAACCTAAAAACCATTACTCTAATACTCTCAGTTTCTCTCTCATTACTAGCGGCTGCCCAGACCTCTTTGTCTCCATCTCAGTTGCTCTTTGCGATTGCGACGATCCTCAACCTTCTCAGTCTCCGCCTCCATTGCTCGACACCGTCACGCGGCTCACGCCCACCGCAGTCTCCATCTCTGTTTCTCTTTGCGGCTGTCCTCCTTTCATCTCTGTTTCTCTTTGGGTGCGACTGCCCTCCCTTCATCTCCATCTCCTTGGTCGGGTTCGGATTTCGACGGATTTCATTTTCTCCAACCGAACCCGCCCGCCCTAAACCGTTTAAAACCGAATCTCTGATCCGACGACCCGTTCACCCGCCCGCACCCGCCCGTCTGCTTGCATTTCCTATCGGGTTCGTTGATTTTCGGTCGGGTCACGTAAACTTGTCCAGCCCTACTTTGCAAAACCTCAATCCCTAAGCACAAGAACGTCGAGGGTAAACAAACCCTTATCGTTCAGAGTTCATACCAAGAAGCACCACCTCCAGCCCTAACACCCACCGTCTGAATCCTCCTGTACAGGGTTGTTCGCATCACTTTCGATCGTTTCATCGCGATGAGCTATAGTCGCAGAGAACAACATCGATAAGGTATTTATCTATCCACCTTTTTTTTATTTAATTCCTTTTTCTCTTTGCTTATTTCTTTGGTGTCAATGCCCTAATGTTGTTAACTTGTTACCTTGTAATTTTGCCTTGAATCTGTTTATGGAAATGCCTGGATCAATATTTCTGCTAGATTTGTTTGATTTGGTTGCTTTTTTCAACTTTGATTTGATGCACTATCTCGATTTATTTGGATTTCCTCTTATTCCTACTCTTTTACTTACTTTTCCTTTTGGTGTTGGTGTGGGAATTGGGTTTCATATCTCGTTCTTGTTATTCTGATTTTTTTTTTTTGTCTTGGGAATGGAACTGCGAAAGGGTAGTCACTTGCGAGAAGACTAGGTTCTGTGTTGTTAAAACATCACTTGATCGTGGTCTTTTATCAAGATGGCATAAAGAAAAGAAAATACAAGAAATGAGTAGTGGTATGTTTGGTTTAGATTTCATATAATGCAAACTGATAAATCCTCCGTTCCGAGGCATTTTTTCTGAAAGATCTAAGTTCAACCTTTTGCTCAACGGATTTTTGAACGGAGGTTTGTGTTCAATCAAAGTTAAAACAAATAGGCTATAGGACTGTAGGAGGGGGAGAAGTCGGAACCATAGTTACCAGGAACGCGGTACGCTTTGGTTCGTGGTACGGGTTCGGGAACGTGGGACGTCGCTTGGTTGAATATGTGGTACATAGGGGGAGACTTAGTTGGTATGCTATTTTGGGACGTGGTACGCATAAAATTGTTGGTCGGGGCGTTCTTCATATTATGATATATATATATTATGTAAGACTATATTAATTGAAATGTTGATGTAAATTGTAAAATAAATTTAATTTAATAAAATATAAAATTATCTTGCGTTCTTTGGAATTTTAAATCCACCTACATTGATAGTTGTTACTCTCAATGTTTTCAAAATCGGACCGGTGAAGGCACCGGTTCAAGATTCAATGATCCAACCGTGGTTAAATCGTGGTTGAATCGGTAATAATTAAATGATATTTTTTAAAAATTTAATATGACTTGTTAAGTAATACTAATATAAATTTTAAAACCTCATATATTTTAAACAATATAAAATATTTTTACATTTTATGTTGGTAAGTTTATAAAAATAATTTTTGTGTTTGCTCCTACAAATGTAAAAAGAAGCTTTCTTATATGTTTTTAATCCAATTATCAGAAAGAAAAAATTAAAAAAACAAAGTTTAATTTGGGCTTATTTAAGCCCATTTTGCATAAAAAGAAATCTGGGTTGTTTGCCACGCCAATCAGGTATGTAAAATTGTTAGTTAAGTTCACAGTTAGAAGATTGTTTTCCAACTTGAAGTTTAGTAGTGAGGAAAGAGCAACCTGACTGGAGGGGAACACACAATTTATTTCTTTAGTTGAGCTGCTATATAGGGCTGGACAAATTTTTCGTACAGACTCGAACCCGGCGAACCCGGAAGGGAAAACAAGGCCATGGGCGGATGATGTCCGGCTGGCAGCTCGTCGGATCCCTGTTTCAGTTATCCACGGCTTGATTCGGGCGGGCTCAGGTAGGTCAAAAAAGTTTCTTTGCCGACCGAAACCGACCGAAGAAGGAGGTGAGGAAGAAGGAAAAGCTCAGATGCAGACATGCAGTGTAGAAAAAAAAGTTCAGGGAAGAAGACGACTCGTGACAGAGATAGGAACGTTCTAGAGGCTAGTAGAGAATTTTGAAACCTAGCCTAATAACCCAACAAAAAACATTAAGTAATAAATGACCTGACCCAGTTAAAAAACGTAAAAAAATAACATGGCCCAATTAAAAATGTTGTGTTAAAAATGTTATTGGGCCAAAAAAATACCTAGCCCAATTACCCTACACCTCTTCTCAAAACTCAAAAGCACACAATCATGTGCCTTCTGCAATCTGTCACAACTCACAATCTTGGGAGTCCGCCTCCGCGCCATCGTACAACCCTTCATCTCCACCGTGTCTCTGTACCTCTGTCATCGTATATCTCTTCGTCTCCTTCGTCTTCTGGTCCTCTCACCCTCATATCTGGCCCACTTTCATTTTTTTCTTTTTTCTTTTTATTTTATTTTCTCTGTTTTGGTCTCTGCCTCTTTGGAATCTTCTTCGTTGCTTCACCTCCGACCACCAACCCGTCGAAATCCGCCCGATCCGACCGTAATCCGATCCACCCGTCATCCAACTAAACCGAACAAGCAAACGGACGACAACAAATGATCTTCTTCTGAACTCAGTTAAGCTCGGGTTCGGTTTTTTCGGCCCGAAACCTACTGAACCGCCTGTTGTCCACCCCTACTGCTATATGTCAGATAGGGTGGTAATAGCTTTTCTAGTTAGGTAGGTCTTATTAGAAAGAACCAGCATATTAAGACATTTTTATCAGAAAGTACTCGCACTAACACCTATATTGAGGCTCGAGTATATGTTACCTTATAGTTTTGAAATTTTAATGCTTCTTGAAGAATCTCTTTATATTCTACTTGCCTTGTTCAGCATGAATGTCTTGTGTGTTAGAGCAATACATTCTTTGCTGAGTTGTTTATGAATCTCTTTATAATCTACTTGCATTTGTTCAGCATGAATCTCTTTTTATGCATGTTTATGAAGCAAGGATAAAAGCGGTTTCTAGAAATTCCCATACAAGAGAAATGTAACAATATACCGTGTCTGTGTCATATCCTTAGACCATTTTTTAATTACCACTCCATCTTCACATAATATTTGGTTATATGCTCTTGTTCACTTCCTTGCTGCGCAATATGACCATTTCCATTTTGAATTAGTATCCTGCAACTTTTGACAAGCATTGTCAAATCTAGCAGTGCTTTATGACGGCCATGCAGATTGCCCTGTTTTTTATCATTTCATTTGTGGTGGAGTTTATCATATATCTTGTAACTGCATGTGAAGTAGCACATAATTGTAACTATGGATAAATGATGTATAGCAGTTCATCAGGCTCTCAGAGCTTTGAGAACACGGAGCATTCCAAACTCAAATCAACTATTGCTGATACTGAGTCAAAAATTGTTGTCAAAGCTACCTATAGGGAAGACATGTTCGTTTCAAGATTGATCCATCTGCAGGTTGTTTTCAGTTACATAGTTATTTGTCAATTGATAATGAGCGATAAACAATATTTGAAAATAAAGTGAAATATGAGATTGTTGTGTACTTGTGTCTCACTTCATTAATGATGTTCTTATGAAACAGTGTATTTGATTTTGTTTTTCTCACAGAAATCATGATTTATATATAGTTTTATTTATTTTTGTCTAATTTCGCTCTTTCTCTCTCCTATTTTTTCAGATTTGAGTTGGGGTGTAATCTGTAATAGTACTAATCCCATGGATGAGAAAGTCAAGAAGAAAGGGTCTAAGATTGATGGAAGCAATTCGGGAAGCAGTTTTGAGCTAGAGTCAAATAAAGGACATAAAATGAAGCATAAGGAGAGAAAGAAAAAGCATGGAACTGACGAGATACTCAATTTAAGTGAAGCCCTTGAGGAAAATTGTAGTGGTGAATCGGCTGAGAGACAAACTTGTTACATTGAAGAGGATATTACATTCACAAGGAACAAGGAAGATGAGAGCCACATCAATAAGAGGAAGAAGAAAAAGGGGAGAAAAGATATTGAAGTGATTAATGATGATGTGTCTGATGATAAAGAAATGCAGTTCTTGGATGGCAACCAACAAAGGAAGATGAAGAAAAGAAAAGACTACGATGATTCAATAGCTGGAATGCAAGAAATGGGTGCTTCAAAACCAAGCAAAAGGGGCAGAATGACAAGGGATAATGAGTTCAAGAGCAATGAAGGTGATCATTCTTTTGTCACTGAAAAGGAGCAAGGCAAGAAGATGACTATAGAGAAGTTACCAAGCAAGAAAAGCAAAAGAACCGAAGATGAAGGTAAAGAAGAAAATCAAGGCAAGAAGATGAAGGTAAAGAAGAAAATTAAGGCAAGTAAAAGTGAATCTCCGAACCCTGCATCTGGTGGAACATCTAAATCCAAACGAGTAACTTTTTCTGACCAAGTGGAGGTTTTTGGCGATCAACGTTTTCTTAAAAACAATGAAGGCAGAGATGATGACCAAGGCAAGAAGATGAAGAAGAAGAAGAAACTGAGTGAAAACAGCAAGCTTGAGAAGAATAACGAGTTCAATGGAGGTGACCAACATTTGGCCAAAAGCAACGAAGGTGAATACGATGACCAAAGCAAGAAGATGAAGAAGAAGAAAATTAGTGGCAAAAGGAAAAGTAAGGAGATCAATGATTTTAAAAGCAATGAAGGTTCTCCACCTTTGGCTAGATCTGAGTCAGGAGATGCTAATGAACGTTGCATTGTCACTGAAGTTGATGATCAAGGCAAGAAGATGACGGTAAAGAAGAAAATCAAGGCAAGTACTAGTGAATCTCCAAACCTTGCGTGGGAAAAGGTTTACACCAGAAGAAGATGAAAAGATTAAAGAAGCCGTTTATAGCTATATAGAGTCTCATGGTTTGGGTGATGAGGGTCTAGATATGATTATGCATTGCATATCTCATCCTGAAGTTAGAGACTGTTGGAAGGAAATTACAGCAGCCTTACCTCATAGGCCTCACCAAAGTGTGTATTATCGTTCTCCTATTTTGTTTGAAAGCGATGAGAATCATAAGTGGACACCTGAAGACCTTGAATTTATTCGAAAGGTCCACGAACAACATGGATCTGAATGGAAATCAGTAGCTAAAGCATTGGGTAAAAATCGATTTCATGTAAAAGATGCATGGCGTAGAATAAAATTAACCAATACAAAGAAAGGACATTGGTCCCAAGAGGAGTATCAAAATTTATTTAATTTTGTAAACTTGGATCTACGTTTGAGGACTTTACAGGAATATAGGCAATCAAGACATGGGATGTTGCGAGATAATATTAGTTGGGAGGCAATTGCTAACAAACTGGAAACCAGAACTAGTCCACTCTGCTGCAAAAAGTGGTACGAGTAATTAACATCACCTATGGTTTCTGATGGTATATGGAGTGATACTGATGACTACCGCCTGCTTAATGCTTTATTTACCTTGGATGCTTGCTGCTTTGAGGAGGTAGAGTGGGACGATCTGCTTGAGCATAGGTCTGGTGATGTATGCAGAAAACGATGGAACCAAATGGTTCGATATATTGGAGAGCATGTGGGGAAGTCATTTTCTAAGCAGGTGGAAATTCTTGCAAAGAGATTTTGCCCCGACTTATTGGAAGCAAGAGAAGCTTTTGACAGCAAACTTGTGGTTTGTTGAGGTTAATATTTTGTCGGGTGAGTTTTCCGGGTTAAACAACTTTTGTTAAACCGTAGTACTAGATTGTGGTTATGACATTTTTGTGGGATCATCCAAACTTGTCGTGTGTTTTTTTTGGGTAATAAAATGTTACCCTTGTCCCTGTTTGGTACGACTTGAAAGTTATTTGAAATTGTTACATGTTTTTTGCTTGGTCATGTGCAGTATATTTTAGTGTATGTTTGACTGAACAAGCGTGCGAGTTTTGCTCATTCAATTGGGCTTTCATGCTCAATTAATAATGTTTAGGAAAATACATGGTGAGTTATATTTAATGTGATTTGGTCCTAAAACTGGCGTTTGACAGAAGTAAGAATGGAAAAATGAACAGGGGTCATTTTGTTAGTGTTAGGTATGAGGTGGAAATTTTGTGCATTAGCTCTGCATTATTGTTTCTGCTTCATTTTTCATAAGTTCTTTGAAGTTTGAAGAAAAGTAATTTTGATGGCATGATAAAATTTTTTTTTTCACCACTACATTTTCAATTACTGCGTGCTTCATTTGCTACCAGCCTACCAGACTTGCTTCATTTGCTTCACACTCAATTTATCTTTTGTATGTCGCTCATTGATACCAGTGGCTTAGCCACGCTACCAGGGAGTAACAAATGAGCATATTTTCTTAACTTGTGTATGATTTTGCATGGTTTCCCCGTGCTTTCTTAACTTTGCATGATGTTGCATTTTTTTATGGCAATATGCTTACCCTGATACTTCTTAATTTCAAAGATCACATCATGTTGCACCTTCAGCCAGCACATGTTGCAGATGTCAAATGACATGTCAATCAAATTACTAACAATATCAAAACCTTATTGAATGACATATTTTTGAAGTGCATCTCTAAAATGTCAGCACACCCAAATAGCGTACATAGTTCAAAGTTAATGTATTGTCTATTGTTGTTTGTTGGGCTCAAAGTTAAAGTTGCAAGGTAACAATTTTCACCATAATCAAAACTCAACCATGTATCTGAATCACATCATGTTGCACCTTCAGCCAGCACATGCTGCAGATGTCAAATGACATGTCAATCAAATTACTAACAATATCAAAACCTTATTGAATGACATATTTTTGAAGTGCATCTCTAAAATGTCAGCACACCCAAATAGCGTACATAGTTCAAAGTTAATGTATTGTCTATTGTTGTTTGTTGGGCTCAAAGTTAAAGTTACAAGGTAACAATTTTCACCATAATCAAAACTCAACCATGTATCTGAATCACATCATGTTGCACCTTCAGCCAGCACATGTTACAGATGTCAAATGACATGTCAATCAAATTACTAACAATATCAAAACCTTATTGAATGACATATTTTTGAAGTGCATCTCTAAAATGTCAGCACACCCAAATAGCGTACATAGTTCAAAGTTAATGTATTGTCTATTGTTGTTTGTTGGGCTCAAAGTTAAAGTTGCAAGGTAACAATTTTCACCATAATCAAAACTCAACCATGTATCAATAACCATCAGATTAACACAACCAAAAGTAGCAATTGTTAGCAGATTTTAAGTTTTAGTTGATTAGGATAACAACTAAGACTTAAAATCCACTAAAACTCGTAATCTGCTCACTACGGATTCTTAACATACTCCTTGATATGCATCCAACATAAGGGAACATGATGAAGAAGAAAAGCAGACTTGAAGTGGAAAATCTAGGTGGTGATGGATCTGCAACAAGAGAAAGAAACAAGAAAAATGCAACTCTCAAAGGCATATAGTATATACACTTATTGATCTTTAGGTTCAATTCGATCCCACCAATTTCAATCTCACTCGATATAAGATGATAACACGAATTCCCATAGGAGACGATGAAGAATCTTTAACTTGGTTTGCACGCCCACAATCAAAGTCAACACCAATGATATTTTAGATAATAATAATTTCCTCAATTCTCTTTACACATAAAAGAAGATAGGAAGCATTCATGAACAAATCATAGCTATCGGTTTTGGACATAGATATACCATTTATTTGAGTATGTAATTTGTCACTTTCCATATTGTCATTAAAAAAAATTCTTTGAAGTGTACCCGATGCAATATGCAAAATTGAGAGAATCCAGTAATTAAATATGAAACAGATAACTCTACCAACAAACAAAAAATTTTCACCAGTCACCACCTCTGGGATTGATTCTATCATTAACAGCAAAAACTCTTAACTTAATACTTTGCCGATCCAATTCAACCTCTTCCGAGCATTACCTTGATGAAGAAGATGAAAAGCCGGAAACACCCAACCCTGCGCACCCACCCACCAACACCCAACCCTGTTTCCGGCGATCCCTAGCCAAACAACCCTGTTTACGGTGAACCCCAGCCAAACAACCCTGTTTCCGGTGAACCCCAGCCAAACAACCCTGTTTCCGGTGCAACCCAATCGCAGCCTGGTGGTTTCTTTGGTGGAGCTCAGTCGCAAGCGGCTCCCACACACGTGGTGGGTCGATCACAACCCCTTCCTCCATCCTCTTTTCCTTGTTACTCACTTGTCCCAATCTCCTTTCCGCAACTGCATCAACGGCCCTTTTGACCTCAAATCCTAATTTCTAGTGGTGAGCCACTTCCCTTCCTCCGACAATCACCGCTTCTGGTTGTGTATCTTGGTTTTCAAAAATCAGCTTCTCTCCACCATCGATAACCACCAACTCCAAGAGAATTATTAGCTATTTTTCCGATAGAAAAACATGAGAGACAGAGTCCGAGAGAGAAATAGAGTGAGGCTTAGAGATCCAGAGAGAAGCCATTTTATGAATGATCAAAGGGAACATCACAACTACTACAAAGGGTCAACTTCCTTTTTCTTTACAAACTTCCCCGATAGTCATGGCCAAGAAGAAATGTGGAAGGTGTTCCTCAGGTGGGGTAGGGTCATTGATGTCTTCATCCCATCTAAAAAAGACAAATTCGGGAAAAGGTTCGAGTTCGTGAGGTTTCTTGATGTCCAACAACCAAAAGATCTGGAAGATAAATTAGATTCACTATGGATTGGGTCCTACAAGCTAAGGGTCAATATCCCAGCCTTTGTCAGAGGAGATGCCCAGAACAAGGTACACACCATTCGGGGATCGCTAATGGAGTCAGAAACAGAGGTGGTACAAAGGTAGCTGGGTGGAGTTACGCCGATGCGATGGGAGGGGGAGGAAAACAGAGCCCTTTAAGAGGAAACACAGTAGCAACCACGAATCAGTTCAATAAGAGGGCTACAAACAGAACAAATAGATGGAGCGGTCTGGAATTCGAGGTGCCTGAAGAAGAAATGGCTTGGCTAAAGGACTGCTATGTGGGAAAGCTCTCAGACCCAGAAGGGATCCAAACTTTGAAACAGAGATTTGAGCTTGAAGAACTCCTTTCGGTTTCCCTAACTCCAATGGGGGGGAATCTGGTTTTGATTAAAGCCCTCCAAGGGGAGAGTTTAGAAGAGAAGGTGTTGCAGAATGATAAACAGTTCTCACGCTGGTTCTTGGAGGTCAGACCCTGGGATCCAGAAACGGTTGCAAGAGAGAGATCTGTGTGGGTCAAAATCTCGGGGGTGCCTGCTCATTGTTGGAACGAGAATTTCTTCAGTCGAACGGCTCTTCTCGTGGGATCGTTCATTACGATAGATGATTCAACGAGAGACAAAGTTAGGCTCGATTATGGGAGGGCTCTCGTTAAAACTGCTAGCCCGGACCCAATAGATAAAATCGTTGAAGTAAAGATCAACGATGTTCTGTTCTCTATTCGTATCAGGGAGGAGGTTTTTTGTGACAACCCTTCAAGATTTCTCACGGACTGGAAATACCAGAATTCGGATCTTCTTTCTTCTGATGAAGAGGACTCCATGGCCAACAGCATTTTGGTCGTGCCGGAGTCGAATCTGAATGACGAAGTTGGGGTGGAGGATGTTCAACGGTTGCTGTCAGAATTTTCAAATTCTAACTTTGGCAGAAACGACACTTTCGAGGATGGTGGTAGGGGTATTAGGTGTAAGGGTGCAGGGAGTAGGGGGGCTGAGGAGTACAATCAACCTGCAATAACCCTTCCCAACGTTCGTACGACAAGGTTGAGTGGGGAAGATTACATAAGCAACTCACTTTTGGTGGGCCAAAGGGCAGGTGTTATAAGTGTTAACCCAACACAAGAAATGGAGGACTTGGGCCATGGTAGCATCAGGCCCAATCCGCCAGGGAAAATACCAGTGGGTTGCGCAGGGCCTCAACATGAAACTGAAATGATTAATCAGGGCAGGGGAGAATGCTCGAAGGGGGTAGCTACTGATTCACAAGAGAAGGAGGGGTCAATCGGGCCTGAGTCTGGGACTCTGGTTAATGGGCTGGAGGAAATACACCTCCCCATTGGGTCGACGGGGGTTTTCGCGGGTGTTAAGGTGGGTTTAGTGGAGGAAAAGATTGGGACCGAAGTGGGGATACCGGATGAATTCAACCGAGAAGGGAAAAATCTGTTCGTAAAGCCCATGGCCGGTGTCAGGAAGGAAACCGAAGCTATGTCAACTTCCAAGGTGTACTGTCGAAGACATAAAAACTTGCTCAACATTCCTTTGGGCACCAGGAGTTCGGAGATTGTGGGTGAGAAAATCGTTTTTGATACAAACACTAATTTGGAAACAATAAGAAGGAGGGTTATTGCGGCTGGAAAAAAACCAATGTATCAGGAAAATAAACAGAGGAGACAATCACAGGAGAGCATCCCAATGT
Source organism: Sophora flavescens (assembly GCA_030762895.1). Taxonomy (NCBI): domain Eukaryota; kingdom Viridiplantae; phylum Streptophyta; class Magnoliopsida; order Fabales; family Fabaceae; genus Sophora; species Sophora flavescens. Next base: position 226,011,478 of record CM061063.1, on the reverse strand, counting down.
CAGCTACACAAATTCGGTCCTCAAACCGTGCGGCGATTAGAGCAGAGGCATACAAGGATGCTAATGATGTTTGGGAAATGGCTAAAAGACTGGGGCTGCAAGCAAACAGAAATGAGGAGGCTATAATTGATCAACTGGTAGAGATGGAAATCAGAGATAGGGCAAAAAGTAGGGAGGGAAGGGGAAGTAGGATTATTGAAGGGGTTCTCAACGTGTCGTAATGCGGATTGCCTCATACAACATAAGAGGTTTGGGGGGGAGAGTCAAGAAGAAGGAAATAAGAAATTTGATCGTCAAGGAGAAGGTTGATTTCATCTGCATACAAGAAACCAAGTTGGAGGCTATTGACAATTACTTGTGTCAATCTTTGTGGGGTGGTTCGGATATGAACTGGTGCTACAAGAGTTCCTCTGGAAACTCAGGAGGTATGTTATGTTTATGGAATTCAGAAGTGTTTGCGCTAGAAGAAACGTATGTTGGTGATGGTTTCTTGGGGGTAAAAGGATGCTGGGGTGACAACACTGATCACTGTTTCATCTTTAATATTTATTCTCCATGTTCAATATCTGGAAAGAGAGCTTTGTGGGAGGGGTTACGCGAATTGAGGTCCGACAACCTGGGGTCACCTTGGTGTCTAGCTGGGGATTTTAATGCGGTCAGAAGTGTATCTGAAAGAAGAGGTTCTGCTGTCCATATTGCTACTGCAGTGATGGCTGAATTCGATGATTTCATAGAAGATATGGGATTAAATGACTTACCTCTAGTCGGCAGGAAATTTACTTGGCAAAGGATGGATGGAAGCGCAATGAGCAGAATTGACAGATTTTTGTTATCGGATGAATGGCTTGGTAGGTGGTCGGATCTATCACAATGGGGGCTAGCGAGGTCGGTGTCTGACCATTGCCCAATTATTCTGAAGTCCACTGTAAAAAATTGGGGACCAAAACCGTTCAGGGTGTTGAATTGCTGGGCGGATAACAAGGATTTTGATTTGTTGGTAAAAGGAAAATGGGGAGAATTAACCTTGGCTGGTTCGGGCTCTTACGTGCTTAAAGAAAAACTGAAAAAATTGAAGCTTGCTTTGAAGGATTAGAATAAAGAAACGTTTGGGAATGTGGAGGACAGAATCAAGGGAGTGGTGGAGGAAATAAAAGCATTATATGATAAAGGAGAGGCAGGTCTTTTATCCGATAGTGAAGTACTGGTAAGAAGGGGTTTGTTTGAAAAATTTTAGAATTTATCCAAAATGAGAGACTCTATTATGTTTCAGAAATCAAGAATGAAATGGTTACAATTAGGCGACTCAAACTCAGCATTTTTTCATGCTTGTGTGAACAAAAGGAGAAAACAAAATGAAATTCTAGGGATTTGGCAGCAGGGAGTTTGGGTCGATGAACCCTTGGAGCTGAAAGAAGCCATTTCCAATCATTTCGAATGCTTCTTCAAACAAGATAGCATAGCAAGACCGAATTTGGATGGCATTGGCTTCAAGCAAATCTCCTCCACCCAAAGTAAGATGTTAACAGAGAAATTCACAAGGTTGGAGATTAAGAATGCAGTGTGGGAATGTGATGGGAACAAGTGCCCGGGGCCGGACGGGTACAATTTTTCATTCATAAAGAGATTTTGGGATGTTATTGGTGATGACATATACAACATGATCGAGGATTTCCACTTAAATGAGAGGCTAGCTAGAGGGTGTAATGCCTCGTTCTTGGCTCTAATTCCTAAGAAGGATAATCCAGTGGGGTTGAATGAATACATGCCAATTTCACTAGTTGGATGCATTTATAAGATTGTGGCCAAGCTACTTGCGAGTAGACTAATAAGGGTCATGGACACAATAATCTCAGAAAACCAGACGGCATTTTTGAAAGGGAGAAACATCCTAGATGGGGTGGTGGCTGTAAACGAATTTATAGACTATGCCAAGAAAAAAAAGAAGCCGTGTTTGCTATTTAAAGTGGATTTCGAGAAAGCGTATTTATCTCAACTGGGAGTTTCTGGATTACATGCTATCTAGAATGGGGTTTCCAAACAAGTGGAGATCATGGATTCGGGTGTGCTTACATTCGGCTTCAGTTTCGGTTTTGGTGAATGGAAGCCCAACAAAGGAATTCCCTATGACAAAGGGGATTCGTCAAGGAGACCCAATGGCTCCTTTTTTGTTCCTTATAGTTGCAGAAGGACTTGCAGGGCTAATTCGAAGCACGGTGGAGAAACAAGTACTATCTCAATTTGTCATTGAAGGGAGGGAGCATAGATTCGGTGTCTCACATATACAATACGCCGATGACACAATCTTGGTGGCAGATCTGACAATTTCCAATGTGTGAGCTATTAAAGGAATTCTAAGAGCTTTTGAATTAGCAGCTGGATTGAGGGTTATTTTCCACAAGAGTGGACTGATAGGAATCTTGGCAAATGGAGGCATCATTGATCAGGCAACACAAATCCTTAACTACAAAGTAGGTGAGCTTCCTTTTAAGTTCCTTGGAATCTTGGTGGGAGCTAGACAAAGGAGACTTTCAACATGGGAGCCTCTCATTAACTCGATTCAAAAGCGACTACTAGGTTGGAGGAACAAATACCTATCCTTTGGTGGTAGAGTGATCTTGTTAAACGCCGTCCTCTCCGCCCTCCCAGTTTACTATCTATCAATGTATAAAGCACCCAAGAAGGTCTTGAACAAAATCATTCAGTTGCAGAGAAGATTCCTGTGGGGTGGGAGTGAGGAATGTAGGAAAATATGTTGGGTAAAATGGGAGGTGGTGTGTAGGTCTAGAGAGGAGGGGGGTTTAGGAATTAGGAACATCAAAGCTTTCAATTTGTCATTACTTGGGAAGTGGAGATGGAGGTTTTTCAAAGAAAGAGAGTCCATATGGTCAAGCATCCTTAGGATGAGGTATGGGGACCCATCCGGGTGGAGAAGTCAGTGGTGTGAAAAAACAATTGAGGGGGGTGAGGCTTCTTTGTGGTGGAGTGACTTGGGTAAGTTAGAAGGAGTAGATTCACAAAAAGAGGGATGGTTAACTAATGGCATTTCGAGGGTGGTAGGCTGTGGGAAGAGCATCTCCTTTTGGAATGAAAAATGGGTAGGTATGGATGCTCTGTCTAACACTTTTCTCAGGTTATATAACATCTCATCGATGAAGGAGGCAAAGATAGATCAAATGGGCACATGGAGGAATGGAACGTGGTGCTGGAAGCTTCTTTGGAGGAGACAGTTATTTGTTTGGGAGGAAGAAATGTTGGGTGACATGATGGGGATTCTAAATGCTTCAAGCTTAAAGGAAAATGTGGAAGATAGCTGGTGCTGGATGGGAAATTTTATTCACCCGTTTGTAGTTAACTCAGCATACAAGCTTATAACTTCAGGTGAGGGAGGAACCGAAGGTGATTTATACAAGTTCTTATGGGAAAAGGGCGTTCCACTAAAAATTGGAGCTTTTTGTTGGAGAGCAATCCAAGAAAGAATACCTACTGGGGACAATCTTCTCAAAAGAGGTGTTTCAATAGGTCCTAATTCCTCTTTGTGCAGTTTTTGCTGTTCAGAAGCAGAAACATGGACTCATCTCTTTTTGTCTTGCAAATTCTCATACTTGGTTTGGATGTTAGTGTATAATTGGTTGGGTATTGACACGGTATTGATAGGGGAGTTAAATAAATTGCTTCTACAACACAGTGGACTATCCTATGCAAGAGGAAACACAAAAGTGTGGAGAATGATTTGGTTTGCTACAATTTGGTCGCTATGGCTACACCGAAACGAAATCATTTTCAAACAGTCTGTTTTGAGTTTGGAAAAGGTATTAGATCTCATAAAAGTGAGGGTGTGGAGCTGGCATAAAGCATCGACAAAGAGGGGTAGTTTCGCTTTCACTGACTGGTGTCTTAACCCGGTGTGCTGCATCAATTCTGTAGGATATTTGTGCAGCTAATGGGGGGTTCTTCATCTTGGCTTAGGCTTACTTTTTCTACTTGGCTATGGTTCTTTTACCATATCCTCTAAAATCTGGGCTTCTTTGTCTCTATTTGAGTTATGGGGATTGGAGTAGCCAGGCATTTTGGCATGTAACTAAACTTTAGATCTATGTATATGGGTATAGAGTATCCCTTGTACTCTCTTTAATATATTTTGGCTTATCAAAAAAAAAGACCACCTCTGGGATTGAAATTGGTCAACTAGGAGGTTCCAAGATTCTTATCTTTTCTTATCTTTCTGTTGCATGCACTTTTAGATGAATCAAACACCATTTAATATTGAGAAAATGAAAAACAAAGTAAAATAGACTCCGACGTTAGAGCTTCCACGCTCTTTCGTTGGCAGGTTTTGAGGTCTTTCACATTTACTACAAAGATAACTTAATGTTAACATTGACAAATGACAAAACTAACAAATTTATTTTACTGACTCCACTAAGGTCAATTCAATTGTCAAATACAATTAATGTAAATCCTAACATATCTCTCAAAACCTTGCAATCCAAACGCGAATAACATTCAAACTCTTCCAAATTTAATAACAAAAATATAATACCACAAATATGCATGTTGTGAATATCTTTTTAACATAAGAAAAGAGTTCAATGCTTCACGGAATTAACAATCCATTGAATCCACTTCATTCATTATCCATAGAAAAGCACACATTGAGGAGAGTTCTAGCAAATTAGATTTTGACCCAATAAATTCACTAGCCAATGATGCAATAATAAGTACACTTAATTTCAACAATTCTTCCAATCTTCACACTTGACACTTCACATTGATATTCTTCTCTGGTACTACTCCGGACTCAATTATAAACAAAAAAGTACCCATATTTGGTGAACTCAAATATAAGCAAAATTCAACAAATTTAACTCTATTTAATGTCAGTGTTCCAAAAATACCCTTGATTAATTAATGTCCTTTTACTTTTTCTAGAGCAATGCACACTCCCAAGAATTAAATGTGGTGATTGTTATAAGTAAAGGTAGTTTACTAATTGTAACTCACTTTTTACATAAAACAAGACAATTAAACTAAATCAACCAACTTCTTTAATAAGTATGAAGTTAGTTAATTTTGCTTATAATTAAGTCCAGATGGATTACCCGACAAGTTACTTACTAGTAACCTTAAATTCACTCAAAAATCAATTCCCTCACGCAAAGATGATCAATTTAATTCAAAGGGTCCCATCACTCAGACTTTCAGTTCTATAAATTGGAGTCCTTTGGAGCCAAATATTTCTCATTGCAGAACAATGTTGGTGTAAGCCCTAGAGGCCAATGTATTTCTTTAGACTTACATTTGTATCTTGCTATTTCATATATATATATGATATGAGGCAATCCAGTTTATTGTGTTACTTGTTTAAACATAATAAAGTCCTTAGAATAGAAATTTATGTTCAATAGAATATCAAGTATATGACTTGATCGTGAGACACTATTGAACAATGAAATCCTATTCTTAAATATCCGTAGTCAAGTATTTTATTAATAAGGACAATAATAATACAATTGAGACTATTATGTGTGCAGACTGATGACCACATCTCACGGGTCATAGATATGAGATATCGAGTTGCCACATAGGTACGCATTAAGGTAATGATGTACTGGATTGACCCACCATGAGAACACTACATGGAGCGTTATGTGAGTGTCATAAGTAGTTCTCATAGTGACAATGGTGTATGTAATCCTTCGACCTGAAATCACTACGATCCCTACATGAGGAGTCGTGTGCTTTAATATCGTCAAACGTCATCTGTAATAGGATGATTATAAAGACGGTCATTGGGCATACCACGAGCCATGCAGAGGGATGTGAGTGACCTAGATGGAATTTGTCCCTCCTACATAACAGGAGTAATATCTGTGGGCCCCCTGATAGAGTGAGACTCAGAAATGCATGGCCGTCTTTGAAATGAGTCAATATGAGATATTGATCTCATTTGTTGTTAAGTCTACTCGGGTATTAGGGAACATGATATTGAACCATACAAGGGTGACACATTCTATGCCTTGTGTTCAATATAGATATATGGACAAAGGGATAATAATGCACATGAACATTTGTCACAGAAAGGTTTCGTCAAATCACTGACTTTCTCACTACTTAGGTAGCAGTGATGTATTGCTAGATACCACTCATCGTTTGTAATATTAAATGGGATTTAATATTACTGCTAACGTATTGGGAACCTATAGGGTCACACACAAAAAGAGCGGATTAAAAGAAGCATTAAAAGAAAGTTGGACTTTCCTATTGGGCCTAGCGCATAGTAGATGGGCTTAGGTCAAATGTTGCTCACTAACTCACTTAAGGAGGTGATACTATAAGTAGACCGCTTAAGTTGTTGTGCCCACACGGTTGATAACCTAGCCGCACAAAAGAGAGTAAGAGTGAACAGCAAAGTCTCGGTTTTGAAGCTAGCACTGTGAGACAGAGACGCTTCGGTTCGTGACGTTGGACGCTCACGGAATCCGCTCGTGTGGATACCTCTAGAGACACCGTTCGTGCGGTGTTCGTGATAGACGAATTTCAACCAACAGCCATCGCTTCAAGAGGTAAACTTTCTAATCATGAATCATGACCATTCGCAAGGATCCTTCGATGGGAATTTTTCCGCTGCGTTTTAATTTTGTTTTATACGCAAATTCCCAACAGTGGTATCAGAGACGCTTGCGAAACCATGATTCTATTACGTGGTTTATCTGTTATGTATGATAACATGTTTGTAATGTGAATCGTTTTCTGAAAATTGTTTTTGAAAATCGTTTGCATCTGGTTTGCGAAACCTTGTTTCTGTGATTTTCGTATGTATATGATATATATGTCTATTGCATGTTTGTGTATATATGCGATATGTACATTGGTTCTGAATCCTTATTATGTTCTGCGATGGCATCAAATGTTGATGTTAAACATGATTGTTTTCAGTTCTGTGTTGGCGGCGTTAAGGGGTTTCAGACATGAAAAGTTCATGTTGTTGCGGCTGAGGTTCCAAGTGTTGAAACCGTAGCCGTCGTTCCTTGCAACGTGAAGTGTTCACGGGCCTTGCGGTTTTAGGGTTGAAAGGTTGACGCCCTAGCCACCAAGGAAGCGAGGCACACTTCGGAATTTCGGAATTTCCAGCGGGACCCCGTGCTACCTCTGCGTAGTGTGTAATTTCGAAATTCAAATTTTGAAATTTTATGTCACCATTTAATAATTATATCAATCACAATAAATGTGATTTATAGTAACATCAATTATAATAAATGTGATTTATATATATATGTTACGGTTTCAAAATTCAGATTTTGAAATGTGATTTATATCAATCACAATAAATGTGATTTATAGTAACATCAATTATAATAAATGTGATTTATTATATATATGTTACGTTTTCAAAATTCAGATTTTGAAATGTGATTTATATCAATTACAATAAATGTGATTTGTTACAATAAATGTGATTTATGTTAATTGAATAAATGTGATTTATGTCAATTACAATAAATGTGATTTGTGGTAACAACAATTGCAATAAATGTGATTTATGTCATTTACAATAAATATGATTTATAATAAATGTGATTTGTGGTAACAACAATTGCAATAAATATGATTTATAGTAACATCTATTATAATAAATGTGATTTATTATATATACATATATGTTATGTTTTCAAAATTCAGATTTTGAAATCTCTAATTTATGAAATTAATAATAATAATGATTATGTGTTATTATTGGTTGTTACTATTTATTTGGTGATGTATGGTGAATGGTTATGGCCTTAGTCCTTTTACCTTTTGGTTTATATTTTGAAATACGGCCTGCGTGCCGTGCCTTTCTCTTATATTCCATATGTATCTTCTTTTCTCATCTCACTCCCCTCATATGTAAAATGAGGTTTCTGTTTATGTAATGTAATGATGGAGACAAGAAGACGCTATCACGTGGGAGATCTTGCTTGGAGAAGCTTGGACGCTCCTAGGTTTTAGTTTAGATTCTCTCATTGGCTTGGGAGAATCAATGCGTTAGGGGCCATAACCATGTCACATTTATTTACCTTATATATGTATGAGATGCATGTATGTATATAGTATGTTAAAAGATGTTTAACTAATATATGTATGAGATGCATGTATGAAAATAGTAAGTTAAAGAGTTTAACAAATGATGAGATCAAGTTTTAATCAAATCCCTCAAAAGGAAATATTAAGTCACATTTAAAGGCCTTCCGATGCATGGCACTCGTCAAGACTACTATCGATTAAGTGTGGGTCCGCCAAAGCGGGGTACCTTTATCTATAATAGTAAGGCGCGATGGGACAAATGTAATGTTCAACTGCTATCCATTGGGTCTGACTTAACTAAGCCAACTTCAATAGGATTGAAAGGCTTAGAGGCTCATAAGTTGGGCTTTAGTCCATGTGATGGATTAGAATAAGAGTTATTCACCCAACTATCCAAGAGTTGCATGAGATGCAATCGGAAAGTGTTTCCTACCTAAATAACCGAATTTTGGGTGATCAGCCAAAGCTGACTTAAAGCTAGGTGAAATATGGATCTTGGCCCACTAGAAAATCTTCTAACGGGATTTTCCGAATCAATGATGAGGGTCATTGTTTTGAGTAAAATAGTGGGAGGCGTATTTAATTAAAGACCTTATTAAATAACTTCATGGCATGATACTTATACTTTGCATATTTATCTCTGTAGATTACCATGGCATCAAACACATCAAGTAACCTGTCATTGCGATCCGTCCTTAAGAAGGACAAACTATCCGGAACGAATTTTCTGGACTGGTACAGAAACTTGAGGATTGTCCTCAAACATGAGAAAAAGCTGTATGTTCTTGAGGAGCCTATTCCTGAGAAGCCACCGGCTTCAAGTGCTCCTAGGGCTGACAGGGATGCTTATAAGAAGCATCAGGATCTAAACAGGAGTAGACCATTGGCAAAAGGCGAAGTCGACCTACGAGTTGGAAATGGAGCAAAGGTTGCTGCTTTAGCCGTAGGGACTTATGTATTGACTTTGCCCACTGGGCTTACTATTCAGTTAGAGAACTGTTATTTTGTGCCTGCAATTAGCAGGAATATCATTTCCATTTCTTGTTTGGACAAGATTGGTTTTTCTTTTATAATAAAGAACAAAAGTTGTTCTATTTATTTGGATGATATTTTCTATGCTAGTGCACACATGAGTAATGGACTTTATGTCCTTGATCTTGAAATGCCCATCTATAACGTAAATACTAAGAGGATCAAACCAAATGAGTTGAACCCGTCTTATCTTTGGCATTGTCGTTTAGGCCATATAAATGAGAAGCGCATTTCGAAGCTCCATAAAGATCGACTCTTGGACTCATTTGATTATGAATCATATGAGATATGTGAGTCTTGTTTATTGGGAAAGATGACTAAAGCTCCATTCATCGGCAAAGGTGAAAGAGCCAACGATCTTTTGGGTCTTATACATAGCGATGTATGCGGACCCCTAAACACATTAGCTAGAGGTGGTTTTCAGTACTTCATCACATATAAGTATCATTTCATTAGATATGGATTTGTGTATCTTATGAAACATAAATCGGAATCCTTTGAAAAGTTCAAGGAATTCAAAAATGAGGTACAAAACCAACTTGGTAAAAATATTAAAGCTCTTCGATCTGATCGAGGTGGTGAATATTTGAGCCTAGAGTTTGATGATATTCTGTGTGAGTGGGGGATTTTATCTCATCTCACTCCACCGGAACACCACAATGGAATGGTGTTTCGATAGGAGAAATCGAACCTTGTTGGACATGGTTCGGTCTATGATGAGTCATGAAAACCTTCCAAACTCCTTTTTGGGGATATGCTCTATTGACAAGACAGCTTTTACACTTAACCATGTTCCATCCAAAACGGTAGAAAAGACACCATATGAGATATGGACTGGTGACGACCAAAGATGTCTTTTATGAAGATTTGGGGTTGTGAAGCATATGTAAAACGTCAAGTTTCTAATAAGCTTGATCCCAAATCTAATAAATGCTTCTTTGTGGGGTATCCCAAAGAAACCAAGGGATACTATTTCTATAATCCTTCCGAAGGCAAAGTGTTTGTCGCACGGACTGGTGTATTCCTAGAAAAGGAGTTTATCTCCATAGGAACCAGTGGGAGGAAGATAGAACTTGAAGAAATTCAAGAATCACAGAGTAGTGACCTACCATTGGTGGAACATGAGCAACCTTCACGAGAATCTTTGTGGAGGAACAACCCGCTCCAAAGAGCACAAGACCAAGTAGGTCTAACAGGATACGTCACCAGCTGAGAGATATGGATTTCTCATGACTCCACAAGGTGATGTATTGCTCATGGATCAAGATGAGCTCGTGACCTACCAGGAGGCCATTACGGCCCAGAATCCGAGAAGTGGCTTGAGGCCATGAAATCGAGATGGATTCCATGTACACCAACCAGGTATGGACCTTGGTAGAGCCACCTGAAGGGGTAAAACCGATAGGGTGCAAGTGGGTTTTCAAAAAGAAAACTGACATGGATGGTAAGGTACACACCTTTAAGGCGCGATTGGTCGCTAAGGGTTTCAAGCAAATTCATGGTGTCGACTATGATGAGACCTTTTCACCTGTTGCGATGCTTAAATCCGTCCGGATCTTACTTGCTATCGCTGCATACCATGATTATGAGATATGGTAGATGGATGTCAAAACTGCCTTCCTTAATGGAAAGCTTCTTGAGGATGTGTACATGACACAACCTGAAGGCTTTGACATTTCAGAGGATGCCCGAAAGGTATGTAAATTGCAGCGGTCAATCTATGGATTGAAGCAAGCTTCCAGAAGTTGGAACCTTCGTTTTGATGATGCTGTAAGACAGTACGGATTCATCAAAAATGAAGATGAACCTTGTGTCTACAAGAAGGTTAGTGGGAGCATTGTTGTTTTTCTGGTGTTATATGTAGATGACATATTACTCATTGGATTATAGCTAGTATGACCAGGGTTTTGTGCAAATTATATCGTATTTTCACCCAAATTAGATTAGATTGTCCTCAAGCAAGGTTTTGAGTCTCTAGAGTAGTTTTAAGTTAATTTAGCTAGTTTTAAGTCAAAATAATACACTTATGGTTATTTCCTTACTTTCAGGTTAAGTAGAAGCTGAGAAAATAAAGAACAGGGGATTCGCCCCCCGAAGGACACGCTCGCCACGCGACCCCGAAGCCTGACTGTTCCAAGAAATTGCTAAGTCTCTAGTTCGCCTCGCGAAGAAGGTATCGCCCCGCGAGTCTCGTAAACCTGAAAAAGTCAGAGACGATCACGGCTTGCCCGTGTTGAAGGTCATGGCCGTGGCAGTTTTGAAGTTGAAGAGTCTCGCCTCGCGAGCATCCCTTCGCCTCGCGAATCTGGAAGTCAGAGAGCATCACGGTTAGGCCCTGATGGCCATAACGGGCGTAAGGAGAAAACTCTTCATATCCTCGCCTCGCGAGCAATTATTTCGCCTCGCGAGAATGCCAAAGGTTGCTGACTCTTCATGAAATTCGCCTCGCGAATGTGTGCTCGCCTCGCGAGCCATCTGAATTCTGAATTTGTATAAAAGGCTGTTCTGAACAATTTTTAAAAACTTTTGCTTCTCCAATTTTCTTTTTACACTTTTCTCTGTGATTTCGTTTTTGCCATGGAGAACTAAGTCCTAGGATTAGTCTACTGTTTGAGGATCCTATATACTTGAGGTTATGTAAATCCCTATTTTAATTGCTTTTCCCTTTTCAATACCATATTATGCAATTCTGTTTTGTTATTTCGGGAGTGTGTAGTATTGTATTGATTTGTTTCGATGATGTTAATTTCCTATACATAATCGCGTTTGTTAATTCGCGTGTGTTCATTCATGATCGTTTGATCATGGGAGCTTAATCCCGTTTGTTATTTCGGGAATAGGAATTTGCATCCATAGTAGCAATTACGTTGTTAGTTGTTCTTAGAATCGAAAGGGGATTAGAATCGCTTAGGGCTTGGGATTACATTAACCAAGGATAGTTGGGAATTCTTGACAATGAATTAATCGTTGTTTGATAATTGATAATCTCTTTTCAACTGCCTTGTTTTTGATTGCTCTGTTTTGTTTGTTTCTTATTTGCACTCCAATCCAAACCCCCCCCAAAACTGATTTTTGTGAAAGGTAATATTCTCGTAGTCCTTGAGAGACGACATCCGAGTTGTCGCACTAGACTACGATTTTAAACCCGCTCGTCCTTTTTAGCGCGTCGTGCGCACAACAGTATGACCAAAATTGGCGCCGTTGTCGGGGACTACGAGTTGTTATTTTTCGCAATTTGTTTTTATTTTATTTTATTTTCTTTCTTTTAATTTCTGCTGTTTTGAATTGGTCCGGCTACTAGGTCTCATTGCCCCGAATCGTGTGATTTTGACCCGGAAATTGAAAGAACATTGCACACACTCCGTAGGGAATTTCGGGCTAGCACTAGTAGTGATTCCAATTTTAAAACTGCTTTTGAAAACATGGGAGACCAGAGGACATTAAGGCAGCTTGCTGCCCCGATGTCAACTATAATGGATTATGTATTTCTTATCCTGGTGCCGACACTCCTTTTGAACTGAAATCTGGTTTTATTCACCGTTGCCCAAGTTCAATGGTCTTGCAGTGAGGATCCACACAAGCACTTGAAGGAATTCCAAGTTGTATGCTCCACAACCTCGAGAGCAGCAGGGGAGTCACCGAGGATAGTATCGAGTCAAGGCTTTTCCATTTTCACTCCAGGGAGCCGCAAAGGATTGGCTATTGTACCTTGAGCCCAACTCCATCACCACTTGGAATGATTTGAAGAGGGTGTTCCTAGAAAGGTATTTTCCTGCTTCAAGAGCTCGCTTCAATAAGGAAAGAGATATGTGGCATCGGGCAAGGGAACGAGTCACTAGCCGAGTCTTTGGAAAGGTTCAAACATTTGGTATCTAGTTGCCCCCAAAGATCAAATTTCCGAACAACTCCCGATCCAATACTTTTATGAAGGATTGTTGCCTATGGATAGGAATCATTGGATGCTGCTAGTAGGGGAGCATTAGTTGATAAGACCCCAATTCCTTGCTAAGCAACTTATTGAGAATATGTCGTTGAATTCCCAGCAGCTTTTCTACAAGAAGAAATTCAATTGAGCCAAGAGGTGTGCATGAGATTCATAGTTCATCTTCCAACCAGGCGCTCTTGAGAATAGATTGGATGAGCTGACTTCCTTTGTAAGACAATTGGCAATAGACAAGGTTCAGCCGGCAAAGTTATGTAGCATGTGCAATGCACCGAGCACCCATTTGATCCATGCCCGATCCGAGAGAGAAGAGTTTGTCGGTGAAGTACCTCAAGCTTATGCAGTGAACCCCTATAATCAAGGAGGCGATCGAATCGGTACAAGATTCCGCACCTCTCTACTAATAGGTACCATCCTAGCTGGAGAAATCACCCTAATCTGCGGTATAGGAATTCTTCCCAACAACAAATGATGGCACCTCGGAATCATCCTCCGGTGACCACTTCGCACCTTCCGGACCATCATTAGAAGACTTGGTAAAGCAAATGGCTGCATCTAGTGTACAATTTCAGCAGAATGACCGATGCTAGTATTCAAGATTTGAGGACACAGATTGGACAGTTGGCCACATCCATGAATAGTATACAACAAGGTCAAGGGACAAACCAGCTGCCTGCACAGCCAGTGATAAATCCTAATGCCTCCAACCCTAATGTGAGTGTCATCTCTCTGAGATCTGGAAAGGTTGTTGAGGCCACTTCTGGAAAGGATGAAGAAACTATGAAGGCTACTCCTGAGCCTACTGTTGAGGTTACTCCTGAACCTGTGGTTGAAGTTGAAACTGAAAGAGTGTATAGACCACCCATTCCATTCCCACACAGAATTCAGAAAAATTTGAAGATTGGTGGTGAAAATAAGGAGAAGGAGATTCTTGGTGTTTTCAGAAAAGTAGCTGTTAATATTCCACTGTTGGATGTGATCAAGCAAGTGCCCAGATATGCCAAATTTCTGAAAGACCTGTGCACCAACAAGAGGAAGATGAAGACTAATGAGAGGGTTGACTTGGGAATGAATGTCTCAGCGCTTATTCAGCCAAAGATAGAAAGAGTTGCTTCTATAGCCCCTACTCAGGCACTGCCACAGAAGTGCAAGGATCCAGGCACCTTCACTATCCCATGCACTATTGGGGACAAGAAGTTTGAGAACTGCATGTTGGACTTGGGAGCATCAATCAATGTCATGCCTACCTCCATCTTTAATAACCTTGATCTGGGGCCATTGCAAAGACACAGGTCTTACCATCCAGATTGGCTAACAGGACCGGTGTGCCGACCCATGGGGATGGTAGAGGATGTCCTAGTGCAAGTTGATGATTTGATATTCCCCTGCGGATTTCTATATCCTAGACATGGCGGAGAGACTCGATCCAAGAGATCACCCATAATCTTGGGGAGACCATTCATGATGACATCCAAGACCAAGATTGATGTTTATGATGGGACTATGTCTATGGAGTTTGGTGGTATTGTGGCCAAATTCAAGATTTTTGATGCTATGAAGCACCCAGTAGAGGAGCACTCTGTATTCCACTTAGAGTTGCTGTCTGAGCTCATTGAGGACACTCATGATGACCTTATTTCTGATTTTCCTGTTATTTCTGGTTTTGATGATGTATATACTTGTACTAACTGCACTAACACTAACCCATGTTCTGTTTGTTCTGAGTTTTTGGATTCAACCTTGCAGGGTAAGGATGATAGTGATAGTGATAATGAGAGTGGAGCTGTCTACTCAGCAGAAGTCCTTGACCCTATGGCTACTCCCAATGCACCATCTATTGAGCAGCCACCTCCTTTGGAACTCAAACCACTTCCTGAGAACCTAAAGTATGCCTACTTGGGGAGGGATGCAACATTGCCAGTCATCATTTCCTCCAGCCTCAACTCTGATCAGGAAGCCAAGCTTTTAGAAGTTCTGAGGAAGAACAAGAAGGCCATTGGGTGGACATTGGCCGATATTCCAGGAATTAGCCCCTCCAGATGCATGCACAAAATTTTATTGGAGGATGGGGCTAAGCCAGTCAGACAGGCCCAAAGGCGACTTAACCCACTGATTCTGGATGTGGTAAAGAAAGAGGTGACTAAGCTTCTACAGGCAGGTATTATCTATCCCATCTCTGATAGTTCTTGGGTAAGTCTGGTTCAAGTTGTACCAAAGAAGTCTGGTCTAACAGTAGTTAGGAATGAAAATAATGAACTTGTGCCTACTAGAGTCCAGAATAGCTGGAGAGTTTGTATAGACTATAGGAAGCTAAACCAGGCCACCCGAAAGGATCATTTTCCTTTGCCGTTCATAGATTAGATGCTGGATCGGCTGGCTGGTCAGTCCCATTATTGTTTTCTAGATGGCTTTTCCGGGTATTTCCATATCCATATTGCCCCTGAGGATCAGGAAAAGACCACCTTCACGTGCCCCTTCGATACGTTTGCTTATAGGAGGATGCCATTTGGCCTCTGTAATGCTCCTGGCACCTTTCAAAGATGCATGCTTAGTATTTTCTCTGATTTTATTGAAAATTGCATAGAGGTGTTTATGGATGATTTTACTGTGTATGGCTCCTCTTTTGATGCTTGTTTGCATAGTCTAAGTCTAGTTCTTCAAAGATGCATTGATACTGATTTGATTCTGAATTATGAGAAATGTCATTTCATGGTAGAACAGGGGATAGTATTGGGTCATGTAATTTCCAAAGAGGGTATTTCTGTGGATCCTGCAAAAATAAATGTGATTGCTTCATTGCCTTACCCATCTTGCGTACGCGAGATCCGTTCCTTTCTTGGACATGCAGGTTTCTACAGGCGCTTTATAAAGGACTTCAAAAAGATAGCACCTGCCATTGTCAAATCTGCTGAAAAATGATACCTGTTCCAGTTTGATGAAAAGTGCAAAGAGTCATTTGACTATCCCAAGAAGGCGTTGACTTCTACCCCCGTCATCCAGCCCCCTTTGACCGACACTCCCGCTTGAACCGATGTGTGATGCTTCAAATTTTCTTTGTGGGGCAGTTCTGGCACAAAGGGTGGGCAAGGTTGCCCATGTAATTCACTATGCTTCTAGGACCTTAGATGCTGCACAGGCAAATTACACAACCACTGAGAAAGAGCTGCTAGCTATTGTATTTGCACTTGACAAGTTTAGGTCTTATTTGCTAGGTTCTAGAGTGACTGTTTTTACTGACCATGCAGCTTTGAAATATTTGTTGAAGAAGCCAGAAGCTAAGCCAAGACTGATCCGGTGGATGCTCTTGCTCCAGGAATTCAATGTGGAGATAAAGGATAAAAGTGGAGCTGAAAATTTGGTAGCAGATCATTTGAGCAGGATAGCAAGGGATGAGGATACTTTTCCCATCCAAGATGATTTCCCTGATGAGAGACTCTTACATATGTATGGGGTAACCCCCTGGTTTGCTGACATTGTAAATTTTCTAGTTGCTGGTGTTGTTCCTGCAGGTACAAGTAGACATAAGTTCCACAAGCTGAAGAGCGATGCAAAATACTATGTGTGGGATGACCCCTATCTGTGGAAGTTTTGCAGTGACCAGGTTATTCGGAGGTGTGTACCCGATCATGAGACAGAGTCCATCCTGCATTTCTCACATGCCTCTCCAGTTGGAGGACACTTTGGACCTCAGAGGACAGCAAGAAAAGTCCTGGATTCTGGATTTTATTGGCCCACAATTTTTAGGGATTCATATGAGGTATATAAGAGTTGTAAAGAATGTCAAATAACAGGCCCTACAATCACTCGTAGGAGTGAGATGCCCCAACAACCCATGCTCTTTTGTGAGGTTTTTGATGTGTGGGGGATGGACTTCATGGGTCCTTTCCCTCCTTCCTCTGGTTTTGTATATATTTTGTTAGCTGTAGATTATGTTTCAAAGTGGGTGGAAGCAATCCCCACTAGGACTAACGATGCTCAGATTGTTTCAAAATTTGTTAGGTCCAACATTTTTTGCAGGTTTGGCATACCCAAGGCAATCATCAGTGACCAGGGCACACATTTTTGCAATGTGAACCTTGGAGGCCTTACTCAGAAAATATGGGGTTGTACATAGAGTGTCTACTGCTTACCATCCCCAAACCAATGGCCAAGCTGAAATATCCAACAGGGAGATCAAGCAAATTCTGGAGAAGATGGTGCAGCCTAATAGAAAGGAATGGAGCCGCCATCTGGAAGACGCACTGTGGGCACAAAGGACTGCTTTCAAGACCCCTATAGGAATGTCCCCATTTCGGCTAGTTTTTGGTAAGGCTTGTCACCTCCCGGTGGAGGTTGAATATAGAGCATATTGGGCAGTAAAATGTTGTAACTTGGACATGAAGAAATCTGGTGTTGAGAGAAAGCTGCAGTTGCAGCAACTTGAGGAGCTTAGGCTTGAAGCTTATGAAAGCTCCAAGATTTATAAAGAAAAGACAAAACAATTTCATGATAGAATGATTGTTAGGAAAGAATTTTTTGTGGGCCAGCTAGTATTATTGTTTAACTCCCGCCTGAAACTGATGGCTGGGAAACTTAGGTCCAAATGGGATGGCCCCTTTGTCATTACTAATGTGTTTCCTTATGGTGCAGTAGAGATTACACGTGCAGGTACACACAAGCCCTTCAAGGTTAATGGGCAGAGGTTGAAGCCATTCCATGGTATGGATGCTGTTGTGCCTATGAATGCTAATGTTGAGGAGCTATCTTTGGATGCTCCAACCTACACTGATGCTTGATCAGGGAGTTTCTTTTCCTTTCCCTCACTCTGATTGTAAAGTCTGTTGTTGTTCATTGGGGACAATGCATGTTTTAAGTGTGGGGGAGGGAACTAGTTGTAGTTTTTCTTTTCTTTGAATAAAGTTTTATTTTCTTTGAATAAAGCTCCTGAATAATTTAAGAAGCTCAGGAGCATTTGTGTGTTGAGTCTTTTGTTGGCAAGTTTGCTAGATTTTGATTGATGTTGTACAGATTGCTTGCATGATTGATATGTGATGATTCCCCCTAGGCTGAAATTTTTTTTTGTTTTTGAAAAGTGATTCCCATGTGAAATTGAAAACTGAACTTTGGGATTTTGTTATGATGGCATGATGAATGATAAGTTTGGGGTGATAGGAAGCACACACTAGGGATAGTATCTCTTTCAAACAATTTGCATGAATGTCCAGGTGAGGTTTTGAGCCTTCAGCATGTTTTAAACTGTGTGAAAATCACTTTCAAGTTGCACTTCCCTGGATTTGATTGAATCTCTTTTTGGTTTGCATGATTATATGTGTGTAGCAAATGATTTAGGCAGTTTCTTTGTAAATAGCTACTTGGCCTGAATAAACCAATTCCTAATGCATGTTCCCTAGTTAGCCCTTTTGAGCCTATTAGCCTGTTAGTTCTTGATAACCTAATGTTATAAGCCCAAATATCTGGAAAACCATGTTAGCCCGATCTTAGGATTAGGAGAGCATGTAATCTTAGAATGGGTGCAAGAAACTAAGTTTGGGGTGGCTGCAAGGTGTAATATGTTGTTGGGATTAGAAAAGAAAAAAAGAAAAAAAGTTGGAGCCAAAAGCTTGTGAAAGAAAAAGTGTACAAATGTTGAAGAAAAAAATGAAAAAAAAAATACAAAAAAAAATTACAAAAATGCCAAAAAGGCTATTGAAATAGGAAAAAAAACTGTAGCCACCCAGAAGTGTAAAGAAAAAAAATAAAGAAGGAACTTGAGTGAATTTCAAAGTGTAAATATAGTTCATGCTCTCTTAGTTCCTAGGGTCTTCAGCCTAGTTTCCTTTGTATATCCTACCCTTAGCCAGGCCCCATTACAACCCATAAAAAGACCTTCTGATGTTGCTTGCATGTTTTCTGTGGGAGCCATTTTGAGATGAAAAGCAAATTTTTGGGAAGTGTACTTGAAAAGTGAAACTGAGTGCAAGTTGTTAGCCTGACATAAACTGAGTGACTGAGTGAACAAATAATGCCCTTGTGAGGAAGGCAGTTGTTTGGATTTGGTGATCTCCCTCCTGTGTGTGACTTAGATCCCCTGCTTAGATTTCTGATTGTTTTCATGATGAAACTCTCAAATGTTTAGAATAAATGAATGTGGGGATTGCTCTGTTTGAAAAGGGGGAAACAATGAAGAAAAACTGTTTTTGATGTATTGCTTGAATGTGTGCAATGTTGATTGAATCTTTTAAGCTTGCCAGGTCTTGAGTCTTTTTGATTTTTGAGTCTTAGTTTGCTTGGGGACAAGCAAAGTTTAAGTTTGGGGTATTTTGATAAGCCTTTGGCTCATCTAGTTTTATAGCTAGTATGACCAAGGTTTTGTGCAAATTATATCGTATTTTCACCCAAATTAGATTAGATTGTCCTCAAGCAAGGTTTTGAGTCTCTAGAGTAGTTTTAAGTTAATTTAGCTAGTTTTAAGTCAAAATAATACACTTATGGTTATTTCCTTACTTTCAGGTTAAGTAGAAGCTGAGAAAATAAAGAACAGGGGATTCGCCCCACGAAGGACACGCTCGCCACGCGACCCCGAAGCCTGACTGTTCCAAGAAATTGCTAAGTCTCTGGTTCGCCTCGCGAAGAAGGTATCGCCCCGCGAGTCTCGTAAACCTGAAAAAGTCAGAGACGATCACGGCTTGCCCGTGTTGAAGGTCATGGCCGTGGCAGTTTTGAAGTTGAAGAGTCTCGCCTCGCGAGCATCCCTTCGCCTCGCGAATCTGGAAGTCAGAGAGCATCACGGTTAGGCCCTGATGGCCATAACGGGCGTAAGGAGAAAACTCTTCATATCCTCGCCTCGCGAGCAATTATTTCGCCTCGCGAGAATGCCAAAGGTTGCTGACTCTTCATGAAATTCGCCTCGCGAATGTGTGCTCGCCTCGCGAGCCATCTGAATTCTGAATTTGTATAAAAGGCTGTTCTAAACAATTTTTAAAAACTTTTGCTTCTCCAATTTTCTTTTTACACTTTTCTCTGTGATTTCGTTTTTGCCATGGAGAACTAAGTCCTAGGATTAGTCTACTGTTTGAGGATCCTATATACTTGAGGTTATGTAAATCCCTATTTTAATTGCTTTTCCCTTTTCAATACCATATTATGCAATTCTGTTTGTTATTTCAGGAGTGTGTAGTATTGTATTGATTTGTTTCAGTGATGTTAATTTCCTATACATAATCGCGTTTGTTAATTCGCGTGTGTTCATTCATGATCGTTTGATCATGAGAGCTTAATCCCGTTTGTTATTTCGGGAATAGGAATTTGCATCCATAGTAGCAATTACGTTGTTAGTTGTTACTCAGAATCGAAAGGGATTAGAATCTGCTTAGGGCTTGGGATTACATTAACCAAGGATAGTTGGGAATTCTTGATGATGATTAATCGTTGTTTGATAATTGATAATCTCTTTTCAACTGCCTTGTTTTTGATTGCTCTGTTTTGTTTGTTTCTTATTTGCACTCCAATCCAAACACCCCCCCCCCCCCAAAACTGATTTTTGTGAAAGGTAATATTCTCAGAGTCTTTGAGAGACGACATCCGAGTTGTCGCACTAGACTACAGTTTTAAACCCGCTCGTCCTTTTTGGCGCGTGCGCGACAACGCGGCCAACAAGCTAAGGAACCTAGATCTCATCAGCGATCCAAACATATACTTAGGCGCTTCCATCTCATTCGAGAGATTATCGATAGAGGAGATGTGAAGATATGCAGAGTACCAACACTTGATAACGTTGCTGACCCACTTACGAAACCTCTTGCTCAACAGAAGCATGAAGGTCACACTAGATCGATGGGCATTAGATTAATGCCTGATTGGCTCTAGTGCTAGTGGGAGATTGTTGGTGTAAGCCCTAGAGGCCAATGTATTTCTTTAGACTTACATTTGTATCTTGCTATTTCATATATATATATATGATATGAGGCAATCCAGTTTATTGTGTTACTTGTTTAAACATAATAAAGTCCTTAGAATAGAAATTTCTGTTCAATAGAATATCAAGTATATGACTTGATCGTGAGACACTATTGAACAATGAAATCCTATTCTTAAATATCCGTAGTCAAGTATTTTATTAATAAGGACAATAATAATACAATTGAGACTATTATGTGTGCGAGGCGATGACCACATCTCACGGGTCATAGATATGAGATATCGAGTTGCCACATAGGTACGCATTAAGGTAATGATGTACTGGATTGACCCACCATGAGAACACTACATGGAGCGTTATGTGAGTGTCATAAGTAGTTCTCATAGTGACAATGGTGTATGTAATCCTTCGACCTGAAATCACTACGATCCCTACATGAGGAGTCGTGTGCTTTAATATCGTCAAACGTCATCTGTAATAGGATGATTATAAAGACGGTCATTGGGCATACCACGAGCCAAGCCGAGGGATGTGAGTGACCTAGATGGAATTTGTCCCTCCTACAAAACAGGAGTAATATCTCATGGGCCCCCGATAGAGTGAGACTCAGAAAATACATGGTCGTCTTTGAAATGAGTCAATATGAGATATTGACCTCATTTGTTGTTAGGTCTACTCGGGTATTAGGGAACATGATATTGAACCATACAAGGGTGACACATTCTATGCCTTGTGTTCAATATAGATATATGGACAAAGGGATAATAATGCACATGAACATTTGTCACAGAAAGGTTTCGTCAAATCACTGACTTTCTCACTACTTAGGTAGCAGTGATGTATTGCTAGATACCACTCACTGTTTGTAATATTAAATGGGATTTAATATTACTGCTAACGTATTGGGAACCTATAGGGTCACACACAAAAGAGCGGATTAAAAGAAGCATTAAAAGAAAGTTGGACTTTCCTATTGGGCCTAGCGCATAGTAGATGGGCTTAGGTCAAATGTTGCTCACTAACTCACTTAAGGAGGTGATACTATAAGTAGACCACTTAAGTTGTTGTGCCCACACGGTTGATAACCTAGCCGCACAAAAGAGAGTAAGAGTGAACAGCAAAGTCTCGGTTTTGAAGCTAGCACTGTGAGACAGAGACGCTTCGGTTCGTGACGTTGGACGCTCACGGAATCCGCTCGTGTGGATACCTCTAGAGACACCGTTCGTGCGGTGTTCGTGATAGACGAATTTCAACCAACAGCCATCGCTTCAAGAGGTAAACTTTCTAATCATGAATCATGACCATTCGAAAGGATCCTTCGATGGGGATTTTTCCGCTGCGTTTTAATTTTGTTTTATACGCAAATTCCCAACAAACAAAGTTTAAGAGAAACTCATACTCATACACTATATGGCCAAATCAATTACTGCTTTGCTGATTTTATCTCTTCTTGTTATGACAATTCTGAATGGTAGTGAGGCTGCAGGAAGAGGGATCCCAGGGAAAGATGGTCATGATTATGATCTTCTTTACAAGCCTAAGCAACTTGGGTTGTTCCCATTTTTGCCTTTTTTCCATCTTTTCTGGCTTGGTCAATGGTGGTGGTTGCTCAAACAAGAACCACCCAAAAATGGTTACCCTATTGGTCCTAAAGATGATAACAAAGGTTATCCCATACCTCATGGTCCTTGATTGAAGTTGGAAGCCATATATGTGTCATACATATCACTCTGTGTGTGTCAAAGTGATATCTAATATACTAAATAAATTGCATGGATTCAACTAGATGCATGTGTCCCATGCAGCTATAGTACTAGGATGTGTCATTTATGTTGTGCCATGTAATGGTTATATATACATGTGCTGGTTGAAATAAAATTTCATTAGTGTTAATTCTTGTGAGATTGAGGGATATTTGAGTCATGGAGCATGACAATTACATGCATTAAAACGTGTGTTGTTGTGTATATGTTGATTTTCTTCTTTATCATTCACATTTATGAGGTCGTGGTAGAATTGAAAGAAAGACTGGTTAATATGATATCACAACTTTTTTAATTAATCAGAAGATATGATATATGCAGCAAAGTTTGCAAAACTAAAATTCCACCAAATTAAATCCGATAATTAACAATAAAGGACACCATAACTTTCAATGATGTTTTGAACCGATGAATTAAAAAGAGAGAAATAATAGGAAAAACAGTTGCACGGTATATTTATATGATGTTGGAAAACAATTTGTTGTCCAAATATCAACACTATTTGCAAAATAACTCCAAGCATAGCTTTTAAAATGTGAATGGAATAGAGAATCAAAAAAATAAAAAAATTAAATGTGAATGGAATACATCCATTAATTCTTTGAAACAAACTCCCCAAACAATCATTTATTTAATGCGCGACATTTGATAGAGATTTCATGCTTCATATAGCGGCTAAGGGTGAAACTAAAGTAATAAAAAAAATATCATTATCTTTCCCTAATTAAAACTGTGAAAAGTAAAACTAAAAGATGAAAAGTGGAGACAGAAGTGGAATGAGAGATGCAAAACTGAAAATTGAATGAATCGGGAGCTGCGGATTGTGAGAAATTGCTTATGTGGCAATCTAAGAGAGAGCTTAGAAGAGCTTATGTGGTGACGGTATAACTCGTTCTTCAGATTTTATATGTTATAAATAATAAATAAATCAGCAATTAATGTTTTTTGAACATTAGAATAAGGACGCCATATATGGTGTTCCCTTTTTTTATGTATTTTTAAGATGTGTGTATACAGACATGATAAACAGTAGGAGAGAGATAAAAAGAAACACATACAGTGTCATATACGGTGTCTAAATTTTGATATTCAAATAACACAACTCTCTAAATAAATAGATTAAAGATATATTGTATTTCTATTATTTGGGTTAAAAGAATGTTAATTACACATATTTATATACATGTCATGTTTTCTTCTAATCCACGTTATGATTCTGCCTCCTCACACAGATGTGAGGTTATGTGAATCTATATGATGTGCACAAAGCATTTTCTGAAAGAGAATTGTAACACCTCAAGATTCACCCTTATATTTATATGGGTTAGTTTTGGCATATATATGTTTGATATGTTGGATATTTATATATATGTGTATATATTATTGCATATGATAATATGTATATTAATATATGATTATTTGCATTAATATGAGATTGTGTCTCTTAATGTTTGATTTTATATGTTAATATATGATATGTGATTTTATTAATAATAAGCGATTAAGAATGATATGATAAGATATCGTGTGATTTAGTATTTAAATAGAGATAGTGTTATTCTTAGATTTTAGCTCATCAACCAATAAGATTTGAGTCCTTATCAATATAGGATCATCCTCCTTTTGTTTATATCTTAGGATCTTATAATACTCTCTTAAGGATCATATCTAGGAATAACTACCAAATCTGTCGCTAAACTTCCATCAAACTTTTTACCATCTTAGAGTCCGATTTAAGATTCAATCATCAGATATTAATTTGTAGATATTTCTGAGCTTTCTAACGACACCAAGAACGTCTCAATCGGAAACTTGTATCTCAAGTTATGGTCAAAATACCGAATTGTATACAGTTTGTGCTGAAATAAGAACCCGTTATGACCCAAACTCATATATATACCATTAGACTCGACCTAAACCTAATTTACACGACCCCAACACTCAGAAAACTGCCTCCCTCCCTCCTCTTTGAATCATTATGGTTTTTCTCCCTAAAACTCTCTAGGGAACCCGTTCTTGCACCGTTCTTCACTGCTTCTTGATAGGAGAACATCGATACGAATAAGGGTTCGTTGTGTTTGATGTTTGGGACTTTATAAAAGGTAAAATTCGTGCACCTTGTCCCTTGTGTACTTTCTTTCAAGTTCTTGATCTTTTCCTTTTAATTTCTTGATCTTAGAGTTGAACCAAAGTGTCTCTTTGTCGTTCTTGAGGTTGTAGACAAGCGCTAGTGAGACAGGACCCAAGTGGATCTTCTTTCTTTCTTTTGAATCGTGATCTCTATTCCAGGTATGGGGAGAAGGGTAGTGTATTCATAGGCTTGGGGTTAATGTAAAGTAAAGGGGTTCCCATAACCCCGTGTTGTTCTATGTGTATGAATGAATAACATGTTAAATTGTATTGTTTGGTGATGGTATGTTCTTGGCTATTTTGGTATGTTATTTGTATGTGTTATGGGTTTAATACTGAAAAAACAGAAAGAACAAAACACACAGCAACCAAGAAAACTAAAACAGCAATGCACTAATTCACAGAAGCTTAAGACTGAAAATAATTGAGATAGGGAAGGGAAAGAACACACCAAGATTGACGTGGTTCAGCCGATAGGGCCTACATCTACAGGGAGAGAACAAGGATACTTCACTATGATTGAAAACATATTACAAGATCAAGCTAGCTCAATAGAATACTACCCTTGGCCCTTTGTTAGCACCCTGTAAGAAAACAAAACAAAGATCCCAAAGCCTATCACTCTATTGCTCACCAAACTCTTGATCTCACTCACACTTTCCACAAGTTCAGAGAATACAAAACTATATCACTATCTCCATACAACTTCCCCCCTAAATCATAGTCTAATCCTATGCTTATATAGATGAAGCCATTAGATGCCAAGCCTGCTCGAGTCTTTGTCCATTCAGTTGTGTTGCAACAGAAAGTTGGTTAGGCTTTCAACTTCTCTAACAGATTTTCCCTCCAACTGTATGCTTAAGCTTGTAACTGATTTTGAGACACTAGCTTTACAATTCTCCACCTTGTCTCTAAATCCATTCAATCATACTTTCATAGCTTTGCTCTCTCTCCAACCTTCATCTTCTTACTGAAAACCAATCAAGTCCAAGCTATGCTTGAACTTGGATAAAGGTAGGGACTTGGTTAAGGCATCGGCTGGATTGCCCTATGTTGAAACCTTCTCAACAAGGATTTTCTTTGCCTCAATTACATCCCTTATGAAATGAAGCTTAATATCAATATGTTTAGATTTTTCATGGTATACTAGATGTTTAGATAGATGGATAGCACTTTGGCTATCACAGTAAATTGTGACACAACTCTGTGGCACTCCAAGTTCACCAATTATTCCCTTTAGCCATATTGCTTCCTTCACCCCTTCTGTGAGTGCTATGAATTTTGCTTGTGTAGTTGATAAGGCCACCACTGATTGCAGAACTGATCTCCAACTAATGGCAGTACCAAATACTGTGAAAACATACCCTAACAGAGATTTTCGAGTGTCAATATTTTCAGCATAGTCTGAATCCACATAGCCTTTTATCACATCCTCGGTAAGAGTACTTCTTCTGAACAAAAGTTCAGAGCTTAAAGTGCCATTTAAATACCTTAGTATCCACTTCATGGCTTTCCAGTGAGTTAGTCTAGGGTTTGCCATGAACCTGCTTACAACATTTACAGCATAAGCCAAATCTGGCCTGCAACACACCATTCCATACATGATGCTGCCAACAACATTTGCATATGGAATTGATGTCATCTTTTGCCTTTCCTCTTCTGTTTTAGGCCCTTGCTGCACTGACAATTTATCAAGTTGTCCTAATGGTGTTCCAACTGATTTAGACTCATGCATTATGTATCTTCTAATTACCTTTTGCATGTATCCTTCTTTGAGACAACATGAGCTCTCCAGTCTTTCTGTTTCTGGTGATATCCATGCCAAGGATCCTCTTAGCCTCTCCAATTTCTTTTATCTCGAATTCAGTCTTCATTTGATCCTTTATCCTTTTAATTTCTGACTTTTTAGAGCTTGCAAGAAGTATATCATCTACATAGAGAAGTAAGTAGATGATTACTTCTTCATTTTCTTTGAGAGTGTATACACAACTGTCATAGCTGCTTCTCTGGAAGTTCATCTTCATCATGAAGTCATCAAATCTCTTATTCCATTGCCTAGGACTTTGTTTTAGGCCATATAGAGATTTCTTCAATAAGCACACCTTGTCTTTGCACTTGTCAAATCCCTCAGGTTGATGCATATATATTGTCTCCTCTAAATTTCCATGAAGGAATGCAGTTTTGACATCTAACTGTTCTAGATCCAGATCAAATTGAGTAACCAGGGCAAGTAGGATCCTTATTGAATAGTGTTTGACTACAGGAGAAAAGATTTCATTATAGTCAATTCCCTCAATTTGAGAGAACCCCTTTGCCACAAGTCTTGCCTTGAATCTAGCCTTGTTTGTATCCTTAGTATCTTCCTTCATTTTGAATATCCATTTCCAGCCTACTATCCTTTTGCCCTTTGGTGGATCAACTAGAGTCCAAGTCTTGTTTTGTTCAAGGGATTTCATCTCCTCTTCCATTGCCTTCCACCATTCTGCACTGTTTCTACTTGTTACAGCTTCTGTGAAGTTACTTGGTTCATTTGCTTGAGCTTCCTCTCCAATGCTTAGAGCATAGTGATGAGTGTGATTTTACCTCATTTTTCATGTACATTTCTGCATGCATTTGCATATAGTTAGGCCAATTTAGTGTTGATTTTGTATAGTTTTTCCTTTGGAACGGATGAGGTGGTTTCTGGTGTTGTTTTGCAGGATTTAATGGAAAAATGCCCAGAAATCAGCCTTGGTGGAGCTTGGATGAAAAAAGAGCTTAAAAGTGAAGATTATGAGCCAAGCAGAGAGTATCACGGCCTGGCCGTGATGGCCCTCACGGCCGTGAGGGAGCAAAGAGCTAAAGAAAGAATTGAGCCAAAAGTCAGAAGCTGTCACGGCCTAGCCGTGATGGCTATCACGGCCGTGACCTGCTAGTTGGAAAAGTCAGAAACGATCACGGCCTAGCCGTGATGGATATCACGGCCGTGATGAATCATTAAATGAAGAGGCGCCCAAGTCAGAAACCATCACGGCCTGGCCGTGATGGCTGTCACGGCCGTGACGCGATACTGATCTATAAAAAGGACTAACTTCTAACCTAAAATAATCGGCACTTGGAGGCAGGCTGAGGCTGGCGGCTGGAGAGGGTTTCTACCCAAAAAGGGGGGAGTTTTCTCTGCTCTTGGATGGGGAGAAGATTGGAGGAAGCTTGTCTATGAGTGTTCTCCATCCCTTTTCTCATTCTATTTTGTATTTCCTTATCATGAGTAGTTAATTCCCCATTGTTGGGGTTAGATTTAACTTTTCTAAACCTTGTTGTATTTGATTTGGTGTTTTAATACAAGTTTCTATTTCGTATGAGTATGTGATTCTGTGTTTAATGCTTTCCTTGGATTAGCTACCCATAGGAATGATATGTTGCATTGATAGATGACTGGAAGGTTGGTATTAAGGCATGCTCATGAATCATATGCCAAGTAGGTCAAGAATCTAGACATAGGTGTTGGCTGCTTGCAATCTTATAAGTCTTAACTTAATGCAAAATCTCAGGTTATTCCACCTAAGACATTAGGGTTTAATTTGGGGTTTTAGGCTCAATGCACCTAAGACATTAGGCTTGAGTAATTTAGAAAAGGCTTGATTGGCATAATTGAATTAGGACTTGTGTTAGGAGCCATTTCATTGCAACTAAGGGAGGATTAGTGTAGTCTAACCCTGACAATTCTAGCCACATCCCTGTTTGCATACCAAGTGTTTGACAAAATTCCAAAAAGACAAAAATATTTTGTTTCTTTAGTTTCTGTTTTAATCCCTCACACTTTAGTTAAGTCTAAATAGTTGTTGAATTTGAGAATTGGTAATTGACATCCAATCCCTGTGGATACGATAACCGGTCTCACCGTTTTATTACTTGTTTGCGACAAGGTGCACTTGCCTTCATTTATATATCTTAAAAATACACGCATCAAGTTTTTGGCGCCGTTGCCGGGGATTGGTTTTGCCAATATCATTAGTAACAAAGGAGGCAACTAATTTAGACATTTTTATCTTTTTTTTATTTTTCTGTATATATTTGATCTTTTGTTTTGAGTTTTGTTTGTGCAAGGTGGACTGAAAATCATGGAGACTTATTACTTTCCCACCTTGGACGGTGTTACAAAATACCACTTTGGGCCCAATGTAGTCTTGGGAGACTACGGGCTCTGGGGACGTCACTGCCCTCATGCACAAGCTTATAGTGTGATAATGAAGCATGAGGAGGAATGGGAATGGAAGGAGCAAACACCGTTGAAAGCTGCTCTAGAACAGTATTCCCAAGAGCTATCCACCTCTGAGGCCAAGGCAAGAGCCAATCGTGATGATGATCAGCCGTGCAGCAGAGAACTTCAAAACGCAAGTTGAAGAGATTTGCAAACAGTTAGTACAAAAGTCACCTGAAGCCCAATTTGAGGAAAATCTGGTTTGGGGGATAGTTCAAGATGAAGACGAAGTGGTAGGGGATTCCACCATGCTTGCTGAAAGAGTTTGATTTTTCTGCATTGGACAAATATGTCGGCTTGCATGCATGTGTGGACATTGGTAAACTAGTCCCTTCCCCATGTTTTTCAAACTTCCTGGTGCAAATGCCATTTGACCCGCTAGGACGTAAGTGCATTATTTTAGTTGAAAAGGTCAATGGTGTTTCCACCCAATGGCTGGGTGGAATTGAGAATAAAGTGATTTTACTACTACAATCACCACTTCAATTTCCATTTGATCCGGGAGGAGAATCCAGATAGATGCTTTTTAATAAGTCAAGCTAGTGACGTTAAAGAAGCGCTTATTGGGAGGCAACCCAACTTTTCTTAACCCTTCTCTTTAGTTAGTTTTTGTTTTTGATTTTCAACCTCTTGAATAATTTGAGAAGCTCAAGAGGTTTGTTAATAATTTTTGTTAAGTGTCTTCAGATTTTGAATAAAGGAAGGAGAAAAAGAGCAGGGAGAAACAAAGCCAAAAAGTATGTGAGCCAACACCCGCTACCGCCTCGGTAAGCCGTTCCATTTTTCTTTTGTTTTATTTAATTTTTCTTTCCTCTCTCCAACTTGATTGTTTACATTGGGGACAATGTAAATCTTTAAGCTTGGGGTAGGGGTAATCTTTTTGCTTGCATTGTAAATATTGCATTCATATAGGCTTAAGTTTGCATGATCACATGATTCGGTTACCCCTGCTTAGATTGAGCTTATGATTGTGAGAACTAAGTGCCAATTAAATTGTGATAGTGGATTTTTGAACCCAATTTATTTCATTCTTGTGATATGGCTGCAAATGAATATGCTTGAGATGGTCTTGGATAGTTGATGATTAGCATATGTTTCTTTAGACTTGTGTTTTTCACTGGTTCTTGAACTGATAAATGTGAGTTTTTGAGCCATTAGGGGGTACTCACTAAATCTGCCCCCATTCTTTGTGTAGAGTGTTATTCCTCTTGGTTTGTTTTCTCTAGAACTTGACTTAAAACCATTTTAAAGCTTAAAAATTTTTGGAAACATTTTTGAAAATGATTGAGGCAATAGGTATTTTTCTGGCCTTCTGAGCTTTGAATGTGTAAATGCTACCCTTAGTTGCCCAATTTTGAGCCTGAATGAATAAAATGCTTTTCTTGGTACCCTGAAAAATTTTGATACATATACTTGATAAGGGACCTTCTAAAGTATCACAAAAAGGGTGAAAAAGGTAGTTGAGAGTTTGGGATAAGAATCAAAAAAAAAAAAAAAAATTCCCCTTCTCCAAATAAAAGAAAAAAGAAAAAAAAAAGGAAAAAAGAAAAGAAAAGAAAAATAAATACAGAAGGGGATGACAAAAAATAATAAAAAGAAAAAGAAAGAAAAGAAGGGTGGAAAAATGTATTGAAAACCCAAGAAGGTATTTTAGAAGGTTTCTTGTGTTGAAATGTTTGATACTTGGTTTAGCCTTTTGAAATATCCCTTTCTTGTTATCCCCACCTAAAGATTAATCCCATGGCCACGTTACAACCAAATAAAGACCTCTTGATTCTTAAGTGTTTTTCATAAATAAAGTGGAGATTTGGTTGATAGTCAAGCATATGGTAGGAATCATTCCTTGAGGAAAATGGAGCGAATTGTCATATATACTTGAACACTTGAGTGAGTGAGGCAAGAAAGAGAGCCAAGCAAGTAAACAAGCTTGGGGTGAGCTTCAAGTGAGCAAGAGTGCCCGAATCAGTGAGAATGTGAGTCTAGGAAACTTAAGCCCCTAATTGGACTTGAATTGATTGTCTCTTGCTGAATTATTTGAATTGCCTGTTGCTTGGATCATTTTACTCGGGTTCTTGGTTCACTATCCATGCTTTGACTGTTTATCTCTTCTGGCCTTAGTTTTTGCTTGAGGACAAGCAAAGTCTTAAGCTTGGGGTGATTTGATGAGTGTGATTTTACCTCATTTTTCATGTACATTTCTGCATGCATTTGCATATAGTTAGGCCAATTTAGTGTTGATTTTGTATAGTTTTTCCTTTGGAACGGATGAGGTGGTTTCTGGTGTTGTTTTGCAGGATTTAATGGAAAAATGCCCAGAAATCAGCCTTGGTGGAGCTTGGATGAAAAAAGAGCTTAAAAGTGAAGATTATGAGCCAAGCAGAGAGTATCACGGCCTGGCCGTGATGGCCCTCACGGCCGTGAGGGAGCAGTAGCTGAAGAAAGATTGAGCCAAAAGTCAGAAGCTGTCACGGCCTAGCCGTGATGGCTATCACGGCCGTGACCTGCTAGTTGGAAAAGTCAGAAACGATCATGGCCTAGCCGTGATGGATATCACGGCCGTGATGAATCATTAAATGAAGAGGCGCCCAAGTCAGAAACCATCACGGCCTGGCCGTGATGGCTGTCACGGCCGTGACGCGATACTGATCTATAAAAAGGACTAACTTCTAACCTAAAATAATCGGCACTTGGAGGCAGGCTGAGGCTGGCGGCTGGAGAGGGTTTCTACCCAAAAAGGGGGGCGTTTTCTCTGCTCTTGGATGGGGAGAAGATTGGAGGAAGCTTGTCTATGAGTGTTCTCCATCCCTTTTCTCATTCTATTTTGTATTTCCTTATCATGAGTAGTTAATTCCCCATTGTTGGGGTTAGATTTAACTTTTCTAAACCTTGTTGTATTTGATTTGGTGTTTTAATACAAGTTTCTATTTCGTATGAGTATGTGATTCTGTGTTTAATGCTTTCCTTGGATTAGCTACCCATAGGAATGATATGTTGCTTTGATAGATGACTGGAAGGTTGGTATTAAGGCATGCTCATGAATCATATGCCAAGTAGGTCAAGAATCTAGACATAGGTGTTGGCTGCTTGCAATCTTATAAGTCTTAACTTAATGCAAAATCTCAGGTTATTCCACCTAAGACATTAGGGTTTAATTTGGGGTTTTAGGCTCAATGCACCTAAGACATTAGGCTTGAGTAATTTAGAAAAGGCTTGATTGGCATAATTGAATTAGGACTTGTGTTAGGAGCCATTTCATTGCAACTAAGGGAGGATTAGTGTAGTCTAACCCTGACAATTCTAGCCACATCCCTGTTTGCATACCAAGTGTTTGACAAAATTCCAAAAAGACAAAAATATTTTGTTTCTTTAGTTTCTGTTTTAATCCCTCACACTTTAGTTAAGTCTAAATAGTTGTTGAATTTGCG
Source organism: Sophora flavescens (assembly GCA_030762895.1). NCBI lineage: Eukaryota > Viridiplantae > Streptophyta > Magnoliopsida > Fabales > Fabaceae > Sophora > Sophora flavescens. The sequence continues at coordinate 225,978,984 of CM061063.1, read as the reverse complement.
AATTGGTAATTGACATCCAATCCCTGTGGATACGATAACCGGTCTCACCGTTTTATTACTTGTTTGCGACAAGGTGCACTTGCCTTCATTTATATATCTCATAGCATATAAGATCTGCTTGTCCAAATCTTCTTGGAGGTACTATGTTCCTTCTGGCTCTGTCTCTGACTAGGTTGTAGTCATTTGTCACTAGTTCAGGTTGATGCTCAACAGGTTCTGCTTCTGCTTCATTCTGTATCCTCTGATTCATGACCTTACTTAAAGGCAGCTCCACCTCAACTTGAGTACTGCTTGGGTCACCTTCTGCTTTTGTTTTTCATCCATTAATGCCAAAGTGTCGTTATGGACTTTCATTTAATGATTATGATCGTTGGAGAGCTTCAAGACAAGTTGAACGTATTTGTTGGCATTGCTTTTTGAGAGTGCAGCTTGATTCAGAACAATATCTGTTACTTTTCAGACTTGGGCAGCACGACTTTCCTTATTTGTGCAACACGGGTCTGTGACCACGTAAAGGTTATTTTGCCTTTTGCAACAAAAGGAATTTCAGACACGAGTTGATGCTTTAAGCTTCTGAAATCGATTTTCTTGATTTGAAAATGTAAGAGAATATTCTTGACTTCCGAATACAAGTGGAGAGAAGGACTTCCAGTCAAGTTGTATGGTTAGGCGCATTTTCTTAACTTGTAAATACCGAGTCTTCCTTCAGGCACATTGTGTTATTATCAAAACATAGACACATATTTGAGACTTGTTGTTTTGCCAAATTCTTTTGCTTTATGATCAGCACACTTAATACACATATTAGAAGATTTCAAAATGTTCAATTAAAATCATTCTTTGTTTGGATCCATCCAAATTAGAGATGTCAAAACTTAGACTTAACAAAATGTACTAAAAAATCTAGGTTTAATTATTGAGTAGGTCCCTGTACTATTTGAGAATTTTCATGTAGGTCCCTGAACTAAAAAAAATGATACTTGAACATATATTAAATTTTCAATTGGGTCCCCAGACATTATAAAATTTTGAATCGGATCGCTGAGGTAACAACCGTGAAACTGAGCGAAATATTCGTGAGTCCCACCAAGCTAAACACCTATATCAGTAATTTATGTGTAATTATTGAAAATTTGGGATATCTAATCAAGTAATCAACCAGAATTTTTTATGCATACACAAGTATGATTTCAAACACACCAACAATTTCTAGTTGATTGCTTGAATATGTCCCAAATTCTCAATAATTATGCATAAATTGTTGATATGAGTGTCCAACTTGGAGGGACTCACAAATATTTCGTCAATTTCACGGTTCACTAACGGATTTGCTATCTTAGGGACTCAATTGAAAATTTGACATATGTTCAAGACCCTATTAGAAACTCTTTTAGTTAAAGGACTTACTTAAAAAATTTCAAATAGTTCAGGGATCAACTCAATAATTAAACCAAAAAAATTATAAGGACCAAAATCACATATCACTAATAATAAAGGAAACAAAACCGGAGTTAAGCCTGAATTTAACTTGCCAAAAAGGATTGTAAAAATAAAATCTAAAAGCACTTTTCAAAACATAACTTTTTTAAGTTAAAAATATTTTTAATATTTTTGTTTAACCTTTTTGTATAAATATTTAAAAAAATCTATTTAAAGCTCCAAGTGAAAATCTATTTACAATATTAGCTTTTGAAAAATATATTTAAAATCTCCGACTACTTTTGAAAATGTGTTTTTAATAATTATAAGTTATAAATATAACACATAATAACTTATACGTTTTTTAGGTAAAATAGGTAGATTGGTCTTATACGTTTTTTTTTATTTTTCATATTGGTCTTATAAGTTTTTTTTTTTCAAATTGGTCATATACATTACTTTTTTTTACGCTAGTCGTTTCTGTCAATTTCGACCTAACGCCGTCAGATTTGACCTGACATGGCTATCACGTTAGTGTGATGTGACTTTTGATATGACGGCATTAGATCGAAATTGACGAAAATAACTAACGTGAAAATAAAATGTAACGTGTTGGACCAATTTTTAAAAAAATAAAACGATCAATAGGAAAAATATGGGAAACGGATAGATTAATCAACCTATTTTGCCTTTTTTCTTAAATCTCTAAAAAAGAATCTTATTCCTTTTTTTTAAAAAAGGGAGAATCTTATGAATGTTCAAATTAAATTTTTTTTATTTTATCCGTAAGCGACTGGGCTTATGATCCTTTGCAATAGGGCTGGGCAATGGGCGGGTTCGGTCGGATTCGGGCCCAAACGGCCCAATCCGAACCAACCCGAGAAGCATAATACTGGAACCATTTCCGCCCGTTTGAGTCACGGTTTAGTTGGGTGGGGGGCGGTGGCGGACGGGTGGGGCGGGTTTAGGATCTCAAAAAAAAAATTAGTGCAGAAACAGAGAGCAATGATCCTGAACCAAAAAACAAATCCAGAAAAAGATGAAGAGATCTTAGATAACAATTTTTTGAAGCAACTCTTACATAGATCTGTACGACCTGGCCTTATCTGCAGCGACTACCAGTGGCGGAGTGGGGGGAACAAGAGGGAGCAACATGTAGAGGAGATGGGGTGAAATCTCAAGAAACGAGGGAGTGAGAGGATGACGAAAATGAGGCGTAACACTAGGGTTTGCAACTGAAAATGTTGTATGAGAAAATAGAATCCTAAAGACATGAAAAAAACAAATGGGCTTGTGAAGACATGAATGAATGGGCTCGTGAAGACGTGAGCAAATGGGCCTCGATTTTACTCTATAATAATTTGTATAATAATGTGTTACGGTGTTTTATTTGGGCCATTTAAGTTTTTCTTTGACAGATTGGGCCATTTTAGGTTTTGGACCCAATATTTATTTATACTTTTTAACCTAACCATCTAAAAAAACCTAAAAACCATTACTCTAATGCTCTCTCAGTTTCTCTCTCATGACTAGCGGCTGCCCAGACCTCTTTGTCTCCATCTCAGTTGCTCTTTGTGATTGCGACGATCCTCAACCTTCTCAGTCTCGATTTTACTCTATAATAATTTGTATAATAATGTGTTACATTGTTTTATTTGGGCCATTTAAGTTTTTCTTTGACAAATTGGGCCATTTTAGGTTTTGGACCCAATATTTATTTATACTTTTTAACCTAACCATCTAAAAAAACCTAAAAACCATTACTCTAATACTCTCTCAGTTTCTCTCTCATGACTAGCGGCTGCCCAGACCTCTTTGTCTCCATCTCAGTTGCTCTTTGCGATTGCGACGATCCTCAACCTTCTCAGTCTCGATTTTACTCTATAATAATTTATATAATAATGTGTTACAGTGTTTTATTTGGCCCATTTAAGTTTTTCTTTGACAAATTGGGCCATTTTAGGTTTTGGACCCAATATTTATTTATACTTTTTAACCTAACCATCTAAAAAAACCTAAAAACCATTACTCTAATACTCTCTCAGTTTCTCTCTCATGACTAGCGGCTGCCCAGACCTCTTTGTCTCCATCTCAGTTGCTCTTTGCGATTGCGACGATCCTCAACCTTCTCAGTCTCGATTTTACTCTATAATAATTTGTATAATAATGTGTTACAGTGTTTTATTTGGGCCATTTAAGTTTTTCTTTGACAAATTGGGCCATTTTAGGTTTTGGACCCAATATTTATTTATACTTTTTAACCTAACCATCTAAAAAAACCTAAAAACCATTACTCTAATACTCTCTTAGTTTCTCTCTCATGACTAGCAGCTGCCCAGACCTCTTTGTCTCCATCTCAGTTGCTTTTTGAGATTTCGACGATCCTCAACCTTCTCAGTCTCCGCCTCCATCTCCATCTCTGTTTCTCTTTGCGGCTTTCCTCCTTTCATCTCTGTTTCTCTTTGGGTGCGGCTGCCCTCCCTTCATCTCCATCTCCTTGGTCGGGTTCGGATTTCAACGGATTTCATTTTCTCCAACCGAACCCTCCCGCCCTAAACCGTTTAAAACCGAATCTCTGATCCGACGACCCGTTCACCCGCCCGCGCCCGCCCGTCTGCTTGCATTTCCTATCGGGTTCGTTGATTTTCGGTCGGGCCACGTAAACTTGTCCAGCCCTACTTTGCAAAACCTCGAGCCCTAAGCACAAGAACGTCGAGGGAAAACAAACCCTTATCGTTCAGAGTTCATACCAAGCAGCACCACCTCCAGCCCTAACACCCACCGTCTGAATCCTCCTAGATGTAGTCATTTCGCATCACTTTCGATCGTTTCATCGCGATGAGCTATAGTCTCAGAGAACAACATCGATAAGGTATTTATATATCCACTTTTTTTTATTTAATTCCTTTTTCTCTTTGCTTATTTCTTTGGTGTCAATGCCCTAAAGTTGTTAACTTGTTACCTTGTAATTTTGCCTTGAATCTGTTCGTGGAAATTCCTGGATCAATATTTCTGCTAGATTTGTTTGATTCGGTTGCTTTTTTCAACTTTGATTTGATGCACTATCTCGATTTATGTGGATTTCCTCTTATTCCTACTCTTTTACTTACTTTTCCTTTTGGTGTTGGTGTGGGAATTGGGTTTCACATCTCGTTCTTGTTATTCTGATTTTTTTTTTGTCTTGGGAATGGAACTGTGAAAGGGTAGTCACTTGCGAGAAGACTAGGTTCTGTGTTGTTAAAACATCACTGGATCGAGGTCTTTTATCAAGATGCCATAAAGAAAAGAAAATACAAGAAATGAGTAGTGGTATGCTTGGTTTAGATTTCATATAATGCAAACTGAGAAATCATCCGTTCTGAGGTATTTTTTCTGAAAGATCCAAGTTCAAACGGAGGTTTGCGTTCAATCAAAGTTAAAACAAATAGGCTATAGGACTCTAGGAGGGGGAGAAGTCGGAACCATAGTTATCAGGAACGCAGTACGCTTTGGTTTGTGGTATGGGTTCGGGAACGTGGTACGCCGCTTGGTTGAATATTTGGTACATAGGGGTAGACTTAGTTGGTATGCTATTTTGGGACGTGGTACGTATAAAATTATTGTTCGGGACGTTCTTCATATATATATATATATATATTATGTAAGACTATATTAATTGAAATGCTGATGTAAATTGTAAAATAACTTTAATTTAATAAAATATAAAATTAGCTTGCATTCTTTGGAATTTTAAATCCACCTACATTGATAGTCTGTTACTCTCAATGTTTTCAAAATCGGACTGGTGAAGGCACCGGCTCAAGGTTCAATGATCCAACCGTGGTTAAATCATGGTTGAACCGGTAATAATTAAATGATATTTTTTTAAAAATTTAATATGACATGTTAAGTAATACTAATATAAATTTTAAAACCTCATATATTTTAAACAATATAAAATATTTTTACATTTTATGTTGGTAAGTTTATAAAAATAAATTTTGTATTTGCTCCTACAAATGTACAAAGAAGCTTTCTTATATGTTTTTAATCCAATTATCAGAAAGAAAAAAAATAAAAAAAACAAAGTTTAATTTGGACTTATTTAAGCCCATTTTGCTTCAAAAAGAAATATGGGTTGTTTTCCACGCCAATCAGGTATTTAAAAATTGTTAGTTAAGTTCACAGTTAGAAGATTGTTTTCCTACTTGAAGTTTAATAGTGAGGAAAGAGCAACCTGACTGAAGGGGAACACAAACAATTTATTTCTTTAGTTGAGCTGCTATATGTCAGATAGGGTGGTAATAGCTTTTCCAGTTAGGTAGTTCTTATTAGAAAGAACCAGCATATTAAGACATTTTTATCTTCAAACTTGGCCTTTCTTGATACATGTGAGAAAGTACTCGCACTAACACCTATCTTGAAGAATCTCTTTATATTCTACTTGCCTTGTTCAGCATGAATGCCTTTTGTGTTAGAGCAATACATTCTTTGCTGAGTTGTTTATGAATCTCTTTATATTCTACTTGCCTTTGTTCAGCTTGAATCTCTTTTTATGCTTGTTTATGAATCAAGGATAAAAGCGGTTTATAGAAATTCTCATACAAGAGAAATATAACAATATACTGTGTCTGTTTCATATCCTCAGACCATTTTTTTAATTACCACTTCATCTTCACATAATATTTGGTTATATGCTCTTGTTCTCTTCCTTGCTGCAATATGACCATTTCCATTTTGAATTAGTATCCTGCAACTTTTGACAAGCATTGTCAAATCTAGCAGTGCTTTATGACGGCCATGCAGATTGCCCTGTTTTTTATCATTTCATTTGTGGTGGAGTTGATCATATATCTTGTAACTGCATGTGTAGTAGCACATAATTGTAACTATGGATAAATGACGTATAGCAGTTCATCAGGCTCTCAGAGCTTTGAGAACAAGGAGCATTCCAAACTCAAATCAACTATTGCTGATAGTGAGTCAAAAATTGTTGTCAAAGCTACCTATAGGGAAGACATGTTCGTTTCAAGATTGATCCATCTGCAGGTTGTTTTCAGCTATATAGTTATTTGTCAACTGATAATGATCGATAAACAATATTTGAAAATAAAGTGAAATATGAAATTGTTGTGTACTTGTGTCTCACTTCATTAATGATGTTCTTATGAAACAGTGTATTTTTGATTTTGTTTTTCTCACAGAAATCATGATTTATATCTAGTTTTATTTATTTTTGTCTAATTTCGCTCTTTCTCTCTCCTTTTTTTGCAGATTTGAGTTGGGGTGTAATCTGTAATAGTACTAATCCCATGGATGAGAAAGTCAAGAAGAAAGGGTCTAAGATTGATGGAAGCAATTCGGGAAGTAGTTTTGAGCTGGAGTCAAATAAAGGACATAAAATGAAGCATAAGGAGAGAAAGAAAAAGCATGGAACTGATGAGATACTCAATTTAAGTGAAGCCCTTGAGGAAAATTGTAGTGGTGAAGCAGCTGAGAGACAAACTTGTTACATTGAAGAGGATATTACATTCACAAGGAACAAGGAAGATGAGAGCCACATCAATAAGAGGAAGAAGAAAAAGGGGAGAAAAGATATTGAAGTGATTAATGATGATGTGTCTGATGATAAAGAAATGCAGTTCTTGGATGGCAACCCACAAAGGAAGATGAAGAAAAGAAAAGACTACGATGATTCATTAGCTGGAATGCAAGAAATGGGTGCTTCAAAACCAAGCAAAAGGGGCAGAATGACAAGGGATAATGAGTTCAAGAGCAATGAAGGTGATCATTCTTTTATCACTGAAAAGGAGCAAGGCAAGAAGATGAATATAGAGAAGTTACCAAGCAAGAAAAGCAAAAGAACCGAAGATGAAGGTAAAGAAGAAAAGCAAGGCAAGAAGATGAAGGTAAAGAAGAAAATTAAGGCAAATAAAAATGAATCTCCAAACCCTGCATCTGGTGGAACATCTAAATCCAAACGAGTAACTTTTCTGACCAAGTGGAGGTTTTTGGTGATCAACATTTGGTTAAAAACAATGAAGGCAGAGATGATGACCAAGGCAAGAAGATGATGAAGAAGAAGAAACTGAGTGAAAACAGCAAGCTTGAGAAGAATAATGAGTTCAATGGAGGTGACCATCATTTGGCCAAAAGCAATGAAGGTGAGTATGATGACCAAAGCAAGAAGATGAAGAAGAAGAAAATTAGTGGCAAAAGGAAAAGTAAGGAGATCAATGATTTTAAAAGCAATGAAGGTTATCCACCTTTGGCTAGATCTGAGTCAGGAGATGCTAATGAACGTTGCATTGTCACTGAAGTTGATGATCAAGGCAAGAAGATGAAGGTAAAGAAGAAAATCAAGGCAAGTACTAGTGAATCTCCAAACCCTGCATCTGGTGGAACATCTAAATCCAAACGAGTAACTTTTTCTGACCAAGTGGAGGTTTGTTGTGACGGCTTAATGCGTGGGAAAAGGTTTACACCAGAAGAAGATGAAAAGATTAAAGAAGCCGTTTATAGCTATATAGAGTCTCATGGTTTGGGTGATGAGGGTCTAGATATGATTATGCATTGCATATCTCATCCTGAAGTTAGAGACTGTTGGAAGGAAATTACAGCAGCCTTACCTCATAGGCCTCGCCAAAGTGTGTATTATCGTGCTCATATTTTGTTTGAAAGGGATGAGAATCGTAAGTGGACCCCTGAAGACCTTGAATTTATTCGAAAGGTCCACGAACAACATGGATCTGATTGGAAATCAGTAGCTGAAGCATTGGGTAAAAATCGACTTCATGTAAAAGATGCATGGCGTAGAATAAAATTAACCAATACAAACACAGGACATTGGTCCCAAGTGGAGTATCAAAATTTATTTGATCTAGTAAACCTGGATCTACGTTTGAGGGCATTAGAGGAATATAGGCAATCAAGACATGGGATGTTGCGAGATAATATTAGTTGGGAGGCAATTGCTAACAAACTGGAAACCAGAACTAGTCAATACTGCTGTAAAAAGTGGTACGAGCAATTAACATCACCTATGGTTGCTGATGGTATATGGAGTGATACTGATGACTACCGCCTGCTTAATGCTTTATTTACCTTGGATGCTTGCTGCTTTGAGGAGGTAGAGTGGGACGATCTGCTTGAGCATAGGTCTGGTGATGTATGCAGAAAACGATGGAACCAAATGGTTCGATATATTGGAGAGCATGTGGGGAAGTCATTTTCTGAGCAGGTGGAAATTCTTGCAAAGAGATTTTGCCCCGACTTATTGGAAGCAAGAGAAGCTTTTGACAGCAAACTTGTGGTTTGTTGAGGTTAATATTTTGTCAGGTAGTTTTCCTGGGTTAAACAACTTTTGTTAAACCAGCAGTACTAGATTGTGGTTATGACATTTTTGTGGGATCATCCAAACTTGTCAGGTGTTTTTTTTGTTGTAATAAAATGTTACCCTTGGCCCTGTTTGGTACGACTTGAAAGTTATTTGAAATTGTTTCATGTTTTTTTGCTGGCTGTGCAGTATATTTTAGTGTATGTTTGACTGAACAAGCGTGCAAGTTTTGCTCATTCAATTGGGCTTTCATGCTCAATTAAATAATGTTTAGGAAAATACATGGTGAGTTATGTTTAATGTGATTTGGTCCTAAAACTGGCGTTTGACATAAGTAAGAATGGAAAAATGAACAGGGGTCATTTTGTTAGTGTTAGGTATGAGGTGGAAATTTTGTGCATTAGCTTTGCATTATTGTTTCTGCTTCATTTTTCATAAGTTCTTTGAAGTTTGAAGAAAAGTAATTTTGATGGCATGATAAAAAAAAAATTTTCACCACTACATTTTCAATTACTGCGTGCTTCATTTGCTACCAGACTTGCTTCATTTGCTTCACACTCAATTTATCTTTTGTATGTCGCTCATTGATACCAGTGGCTTAGCCACGCTACCAGGAAGTAACACAATTCGATTGGTATATGTTGAGATTTGAAATAAAAATAGTATGATATTTTGATTAATAACCTCATTATGAGTGACTTTTAATACACCTAAAGATTTGATTTCAATTATATATTGATTTAGCAAGTATCAATCATCAATAATGTTATTCAAATATAATTGATTTTACCCAATTTCTTTGATTGTTACTAGATAGTGCATATTTTAAATTTTTTTGTTAATTTTATGATTTATTTAAATATTTAAATATAATTTTTTTAACTAACAACTAAAACATTTCATGCTTGTTGATCCTTTTTCAACACCAATGCCCTCTTGCGACAATAACTGACCTTTTTAGATTTAATTAGCAGACCTTTTAATTTGTTTACTTATCGGGAATTTTAACTGAAGCATAGAGGATTGGCACCACCAGTCAAATACATAAGGGCAATGTGTTTAAGGTATTTGAGCCAGACTGGTTGTGTGCACATTACGAGCTGTTTAAATTTTGAATTTCGAATTCCCCTTGTTTGTTCTAATTTTGTTTACAATATGATTTAGTAAGGAAGATTTCATATTTTGTTTACGTTTAGTTCTGATTTTGTTTACATTGTAAGATAGTCATGTATTTCGATCCATTCCCTAAATATAGATTTTTTAACTAACAACTTGATATCATGCTCGTTGATTCTTTTCAACGCTATTTCCATTTGGAAACAATAATTGGCCTTTTAATTTGTTTACTTATTGAGAATTTTCAATTAAGCATAGAGGCATTAACCACGTTTTAAATACATGACTAAATGTGTATAATGTATTTGAGTGTAGGCTAAAATTAAACCGCCTAATTGCAACTTATATTGTACAAAAGCATTATTGTATATGCTGTGTGAGATGGTTATTCAAGTTGTTATCTAATTACTTGCATCAGGTATTTGAGCATAGGTTGATTTTTTTGCACAGCATGAGCATAGGTACATTCTTATGTTTGCAACGAGAGCATGCTCCATATTGTTATTAGGAAATAAGTTGATATGAACGCAAAATCAGGAAAATAGTTATTCAAATCAAGCTGAAAACGGGAACAAAATGACATCTAAATATTGAAAGAAAGGGACTTTTGTTGACAGGAAAATACTTATTCAAATCTTATTCAAATCAGGAAAATACTTATTCAATTCAGTCTTAAAAAGCAAGCACATAACAAACTATAAATGGAAAGCATATCAAAATGAAACTAAATTCTTTCCTAAACAAACTATTTCTTTTCAATCTTTATATCCTTTATGAGAACTTTGACGGGTTCAGCGTCATCCTATAACATCTCTGACTACTTTATGGATTGACGACTGTCCTCACAAACCAACAAAGATCTTTTCAGCGTGCTTTGTCCTCACTCACACGCTTCTCGGGAAAACTTCTCAGGAGGTCACCCATCTCGGAATTGCTCCAAGTCAAGCACGCTTAATTGTGTGGAGTTCTTAAGTGATGGACTACTGAAAAGAAGATGCATCTTGTTGGTATAGGTAGTACCAATCAATTCATATAAGTCATACCTATACATTTCTCAGTATCCCTCTCATTCCGGTGTGTAATCGGTTCGTTCATGTATCCCTCCGCCTAGAAGCCTGTCAGGAGTCGCTCCTTGTCCTTGCCTTCTTGCACCGATGACCACTCCCCGCCCTCGTCAGCCCCGGATGTCACACAACGACAAAAGGACAGGCCCTTTTAACCGCGGGGCTATCCTGGGAGTCATTGCTTAAGTCAACAATATAAGCACCTTTGTCATCCTTCGCATAGTCCACATGTGAGCCTGAAAATTTTCGCATGAGTTCTTGGCATCGGTAAATGAAACCTTGGTTAGGTGTATTTTTTTCATATAAATTAGTAAGTGATTATTTAAAATCAAATACCTGAGCAAGATCACCAGTTGCTTTTTTAGTCAATCCAACCTTTTCGACTCCCAAATCTGAGCCAATGTCGTTTACACCCTACAACAATAATAGTAAATTCTTACTTAGGGTTGACGTGTTTTAAAAGATGACGTGTTTAAAGAAGATGACATGTTTTAAAAATGTGAATCAAGAGAATACCGCATTAACTTCATTATCCTTGAACTTTTGCAATAACTCAAGATCGTCACTAAACCTCTTCACACGATAAGTCCTCTCAAATCTAGATCCAGTAACGCTATCACAACCGACTTTGAATAAGAAGCTCTTACCAATGACATCAGAAATCTCCTTGGGTGTCGTTTGTGGCTTGGGGCTCTAATAAATGTATTGACAAACACATTCTAGTTAGAATTGGAAAAGTATAATAATAAAATAAAATAGATATTTTTAAGGCAAATACACCATTATTCACCATGTCGATAGACTCCAATAGCTACGCACACGACCTTTTTAGCAAGATAGATGCATCACGATCAAAAAGGACAAAAGTAGCAGATTCTGTATCATCAACTACACGCAATTTCAGGAGGTACCTGAAACATTATGATACAAATAATTGAATCACAAATACATAGTCAATTAGTGAACAATATTATGTTTGAATATAAACACGAAACATTATGCATTTTGAAGAAATACAGCACCTAGAGGTGACAGTTAGGACATGCCGATCACATTTCTCGCAAAAGTACATATTAGAGTCTGGATACACCTTTCTGTTGCAATTGCAGATGGTGTACAACCAGCTTTCCTCGTCGGCAATACAACTAACGGTGCCCAAAAAAATGAAGATTGCCTCCTAGATTTATTGTAAATACATAGACAATAAGTAGATATCCAAATAAACGACCCATTTATTTATTCATGTATCCAAAAAAATAACAATATACAATGGTTTGTTGGAAAAAATACCTCTTTAAAATCCTTCAATGCTTCAATAGTTGTCCTTGGTGTAATCTTTAGTAAGTCATCTTCAATGCTTATCCTTGATGAGTCTTGCAGTTGGGTTTATCCTTGATTAGGGCATTCAAACGTGTCGGCCATCCTATAACCAAAAGTGTAGTGTCATGATCCCTTCATGTTATAATAATTTGTCAAATACATAGTTAGAAACTAAACCTTATCCTCAATGTAGCAGCCTCAGGTATTTCAGGATTAAATAGTAGTCGTGTCGCATTGATTGTGGTTTGAATAGTTTCTTTGCCTAAACATCATAAAAAATGGTTAAAAAAATAAACCAATTTCAAGTCAAACTCTAAATGTTACGCGTCATCGAATATTATTTAATTTTATTTTTGTTTTCTCTCATTCATGTAATATTTACTTGACATTGGGCATTGGTGCCAACAATCACAACAATAACATTTGTTGCCTCCCCAGATGACATGAATGAGTTTAATTCATCTACGAAGGACCCAAACAAAGTGATTTTGAAGTGATAATGGTTGCATAAAAAAAACTAGAGATTTATTTAGTATTAGTATAATTTGACATTGTATAAGCAAATAACATGAGTCTTAATGGACACTCAACTTTTTTTTTTGTCAAAAAACCATTGTACATTGTACTTACCCATCATTATCTAGTTCAATGTACACAAACTTGGACTTCACACCATTTCTGAGAAACTCACGTTCCGAACCCTTTCCTGTGAGAACTCAAATTATGTCTAAAAATCTCATAAATTTTTCAACAGTGTCAAATAAGTGGAAAAAAGAGGTAATCCAGTGCATTGTAAAAAGATTAATCTATGAAATGAGATCAAAATACTAATCAATCATATAGTCACTATCAAAATTATTACGCAAGCAATCTGCAGGGGGTGGACGTAAAGAAATTCACTGGAACTGCTTCATTAGCACCTGGCAGAACTTGTTTCACAAGCATAATTTATTTTGAAGGAATACCTTGGAGCACGGTACTCTCCCAAATTTGAAGCAACACCAAACTTGAAAATGTTGTACACAGCACCCTCACTCAATTTCTTTTCATATCTGTAGATAAGTTCCTTATTTTGGTGGCGTTTGAAATAGCTTATTTAAGCTCCTTTTGACTTATCCGATGACATAAGTTCTTATGCAGTGTGTTTGGCAGAGCTTATAAAAATAACTTATGACATCCCATAAAAAGTTTTTGACTTATTTTCATAAGTCACTGGGAGAAGCTTATGGAATTATCATAAGAGCTTATGCACTAAACACCCTCTCCGTGTTTTTCACTATTCGAATTCTCTCTTGCCCCTTTCTTTCTTTTTCTTTCTTTAAGTGCTTATGGCATAAGCTTTCATGCGATAAGGTCTTATGTGATAAGCTCTTAATTAAGTTGTTTACCCAAACGCACCCTTTGTTGTCTTTTAAGTAAAACAACATTGGTTTAAAAGCTAAGATGAATAGAAACAAAAGTAAAATACAATGACAGAGTACAAAATACAACCTCGGTGTCCATTAAGACCATTTCAAGGGAATACAGTTTTTTGTTGCCGGAAAAATAAGATAATTTCCATATCCTTAACACTCTGATAAGTACATTCCATTTGTCGTGTTTTGCTGTAATATCAGAAATCAACTCAAAATTTGGAGCTATTTGAATTGATCGAAACAAAAGAGCGAGGCAAAAATGATGATTTGGTATGCATTAGTTTCCTATGAGTAACAAATGGCGGAATACTTTTTTTAATTATGCAATGGTAATGTTAATATATATAGGAATTGAATACTTAGTCATATTTTTTATTCGTAGACTATAATTATTAAACAAATTAAAAGGATTTGCTCAATCACGGGACTTATTTGTTCATAATTAGTGGCTGTTGTTAATGTCAGTTTAAGGAAAGAATTCAAAAATTTCATTCCTATGTAAATGTGCGATTTTCTCTGATTGTTATTTATGGTGTTTATTTAAAAAATTTAAATGTTGATTGCTTCCTACCAATTGCACTTGATTTGCCATGTTTAAATGTGTGGTTGATTTGCAAGGTAATATGGAATTTGGTATCAGGTGATTTAAATTTAAATGTTGATTGCTGTGACAGTTATGAAACATATTTAAATTTGATGCGTGATTGCCTTCTTGCAGGGAAATATATTTTGAAGATTTCATCGTTTATTTGATGCGTGATTGCCTTCTTGCACTAATTGCCTTATTGTACTAATTGCATTCTTCCCATTTCATCGTTTATTAATTGCACCACAATAATGTGCCTTCAATGGCAGATAGATACGAATTTTTAGACATTCAAAATATTTGAATATTTTTAAACATCTTCTATGCAATTGAATATCCAGATACTGCAAACATTCATGGTACCCAAACAAAGTCAATAGAATTATAACGTGCATTAATAATAATCCCTTGAATTGCTCTTGCATTGCCCAGAGAATGACACGTAAGAGAAATTTCCTCGAGGGACATTTAATTTTGTATATATAATAGATAATAGATAGATTAGACATATCATATGATTACTCGACATATCTAAATATTTGTTAAAAAATCTCCTTCAAGTTTTAAGTTTTAGTCTTAATTTTAATTTTGGTCTTCTTACTATTGATCATATGTGATTGCCTCCTATGTAATGTTTGTCAATTTTCAATAATCAACATAGAGAAACCACCACTCTGAGCACGTAGAATTTTGGGTTGAGCTTATTTGGGAAAGGACCTTGTAAAAAAATAAAAAAAAACTTTCCTATAAAGGAAAGAAATCGATAAATGGCACAGAGGAATCAATAAATCATGTTGAAGCAGAGAGACGGAGGAGAGAGAAACTCTACCAGAGCTTCTATGTGCGCTAAGAACAATGGTTCCTCTCTGCTGATTATTGAAAAATTGACGGACATTAGACGAGAGGACCAAATTTGCAACATTGAAAAAATATAGGGATCAAATGTGAAATGAACATATTAAAACACGAGAAGGGGGTTGAATTGTGTTTTAGTTAACTTTTTCACAAACGAGAAAGTTTTCTCCGGTTAAAGAATCAGACTAAAGGATCCGTCTGATATAACACGATTAATGAAAACTTAGCACTTTCAACCCAGTTAGCACAATAATTATAAAGCAAACTTAAATAGATAAGGAAAGAGAGTTGACACAGATATTTATACTGGTTCACCCCAAACCTTGGGCTATGTCCTGTCCTTGATTTCACCAAGTATTAACACTATAACTGATTAGGTTACAGACACGTATTGTTAGCACACTAGCCTCGTCAGGCTCAACTAATAAGTATTGTTTGCATACCTAGCCTCTCCAGGCTCAAACAAATATTCTTTAGGCAAGCCTCTTCAGGCTCTACAAATGGTAAGAGTTGAATGAAGCAACAACTTCATGATTTACAACTTTGTAAGTCAATCAAATAACACTCAAAGAGTGAATAAGTATTTTGGTTGGTATGACCGCAGTTATGACTTCTCAATAAATACAAATGATTAAGCAGAGAAGTATTCTAAGAAGAAGAACTTAGAGAGCTTTGAATGTGACTAGAGTATTGAATGCTTGAGTGATTAAGTTCATGTGTGTATCTTCAACAATCTTCAAAATCTTCTATTTATTCTCATCAATAATAAATCCCTTGAGTAGAGTTCTTCAAATGAATAAAGCTTTTGCTTTTCATCCATTAATGCCAAAGTGACGTTCTGGGCTTTCATTTAATGTTTATGATCGTTGGAGAGCTTCAAGACAAGTTGAACGTATTTGTTGGCATTGCTTTATGAGAGTGCAGCTTGATTCAGAGTAGTATCTGTTGCTTTTCAGACTTGGGCAGCACAACTTTCCTTATTTGTGCAACACGGGTCTGTGACCACGTAAAGGTTATTTTGCCTTTTGCAACAAAAGGAATTTCAGACACGACTCGATGCTTTAAGCTTCTGAAATCGTTTTTCTTGATTTGAAAATGTAAGGGAATATTCTTGACTTTCGAATACAAGTGGAGAGAAGAACTTCCAGTCAAGTTGTAGGGTCAGACACATTTTCTTAGCTTGTAAATACCGAGCCTTCCTTCAGACACATTGTGTTATTATCAAAACATAGACACGTATTTGAGACTTGTTGTTTTGCCAAATGCTTTTACTTTATGATCAGCACACTTAATACACATATTAGCATATTTCAAAATGTTCAATTAAAATCATTCTTTCTTTGAATTCATCAAAATTAGAGATGTCAAAACTTTGACTTAACAAAATGTACTAAAAAAACTAGGTTTAATTATTGAGTAGGTCCGTGTACTATTTGAGAATTTTCATGTAGGTCCCTGAACTAAAAAAAAAAGGATACTTGAACATATATAAAATTTTCAATTGGGTCCCTAGACATTATAAAATTTTAAATCGGATCGCTGAGGTAACAACCGTGAAACTGAACGAAATATTCGTGAGTCCCACCAACCTAAACACTGGCCTATATCAGTAATTTATGTGTAATCATTGAAAATTTGGGACATCTAATCAAGCAATCAACCAGAATTTTTTATGCATACACGAGTATGATTTCAAACACACCAACAATTTCTAGTTGATTACTTGAATATATGTCCCAAATTCTCAATAATTATGCAAAAATTGTTGATATGAGTGTCCAGCTTGGAGGGACTCACGAATATTGCGTCAATTTCACGGTTCACTAACGGATTTGCTATCGTAGGGACTCAATTGAAAATTTGACATATGTTCAGGACCCTATTAGAAACTTTTTTAGTTAAAGGACTTACTTAAAAATTCTCAAATAGTTCAAGGATCAACTCAGTAATTAAACCAAAAAAATTATAAGGACCAAAATCACATATCACTAATAATAAAGGAAACAAAACTGCAGTTAACCCTAAATTTTAACTTGCCTAAAAGGATGGCAAAAATAAAATCTAAAAGCACTTTTCAAAACATTACTTTTTTAAGTTAAAAATATTTTTAATATTTTTGTTTAACCTTTTTGTAAAAATATTTTTTTAAAAAAATCTATTTAAAGCTCAAAATGAAAATCTATTTACATTAGCTTTTGAAAAATATATTTAAAATCACCGACTACTTTTAAAAATGTGATTTTTATAATTATAAATTATAAATATAACACAAAATAACTTATACGTTTTTTAGGCAAAATAGGTAGATTGATCTTATACGTTCTTTTTATTTTTCATATTGGTCTTTTAAGTTTTATTTATTTTCAAATTGGTCATATACATTACGTTTTTTTTTTACGCTAGTCCTTTCTGTCAATTTCGACCTAACGCCATCAGATTTGACCTGACATGACGTTAGATCGAAATTGACGGAAATGACTAAAATGAAAATAAAAGGTAATGTGTTGGACCAATTTTTAAAAAAATAAAACGATCAATAGAAAAAATATGGGAAACGGATAGACTAATTAACCTATTTTACCTTTTTTCTTAAATCTCTAAAAAAGAATCTTATTCCTTAAAAAAAAAGAAACCTATGAATGTTCAAATTAAATTTTTTTTTATCCGTAAGCGACTGGTCTTGTGATCCTTAGCAAAACCTCGAGCCCTAAGCACAAGCACGTCGAGAGTAAACAAACCCTTATCGTTCAGAGTTCATACCAAGCAGCACCACCTCCAGCCCTAACACCCACCGTCTGAATCCTCCCGTACAAGGTTGTTCGCATCACTTTCGATCGTTTCATCGCGATGAGCTATAGTCGCAGAGAACAACATCGATAAGGTATTTATCTATCCACCTTTTTTTATTTAATTCCTTTTTCTCTTTGCTTATTTCTTTGGTGTCAATGCCCTAATGTTGTTAACTTGTTACCTTGTAATTTTGCCTTGAATCTGTTTGTGGAAATGCTTGGATCAATATTTTTGCTAGATTTGTTTGTTTCGGTCGCTTTTTTCAACTTTGATTTGATGCACTATCTCGATTTATGTGGATTTCCTCTTATTCCTACTCTTTTACTTACTTTTCCTTTTGGTGTTGGTGTGGGAATTGGGTTTCACATCTCGTTCTTGTTATTCTGATTTTTTTTTTGTCTTGGGAATGGAACTGCGAAAGGGTAGTCACTTGCGAGAAGACTAGGTCCTGTGTTGTTGAAACATCACTAGATCGAGGTCTTTTATCAAGATGGCACAAAGAAAAGAAAATACAAGAAATGAGTAGTGGTATGTTTGGTTTAGATTTCATATAATGCAAACTGAGAAATCCTCTGTTCCGAGGTATTTTTTCTGAAAGATCCAAGTTCAAACGGAGGTTTGCGTTCAATCAAAGTTAAAACAAACAGGCTATAGGACTCTAGGAGGGGGAGAAACGCGGTACGCTTTGGTTTGTGGTACGGGTTCGGGAACGTGGTACGCCGCTTGGTTGAATATGTGGTACATAGGGGGTAGACTTAGTTGGTATGCTATTTTGGGACGTGGTACGTATAAAATTATTGTTCGGGACGTTCTTCGTATATATATATATATATATATATATATATATATATATATATATTATGTAAGACTATATTAATTGAAATGTTGATGTAAATTGTAAAATAACTTTAATTTAATAAAATATAAAATTAGCTTGCATTCTTTGGAATTTTAAATCCACCTACATTGATAGTGTTACTCTCAATGTTTTCAAAATCGGACCGGTGAAGGCACCGTCTCAAGGTTCAATGATTCAACCGTGGTTAAATCGTGGTTGAACCGGTAATAATTAAATGATATTTTTTTAAAAATTTAATATGACATGTTAAGTAATACTAATATAAATTTCAAAACCTCATATATTTTAAACAATATAAAATATTTTTACATTTTATGTTGGTAAGTTTATAAAAATAATTTTTGTATTTGCTCCTACAAATGTAAAAAGAAGCTTTCTTATATGTTTTTAATCCAATTATCAAAAAAAAATAATAATAAAAAAGTTTAATTTGAGCTTATTTAAGGCCATTTTGCTTCAAAAAGAAATCTGGGTTGGACACCCTCAAGCCCATCTCTAATATAAATTTCAAAACCTCATATATTTTAAACCATATAAAATATTTTTACATTTTATGTTGGTAAATTTATAAAAATAATTTTTGTATTTGCTCCTGCAAATGTAAAAAGAAGCTTTCTTATATGGAGGGCTTGTTTAAGGCCATTTTGCTTCAAAAAGAAATCTGGGTTGGACACCCTCAAGCTCATCTCGTTTTTGAAAAGCAATCCTGCGCAGTAGCTCATTTTCATCTTTCTTCCTAACACGATCTACCACTCTGCGGAACCGATGAAAGAGAAGATGGCGCCGTCCCCTCGACACAGCTTGAAGTTGAGCGCTGTTAAGTGCTGTTGCGTGCTTGCTACGTCTTCCGTTTTGGTTCGCTGATTACACCGTCCCAGTTCGTGGTTCTCGAGGGAAGGTAGTGTTCCAGGTAACTAGGGTTTTGTGTCTTGCTTTAAAAATATGTGAAGTTAAGCAATATGTGCTCAAAATAATTTATTATTACTTTTTTGTATTAAAAATTTAATTTATTGTTGATTTAAGGTAAATCATATTTGTATATATGATGAGGTCAATCTGTTGCCAGCTTATCAATATTTTTAATTTTTTATTTAACTGAAGATAGAAATTTCGGTTTTTGTTGCAGCTCAGACGGGTTAAAAATCTCTACTTCCTTACAATCTCAATATTGTCTGCCACGCCAATCAGGTATGTAAAATTTTAGTTAAGTTCACAGTTAGAGGATTGTTTTCCTACTTGAAGTTTAGTAGTGAGGAAAGAGCAACCTGACTGAAGGGGAACACAAACAATTTATTTCTTTAGTTGAGATGCTATATGTCATATAGGGTGGTAATAGCTTTTCCAGTTAGGTAGTTCTTATTAGAAAGAACCAGCATATTAAGACATTTTTATCTTCAAACTTGGCCTTTCTTGATACATGTGAGAAAGTACTCGCACTAACACCTATCTTGAAGAATCTCTTTATATTCTACTTGCCTTGTTCAGCATGAATGCCTTTTGTGTTAGAGCAATACATTCTTTGCTGAGTTGTTTATGAATCTCTTTATATTCTACTTGCCTTTGTTCAGCATGAATCTCTTTTTATGCTTGTTTATGAAGCAAGGATAAAAGCGGTTTATAGAAATTCCCATACAAGAGAAATATAACAATATACTGTGTCTGTTTCATATCCTTAGACCATTTTTTAATTACCACTTCATCTTCACATAATATTTGGTTATATGCTCTTGTTCTCTTCCTTGCTGCAATATGACCATTTCCATTTTGAATTAGTATCCTGCAACTTTTGACAAGCATTGTCAAATCTAGCAGTGCTTTATGACGGCCATGCAGATTGCCCTGTTTTTTATCATTTCATTTGTGGTGGAGTTGATCATATATCTTGTAACTGCATGTGTAGTAGTAGCACATAATTGTAATTGTGGATAAATGATGTATAGCAGTTCATCAGGCTCTCAGAGCTTTGAGAACAAGGAGCATTCCAAACTCAAATCAACTATTGCTGATAGTGAGTCAAAAATTGTTGTCAAAGCTACCTATAGGGAAGACATGTTCGTTTCAAGATTGATCCATCTGCAGGTTGTTTTCAGCTATATAGTTATTTGTCAATTGATAATGAGCGATAAACAATATTTGAAAATAAAGTGAAATATGAGATTGTTGTGTACTTGTGTCTCACTTCATTAATGATGTTCTTATGAAACAGTGTATTTGATTTTGTTTTTCTCACAGAAATCATGATTTATATCTAGTTTTATTTATTTTTGTCTAATTTCGCTCTTTCTCTCTCCTTTTTTTGCAGATTTGAGTTGGGGTGTAATCTGTAATAGTACTAATCCCATGGATGAGAAAGTCAAGAAGAAAGGGTCTAAGATTGATGGAAGCAATTCGGGAAGCAGTTTTGAGCTGGAGTCAAATAAAGGACATAAAATGAAGCATAAGGAGAGAAAGAAAAAGCATGGAACTGATGAGATACTCAATTTAAGTGAAGCCCTTGAGGAAAATTGTAGTGGTGAAGCGGCTGAGAGACAAACTTGTTACATTGAAGAGGATATTACATTCACAAGGAACAAGGAAGATGAGAGCCAAATCAATAAGAGGAAGAAGAAAAAGGGGAGAAAAGATATTGAAGTGATTAATGATGATGTGTCTGATGATAAAGAAATGCAGTTCTTGGATGGCAACCAACAAAGGAAGATGAAGAAAAGAAAAGACTACGATGATTCATTAGCTGGAATGCAAGAAATGGGTGCTTCAAAACCAAGCAAAAGGGGCAGAATGACAAGGGATAATGAGTTCAAGAGCAATGAAGGTGATCATTCTTTTGTCACTGAAAAGGAGCAAGGCAAGAAGATGACTATAGAGAAGTTACCAAGCAAGAAAAGCAAAAGAACCGAAGATGAAGGTAAAGAAGAAAATCAAGGCAAGAAGATGAAGGTAAAGAAGAAAATTAAGGCAAGTAAAAGTGAATCTCCGAACCCTGCATCTGGTGGAACATCTAAATCCAAACGAGTAACTTTTTCTGACCAAGTGGAGGTTTTCGGCGATCAATATTTGGTTAAAAACAATGAAGGCAGAGATGATGACCAAGGCAAGAAGATGAAGAAGAAGAAGAAACGGAGTGAAAACAGCAAGCTTGAGAAGAATAATGAGTTCAATGGAGGTGACCAACATTTGGCCAAAAGCAACGAAGGTGAATACGATGACCAAAGCAAGAAGATGAAGAAGAAGAAAATTAGTGGCAAAAGGAAAAATAAGGAGATCAATGATTTTAAAAGCAATGAAGGTTCTCCACCTTTGGCTAGATCTGAGTCAGGAGATGCTAATGAACGTTGCATTGTCACTGAAGTTGATGATCAAGGCAAGAAGATGAAGGTAAAGAAGAAAATCAAGGCAAGTACTAGTGAATCTCCAAACCCTGCATCTGGTGGAACATCTAAATCCAAACGAGTAACTTTTTCTGACCAAGTGGAGGTTTGTTGTGACGGCTTAGTGCGTGGGAAAAGGTTTACACCAGAAGAAGATGAAAAGATTAAAGAAGCCGTTTATAGCTATATAGAGTCTCATGGTTTGGGTGATGAGGGTCTAGATATGATTATGCATTGCATATCTCATCCTGAAGTTAGAGACTGTTGGAAGGAAATTACAGCAGCCTTACCTCATAGGCCTCACCAAAGTGTGTATTATCGTGCTCATATTTTGTTTGAAAGCGATGAGAATCATAAGTGGACACCTGAAGACCTTGAATTTATTCGAAAGGTCCACGAACAACATGGATCTGAATGGAAATCAGTAGCTGAAGCATTGGGTAAAAATCGATTTCATGTAAAAGATGCATGGCGTAGAATAAAATTAACCAATACAAAGAAAGGACATTGGTCCCAAGAGGAGTATCAAAATTTATTTGATTTAGTAAACCTGGATCTACGTTTGAGGGCTTTAGAGGAATATAGGCAATCAAGACATGGGATGTTGCGAGATAATATTAGTTGGGAGGCAATTGCTAACAAACTGGAAACCAGAACTAGTCCACTCTGCTGCAAAAAGTGGTACGAGCAATTAACATCACCTATGGTTTCTGATGGTATATGGAGTGATACTGATGATTACCGCCTGCTTAATGCTTTATTTACCTTGGATGCTTGCTGCTTTGAGGAGGTAGAGTGGGACGATCTGCTTGAGCATAGGTCTGGTGATGTATGCAGAAAACGATGGAACCAAATGGTTCGATATATTGGAGAGCATGTGGGGAAGTCATTTGTTGAGCAGGTGGAAATTCTTGCAAAGAGATTTTGCCCCGACTTATTGGAAGCAAGAGAAGCTTTTGACAGCAAACTTGTGGTTTGTTGAGGTTAATATTTTGTCAGGTAGTTTTCCTGGGTTAAACAACTTTTGTTAAACCAGAAGTACTGGATTGTGGTTATGACATTTTTGTGGGATCATCCAAACTTGTCAGGTGTTTTTTTTTGGGTAATAAAATGTTACCCTTGTCCCTATTTGGTACGACTTGAAAGTTATTTGAAATTGTTACATGTTTTTTGCTGGCTGTGCAGTATATTTTAGTGTATGTTTGACTGAACAAGCGTGTGAGTTTTGCTCATTCAATTGGGCTTTCATGCTCAATTAATAATGTTTAGGAAAATACATGGTGAGTTATATTTAATGTGATTTGGTCCTAAAACTGGCGTTTGACAGAGGTAAGAATGGAAAAATGAACAGGGGTCATTTTGTTAGTGTTAGGTATGAGGTGGAAATTTTGTGCATTAGCTCTGCATTATTGTTTCTGCTTCATTTTTCATAAGTTCTTTGAAGTTTGAAGAAAAGTAATTTTGATGGCATGATAAATTTTTTTTTTTTTTTCACCACTACATTTTCAATTACTGGGTGCTTCATTTGCTGCAAGACTTGCTTCATTTGCTTCACACTCAATTTATCTTTTGTATGTCGCTCATTGATACCAGTGGCTTAGCCACGCTACCAGGGAGTAACAAATGAGCATGATGTTGCATTTTTTTTATGGCAATATGCTTACCCTGATACTTCTTAATTTCAAAGATCACATCATGTTGCACCTTCAGCCAGCACATGTTGCAGATGTCAAATGACATGTCAATCAAATTACTAATAATATCAAAACCTTGTTGAATGACATATTTTTGAAGTGCATCTCTAAAATGTCAACACACCCAAATAGCGTACATAGTTCAAAGTTAATGTATTGTCTATTGTTGTTTGTTGGGCTCAAAGTTAAAGTTGCAAGGTAACAATTTTCACCATAATCAAAACTCAACCATGTATCAATAACCATCAGATTAACACAATCAAAAGTAGCCATTGTTAGCAGATTTCAAGTTTTAGTTGATTAGGATAACAACTAACACTTAAAATCCACTAAAACTCGAAATCTGCTCACTACGGATTCTTAACATTTAGACTCCTTGATATGCATCCAACATAAGGGAACATGATGGAGAAGAAAAGCAGACTTGAAGTGGAAAATATAGGTGGTGATGGATCTGCAACAAGAGAAAGAAACAAGAAAAATGCAACTCTCGAAGGCATATAGTATATACACTTATTGAGCTTTAGGTTCAATTCGATCTCATCAATTTCAATCTCACTCGATATAAGAGGATAACACGAATTCCCACAGGAGACGATGAAGAATCTTTAACTTGGTTTGCATGCCCACAATAAAGTCAACACCAATGATATTTTAGATAATAATAATTTCCTCAATTCTCTTTACACGTAAAAGAAGATAGGAAGCATTCATGAACAAATCATAGCTATCGGTTATGGACATAGATGTGCCATTTATTTGAGTATGTAATTTGTCACTTTCCATATTATCATTAAAAAAAATTCTTTGAAGTGTACCCGCATAAATGCAATATGCAAAATTGAGAGAATCCAGTAATTAACTATGAAACAGATAACTCAACCAACAAACAAAAAATTTTCACCAGTTACCACCTCTGGGATTGAAATTTGGTCAACTAGGAGGTTCCAAGATTCTTATCTTTTCTTATCTTTCTGTTGCATGCAATTTTAGATGAATCAAACACCATTTAATATTGAGAAAATGAAAAGCAAAGTAAAATAGACTCCGACGTTAGAGCTTCCACGCTCTTTCGTTGGCAGGTTTTGAGGTCTTTCACATTTACTACAAAGTTGTGTTTAATGTTAACATGACAAATGACAAAACTAACAAATTTATTATACCGACTCCACTAAGGTCAATTCAATTGTCAAATACAATTAATGTAAATCCTAACATATCTCTCAAAAACCTTGCAATCCAAACGCGAATAACATTCAAACTCTTCCAAATTTAACAACAAAAATATAATACCACAAATATGCATGTTGTGAATATCTTTTTAACATAAGAAAAGAGTTCAATGCTTCACGGAATTAACAATCCATTGAATCCACTTCATTCATTATCCATAGAAAAGCACACATTGAGGAGAGTTCTAGCAAATTAGATTTTGACCCAATAAATTCACTAGCCAATGATGCAATAATAAGTACACTTAATTTCAACAATTCTTCCGATTTTCACACTTGACACTTCACACTGATATTCTTCTCCGGTACTACTCCGGACTCAATTATAAGTAAAAAAATATCCATATTTGGTGAATTCAAATATAAGCAAAATTCAATAAATTCAACTCTATTTAATGTCAGTGTTCCAAAAATACCCTTGATTAATTAATGTCCTTTTACTTTTCCAAGAGCAATGCACACTCCCAAAAATTAAATGTAGTGATTGTTATAAGTAAGTATAGTTTAATAATTGTAACTCACATTTTACATAAACCAAGATAATTAAACTAAATCAACCAAGTTCTTTAATAAGTATGAAGTTAGTTAATTTTACTTATAATTAAGTCTGGAGGGATTACCCGACAAGTTACTTACTAGTAACCTTAAATTCTCTCAAAAATCAATTCCCTCACGCAAAGATGATCAATTTAATTCAAAGGGTCCCATCACTCAGACTTTCAGTTCTATAAATTGGAGTCCTTTGGAGCCAAATATTTCTCATTGCAAAACAGAGTTTAATAGAAACTCATACTCATACACTATGGCCAAACCAATTACTGCTTTGCTGATTTTATCTCTTCTTGTTATGACAATTCTGAATGGTAGTGAGGCTGCAGGGAGAGGGATCCCAGGGAAAGATGATCATGATTATGATCTTCTTTACAAGCCTGAGCAACTTGGGTTGTTCCCATTTTTGCCTTTTTTCTGGCTTGGTCATTGGTGGTGGTTGCTCAAACAAGAACCACCCAAAAATGGTTATCCTGTTGGTCCTAAAGGTGATAACAAACCCTACCAAGGTTATCCCATACCTCATGGTCCGTGATTGAAGTTGGAACCTATATATGTGTCATACATATCACTCAGTGTGTGTCAAAGTGATATCTAATATTACTAAATAAATTGCATGGATTCAACTAGATGCATGTGTCCCATGCAGCTATAGGACTAGGATGTGTCATTTGTGTATTATGTGGTGCCATGTAATGGTTATATATGTGCTGGTTGAAATAAAATTTCATTAGTGTTAATTCTTGTGAGATGAGTGATATTTGAGTCATGGAGCATCACAATTATACATGCATCAAAACGTGTGTGTTGTTGTGTATATATAAGCCGAATGTGTGTGTATGTTGATTATCAAAAACGCACAAAGAGGTGTAAAAAACTAGTCATTAATTATTTTAATACAACCTCAAGTGAAACAAAATAATACTGAAGAAAAAGAAAAGATTATACTAACAAACTATGTGCTATATTGCTCAAATCTTCTATTAAGTGAGCCGGCCAATTGCTTGATCTAAAATATATAAAAAGTAGACTCAACATTTGAGTGTATAGTATTTGCATATACAGATTCTCTATATTTTTCAAAGTACTTAATCAACCCTTTTATTAGTTCTATAGCCACGTAAATATGCATTTCTTTTAATTTTATTTTTTCTTCTTGCAAACTTTGCTAACTTCATTAACCGCGGATAACAACTCAAACCAAATAATAGCCAGCAAAAACTCAAATTTCCCGATTCCCAAGTATATACAGGCTAGTATATTCCCACCCCCTAATCATAAGGCTTGTCAAGTTTTCTGCTTGAATTTTAAAAGACAATTGAACCCTCAAGTAAAAAATTTACCTATATAAATTTTTTATTTTAATATATACATTACTACATACATATACTAAGTAAAAAAAAATTGGTACCCATTAAAATCATGCTGGCCAACACTATTAATATATGTTGTTTTCTTCTTTATCATTCACATTTATGAGGTCGTGGTAGAATTGAAAGAAAGACGGATTAATATGATATGACAACCTTTTAAATTAATCAGAAAATATCGATATGCAGCAAAGTTTGCAAAACAAAAATTGCACCAAAATTGATAACAATAAAGGGCACCATAACTTTCAATGGTGTTTTGAATTGATGAATTAAAAAGAGAGAAATAATAATATAAAAAAAATGTTGCACGGTGTATTTATACATGTATTTGTTGTCCAAATATCAGCACTATTTGCAAAATAAC
This sequence comes from Sophora flavescens, assembly GCA_030762895.1. Taxonomy (NCBI): domain Eukaryota; kingdom Viridiplantae; phylum Streptophyta; class Magnoliopsida; order Fabales; family Fabaceae; genus Sophora; species Sophora flavescens. The sequence continues at coordinate 225,951,665 of CM061063.1, read as the reverse complement.
TCCAAGCATAGCTTTTAAAATGTGAATGGAATACATCCATTAATTATTTGAAAAAAAACTCCCCAAGTAACCATTTATTTAATGCGCGGCATTTGATAGAAATTTCATGCTTCATATAGCTGCTAAGGGTGAAACTAAAGTAATATATAAAAAAAATTCATTATCTTTTCCTAATTAAAACTGTGAAAAGTAAAACTAAAAGATGAAAAGTGGAGACACAAGTGGAATGAGAGATGCAAAACTGAAAATTGAATGAATCAGAAGCTGAGAATTGTGAGAAATTGCATATGTGGCAATCTAAGAGAGAGCTTAGAAGAGCTTACGTGATGACCGTATAACTCGTTCTTCATATTTTATATGATAAATAATAATAAATCAGCAATGTTTTTTGAACACTAGAGAATGAGGACACCATATACGGTGTTCCTTTTATTTTTTGATATATTTTCGAGATGTGTGTATACACAGATGATAAAAAGTAGAAGAGTGATAGAAAGAAACACATACGGTTCTAAATTTTGATATTCAAATAACACAACTCTAAATAATCAGATACATTGTATTTTCTATTATTTAGATTAAAAGAATGTTAATTACACATATTTATATACATGTTTATGTTTACACAATTAATTCATTCTGTAATTAATTAAGTTGATCTCACCCTCACCATCATTTCTTCTAAACCACATTATGATTCTGCCTCCTCACACTGATGTGAGGTTATGTGAATCTATATGATGTGCACAAAGTATTTTCTGAAAGAGAATGATGCCACCTTCGTACAAGAAACACAGAGTTTTTTATGGACTAATGCTCGTCCTAATTTTCAAACTTGAGTTTGTTCGATTTAGATTTCGGTGGAAGTAAATAGGAAAAAAAATGCTTCTCAATTTACTTTTACAGCAACAGAGAAGATTCTTAATAGCATTTTTTTTATGGCCTTTAATAACACTTCAAATTGTTATTTCGTTATACGTTCCCTCTCATCATTAAAGGTTCTAACTAAGTCATCTAAGATGAAGCGCTGAGTTAGGTGGACCCATGTTAACACTTCTTTAAGGCAACTTGAAAAGTCGATTGAATGTGTATTTAAAAAAATATTTTTTTTTATTATTATTTTCACCGGAATCTAAACCAAAGAATTTGCATTATGGGCTGGGACATACAATCCATAAATTCTAACGAAAATTCTTGTAAAGATGGGTGGTTGGCTCCTGAAATCGATTCTTGTCATAATCTAAACTTTTTGTTAAAAAAAAAAACTTGTCCTTCGAGTCAGCCAAGTCAAGACTTACGTGAATGGATCTAAAAAAGTGGTAATGATAACTAGACTTGGAAAATAACAACCAAATATGATAAGAGAAATACATGAACCTGATTAACAGAAGAAAAGTCTTCTCTTCCTCTCTAATCTATGTACTAAAACTTTCCTTGTTTCTAACTAAGTCTTCATATGCTGTTTACAAAGTCCATGCTTAGAATTCATAAACCTTTCCACTTTGAAGCAACCTGAAGGAGTCTCTGTCTCTAAGCACAACTTGCTGTTACCCTCCTCTTACTCCTTGATTCCTTGAACATGTACTTTGTCACTGATTTTCTCATGCAACCCATGTTCTTGCATGGCTTCATGGGTTTTCTCCATCTGGCCTTGTTAATTAGTAGCATTTTTTGCCATATGGGTGCATAACAAAGTCACAGTGTGTGAAAAAGGAGATAGTTCCAAAGTGAACTTGAAGAACACTATGCATACCAAGGCATTGTTTTCTTCTATGGGTGTTTCTGTTTTTAATCTAGTCCTGTTTCTGTTTGATTATTATATTGGATTGGAAATGGTTGGTCTTATGAAAAACTAGTGACCCTTTTGGGTTTAGCTGTTAGTACACTTTCTTGGGGTGCAGTTTGTGTTTACATGCATACTGGATTCATCAGTTCAGGTGAAAGGAAGCTACCATTGTTCTTTAGAGTTTGGTGTGGCTGCTACTTCTCTTTTTCCATTTATTGCTTCATAGTGGACATTATTCTCTTTGGACAACAAGTTTTATCACCAATTCAATACTTGGTTTCTGATTTGGTTTCTATAAAAGTGGGTTTGTTCTTTTGTTACATTGGGATATTTGTCCAAAATGATTGTGAAGATAACATTCTTGATGATCCTAGCTCTTTTAGATGGTAACCAAAATATTAGTAACTTGTCAACCAAAGGGTCTGAAACTGTTACTCCTTACTCAACTGCTGGAATTTTTAGCATTCTTACCTTCTCTTGGATGGGTCCTCTAATTACTGTTGGCAATAAGAAAACCTTAGGCCTTGAAGATGTTCCTCAACTCACTAGCAGTGTTTTCCAACTTTTAGGAATAAGCTAGAGGTAGATTGTGGTACAATTAGCAGAGTGACCACACTTAAGCTGATGAAGTTGTTAACTTTTTCATCATATAAAGAGATTCTTTTGTCAGCTATTTAAGAATCTTTATACACTACCATTTGTTATGTTGGTCCATATCTCATTGACACTTTTGTTCAATACCTTAATGGACAAAGGGAATTCAAGAGTAAGGGCTATCTTTTGGAGTCATTGTTTTTTGTTGCAAAGCTTATAGAGTGCTGTTAGACCCCCTATTAAGAAAGTATATGAAAGGAGGAGGCCGAGCAAAAGCTATTAGGCCAGCCTAAGATTAGTTGGTTAGTACCAAGGTAGAAAATTAGGAAGATAAATAGAGAGCAGAGGGGGGAGAATTAGTTAGGAAGTTAGTTGGAACTAGAACCAAAGGGAAAGGCCAAGATATTGAATCTTGGAGGGAACACTCTTGTATTTTTCATTTTTCTACTACTCTCATTAGTTTGTTGTTACTTCTCTGATTTGGGAACATTTTCCCCAGAGAAATTCTTTCTATACTGCAATAAAATTCATCAAGAATCCCTAATTGTTGAACCAGTTCTATCAACTGGTATCAAAGCTCTTAGATCTTGGGGAAAGATTCATGGTTTCGACGAGAGGAATGGAGACCAGAGTGGAGTTTCTCGAGAGCGGGTATGAGACGATCATGGAGATCGACGCGCGAAGAACTGCAAGAACTGAGAAGAGTCGTTGATGAAGAACGACTTGAGAGAATCGAAACAAGAAGGCAACTCGGAGAACTTCTCGAGACAGTGCGCGGATTGACAAGTCGCAGCGCTAGGGAAGGAAACGGAGGAGGATCCGCCAACGAATCTCAGATCCGAGATGAAAGATGGAGGAAACTAGAAGTGCCAGTCTTCGATGGCAGTGATGCGTATGGGTGGGCGAATCGGGTGGAACGTTATTTTGAGTTGAAGGGATTGAGTAACGAAGAGAAGCTACAAGCTGTGATGGTGGCTATGGAAGGTAAGGCTTTGACTTGGTATCAGTGGTGGGAATATTGCGCCCAGAACCCTACATGGCAACAGTTTCGCTCCGATGTGATTCGAAGATTCCAGCCATCGATGATACATAGTCCTTTTGAACTATTGTTGAGTCTCAAACAGACCGGGACAGTCGAAGAATATAGGGAACAGTTTGAGCTGTATGCGGGACCGCTTATGAAAGAAGCTCAACCCGATTACTTGAAGGGGATCTTTCTTAATGGACTCAAAGAGGTGATTAGGGCTGAATTGAAGCTGCACAGGGCAGACACTATAGCGGAATTAATGGATTTTGCCCAGAGTATTGATGAAAAAAACTTGCTGATGAATAGAGGGAGTCAATCGGTACCAAGAAGTGGGGCTACAGCAAGAAATGCAAGCAGTACCAGGATGATCACATGGGAACCAGGGAACAAGAACCAAACTCAACCTGCATCAGTGATAGGGAGTTCAGGGAATGATTCCAATAATCTGAAATCTACAGGATCTTTCAAAGGAAGGAATTTTCAAAGATTGAGTGAGGCAGAACTCCAAGAAAGATCAAGAAGAGGTCTTTGTTTCAGATGTGATGAGAAATGGGGCCCAGGCCACACCTGTGGTAACAAACAATTACAGATTCTGATCTTGGACGAAGAAGAAGATGATAATAAAACAGAAGAAACAGAGGAAGAATTGGTGATGAAACAGTTGCAGTTATCCTTGTATAGTATTACGGGATTGACCTCCAAGAAATCAATCAAGATGCTGGGCATCCTAGCTGGTAGACAGGTGACAGTTTTGGTGGATTGTGGAGCCTCTCATAACTTCATCTCTGCCACCACAGTAAAAGACTGTGATTTACAGGTATCACCAACCCCTCAATACTCAGTAGAAGTAGGGGATGGAAGGAAAATTATGTGTAAAGGCATGTGTACACAGTTAGTGCTTTTAATACAAGGGTTAGAAATCCAGCAAGATTTTTTTGTTTTCGAATTGGGGGGAGTTGATGTAGTGCTTGGTATGGAATGGTTATCTAGCCTTGGTGAGATTAGGGCTAACTTCAAAGAACTTTCACTCAAGATCCCCACCAAGGAAGGTATAAGGTTGTTGAAGGGAGAACCTGCACTAACCAGAACTAAGGCTTCTTTTAAATCAATTCTCAAGGTCATGGCTGATCAAGGAGAGGGTTTCCTTCTAGACTATCATAGTATGCAAACTGAGGCAGAACAGGAGCACTATATTCCTCAGTGGCTGGTTTCAGTCCTTGATGAATATGCTGAGGTATTTCAGGAACCACAAGGTTTACCTCCACCTAGGCACCAAGACCATGCCATAGTTCTGAAAGGGGGATCCAATATTCCCAATCTCAGGCCTTATAGGTACCCCCACTACCAGAAAAATGAAATTGAAAAGTTGGTAGATGATATGTTGAGTTTAGGAATCATTAGGCCGAGTGTGAGCCCTTACTCGAGTCCGATTATTTTGGTTAAGAAGAAGGATGGGGGATGGCGTTTCTGTGTAGATTACCGAGCTCTTAACAAAATCACCATTCCGGACAAGTTCCCTATACCGATTATTGATGAGTTGTTGGACGAACTAGGGGGAGCAGTGGTATTTTCTAAGCTGGACCTTCGATCCGGCTATCACCAGATTCGCATGAGGGAAGAAGACATTCCAAAAACGGCATTCCGGACCCATGAGGGGCACTATGAGTTTGTAGTCATGCCCTTCGGCTTGACTAATGCACCATCAACGTTCCAATCTCTTATGAATGAGATGCTGAAACCGTATTTGAGAAAGTTCAGCTTAGTATTCTTTGATGATATCCTAGTGTATAGCAAAACTGAAGAGGATCACAAGAGACACTTGCAGGCCGTGCTAGCTCTTCTTAAAGAACACCAATTATTTGCAAATAAGAAGAAATGACACTTTGGACAGCAGCAGCTGGAGTATCTAGGAAACATTATCTCAGCTAAGGGTAGCTGCAGACCCCAAGAAGTTGGATGTAATGTTAGATTGGCCAGTTCCCAAAGACCTTAAGGCACTTAGAGGTTTTTTGGGTCTTACTGGGTATTACAGAAGGTTTGTTAGAGACTATGGTAAGCTGGCCAGACCTTTGACTCAGTTGTTAAAGAAAGATAATTTTCTTTGGTCTATAGAGGCTCAAGGTGCATTCGATAAATTGAAAGCTTTGATGGCTGACTTTCCAGTTTTGACAATTCCGGATTTCTCTAAAATTTTCACCATTGAGACAGATGCATCGAATAAGGGTCTTGGAGCAGTTCTTCTCCAAGAGGGAAGACCCGTGGCTTTCCTTAGCCAAGCTTTATCCGAGAGAGCTCAAGCAAGATCAGTATACGAACGCGAGTTAATGGCCATTGTGATGGCAGTGCAGAAATGGAGGCATTATCTTTTGGGCAGGCATTTTGTCATTGTTACTGACCATAAAAGCTTAAAATTCCTCACAGATCAACGAGTTTTGGGATAGGAGCAATTCAAGTGGACATCCAAATTAATGGGCTTTGATTTCGAGATTCAATATAGGCCCGGATCAGAGAATAATGCAGCAGATGCCCTTTCCAGGAAAATGACTTTTGCTGCCCTGTCCACTGTCCAATTTTCAGAATTGGAAGAATGGGAAGAAGAAGTCAAGCAAGATCCTAAACTGCAGAGCATCATTCAAGACTTAATCCAAGACTCACACTCTCATCCTGGTTATTCCTTTCAGAACAGAAAACTACTCTATAAAGGGAAGCTAGTACTACCAAAATCTTCTTCCAAGATTCCTATTTTACTAAAAGAATTCCACAGCTCAGCAGTAGGAGGGCACTCAGGATTTTTTAGATCCTATAAACGCATCGCTGGACTGGTTTATTGGGAGGGAATGAAACGAGATATTCGGCAATTTGTGACTTCATGTGAAATATGCCAGTTAAATAAATATCAAACATTGTCACCAGCAGGTTTGCTCCAACCTCTACCTATTCCCACTCAAGTTTGGGCTGATGTGTCCATGGACTTTGTGGAAGGACTCCCTAAGGTACAAGGGAAGGATGTTATTCTAGTGGTGGTAGATCGGCTCACAAAATATGCTCATTTTATCCCTCTTAGCCATCCATTCACTGCCAAGGATGTGGCAAAAGTTTTCATTGCTGAAGTGGTGAAGTTGCATGGATTTCCTTCTACCATTGTATCCGATAGAGACAAGATTTTCCTGAGTCATTTCTGGAAGGAGCTATTTCGGTTAGCTGGCATTAAACTCAAATTCAGTTATGCATATCATCCTCAAACCGATGGGCAGATTGAAGTTGTAAATCATTGTTTGGAAACCTACTTGCGCTGCCTTACAGGTTCTAAGCCGAAACAATGGCCCCGTTGGTTGAGTTGGGCAGAATTCTGGTTCAACACCAACTATAACAGCTCCACCAAATTAAATCCTTTCAAAGCCCTGTATGGAATAGAGCCCCCCCCCCCCCCCCCCCACCTCCTTAAAGGTACCACCATTCCATCTTCAATTGAGGAAGTGAATAGCATGACTGAGGCTCGTGATCAATTGTTGCATGATCTAAAAACCAATTTACTGAAGGCCCAAGCACAGATGAAACAGTATGCTGATCAGTCTCGCAGACCAATCAATCTAGCAGTGGGAGATTGGGTTTATTTGAAACTGCAGCCCTACCGCTTAAAATCTCTTGCAAAGAAAAGGAATGAGAAGTTGATCCCTCGCTACTATGGTCCCTATCAAATCAGTAAACAGATTGGTTCGGTTGCTTTTCAGTTATCACTCCCTGCTGAGTGCAGAATCCACCCTGTTTTTCATGCATCATTGTTGAAGAAAGCCCTTTCTCCTTCGATCACACCTCAACCTCTTCCAAAAATGCTCTCTGAAGAGCTGGAACTTCAGGTTTTTCCAGCTGCAGTCCAAGCCATCCGAAACAACAACTCTGGTGCAGCTGAGGTTTTGATACAATGGCAGGATCTTCCTGACTTTGAGGCTACTTGGGAACCTTATGAAACAATTGCAACCCAGTTTCCCTCTTTTCACCTTGAGGACAAGGTGGATCTTTTGGGGGGGAGTATTGTTAGACCCCCTATTAAGAAAGTATAAGAAGGAGGAGGCCGAAACAGGAAAAAGCTATTGGGCCAGCCTCAGATTAGTTGGTTAGTACCAAGGTAGAAAATTAGGAAGATAAATAGAGAGCAGAGGGGGGAGAATTAGTTAGGAAGTTAGTTGGAACTAGAACCAAAGGGAAAGGCCGAGATATTGAATCTTGGAGGGAACACTCTTGTATTTTTCATTTTTCTACTACTCTCATTAATTTGTTGTTACTTCTCTGATTTGGGAACATTTTCCCCAGAGAAATTCTTTCTATACTGCAATAAAATTCATCAAGAATCCCTAATTGTTGAACCAGTTCTATCAAGTGCCTTTCACAAGGGCACTCAATCTTCAGGTTTTATAAATTTGGAATTAAGATCCGTACACTGCTGGTGACAATCATCTTTAACAAAGGTTTGACCTTTCCATGCATGTCAACCAAAGAAGGGTCACACTGCTGGTGAATCAATCAATTTGATGGCTGTGGATACCGAAAGAGTTGGTGACTTAAGTTGGCACATGATCGCTTAAGTTGTTGGCACATGAAGTTTTCTAAGGGTAGTTCTGATAAAGCAATAGAAGTGGTTGATGCAATAATAAGTAAACTTAATTTCTACAATTATTCCAATTTTCACACTTGACACTGACACTAATATTCACACTAATATTCTTCTATGGTACCCCACAAAGTTACGTACTAGTAACCTTAAATTCTCTTGAAAATCAATTTCCTCACGCAAAGATCAATTTAATTCAAAGGGTCCCATCACTCAGACTTTTAGTTCTATAAATTGGAGTCCTTTGGAGCCAAATATTTCACATTGCAAAACAAAGTTTAAGAGAAACTAATACTCATACACAATGGCCAAACCAATCACTGCTTTGCTGATTTTATCTCTTCTTGTTATGACAATTCTGAATGGTAGTGAGGCTTCAGGAAGAGGGATCTCAGGGAAAGATGATCATGATTATGATCTTCTTTACAAGCCTGAGCAACTTGGGTTGTTCCCATTTTTGCCTTTTTTTCATCTTTTCTGGCTTGGTCAATGGTGGTGGTTGCTCAAACAAGAACCACCCAAAAATGGTTACCCTGTTGGTCCTAAAGGTGATAACAAAGGTTATCCCATACCTCATGGTCCGTGATTGAAGTTGGAACCAATATATGTGTCATACATATCACTCAGTGTGTGTCAAAGTGATATCTAATATTACTAAATAAATTGCATGGATTCAGCTAGATGCATGTGTCCCATGCAGCTATAGTACTAGGATGTGTCATTTATGTGTGCCATGTAATCATATAACTATACAATTGAAGGTCACCTTTTTGGCAATTTTTTACAGGTGTCAACTTCTTAGCAATGGTTAGAAAAGTCAGCTTCAAATTGTTGCCAATTTTGGAAATTTTGGAAATTGTGATCATCTGCAATGTCATTTGGCTTGGGTCTGGAACGTTTTGGGCTTTTCTTTTCATTTGCTCGGTACGAGGCCCATTTGCTGGGTATTCAAATTCAAAATCCAAAATTTCAATTAAAAGCCCGCATCTGCAAGATTGACATGGGTAACCGGGATAATAAATGCTGTGTCATTTCAGAAATCCATTATAACACATTTCGGTGCTCTCACGCCGCGTTTTTCGTTTCTCTTCTTTCCATCTTCCTCTGCAACTGCTGCTCACGGATACATGTTATATGGTCTCTTTCTTTCATCTCGGTGTCTTGCGGATTGGTCAATATCAGACCATTGAGAGCAGCGTGCCGCCTGACACTGTGGAGCGTCACATGGATCGCGCCGCCTGCGACTGTGGATCGCCCGGGTTAGGGTTTGGCAAACATTTCAAATTTTTTAGTTTAGGGTTTTCAAATTTGGTGGTTTTCTTAAATTGGTGGTTTTTTGTTTTTGAATCCTCTTCCAATCCTCTATATAATTAACGCTGGTTTGCATGTAATGAAATCCTGCTCAACCTAACGAAAAACCAACTGCTTCCTTTATAATTAGGATCTAACATGTCTATCAACACTAAACCTAACTCTGAGATATCTACCAAGTTTAACTCAATCACCGACATCTCTCCTAAGAAGGAGAGTTGGGTCATACTTGCTAGGGTCATACGCCTGTGGGTGGTATCTGATTACAGTAAGCAGAAGCTACCATTATTCATGGAGATGGTGTTGATGGATGACAAGGTTGTTGTTACATATTTTTAACGTTTGCAATATTATACTGTATTTATTTATTTGTCATTATTTGGTTTTGTTTTGGTTTTTTTTTTCCCTACTTATTTGTTCTACTTATTTTGTATTTTCACAGGGTGAAAAGATACATGCTTCTGTGAGGAAGACTTTGATTTACAAGTTTCGGATGGATTTGCGTGAGGGTTGTGTTTATTCGTTTCAGTATTTTGGAATTGCTGCTAATAGTGGAAATTACAGGACCTGCCACCATCCTTACAAGCTTAATTTCCAGTTTACAACTAAGGTTGGATTGGTGGATAAAAGTATTGTTGGTTTCAGTATCTATGAATTTGTTCCTATTTCGGTGGTTACTAGAGGTGGCTATGATTCTGATTTTTTAGTGGGTATGCTTTTTAAATGTTTATATTATTTTTTTATTTAATTATTTATTTATTTATTCTTTATTCTTTATATTTTTTATGCTTAAAATTGTTTTATTTTTTTGTGTTTGATTTTGTGGAAGATGTTATGGGAATGATGACTGGTGTTGGAACTGAGAGGGAATATGAAAGGAATGGCACAAAGACCAAGCTGAATGTAATTGCTCTTGAGGCTGATGGGTAACCCTTATTTGAACTGCTTGATATTCACCTGTAGTTTTTGTGGTTTGTGCTATGCGCCTTTTATTTACACTCACCAAGTTATACCTTATTTATTTTTATAGTCACAAGATTCAATGTACCCTCTTTGGTGATTATGTTGATGAACTTAACAAATTCCTTGCTGCTGGACAAGTGCAAAATGTTGTGGTCATTGTTCAACTTGCCAAAGTGAAGACCTTCCAAGGTTTCCATCTAATCTTTTTAAACACATTAGTTAGAGTGATATGTCATATGTTTTCTGATTTCTGCTTATTTTACTGATTACTGATGTTTATATTTCTATTTCCATTTTCATTTTCAACTCTCAAAATATATTAAGATCGTATTCACATTCAAAATTGCTTGGGCTGTACCAAGATAATCTACAATCCAGTGTGTGGTGAGGTTGTTCGTTTTAAACAGAGGTTGTTTCACTTTTACCTTAAAAACTTAACTACACTCTGTCACATGTTTTTTTTTTATTCTTTATAAATTATAAATATACTTCTTAAAATTATAATTAAATGTTAATGTTAATGTTTTTCAGGATGACTGATAACATGGATTCTCCAAGCCAAGGATTGAGTCAGCTTACTGATAGTGCCCCAGTTGGAATTTATGAAGATTTCCTTCAGATGACACCAAGAAAAACTATTGAACAACTAAAATATTGTAATGAGGTTTGGCACGAACATTCCAACTGATGTTATTATTCTTATTTTTATTATTGTTATTATCAATTTTCAGTTAATCTGACTTAAATGGGGTATCGTTAAAATTACTCCCATTTCTGATGCAGGAAAGTGCTTATGTTGTTTTTGCCACTGTGAAACACATTATAGATGATGAGGATTGGTGGTATACATCCTGTATTTGCAATAAGGCTGTTTATCCTGACTCCAAGATGTTTTTCTGTGAGAAGTGCAATAAGCATGTGATGAAGGTTGTTCCAAGGTAAAACTCTCCACTCTAAATTTAAGTCAGTTTATATTAAATATAAATGCCCATCTTGGATTTAAATTTTTACATGACTCTATATATCTATCATGGTAGATTTCGAATCAAGGTTCGTGTAATTGATAACACAGATTCTGCCACATTTGTCATCTTTGACCGTGATGCTACCCTCCTTTTCAATAATAAATCTGCTGCAGACATGTTTGAAGCACATGATAAGGTTCATATCTTATATTTATTTATTGATTAGTGTTTTGTCCTATATCTCATATCTGAAATGTGTGTGTAGAGTGCTGAACCTGGATCCTTTCCTAATGAAATTTCTGGCTTGGTTGAAAAGAGCTTTCTTTTTAAAGTGGAGTTTAAGAATAGTTCTAGCTCTAAGTTTGAGCAGTCATTCCGGGTTAAGAAGATTTGTAGTGACCCTGCAATCATCGTCAAATTCAATGAGTTCGTTCAAAATTCACCAGTGAGTCCATCCATAACGTTCCATGCTCTATATTATATTTAGTTTTGACACTTTATTGTTATGTTTTGCATACCTAAATCTTCTGTTATTCTATATTAGGATATTCATTCTGAAGGGCGGTTTTTGGGTAAAGGAAAGGAGATAATGGCTGAGAGTTCTATTGGTATTGCACAGGTATGATGAACATTCATATGAAGTTATCTTATTAATTTTAAGTTTTATTTATTCTTGAACTAAACGTTGGTTTTACTAAATCTAACAGGATTTGATGCCCAAATTCTCATTTGAAATTGCTGAAAAAGACTCTCAGTTTGATGGACTGGTTGGTTGTGATTTGTCCAACGATTCAACTGAAATATCCCCTACTTTGAAGAGGTCTTATGCAACTCAAGAAAGCCAAGCAGAGGTTGTTCAGGTTCCAGAGCTGGAACTTCCACTTAAAATGTTGAAGAAGAATATCAAAATTGAGAAGGAGTAGTTAAATAGGGCCTTCTTATGCCATCCAGTGCTTATATGTATATTTTGAGCAGTTTTCATGGGGATGTCTAGATGGGATTTGTTAGATTTGTAATAGGATGTTCCTTATGACAATGGCAATATAGTCCATGTCATAAATTTTTGTTTAGTGAATGGAACCAATTACTTTTTACTTTCAACCATAACATTTTGGACATAACGATTCTTCTTAAACTTTATGCTTCTTTCCTTGATTCAGTAATGCTTATGTTACATATTTTATGCATTTAATCAATGAATATATTTTTTACTTCAATAGATTTCAATTAAATCAACTGTAAAATTCAACTACCCAGATTAATGCATAAAACTTGATCCATATACGTAACACTAATATCCACTTTGATCCATATACGTGAATAGTTATCAATTTGATCTTTATACGTGACATACATTTTCACTTTGCCTCTCACCGCTAATTGGTCCTTATATCACAGAAGTTCTTATTCCACATGTTTGGCACAACTTATTAAAATAACTTATGGCATTTCATATGTTGCTTTTAACTTATTCTCTTAAGTTAGGAAAACTAGCTTATGGAAATTGGAAAAGCGCCCAGCGCTGGAAACTGGCGCCCAACGCTGGCATACGAGCGAGCAGCGCCACGAAATCGGCGCCAGCGATGGCAGGCAGATTAGCAGCGGCGCCAATCTGGGAAGTGATTACCAACCTAGCGCTGAGCGTTTTCATCTTTCGAGATTCACCCCGAGAACATTGGCTCGCCTCGCGAGTGTGGAAACCAGAAGCCAGCGCCCAGCGCTGGTGATATAGCGCCCAGCGCTGGTGAAAAAAATTAAGCGTTTTCATCTTTGTTTTAAAAAAAATAAAAAAAACCAATAAATCAAATTATTTGGTTTTTTTTGAAGCAATCAAATTGTTTGTTAAAATTACATTTTTTTTGTAATTTTATACAAAAAATGTCCATAATCACTTAATTTTGTAGACACCAAAATGTGTGTCACGTATAGAGACCAAATTTAGAACTTTTTGTGTATATGTATCAAATTGAACATCAGTGTCACGTGTAACAATCAAAAAATTACTTTACCAAAAAATCTATTATACCTCTTCCCAAGATTATCTTTTGATGCATAGGAAATTGACTCGATAACATTGATCAATACACCTAAAACAAATAAATTACAGCTAAGGCAGCAACTGTAGACATATAGGGAGACACTGCAGTCACATGCTTGGAGCCAACTCAACCCATTTCCACACATTCCTCTGCAACTTTTTTCACTGCATGGACGTCTCTCTTGGTAACACTAATTCCACCCATTTCCACACTGTAGTCACATTCTTGCAACACTAATTCCATCCAGCCGTATGGATCCTATGTACTATAAGAAGATTGCAAGAATGAGGCGGAAGATGATCATTCAAGATAAGTCAGTCAACAAACGTGCTACATATATCGGTATAACGCATCTATAACCATTTTTAACTCCATTTGGTATCCAACTTTCTCATTTTTACCTCCATTTGGTATCCAACTCCATCTTTACAATCTTTATTAAATCACAAATCACAAAACACATACAGATGAGAATATACAGCCAAGGAATTTGCTACATAGTGGTTCAAAGTCATATGAAAATAAACAAACACCAAGCAGAACGCCATTGTCAGCTTTATCTCTCGGTATGTAATTTATCTCTCTATATATCAATATCTATATATACAAATTAAGGGACTTATACAAAATACGGATTGAATCCCATATCTGTTGAAACAGGAACTTTGCCAAAACACAATGTTGCAGGAGGTTGTAACTCCATCTTGAATGTTACAAGAACAGACAATAGTAAAAAACGAAGTAACTATGATGCATGTACTCCATCTCCTCTTTCCGAAGTTATTAACACTACAAATTCGAAGTCAAAAGCGATGAAGAAAACTATTGTATCAGTCACACCCCTATATGCAGGTATATATATATATATATTTATATCTATATATAGATATATCTATATATATATATATAGTCTTATGGTTTGAGCTATTTTTTTATTTCTATGTGACTAATGTAGGTCTTATTAATCACAACTTTTTGAACCCGTTTAGATAATGTTGCACTTGGTGATGCTTTAGGAACTTCAAACTCAAGCTCAATTTGGAATTGATCAGCTGTTGATTTATCTACTAACTTATCAGAGGTAGTCAATACTTTGCCTCATTATATCCATGGAAAATCTGTCAAACAATCAGCCAATGTTCTACACTCTCTTGGTAGAACTAGATTGAATTTCGAAACAGAAATGAAGGAATCACCCAATACAAATAGTTATCAAACTTCATGTAAGTTTATGAACTTATTATTATATATTACTACCTACACAGTATAATTTAATTATCAAGTTTACATTCCTTACGTTTACTTTCAGTCAATTTGGCTGAGGATGATACAACGTCTGCGTTTCATTCTGATCTATATTCAAATGCTGAAACTGAAGGTGCCAATTATAATCACATGTTATCATTTAGATTTCTGACATTTTATAATCATCTTGCTAATATCATGTGTCATTACTGTGCTGCAGTTTTTGTCAATTTTGGACAACCTTCAATTCAATGTCAATACTCAGAGTGCTGATGTATGGTTTGAAGAGAGATGTGAAAAGGCTAGGAAGCTCAAGCAACCAGATTTCTCAATCTGCCGCTTAAAGGGTGTTGTACAACTTCCTTTTTGAACAAACCTCCGAATTACTTGTTCAACCTAATACATGGTATAGATAATAGAAGTAATCATTTCAAAGAAAATATCAGAGCATACAATAGCATGTTTTCATTTACTTCATTGGGTGGTAAAGTACACAATTCCATCAATAATGGAGGTGGTCCTCCTCGGTTTATAATGAGCGGTCAAAATTACCATCGAATAGGGAGTCTATTGCCAAAAGTTGGAGCTGTTCCAAAGTTTGCACAACTATATGTCTATGATACGCAGAATGAATTGGAAAATAGACTTCGTCATTTTGGGTATGTCTCAATATGTTAGTCAGCATATATAATTTCAACGCATCTTTATATCTTATCATTCTCATATATCCTTACAGGTCCAAAAACGATTTGCAAGTATTTGATAAATTATTGGTTGAAGAGCTAACTAAAATGATTGATAAGTGGAATGAACTTGCAAAGTCATTTAGAAGAGTCAGAAATGTTATAGATAGGGATGGAACGACAAATGTTAGTTTGCGATTATTGAGACATAGATCAAAGGATGCCAGGTTGTACAATCTTCCCACATCAGATGAGCTGGCAATGTTGATAGTTGGTGACTTGAGTAGCATGGATGTTGGAAGAGATATTATTGTCAGGAATATCTCAGGTTATTTTGAGAGGCTTCATGAAACTCATACCTCCTTCATTCCATTGCAATATCCATTATTATTTCCTTATGGAGAAGATGGTTATAAAGAAGACATCCCAACTCGAGATGCTGAACATGAATGTAACACCCGTAAAAGAATTCGTGTTACATTCGTGGAGTGGATTGCTTTCCGAATTCAAGAAAGGGATTGTGAATTTGGTAATATTGTCAATGCACGAAGATCTGTTTCAACAATTTTTGGTGGATTGTTTCACAATGATAGAAGCACAACGCCTATCCTTCATAAGACACAATCAAAAGACAATAAGGTGTGAAGTTCTCAATGGGTTACAGGAAGCGCTTGCCGAGGAGAAAGTGATCCTTCTTCAATTGGAAAACGTATAATATTGCCGGCTTCTTTTACTTGGTGGTATGAGATACATGTTCAATAACTGCCAAGATGCCATGGCTATTTGTAGGAAATTTGGATATCCAGACCTATTTGTTACAATTACGTGTAACACAAATTGGCCTGAAATTAAGGATTTTGTTTTTGAAAGGGGATTAACAGCAAGTGACAGACCTGATATTGTCTGTAGAGTGTTCAAGATGAAACTTGATGAAATGATGACAGATTTCAAGAAGAGAGAGATATTTGGAACGGTTAATGCAGGTAAGTACTCAATTTACTTATCTTTAATATCTATTCCATTCAGATTACTTTATTCATGCTTCTAATCATTATTTAAATTACATTAGGGATGTATACTGTTGAGTTTCAAAAACGCGGGCTTCCACATGCACATATATTATTGTGGCTGGCTGGTGACAATAGACTGAGGAATGGAACTGATATTGACAAAGTTATATCTGCTGAATTGCCTGACCCGAATTTGTATCCAAGATTGGCTGCTGCAGTTCATAAATATATGATACATGGTCCATGTGGAGTTGCAAACATGAAATCACCTTGCAAGCACAAAGAAAATGCTCAAAGTACTATCCAAAGAAATTCCAAGATTCAACAACAATTGATGAGGATGGCTACCCATGCTACATGCGTAGAGATTCTGGAATCTTTGTGGAGAAAAACGGAATAAAGATGGATAACAAGAGTGTTGTTCCTTATAGTCCTATTCTGTTGATGAGGTATCAAGGACATGTCAACACTGAGTCTTGCAATAAGTCTAATTCAATCAAATATTTGTTTAAATACGTGAACAAGGGTCCTGATCGAGCTACAATTGAGATAGTCGGTGATGCTCAAACTTCTGACAAGCCAACTGTTATCGACGAGATTAAACGATATTATGATTGCAGGTATTTATCACCATGTGAGGCAGCTTGGAGGATTTTTGCCTTCGATATTCATGAAAGGTGGCCACCAGTTCAAAGATTAACATTCCACCTTCTAAATGAACAATCTGTGATTTTTAATGATGACGATTAGACCGATACAGTTGTTAGCAACAACCAAAATCTTGACACCATGTTTATGGCTTGGTTTGAGGCTAATCAGATTTATCATGAGGGCAGGGATTTAACTTATGCAGAATTCCCAACCAAATTCGTATATCTGAGTAAAATTAGAAAGTGGCAACCAAGAAAGCAAGGTTTTTCTATTGGCAGGCTTACTTATGTGCCAGTTGGGATAGGGGAATTGTACTACATGAGAATATTGTTGACAATTCAAAGAGGTTGTGTTGACTATGAAAGTATTAGGACAGTCAATGGCAAAACATACAACAATTTCCACGATGCATGTTATGCTTTGGGTTTACTAACAGATGACAAGGAGTTCATTGATGCAATTAATGAGGCCAGTCAAACAGCTTCAGGATATCAGTTGAGGAAGTTATTTGTTACATTATTGGTCATGAACACGATGTCTAAGCCAGATGTTGTTTGGGAGTCAACATGGGAATTGTTATCAGATGGAATTATCTATCACAGGAAGAAGGTTTTGAAATTTCCAGGTATATCTTATTTCTTTTACCAATTAATGCACTTTGTTTCAAGGTCCTAACTATTCTATACACACATTATTTTAGGTCTTCAGATTACAAATGATGAATTGAAGAACCTCTGCCTAATAGAATTGGATAAATTGCTAATATCCAACGGAAGATCTCTGAAAGACTTCAGTTGTCTCCCGACTCCACAATATTCAGATAGGTTACATTTTGAAAACAAGTTTATTGTGGATCAGTTGAACTATAATCGAGTTCAACAGACTCATACATGAATCCCTTTTGCAATTACTCACAGAAGAACAACTCAGTGTCTATGATGAAATAATGGCTTCAGTCTTATCTCAGAGTGGAGGATTCTTCTTTTTATATGGATATGGTGGAACTGGTAAAACCTTCCTCTGGACAACTTTGTCTGCTGCCCTTAGATCAGAGGGAATGATTGTCCTCAACGTTGCTTCAAGCGGTATTGCTTCCCTGTTGCTTCCTGGAGGAAGAACTGCACATTCCACGTTTTGTATTCCATTAGTTATCAACGAGGAGTCAACGTGCAACATTAGTCATGGTAGTCCTCGTGCAAAATTGCTGATAGAAACAAGCTTAATAATCTGGGATGAAGCTCCAATGATGAATCGATTTTGTTTTGAGGCCTTTGATCGCACAATGAGGGATCTAATGAGATTTGAACATGGATATCACAATGACAAACCCTTCGGTGGAAAAGTGGTAGTTTTAGGAGGTGATTTTAGGCAGATATTGCCTGTTGTTCGAAGAGGAACAAGAAAGGACATAATTGATGCATCAATCAATTCCTCTGAAATATGGAAAACTTGCAAGGTCTTGAAACTCACAAAAAACATGAGGTTAACTACAACCAACAATGACCAATCTGTTAATGAAATAAAAGAATTTGCTGATTGGATCCTTCAGATAGGAGATGGTGACATGGATTCAGATGAGTATGGTCAGGGTAACATTGACATACCAAAAGATTTGGTAATTCCTAAATGTGATAACCCTTTACTTTCATTGGTTGAATTTGTATATCCTGTTATAGTAGAAAATATGAAGAAAAATAATTTTTTTGAAGAAAGAGCAATTCTAGCTCCAACTATAGATTCTATGCAGCAGGTTAATGACTTTGTTCTATCATTACTACCTGGAGATCAAAAGGACTATTATAGTTCTGACACACCATGCAAGTCTGATCAAGATGATGACATTCAGGGTGATTGGTTTACCTCTGAATTTCTGAATGATATCAAATGTTCTGGGATTCCAAATCATAGGTTGACTCTAAAAATTGGAGTACCTGTTATGCTTCTTAGAAATATTGATCAATCAAGTGGCCTGTGCAATGGAACAAGGCTTCAGGTTAATGATTTGGGAACTAATATAATAACAGCAACTATAATGAGTGGCAAGAATACTGGGGAGAGAATTCTAATTCCAAGAATGGATATGGTACCTTCCGATCCTGGAGTTCCGTTCAAATTTCAGAGAAGGTAATTTCCCATATCTTTATGTTTTTCTATGACAATAAACAAAAGTCAAGGACAATCACTTTCCAGAGTAGGATTGTATCTTTCGCGACCGGTGTTTACACACGGTCAGCTGTATGTTGCAATCTCAAGAGTAAAATCAAAAAAGGGACTGAAGGTTTTGATTTTAAATGAAGATGGAAGTGTATGCACATCAACAAAAAATGTGGTTTTCAAAGAAGTTTTTGAGAACCTGTAGCAGAGTCAGTATATCAGGTTCATGTTTTTTGGCCGATCATCCAACTTTAATTCATTACTCTAGGAAGGATTGATTACGATTTCTATTATAGTTTGTTATATAACTTTGTTATCTGTCATCAAACAATATTTTGGTACCACAATCTCATCAAATCCACCATGTCAATTCCAGTTTTACTAACAAAACATCAATTTTTGCAATTTTGGTATGTCTATATGTAAGATATTTGATTAATTAATGAAGTTAATTATTTTTTATGATGATTATGGTATTGCGGGAATTTTTTTCCCACAACATGCCTTCACTCAACCTGTCAAGGCTGCTCAACTGAAGAACTACTTAACTTTTATAATGCTGCTATTTAATCATTAGCTTAATCCATAGGTGATTTTCACAGCCCTTATATAACTGATTAATCTTTTGGCAATCTTTATTGAAACCGCATCGAAATCGGGCGCCCGCGCTGAAATCGGGCGCCAAGCGCCGCGGTAGGCAGATAGCAGCGCCAGCCTGGTCCTCTCATGGGAAGTCATTACTCTCATGCATATCTCAAGTTTCGGTTAAGGTCATTCTGGCATCAACATCAATAATCTCTACAATGACATATTGCAGCCACTTCCCAAATTCAATATCCCCCTCTCAGCAGTTTGTTGAATATAATTATACAGGAATTCATACCATGCAAATGTCGATGATCCATTATTGCCAATAGATTGATAGCCTGTATAACTGCTGATGACTCATTCAGTTATTGTTGATGATCCATATTGCTGACAGATTAATTTTACTTCATTTTCTTTCAAATTTATATGTTTGTTATTTCATCACCTACAACAAAAAATCGTTTTATACATGTTAATTCCAAGTTGCCTTCGTGGTGCAAAGTTCTAGCAGGCAGTATTAACATAATTATCCATCAATTGAAGTTTCCAATTAACCATAACTTGCTTTTACTTTTACCAAAAAAACTATGGCTGCTGTCATCATGTACAAACCATCCATGATCCAAGTTTACCAAACTGATCACATAAGTATACAAAAATACATGGACCATTCAAATACTAACCTAAAGTACCTACAAAGAAACCCCCGAACAAACATACAATGCGATTCCATGAATGTACTATCATTAACAACCATAACAAAAAAAACATCTCCTAATGTTGATAATCACTATGTAGCAACTGATCTTCTCCAACATCTTCATTTATCTATCCTTGCCTTTTCACCCTTGCATGAATGATTGTCACATCTACTGCATCAACTCCCAACACAATGCAGCTTCCATGTTTAAGATGATTCTTGAGGCAGAATTTCTTCCACTTTTTCCCCATCTTCACTTCAACATTTCTTCTTTTCCCCCAAGTCAGGTTGCACTTGAATTCCTTCCCATTTTTATCAACCAGATAAACAGCAGTTGGCTTAGAATCTAGCAACCCGTCCCTAACAAACCTTGCAGGCAGATTCTGCAACATTAGCATCAATTTGTCAAGTCTCATATTTGCATATCAAATAACAAAACTATCTTAAATCAATGACTTAATTCGGTTAATCTCTAAAAGCAATTACCATTTTTTCCGCTTTTGCTTGCTTGGGAGTGAGTATAATCTCACACTTGGTCCTGCATTCGACATTGTTCAGATTATGATCATCATCATTCACTTCTTCTATATCAGGGATGATGAAATTTTCATAATCAATGGTTTTTGAAGGAGGGTGCATAATATTCTTCAGATTAAAATCTTGAATGTTGATGTAAAACTTATTTTCTCCTAGATATAGCAATCGCACCCAGCAGCCTTGTGGCTTGTCATAGTGATACATTACATTCCTTATCCCAGTTGTCAGATATCCTTTGTAAAATTCCTTTTCAACACGGATGCTGATCCAACTTCCACGAAAGTCATTCAGATATACTTTGTCACCCAACTCATTTTTGAAACGATGATAGAAATATTTAGGCAAGGCTATCTTCTCCTGTCGTATAGGACCAATTAATCAAGTTATCAAAAATACTTTTACATTAGATAACATAAATATATCAATAATCTATCTAACAATTTATATAAAATAGAAGACTCACAACTTGTGGTTCAATGAGAAGGTAAAACTGTTTACAGTTTTCTTCATTGGCAGCCATATCTGAAAAAAAGAGTAAATTAAAACAGATTTATACATGATGTTTATCTTAGTTAATAATTTCATACCAATTATTGTATAGAATACTACACTCTAAGTAAATCCTTCTACATATATCAGTGTCTACTGCAACAGTAATAGCATTTGGAGTTTAATGAAACTTCAAACTGAGCATCCAACATTTAAGACATACAAAGTTACTAACTCTAAAAATATGAAAATTTACTGTTGGGTGACATGCAAAGACAAACACAACACACTCACTCATGTTGAAACTAACATAACTGATACGTCCAGATATATGAAATGTATATGTATATTATCCATTTTCAGAAAATGTAAGAGGAAGGAACAATATTGAAGGGTATCAAGAAAGCAACATATCAGAGGGGAATACATTCAAATACTAAGATTAACGTGAACGCATCAACTGAAAAATACTGAGAATCAAAAAAACACAATCAGCCATCCTCAATCATTGTTTACTAATGTTAGCGACACTGAACAAAGGAAAACTCAGAGGGACATGCATCCAAACACTTAAATCATCATATACCACCGGAAACGACAACCTCAGCCAAACATCGTAAACTAGCCGAAAAAGTTAACTTCATCATTGTTTACCAATGTAAATGATACTGACGAACCCAAAACGAGAAACAAGAAATGACAATAATTTCAATAACCATAGTTATCATATAACATAGTAATCATTTTAAATTGATGACAAATTTGTTTTAAAAGAAATTGCTGAATCAAAATTCTAAGAGAACTTGCATTTCCGGAATACTCTGCAGCCTCTCTTCTCACTTTACGGAAGCGGAGAAAAACAGGGGTTGGTGGACGCTTCTGCTTCTTTAACCAGAGATATGTTTCAACAGTTGTCATTATTTCTTTTGAAGTGTACCTGTACACAAAAGATCCTTTCAAATCCCGTCTTTTCGTTTCTTGCACACGTTCAGAAGAGAGACATGCATTTTCGTTGACAACCGTGTACCATTAATGGTTGATTACAAATATATGAGTACTGATAAATGAACACTTTTTTATTTTAAAGGAACACATTTTTTTAACATAAAATAAAGACACCATATATTTTCAATTGTTTTCAAGTACTAAATATACATGCTGACCTAGAAAACATATTAACAGGTATAAACATGTATATATATATATATATATATATATATATGAGTCGTGCTAATTGTACACAGCCTTCACCAGATATTTCTACCGAATTCACCAGATTTTTACACATACTTACTCAAAAAAAAAAATTATAACAAAAAAACAGTACACTTTTTTTTAATAACCTAACCACTACAAGATCACAGATTTTGCGGCTACAAAGGTCAGATCAGACACTATTCATACGGTGCCACCGTATGTATATATATATATATATATATATATATATATATATATATATATAGCCTTCACCAGATATATATATATATATATATATATATTTTTAAGAATAAACAGAGTCATTGAAAACCAAATTTTTCGAATAAATAATATTTTAGGGATACTGTCATTACATTAGTCATACAAACACAAAACTTTCTTGTCCTTTACAAAAAAATATTTGTCACTTTTTTTTATAATATAGATTTGAGGGAGTTGAGACTTCTGTAACTTGCCCAATATTACTTAATTTTCCAACACATCAATATATATATATATATATATATATATATATACTAAAGTTTCATTTTTCCTGAAATAATCAGTAAATTATATAATCACTCTATACTAAATACATTAATATTCTTACATTTTTTGTCCATTATAAACCAATGACACAGATACACAAATACAACACCATATCTGTTTATTAGTCGCCAACTTATACAAAATAATTGTTTATCTTCTTTGACGAAACAAGTAACAACTTCATCCATTTTTACATAAATCATTTAGTCATCTATTGAACTCAATTATTAATATAAATTACTTTCCTTTAACCCCGTGAACCAACACTTTTAAATCTAACACTTCAAACTTAAAATATCCTGCCAGACAATTAATTTTAATATCAAATCAGTTTATTAAAATATTTTAATTTCTGTACCACTTCATTTGTCCGCTCATATGATATAACTAATATCTATACCAAAAAATTATATTTTTAAACTTCATTTTCGCTCGTGCGTTGCACGGGCTCAAAACTAGTGGTTATATATGTGCTGGTTGAAATAAAATTTCATTAGTGTTAATTCTTGTGAGATTGAGGGATATTTGAGTCATGGAGCATCACAATTACATGCATTAAAACGTGTGTTGTTGTGTATATGTTGCTTTTCTTCTTTATCATTCACATTTATGAGGTTGTGGTAGAATTGAAAGAAAGACTGGTTAATATGATATCACAACTTTTTTAATTAATCAGAAGATATCGATATATGCAGCAAAGTTTGCAAAACAAAAATTCCACCAAATCCGATAATTAACAGTGAAGGACACCATAACTTTCAATGATGTTTTGAACCAATGAATTAAAAAGAGAGAAATAATAGAAAAAAAGTTGCACGGTATATTTATATGATGTTGGAAAACAATTTGTTGTCCAAATATCAGCACTATTTGCAAAATAACTCCAAGCATAGCTTTTAAAATGTGAATGGAATAGAGAATCAAAAAAATAAAAAAAATAAAATGTGAATGGAATACATCCATTAATTCTTTGAAACAAACTCCCCAAATAATCATTTATTTAATGCGCGACATTTGATAGAGATTTCATGCTTCATATAGCTGCTAAGGGTGAAACTAAAGTAATAAAAAAAATATCAATATCTTTCCCTAATTAAAACTGTGAAAAGTAAAACTAAAAGATGAAAAGTGGAGACAGAAGTGGAATGAGAGATGCAAAACTGAAAATCGAATGAATCAGGAGCTGCGAATTGTGAGAAATTGCTTATGTGACAATCTAAGAGAGAGTTTAGAAGAGCTTACGTGGTGACGGTATAACTCGTTCTTCAGATTTTATATGTTATAAATAATAAATAAATCAGCAATTAATGTTTTTTTTTAACATTAGAATAAGGATACCATATATGGTGTTCCTTTTTTTTATGTATTTTCGAGACGTGTGTATACAAACATGATAAACGAGAGAAATAAAAATAAACACATACATTGTCACATACGGTATCTAAATTTTGATATTCAAATAACACAACTCTCTAAATAAATAGATTAAAGATATATTGTATTTCTATTAAACCGGACCAGACGGGACGGTCCGACCGAGAACCGGGACCTTGGCCGGTCCGGTTCATAGGGAAAACCATCCCTGTATTGAACCGGTGGAAAAACCGGAGAACCGGTTCAAAACCGGTCATAACCGGTAGTGAATCGGCCTGAACCGGCCTGAACCGGTTTCCTAAAAAAAAAAATTAGTATAAAAGGATTTGGGTCATCTTAGCCAAAACCCAATTCTTTTGTTTTCTAACATATGTGGGCTGGTTGTAGATTTTGGATTGGTTTTCCCAATGAAGATGATTTTAACATATATCTTTATATTTATTTAGTTTAATTTCAAAATAAAAAAATTTGTGCTTAATAATTTTAGTTGTTATGTTGTTTTTTTGTTTAATATTGTTACAAATATTATATTAAAAATTAAAATAATATTATTTAATTATAATCGGTTCAACCACGGTTCAACCTCGGTTGGACCATTGAACCTCGAACCGCTGCCTTCACCGGTTCGATGGTCGGTCCGGTTTTGTAAACCTATTATTTATATACATGTTTATGTTTATACAATTTTCATTCTCTGATTAAGTTGATCTCACCATGTTTTCTTCTAATCCACATTATGATTCTGCCTCCTCACACAGATGTGAGGTTATGTGAATCTATATGATGTGCACAAAGTATTTTCTGAAAGAGAATTGTAACACCTCAAGATTCACCCTTATGTTTACATGGGTTAGTTTTGGCATATATATGTTTGATATGTTGGATATTTATATATGTGTGTATATATTATTGCATATGATAATATGTATATTAATATATGATTATGTACATTAATATGAGATTGTGTCTCTTAATGTTTGATTTTATATATTAATATATGATATGTGATTTTATTAATAATAAGTTATTAAGAATGATATGATAAAATATCGTGTGATTTAGTATTTAAATAGAGATAGTGTTATTCTTAGATTTTAGCCCCTCAACCAATCAGATTTGAGTCCTTATCAATATAGGATCATCCTCCTTTTGTTTATATCTTAAGATCTTATAATAATCTCTTAAGGATCCTATCTAGGAATAACTACCAAATCTGTGCTAAACTTCCATCGAAATTTTTACTATCTTAGAGTCTGATTTAAGATTCAATCGTTAGACATTAATTTGTATATATTTCTCTGAGCTTTCTAACGACACCAAGAACGCCTCAATCAGAAACTTGTAGCTCAAGTTATGGTCAAAATACCGAACTGTATACAGTTTGTGCTGAAATAGGAACTCATTATGACCCGAACTCATATATATACCATTAGACTCGACCTAAACCTAATTTACGTACATGACCCCAAAACTCAAAAAACTGCCTCCCTCCTTCCTCTTTGAATCCTTATGTTTTTTCTCCCTAAAACTCTCTAGTGAACCCGTTCTTGCACCGTTCTTCACAGCTTCTTGATAGGAGAACATCACTACAAATAGGGGTTCGTTGTGTTTGATGTTTGGGACTTTAGAAAAGGTAAAATTCGTGCACCTTGTCCCTTGTGTACTTTCTTTCAAGTTCTTGATATTTTCCTTTTAATTTCTTGATCTTAGAGTTGAACCAAAGTGTCTGGTTGTCGTTCTTGAGATTGTAGACAAGCGCTAGTGAGACAGGACCCAAGTAGATCTTCTTTCTCTCTTTTGAATCGTGATCTCTATTCCAGGTATGGGGAGAAGGATAGTGTATTCATAGGCTTGGGGTTAGTGTAAAGTACTAAAGGGGTTCCCATAACCCCGTGTTGTTCTATGTGTATGAATGAATAACATGTTAAATTGTATTGTTTGGTAACGGTATGTTCTTGGATATTTTGATATGTTATTTGTATGTGTTCCATGTTCATGGCATGTTGTCAATATTTATCTTGGTTGCCTTAATATGAGCATGATAGTATGATGATTGTCATTGTTATTACGATGTTGGTTGTTGATGTTATGTTGGTTGTATAGTTGATGCTATGACTGTTGAGTTGATGGTTAAAATGTTAAAAACCTTAATTGGTTAAATTAGGTTCTAAAATGAGTTAGAGATCAATAGGTTTAAACACCCTAAAAGTTGGTTAAGGAACTGTGTTGAGACTCTGTCCAAAACAGTATTGTCGTGCATTGAGCACGACCGTGCTGAACAGGGAGCACGACCGTGCTCCCAGTTTGAATTCTGGAAAATCGCCGTGCAGTAAGCACGACCGTGCAGTAGAGGAGCACGCCCGTGCAGCTGAGCACGACCATGCTCAAAAAGGAAGCACGACCATGCCCCACTTAAGTGGCAGCACGATCATGCTCACCCCTCTGGACATAATCTGAGATTAAGGACTTAAACAGGGGTTTTAACCCCAATCTTCCCCAACGACAAATGATGACTTAGTTAATTAATGATGAAGACTAGATAACTTAATTAAAGATTAATTAAGATGGTTGAGCCGGTAACTGTTGGGTTACTGCAAGTTGTTTGAGTTGTACCTTGGTGCCTTATGGCCAAGAGGGCCTTGACCATGCGGTTTGAGTCTAAGGTGTTATTGATGTTGTACCTTAGGGACCGAGAGTTTGTCCCAAGGTGGGGCCTTGACTCCACGGTTTGGGTCTAAGGTGTTGCAGTCGATTCTGCGGCGGTAGATTCCGCTGGTTAAAGGTGTTGCGGTAGATTCTGTAACACCCTGTAGAAAGCTACGATTAAAATTTAGGTTGGGAAGTCAGGCGAAACCCGGCCTGTGAATTCCATTGACAGTATAATTATACTGCTCAAAAGACCTAATTTTAATTCGTGAACGAAAGACTTAAGATTTTTATTTTATTTCCTACAATTGTGTATTTTTAGAATTATTTCATAAAAAATGAAATAATATACGTTTTACGGGTGAAATACGTAATCGGGCGAACAACAGAGTGGATTTCGGAGTTTCCAAGAGCAGATAAAGAGGTTATCTTAGATTTTTGAGATGATTCATGGGGATGAGTCACACTTTTGAGTCTAGAAGATTCTACAAGGTTAATGTGGCAATTTAAGGATTTTGCACTTAAGTCCTTGAACTTTCTCTTAATTGCACTTTGGTCCCTAAGTTAGTTTCTATGTTTTTCCAAGTGAATTGGGCCTGAATCTTTGCTCCAAACCCATTATAGGACCATGGCCTTCAGGCCCAAATTCTTTGTCCATGGATTAAATTTCATGAAGTCAATTGAAATCATATAAGTTTCCTAGATTATGTTTATGCTTTAAGCATTTTGGTGGGCCAAAATAATTAAATCCAAGCCCAAAACTCCATGGCCCATGCGCAAGCCCAAGGAGGAGTGGTGGCTGCCCTTAACTTGGATGAGCCAAGCTCATTCTTGTTCATTCCACAACATTCTCCAATCTTCTCAAAAGTTCTAAAGTGTTCTCAAAAGTTCCAAAGTATTCTAACTTTCTCCTAGAACATAGAAGCAAGTTGGTGGAGAAACTTCAAGATAACTCACATGATGAGTCACAATATGAACACATTAAGTGTTTCACATGGTCATCATTACAAATTATTAAGAATTTGCAAAATAGTCCCTATACTTTTGGAATTTTGCAAAATGGTCCCTAGGAGTTATTTGCACCTAAATCCTTGAAGAAGCCACCTCCTTTCTACTTAGTCCCTCAAAAGTGGGGCAACCCACATCTCTAAAGGCATACTTTCACTTCATTATTTGCCATTTCACACTTTACACAAAAAACACCCAAAAGTTCTAAGTTCATACCATCATTTTGTGAAGCAAGTCCTTGGATCTATACTTGTCTTTGATCTTCAAGAGTTGAATCCTACTCTCCTTCCCTAATCATGTCTATGTTCTTCAATAAGTTTCATGATTCAAAGTATATTTCATCTACGTTCATCACTTTTAAGTTTCTAGGTCTAGAACTTTGAAAATTCATAACAAATTCTAGAAAAATCTCATGATGTTGAAACCACTTCCTATGTTCTTGAATCATGCATAATATCTAAATCCAAGAGTATGAAGTAATCAAAAATTTCCTTCTTAATAAACTAGCTATGGCCGAACCTAGGAGGATGGGTTTGGTAGGAGTTTTGTTCATGTGTTGTCATGTATGATCATGTATTTCATATGACATGTATGTCTACACACTCTAATCCATGTTAATTTATTAAAATGAAAATCCTTACTCAAAATATCTATGATGGCTGAACCCTAAGTGGGTGAGATTTGATGAGTTTTGTTCAAAGTTTTCATCCATGATCTTGGTTGATTAAGGACCATTAATCCATGACTTAATCATGATTAGAAATTTTAGTCACCCAAAACCCCTTGAAGCCGTGACCGTGTAGAAGGGTTTTGGATGTTTTTAGTTTCTTGATTTGTAATTATTTGATTGTAATGGTTGAAGGTTGAGAAAGTGCGACGTATACGTGACATCCGGACTTCCGACGAAATTCATTAATTCACAAGAGAATCTACGAAAGGTAAGACGGGAATACCTGAGGGATATATTCGATGGCTATATGCTATCCCGTGTTTGTTTGTAATTATTTGTCTGTTAGTATTTATTTAAGTTGTTTAAGTTATGGTATTTGTATCTGTGCTGGTTTACGTTCGTTTAATTGTTTATCTGTAATTATATTATGCTGTTGTGATGCATGATCTGCCTGGGAATATCTCTGATATTATTGTTGGTTGTCGTTTGAGAAGCTTGACAGTGGTCAGTGCCCAATTAAATTAATTGGATAAAAGCTTTAAGAAGCTTCATAAATTATATTCAATGTTTTAACGATAAAATATTGGTATATAATATTAATAGAAATTTTTATTTGAGAAAAATAAGGAATTTTTGAAATATCATTATTTTAATGATTTATTACTGTAAGAGTGAATTATGAGTCACAATGAGAGTGAAACCGTGAAAATATTTTTTCACTGCTAATTTTTACATAAAAAATTTCGTAATATTATAAAATGTTATTTTATGAAATGAATTGTTGAAAATAAGTTAATTATGATTTTAGAAAATTGTTTAAGTGGAAAAGCTAAGTTTTGGCTTAAAAAGCTTTAAAAGTGATAATTGACGGCAAATTTGGAAAAGTGTAGACGGTAGGTATTTTGAAACGGCAATACATATTTTAAGTAAGTCTAAAATCTCAAGTGACTCACATTTGTGAAAACTAAGATTTATTATTTAAAGATTTTATTGAAGAATTTCCAATTTTAAAAGATTTTTAGAAAGCAAAAATTAATTCAACCATGTTGAAAATGGTGTTGAACTTAGTAACCGAGACGTCGGGGTACTAAGATTCTTTGTTGTTATGGACTTGGGGTCCTTTGGACTTTGGGGCCCTGTAGACTTGGTGTCTACTGTATACGTGGTGTATACTGTGTTTAAACATTTAAGACGTTTTCTATTACCACGAACCTATGACTGGTGCATCGGTCGAGAGGTGTCGTGATTGAGCACTCGGACTGTGAGGTCCTGTGTTGTAATGAAAGTTTTAAAGATGTTAAAACTATGTAAGTCGTAAGCCATTTTGAGCTTCGGCAAAGAAAGATTGAACACAAAGAAAAGGGTTATGAGCAAAAGTGTTTTGCATGCACTTTTACGGTTCTATGTGTGATTACCTTGTGGCGTTAGGTATTTCATGCTACGATTTTCTTCATTGTACCCGGGTTGGACAATGAAACCCCATTTACGGTTTTATCACTGATGCTCTGAGTGTGGGTGATAGTGTGATTTTGCATCATGTTTTCTGTACACTTTTGCATGCATTTTTCATATAGATTAGGCATTCTTTATTTGATTTTAGTTAGATTTTCCCTTGGAACGGGTGAAGCGGTTTCTTGGTGTTGTTTTGCAGGAATTAATGTAAAAATGATCAGAATTGGCCTTGATGGAGCTTGGATGAAAAAGAGCCTGAAAAGAGAAGAAATTGAGCCAAGCAGAATTCTGGAGATTCGCCCCGCGAGACTGGATTCGCCTCGCGACCCTGAAAGCTGACTGTTCCAGAAAATGCAAGCTTTTCTGGTTCGCCTCGCGAACCATGTCTCTCCTCGCGAGTCTGGAAACCAGAAGCCATCACGCCCAGGCCCTGATGCTCCTCACGGGCGTAATTGAGAAGAACCTTTCGTTTTCGCGTCGCGAGAGTTCAATTCTCTGAAACAGCAGATTTTTAACATTCGCCTCGCGAGACATGTCTCGCCTCGCGAACGCGCGCAGAACTGATTGATATAAGTTGCTATTTTAGGGCAGAAAGGGGGAGTTTTTGGGGAGACTTGGGAGGAGGCACTTGGAGCTGCGGCTGGACTAGGGTTCCAACCCTAGTAGGGGATGTTTTCCTTACCCCGGGGATGGAAGAAGATTGGAGGATTCTTCTATGAGTGTTCTTCATCTCTTCTCTCCTTCTCTTTTGTATTCTCATTTTTCATGAGTATTTAAATCCCCCATTGTTGGGGTTAGATGTAGCTTTTCTAAACTTGTTTGTATTTGATTTGGTTGTTTTAATGCAAGTCTCTATTTCTTTATGAGTATGTGATTCTGTGTTTAATGCTTTCCTTGGCTTAGCTACCCATAGGAATGATATGTTGCTTTGATAGACAATTGACAGATTGATGTTAAGGCATGCTCATGAATCATATGCCAAGTAGTTCAAGAATCTAGACATAGGTGTTGGATGCTTGCAATCTTATAAGTCTTGACTTAATGCAAAATCTCAGGTTAATCCACCTTAGACATTAGGGTTTAATTTGGGGTTTTAGGCTCATTGCACCTAAGACATTAGGCTTGAGTATTTTAGAAAAGACTTGATTGTCATTATTGAATTAGGACTTGTGTTAGAAGCCATTTCATTGCAATTAAGGGAGGATTAGTGTAGTCTAACCCTGACAATCTTAACCGCATTTCTGTTGCCTTCCAAGTGTTCGATAAAATTCCCAAAAACACCAAAATATTTTGTTTCTTTATTTTATTATCTACCTTCATACCATAGTTTAGTCTAGATAGTTGTTGACTTTGTGAATTGGTAATTGGCAACCGATCCCTGTGGATACGATAACCGGTCTTACCACCGTATTACTTGTTTGCGACGAGGTGCACTTGCCTTTATTCTTAAAAATACGCATCAGTGGGCAGTGTGCAATGGGTTATGGCTGCGTGCCTTTATGCCATGGGATGGCAATTGAGCCTGATCAACTCACCACGTGTTGGGATATCTCATGAAATTAGGTGCGAAGTTAGACGACGAATATGAAGTGTTCATGCATAGTTTTTTTCCAAATGATGACGTTTGGGGTGTTAAACCCATTGATAAACTATTTGCTTATGAATGCTTGTGTTAATAAATGTGTATGTGTTATGTGGTGTCTAGCATGTAGTTGTCGAGTAAAATCCATATATTGGTTTCTCACTCTTGCATGTTTTATTTGTGGTTTCTCTACTTGTGCATATATCTTTACGTATGAGATTAGATGGAAACGGATATGCCTCTGGCACATTCGAGGCTTCGATCGATCACGTTTGATCGAGCCCAGTTTGGTGGTGCCTGGGAGATAAACCCTGGGGCACTCAACGCCACCTATCATGGCCCTAGTAGAGAGGTTGTTGGCACGGTGGAGGAAGGACCGCAGCAAAGGACACATGTTGTGGAGACTGTTGAGGTATCTCTACCTCCGGTATCGCTATACTTACAGTACTTGGCTGAGCACGGGTTACTTGATTTGCCACCTCAGCCAAATCCGCTTTAGATAGAAGGACCAGCAATACCTCCTATTGAGGTAGTTTTGGATGAGGTCGAGGAGGACCCAGATGAGTACTTTGAGGACGATCTTGAGTTCCACCCTCCTGCCGTTGATGATGATGATTCTTCCGACGAGGGAGTGGGAGCGGAGGTATCTTCATCATATACATCTGTTGTAGGTGGGGTTGATCACCATGATCTCCCCAATGGTTTTCATTAGCTTGACCAGCTATAGGTATAGTTCTGGGGTAGCGAGTCTTGTCAGTTTTTGATCTGGCTACTGAGAGCCATGAGTTTTTGGTATGGTTCTGGACTACTCGTTACTTATATGTATATGTCTTTCTTTTCTTTACTTAGTTTGATGGAGAATAGCCTATACTTTTGAGGCTCTTTTATTATCTCCTATTAGAGGTAGGGTGTATTTAAAAGATGATGCATATATATAGATATACATATACGTTTGTTTATGTTTATGATGGTTCGATGTTTTAAAGGAAAAAAAAATTCAACACTATTTTCGTAAAGAGACATTTACTCCAAAGTATATTTTCCGAAAGTAACCAGTGATCAATAATTTAATTTTCCGCTTTTGGGTAACTATGTGATAACCTCAGAAGGGGTGTCGCATTTGTGGTATCAGAGCTGGTCGAGTCTTTCAGGAATGTTGGGAAATAGGTCTGTTATGTCTATGTTGTGTGATCTCTGACTTAGACTTGTTTTAATTACTTCTTAGAAGTAATGTGTGGGAATGAGTAAGTTTATGTTTCCGTTTCTAGTTTTGGTTTAACTGATTGTGACTTGTAGGTCAGTTATGGAACAAGTTGTTGAACCATAAGCTGGACGTGGACGTGGACGTGGACTCGGTCGTGGAAGAGGCCGTAGAGGTGGTCGTGTTGGCGGCCGTGGTAACATGAATGAGGAGTACGAAGGAGGAGTGGATTATGCGGCTCAAGTAATGGAAAATGTGGCAGCGGCGATTGCAAATCAAACTGCAGCAATGAATGCCCAGAATCTACAAGCAGCGGAAGGCAAGGCTTTGATTGCGTTTCGAAGTCAAAATCCTTCACAGTTTGGTCTGAATGCTGATCATGAGAAGGCTGATTTGTGGATCCAGTAGCTGGAGAAAATCTTCGAGTTGGTGGTCACGCCGGCAGAAGTTAGGGTCACTTATGCTGCTTTCTTACTGGTAGGAGATGCGGAGTACTGGTGGAGAGGTGTCAGGCTACTGTTAGAGGCTGATCATCAAGACATTACTTCGAACGTTTTTCGAACTGTATTCATGGACAAATATTTTCCGGAGAGCATAAGGATCGAGAAAGAACAACAATTTTTGGGGTTACAACAGCGAGAGTTATCTGTAGGGGAGTATGCGACGAAGTTTGAATCACTTGCCAAATACTTCCGTTTCTTTCAAGCTCAACCGAATGAAAGTTGGAAGTGTGAAAGGTTTGAAGCAGGACTGCGATTTGAGATTAAGGAGTCCGTTTTACCTCTGCAACTTCATAATTTCCAAGCTCTAGTGGAAATGAGTCGTAAGACCGAGCAAATGAGGAAAGGAAAGGATAATAGAGGGAGTGTTGGTGGACCCTCTCATTTCAAGAACCAGACTCAGAACTGGAAAGGAAAACAGAATCATAAGAAACCTTATTTCCGTCCACAAGGAAATAATCAGAATCGACAACAATATCGTTCGAATTTTGCTGTATCAGGGATTGGAGGTCAAAGGAATCAGAATCAAGGCCAGATTAGGAGATGCTTTAACTGTGGAGATACAGGACACATGTTAAATACTTGCCCTACGAGGGGAGTAAAATGTTTTAATTGTAATCAAGTGGGACACATGGCAAAGGACTGCAATGCACCAAAGCGTGAACCGACTGTCAATCACACCAGAGCAAATAAACCGACAGCCAAGGGGAGAGTTTATACGATGAGTGGAGCTGAGGCTTCAAACTCTGACAATCTCATACAGGGTAAGTGCGACATAAACGGTAATCTTTTAACTGTACTTTTTGATTCAGGTGCGACGTATTTTTTTATCTCGATGGATTGTGTGAAACTGTTAAAATTACCTGTTTCTTCCTTGTTGTGTGATCTTATTGTTTCAACTCCTACTACTAAGCTAGTTTTAGTCACTTCTGTTTGTTTGAATTGTCCTATCACTATTCAGGATAAACATTTTCTTGTTAACCTGATCTGTTTGCCTTTAATACAGTTAGATGTAATTTTAGGCATGGATTGATTGTCTTCTAACCATATCTTGATTGACTGTGCTCGTAAAACTCTAGTTTTTCTACGGATGAGATTTCTGGATTTTTAACTGCTAATCAAGTAAACGCTTCTTTAAAAGAGGGAGCACAAGGATACATGCTATTATATTCCTTAGACGTTAAGAGTGAGTTAGACTTGCAGTATATACCCGTTGTCAACGAGTTTCTGGAAGTTTTTCCTGAAGATGTACCTGGATTACCACCTGTTCGGGAGATTGAGTTCGCGATTGATCTGGTTCCAGGCACTGGACCAATATCCATAGCACCATATCGAATGTCGCCATCAGAACTTGAGGAATTAAAAGGATAACTAGTGGAACTGATGCGAAAAGAATTCATTAGACCCAGTGTATCGCCTTAGGGACCTCCAGTTTTATTAGTGAAAAAGAAAGACGAAACTTCTCGTTTATGCGTAGATTTTCGTCAGTTTCAACTGACGATTAAGAATAAGTATCTGCTTCCAAGGATAGATGACTTAATGGATCAGTTACGTGGAGCATCCATTTTCTCAAAGATAGATTTACGTTCGGGCTATCATCAGATTCACGTGAAGGTGGAGGATGTTCTTAAAACAACGTTTAGAACACGTTAAGGGCATTACGAGTACCTTGTGATGCCGTTCGGAGTTACGAATGCTCCAGCTATATTCATGAATTACATGAATAGGATTTTTCGTCCTTACTTAGATAAGTTTGTCGTTGTTTTCATAGACGATATTCTAATCTATTCTCCCAGTAAAGAAAAACATGTTGAACTTCTCAGTGTGGTTCTCCAAATTTTAAAGGAGAAACAGCTTTACGTGAAACTTGAAAAGTGTGAATTTTGGTTAGACCAAGTTCAATTTTTAGGACACATAATCTCAAGTGAAGGAATTATCGTTGATCCGTCGAAAGTTGAGATTGTTTTACAATAGGAAAGACCTAAGACGGTAACCGAAATTCGTAGTTTTGTGGGTTTAGCGGGATACTATAGAAGATTCATTGAGGGATTTTCCAAAATAGTAGGACCCCTTACCCAATTAACTCGAAAGGATCAAGCGTTTATATGGACTGAAGCACGTGAAGAAAGTTTTCAAGAGTTAAAACGGAGGTTGACTACTTCACCGGTGTTGATACTACCTGATCCTCATGAACCTTTTGAGGTTTATTGTGATGATTCACATCAAGGATTAGGATGTGTATTGATGCAAGACCGAAAAGTCGTGGCTTATGCTTCAAGACAGTTGAAGATTCATGAAAGGAATTATCCTACACATGACTTGGAGCTAGCAGCAGTGGTATTCGCTTTAAAAATCTGGAGACATTATTTGTATGGATCGATTTCAATGTTTTCAGCGACCATAAAAGTTTGAAATACCTATTTGATCAAAAGGAGCTTAACATGAGGCAGAGGCGTTGGTTGGAATTTCTAAAGGATTACGATTTCCAATTACAGTATCACCCTGGAAAAGCAAACGTAGTAGCAGATGCTTTGAGTAGGAAATCAATGCACATATCGGTAATGATAGTTAAAGAGCAACAGTTATTGGAACAATTCCGAGATATGCGATTGACGATTAAGACATCGCCAGGAAAATTGTGTTTAGGTATGATTACTGTTTCAAATGGACTAATGGAGCAAATTAAAGAAAAAAAAAAAGTGATCAGTACCTACAAGGAGAAAGAGAATTAGTGCGACAGGGAGCTGTGTCGGAATTTAAAGAAGGAAAAAATGGAATATTAAGGTTTGGTGAAAGGATTTGCGTACCGAATGATGTCGAGCTGAGAAAGTTAATTCTTGAAGAAGCTCATAGGAGTAAGTTAAGTTTGCATCCAGGAGCTGCTAAGATGTATCAGGATCTAAAGAAATTGTATTGGTGGTATGGCATGAAGAAAGATGTAATGGAGTTTGTAGCTGCGTGTTTAACTTGTCAAAAGGTTAAAGTAGAACATCAAACACCGGTGGGAATGCTACAATCCTTAGACATTCCAGAATGCAAATGGGATGGTATTGCGATGGATTTCGTGTCAGGTTTGCCAAAGACTCGAAAAGGGTATGACTCTATATGGGTAATAGTTGATCGACTGACTAAGTCAGCTCACTTTTTACCAGTTAATATGAAATACCTATTGGAAAGACTAACCCAGTTATACATCGATGAAATTGTTAGATTACATGGAGTACCTTCGAGTATTATCTCAGATCGTGATCCGAGATTTACGTCAAGATTTTGGCAAAGTCTGCAAGATTCGTTGGGAACGAAACTCAGATTAAGTTCTGCGTATCATCCTCAAACGGATGGACAATCGGAGAGGACTATTCAGTCTCTAGAAGATTTATTGAGAGCCTGTGTGCTAGAAAATGCTGGAAGTTGGGATGAATATCTACCATTGATAGAATTCACTTACAATAACAGTTTTCACTCGAGCATAGGAATGACACCTTATGAAGCCCTGTATGGTAGACGGTGTAGAACGCCTTTATGTTGGTAGCAGGATGGTGCGAGTTTAATGGTAGGACCAGATATCGTGCAACAAACGACGGAAAAGGTGAAAATGATTCAAGAGAAAATGCGGACAACTCAGAGTCGACAGAAAAGTTATGCTGACAAGAGATGACAACCTCTTGAGTTTGAGGAAGGCGAGCATGTGTTTTTGAGAGTCATGCCAATGACTGGGGTTGGCAGGGTAATTAAACCCAGGAAACTCACTCCTAAATTCATTGGACCTTACCAAATTCTTCGTCGAGTAGGTCCAGTAGCCTATAAAATTTCTTTACCGCCTTTTTTATCCAATCTTCATGATGTTTTTCATGTTTCACAATTAAGGAAGTATATTCCTGATCCATCTCACGTAATTGAACCTGATTTAGTACAACTAAAAGAAAACTTGTTTTATGAGACTTTACCTATACGAATCGCGGATCAGATGACAAAGCAGCTCAGAGGTAAACAAATCTCATTGGTCAAGGTTATTTGGGATGACGTGACTGGAGAAGCAACATGGGAAGTGGAAGACAAAATGAAGTTACAATATCCTGATCTATTTACAGGTACGTAATTTCGGGGACGAAATTTTTTTTTAGTAGGGTAGTAATGTAACACCCTGTGTTTTTCACTGTTTTAAATAACAGTAATACATATAAATATGTTTATAGGTTTATTAGAGTTTTAGAAAGTTATTTTAAATAAACGGAGTTTACCACTCAACTCTACTTGAATGTAGAAAGCTATGATTAAAATTTAGGTTGGGAAGTCAGGCGAAACCCGGCCTGCGAATTCCATTGACAGTATAATTATACTGCTCAAAAGACCTAATTTTAATTCGTGAACGAAAGACTTAATATTTTTATTTTATTTCCTACAATTGTGTATTTTTAGAATTATTTCATAAAAAATGAAATAATATACGTTTTACGGGTGAAATACGTAATCGGGCGAACAACAGAGTGGATTTCGGAGTTTCCAAGAGCAGATAAAGAGGTTATCTTAGAATTTTGAGATGATTCATGGGGATGAGTCACACTTTTGAGTCTAGAAGATTCTACAAGGTTAATGTGGCAATTTAAGGATTTTGCACTTAAGTCCTTGAACTTTCTCTTAATTGCACTTTGGTCCCTAAGTTAGTTTCTATGTTTTTCCAAGTGAATTGGGCCAGAATCTTTGCTCCAAACCCATTAGAGTACCGTGACCTTGAGGCCCAAATTCTTTGTCCATGGATTAAATTTCATGAAGTCAATTGAAATCATATAAGTTTCCTAGATTATGTTTATGCTTTAACCATTTTGGTGGGCCAAAATAATTAAATCCAAGCCCAAAACTCTATGGCCCATGTGCAATCCCAAGGAGGAGTGGTGGCTGCCATTAACTTGGATGAGCCAAGCTCATTCTTGTTCATTCCACAATATTCTCCAATCTTCTCAAAAGTTCTAAAGTGTTCTCAAAAGTTCCAAAGTATTCTAACTTTCTCCTAGAACATAGAAGCAAGTTGGAAGAGAAACTTCAAGATAACTCACATGATGAGTCACAATGTGAACACATTAAGTGTTTCACATGGTCATCATTACAAATTATTAGGAATTTGCAAAATAGTCCCTATACTTTTGGAATTTTGCAAAATGGTCCCTAGGAGTTATTTGCACCTAAATCCTTGAAGAAGCCACCTCCTTTCTACTTAGTCCCTCAAAAGTGGCGCAACCCACATCTCTAAAGGCATACTTTCACTTCATTATTTGCCATTTCACACTTTACACAAAAAACACCCAAAAGTTCTAAGTTCATACCATCATTTTGTGAAGCAAGTCCTTGGATCTTCACTTGTCTTTGATCTTCAAGAGGTGAATCCTATTCTCCTTCCCTAATCATGTCTATGTTCTTCAATAAGTTTCATGATTCAAAGTCTATTTCATCTATGTTCATCACTTTTAAGTTTCTAAGTCTAGAACTTTGAAAATTCATAACAAATTCTAGAAAAATCTCATGATGTTGAAACCACTTCCTATGTTCTTGATATCATGCAAACTATCTAAATCCAAGAGCATGTAGTAATCAAAAATTTCCTTCTTAATAAACTAGCTATGGCCGAACTTAGGAGGATGGGTTTGGTAGGAGTTTTGTTCATGTGTTGTCATGTATGATCATGTATTTCATATGACATGCATGTCTACACACTCTAATCCATGTTAGTTTATTAAAATGAAAATCCTTACTCAAAATCTCTATGATGGCCGAACCCTAAGTGGGTGAGATTTGATGAGTTTTGTTCAAAGTTTTCATCCATGATCTTGGTTGATTAAGGACCATTAATCCATGACTTAATCATGATTAGAAATTTTAGTCACCCAAAACCCCTTGAAGCGATGACCGTGTAGAAGGGTTTTGGATGTTTTTAGTTTCTTGATTTGTAATTATTTGATTATAATGGTTGAAGGTTGAGTGAGTGCGACGTATACGTGACATCCGGACTTCCGACGAAATTCATTAATTCACAAGAGAATCTACGAAAGGTAAGAGGGGAATACCTGAGAGATATATTCGATGGCTATATACTATCCTGTGTTTGTTTGTAATTATTTGTGTGTTAGTATTTATTTAAGTTGTTTAAGTTATGGTATTTGTATCTGTGCTGGTTTACGTGCGTTTAATTGTTTATCTGTAATTATATTATGCTGCTGTGATGCATTATCTGCCTGAGAATATCTGTGATATTATTGTTGGTTGTCGTTTGAGAAGCCTGACAGTGGTCAGTGCCCAATTAAATTAATTGGATAAAAGCTTTAAGAAGCTTGGTAAATTATATTCAATGTTTTAACGGTAAAATATTGGTATATAATATTAATAGAAATTTTTATTTGGGAAAAATAAGGAATTTTTGAAATATCATTATTTTAATGATTTATTATTGTAAGAGTGAATTATGAGTTACAATGAGAGTGAACCCGTGAAAATATTTTTGCACTGCTAATTTTTAATAAAAATTCCGTAATATTATAAAATGTTATTTTATGAAATGAATTGTTGAAAATAAGTTAATTATGATTTTAGAAAATTGTTTAAGTGGAAAAAGCTAAGTTTTGGCTTAAAAAGCTTTAAAAGTGACAATTAACGGCAAATTTGGAAAAGTGTAGACGGCAGGTATTTTGAAACGGCAGTACATATTTTAAGTAAGTCTAAAACCTCAAGTGACTCACCTTTGTGAAAACTAAGCTTTATTATTTAAAGATTTTATTGAAGAATTTCCAATTTTAAAAGATTTTTAGAAAGCAAAAATTAATTCAACCGTGTTGAAAGTGGTGTTGAACTTAGTAACCGAGACGTCGGGGTACTAAGATTCTTTGTTGTTATGGACTTGGGGTCCTTTGGACTTTGGGGTCCTGTAGACTTGGTGTCTACTGTATACGTGGTGTATACTGTGTTGAAACATTTAAGACGTTTTCTATTACCACGAACCTATGACTGGTGCATCGGTCGAGAGGTGTCGTGATTGAGCACTCGGACTGTGAGGTCCTGTGTTGTAATGAATGTTTTAAAGATGTTAAAACTATGTAAGTCGTAAGCCATTTTGAGCTTTGGCAAAGAAAGATTGAACACAAAGAAAAGGGTTATGAGCAAAAGTGTTTTGCATGCATTTGGTAGACGTGCCCACGGTTCTATGTTTGATTACCTTGCGGTGTCAGGTATTTCATGCTACGATTTTCTTCATTGTGCTCGGGTTGGACAATGAAACCCCATTTACGGTTTTATCACTGATTCCCTGAGTGTGGACAGTGTGCAATGGGCTATTGCTGCGTGCCTTTGTGCCATGGGATGGCAATTGAGCCTGATCAACTCACCACGTGTTGGGATATCTCATGAGATTAGGTGCGAAGTTAGACGACGAATATGAAGTGTTCATGCATAGTTTTTTTCAAATGATGACGTTTGGGGTGTTAAACCCATTGATAAACTATTTGCTTATGAATGCTTGTGTTGATAAATGTGTATGTGTTATGTGGTGTCTAGCATGTAGTTGTCAAGTAAAATCCATATATTGGTTTCTCACTCTTGCATGTTTTATTTGTGGTTTCTCTACTTGTGCATATATCTTTACGTATGAGATTAGATGGAACCGGATATGCCTCTGGCACATTCGAGGCTTTGATCGATCACGTTTGATCGAGCTCAGTTTGGTGGTGCCTGGGAGATAAACCCTGGGGCACTCTGCGCCACCTATCATGGCCCTAGTAGAGAGGTTGTTGGCACGTTGGAGGAAGGACCGCAGCAAAGGATGCATGTTGTGGAGACTGTTGAGGTATCTCTACCTCCGGTATAGCTATACTTACAGTACTTGGCTGAGCACGGGTTACTTGATTTGCCACCTCAGTCAAATCCGCTTCAGATAGCCGGACCAGCAATACCTCCTATTGAGGTAGTTTTGGATGAGGTCGAGGAGGACCCAGATGAGTACTTTGAGGACGATCTTGAGTTCCACCCTCTTCCTGTTGATGATGATGATTCTTCCGACGAGGGAGTGGGAGCGGAGGTATCTTCATCAGATACATCTGTTGTAGGTGGGGTCGATCACCATGATCTCCCTAATGGTTTTCATTAGCTTGACCAACTATAGGTATAGTTCTGGGGTAGCGAGTCTTGTCATTTTTTGATCTGGCTACTGAGAGCCATGAGTTTTTGATATGGTTCTGGACTGCTCGTTACTTATATGTATATGTCTTTCTTTTCTTTACTTAGTTTGATGGAGAATAGCCTATACTTATGAGGCTCTTTTGTTA
The DNA here is from genome assembly GCA_030762895.1 of Sophora flavescens. NCBI lineage: Eukaryota > Viridiplantae > Streptophyta > Magnoliopsida > Fabales > Fabaceae > Sophora > Sophora flavescens. The sequence continues at coordinate 225,909,829 of CM061063.1, read as the reverse complement.
TCTCCTATTAGAGGTAGGGTGTATTTAAAAGATGATGCATATATATAGATATACATATACGTTTGTTTATGTTTACGATGGTTCGATGTTTTAAAGAAAAAAAAAATTCAGTACTATTTTCGTAAAGAGACATTTACTCTAAAGTATAGTTTCCGAAAGTAACCAGCGATCAATAATTTAATTTTCCGCTTTTGGGTAACTATGTGATAACCCTAGAAGGGGTGTCGCAGATTCCGCTGCAGTCGATTCCACTGATGTCTTCGGTTGATTCCGTTGGAGTTATGGAGGTGGTGGTTGTCCATGGTCATTGTGTTGCATACGCATTGCATCGGAGTTGTTGTTGTTGTTGAGGGATGTTCGACATAGGGGAGGTCGTCCTAGAGTACGGCGATCTGGCCATCCACGGTTGGAGTAGATTCTCCTTGCGCCCCCGTGACGAGGCATTCGTTGGTTTGATGCGTTGGCTATCCAAGGAGTAAATTCTCCGGCATTGAGTAGATTCTCAATGTGGATATGTAACTCTGAAGTCGTCCATCCCGAGTTTAGTGGATCCACATGCATGGTTGATTTAGCAGAGTAGGACTGCATTGCACTGCATAGCATGCTCGATGTTAATGAAGTTGATGTATGTTATATATGTTGAATGATGTATGCTACGTTGTGTCATGCTTGTATGTTTTACTTTACTTCCTACCTCCTTGCTATTATGATTACATGATTCTTACTCCCCATTATTTGTTTGTTGTTTGGCCTGATTGGCACCTTGCAGAGGATGACGAGCAGCCAGGAGAGGAGTGACTCTGAGGAGCCGCCACTCATAGTTAGGGCTTGTTTTTATGTTCAATTAGTTAGTTTTCAGTTTGTATTCCGTGGATTTATTCCGGAACAGTTATACCTGCTCTGTATGTGACATCGGGGTTGGGATAGGTTTATTTCTTTGCTATGTTAAATTGTTTTAAACTCGTTTTATTTTCCGTGATTTTGAGAACTAGTTCATGTGGACTTTTCTACCCATGGACGGACGCTTTATTTTATCCGGTATGACCATGACTAAATTTTATTAATTGCTTATCTTAAAGCACTTATAACATGTGGGGTAGAAGGGTGTCACAAGAATGATGCCACCTGCATACAAGAAACTACACAAGTTGTTTATGGACTAATGCTCATCTTAATTTTTCAAACTCAAGAGTTTGTTCGATTTAGATTTCGGTGGAAGCAAATAGGAAAAAAAATGTGAGAAATTTTCAAAATTCTTAAACGGTTAAATATAATTAATGGCGCTTAATTGTCACTACTTGGTCGCGTAGCCTAGCGGTAGCGACTCCTTTGGTTGGGTGTCTTGGTCAGTGTTCGAATCCTAATTCCTTCATTTTTGTTGAATATTATGACTGTTGTTTAACATTCTGGAAAAATAAAATGATAAAATGCTGTTGAGTGGATTCGAACCTGGCTCTGTGAAGGAAGGGACACATCTGTTGGCCACTAGGCCAACTAATGTCTTGTGTCAGTTAATGAACGTTAATACTACTTATGTATCGAATTTGACCGTTTTTGAAACTTTTGAAGAGTTGTTTCCTTTCACCAAGTGACATGAGTTGGTCTATAAATAGAACCATCTGCATGCAGTATTTGACACGGAAATCTCATAATTTCCCAAACCATTCTTCGCTCCAAATCACCTTCTTTTCTCCCTTGTGCGCAGAGAGAGTTAGGAAGACTATTGTTCTGTAAACTGCCATTGATGATACGCTTGGTTTAGGGTGTGTAAACCAAACCAAGGTTACTCCATTGTATCTTGAAGGGGATTCGCCGGTTTTACCTGTTGCATCCAATCTACGATGAGAGATTGGTGGGGGCGAATCGAACCTAAAGCCTAGTGTTCCTACACGCCTTGGAGATTGCACATTACCATTGTTTTCTTCTTCTTTGTTGCAGACCAGACCCCATTTTTCTAACAATCTTTAGGTTCGATTTTCGATTTATAATAATGGTTGCAACATTGAGGGAGATGACATTTTGACATTGTCAAAGTGGAGAGGTTCGAGGGTGAAAACTTTGTTCGTTGGAAGAAAGTGATGCATGGCCTTTTTAGAACAAGAAGAGATGAGTACTCCTAGACTTCATCAAAATATTTTATTTGTGACAATGGTGAAAGGTACACAATTACTTTTAATGGCTATGTTATACTTTGTATTCTAAATACATGTGTATACAATCCTAAATGCATTCTTTGTTTATGTTAAAATTAACATATGGTGTTAGAGCCTTAAATGCATGATTTAGAATAAAATCAAGTATGTGAATTTTGATGAACATGGATATGTTTGGTTTATTATGCATGCAAGTATGTTGCTCTATTTTGATAGAATTGTCTAATATATGAATGATTATATCATGTGCATGCATTAGTGGATTTGATCCATGTAAGAACCAATTAATTTTTGAAGTGTTCTAAGTTGTTAAGTTGGACATGAATATTCATGGAGGATTGTTATTGAAAACCAAAAATGACTTTGGGTCATTGTTTTATTTGTTTTCTAAACAATTATATAGTTTTATTTGAGAACGTGTTCAGACATGAATCAAAGATACAGAGACAATGAAATATGTTAAATTTTGGGTTGATAAAAATGGCTAAAAATCGCTTTGGCTCATGAATGGGTCGTGTGAACCCAGATTTCTTCAACGTGGATCTGGTTGACCCGGTTGGGTTAGGTGTGGTACCCGAACGTTTCTTTGCTTTAATTAAAAATGACGGTTGGAAACTGGCATGAATTGATGTGTTGGTCTGGTGGTAGACACACCTGTTTACAGACGTCCATGTCATGAGTTCGATTCAGGGAATAGAACTCGGACCAAGGGTTTGAGGAGCATGTGGCCGTACCATCAGGCCAATGTCACATTGTGATCAAATGTCATTTATTTATATTTATATGTATGTATGGTATGCTTTAAATGCCGCACTTCTTTAATATATATATATATATATATATGTGTGTGTGTGTGTGTGTGTGTGTGTGTGTGTGTGTGTGTGTGTGTGTGTGATTGAGTTATTAGTCAACAAAATAAAGGAAAATAAATGTTAGATTATAACAGTACTCTCAATTACCCATAAATTTTTATGCTTATATATGTTATTATATAGTGTGGGTAAATTGAAATTGTTTGTCATATGGCATTTATTAAATGATTTTAGGAGTTATAAGAATAGGAGAATTTTATAACCCTAGTTAGTTTGAGTCTACTGGAATAGTTGTCCAAACAACTGCATCTTATTCCCCACAACAAATTAATATTAGTTGAAGATGAAAATAGGATATTAAAAGAAATGATAAAAATCATGGTATCCTATTATGGTCTAGCAAAATGATATTGGAGAGAAGCCATGTTGAAGGCTTGTTAGTTAGTTATAGTTCCAAACAAAATGAACATGATAACCCAATATGAGCTCTTGAATTATAGAAAGCCAAATCTCAACTATTTCATAGTTTGTGGTTGTAGGGCAATAATAGAAGTTCTTGAACCAAAATAAAGAAATTAAGTGAAAGGTGAATTGAATGTGTGTTCCAGGGCTATGCTAAAAATAATAAAGCATATAGATTCATGGTTATCGAATCCAATGACTCATATCCTGTAAATACAGTAATTGAGTCTAGGATACAATCTTTCAAAAGATAGGTTTAACTCAACTCCAAGTCACGGTGATAATGTTCATAGGAATGAACATAATCCGCAAATCAATGTATCTAATAAAGATACTTTGGAAGGTTCAGAACTTAGAAGAATTCAGAAACCTAGAAAAGAGAAAACGTACAGACCAATTTTTTCCTGTTTCTTGTTGAAGGAACAAGAGAGTCCATAGACAGTTATGGACCAATCTATTATTATATAGGAAGTTATCCATAGACATTTGAAGAGGCAATAACGTCTCAAGTTGTCGCTTTCTGGAAGGAGGCTATACAATAATAAATGGACTCAATAAATGGGGAATAAAATGTGCAAATTAGTAGACCTCCCACTTGGTTCTAAACCTATAGGTTGTGAATGGATTTTCAAAAGGAAAATGAAGGTAGACAGGACCATTGATAAGTTTAAGACAAGATTAGTTGCTAAGGGATTTACACAAAAGGGATTGTCTATTTTGATACATATACACTTGTGGCAAGAATTGCCTCAATTAGAGTGCTATTGGCACTTGGATCCATCTATAAGTTTGTCATCCATCAAATGGATGTGGTATTCCTAAATGAGGAAATAGATGAATAGGTGTATATGACACAACCTGAAGGGTTTATGGATAATGGTCAAGAAAAGAAAGTGTGTAAATTGAATAAGTCGTTGTATGGACTAGAATAAAATCATAAGCGATGTGATCAAAAGTTTCATCAAGTTGTGCTAGCTAATGGATATAAAATAAATAAATCTAACAAGTGTATTTATAGTAAATTCAATAGTGGAAAAGGGGTCATGATTTGTTTGTATGTTAATGATGTGTTGTTATTTGGTACTGGTCTAGGTGGTAGAAGAAACTAAGAGTTTCTTATCTAGAGATTTTCATATGAAAGACTTAGTGGTAGCTGATGTGATTCTAGGAATTAGAATAATAAGAGATGGTGAGAATGTAGGTTTACCCCTATCTTACTATGTAGAAAAGGTATTAATGAAATTTAATCACTTTGATTGTTAACCTATCACTACTCCATATGATCATAGCATTAATTTAGTACCAAATAAAGGTAGTTTAGTAGCACAACTTGAATACTTAAAAGTAATTGGATGTTTATATATGCCATGACGTGTACCCAAGCAAACATTGCATATGTTGTATGGAGACTAAGTAGGTATACAGGTAATCCAAGCAAAGACCACTGGCATGTTGTCTGAAGAGTATTGAAATACTTGAGAGGGACAATGAACTATAGTTTAAAATTTAAACTATAATGGGTATCCTTCGGTATTAGAAGGTTACATGGATGCTAGTTGGGTGACATATACAATAAGATCATGCTTCAATAAGAAGTTGAGTCTTCACAAATGGTGGGGGTTCTATTCCTTGGGGTTTCGAGAAATAAGACGGCATTGCCGGTTCCACCATGGCTACAGAATTCATAGCATTGGTAGCAGTAATAAAGAGATCGAATGGCTTAGAAATTTGTTGTATGGGATACTAATTTTAATGGCGCCATTATCCATACAATGGGATAGTAAGTCAATACTATCAAGGGCATATAGCCAGGTTTATAATGGAAAGTCCAGGAACATTGGGCTAAGACATAGTTATGTCGAGGAACAAATTGCAAATGGAGTAATATCCAGGGTCTTTATAAGACGGAAAGAAATCTTGCATCCTTTGACGAAAGGACTGACAAGTGATATGATGTGGAAAAACATCATTAGGGATGGGAATCAAGCCCATATCTACATGATCATCAATGGTGGAAACCCAACTCACACTTGAGTAGCATCAAGTCTTGAGTTCAATGTGGCCAAAGTACACTATGAGAGTGATTGCAAGTACTTGACGAATAGATACATCCCAAGGTTTAAAAGTACTTGGAAACCATAAGGACAAAAAGAAAAGGGTGAGCTTTTGCTCTTAATGGACCTATAGCATATATATGCTGAGGTGCCCAACTTATGGGGGTGCTTCTGGTAAAGTCCACCTATGTGAGAGTGAAGTGTGGCCGCTTCTTAGAGTTGGGCTTGACTCTGTAAGCTCTCATGAAAAGGATACACGACACAAGGCCTTATCAAATGTGTCACACTACCACGTCGTTCAATGGTACCGAGATTTCATGTGTAAGTCATGCACGCTTGTTCTAAGGAATATTTGGTTCAAAGCTTGTCTACCAAATTATTCGGGGATGAGTGAAACCCATGGCTTACTAAGCAAAGGTTCAAATCTCCAAGATACCTTTGTCTGAAAGCATGCGATTTCCGGAATAATGGGATTTGGATTTATTTTGAAAATGGTGGGGGATTGTGAGAAATTTTCAAAATTCTTAAACGGTTAAATATAATTAATGGCGCTTAATTGTCACTACTTGGTCGCGTAGCCTAGCAGTAGCGACTCCCTTGGTTGGGTGCCTTGGTCAGTGTTCGAATCCTATTTCCTTCATTTTTGTTGAATATTATGACTGTTGTTTAACATTCTGGAAAAATAAAATGATAAAGTACTGTTGAGTGGATTCGAACCTGGCTCTGTAAGGGAAGGGACACATATGTTGGCCACTAGGCCAACTAATGTCTTGTGTCAGTTAATGAACGTTAATACTACTTATGTATCAAATTTGACCGTTTTTGAAACTTTTGAAGAGTTGTTTCCTTTCACCAAGTGACATGAGTTGGTCTATAAATAGAATCATCTGCATGCAGTATTTGACACGGAAATCTCATAATTTCCCAAACCATTCTTCGCTCCAAATCACCTTCTTTTCTCCCTTGTGCGCAGAGAGAGTTAGGAAGACTATTGTTCTGTAATCTGCCATTGACGATACGCTTGGTTTAGGGTGTGCAAACCAAACCAAGGTTACTCCATTGTATCCTGAAGGGGATTCGCCGGTTTTACTTGTTGCATCCAATCTACGAGGAGAGATTGGTGGGGGCGAATCGAACCTAAAGCCTAGTGTTCCTACACGCCTTGGAGATTGCGCATTACCATTGTTTTCTTCTTCTTTGTTGCAGACCAGACCCCATTTTTCTAACAAAAAAATGCTTCTCAATTTACTCTTTCAACAACAGAAAAGATTCTTAATAACATTTTTATGGCCTTTAATAACACTTAGAATCGTTAATTCGTTATCTATTCCCTCGTCGACATTAAAGGTTCTAAGTAAGTCACCTAACTAAGTCTTCATATGCTGTTTACAAAGTCCATGCTTAGAATTCATAAACCTTCCACTTTGAAGCAACCTGAAGGAGTCTCTATTATCTCTAAGCACAACTTGCTGTTACTCTCCTCTTACTCCTTGATTCCTTGACCATGTACTTTGTCACTGATTTTCTCATGCAACCCATGTTCTTGCATGGATTCATGTGTTTTCTCCATCTGGTCTTGTTAGTAACATTTTTTGTCATGTGGGTTTACAAGAAAGTCAGTGTGTGGAAAAGATAGTTAGTTCAAAAGTGAACTTGAAGAACACTATGTATACCAAGGCAATGTTTTGTTCAATGGGTGTTTCTGTTTTTAATCTAGTCCTATTTCTGTTTGATTACTTCTATTGGATTGGAAATGGTTGGTCTTATGAAAAGCTAGTGACCCTTTTGGGTTTAGCAGTTAGTAGTTAGTAAAGTTTTTTGGGGTACAGTTTATGTTCACATGCATAAAAAGGTTTTAAATTGCAGACCGCATCACGTGATGTGGCCGCAACATCTCAGTTGCGGTGGCCATCGAAACCGCATCAGACCATGATTGCAGACCGCATTGGACTGCAACAACCGCAACGTAACTATGATAGCAATGTGACCGCAACCGCAATTTAAAACCATAAGGTTTTAAATTGTGGACCGCATCACGTGATGCGGCCGTAACATCTCGATCGCGGGGGTCACCGAAACCACATCGGACTGCGACAACCACAATGCAACCGTGACCACAACCGCAATTTAAAACCTTGTAAATGGATTCATCAGTTCAGGTGAAAGGAGGTTACCATTGTTCTTTAGAGTTTGGTGTGGCTTCTACTTCTCTTTTCCATTTATTTCTTCTCAGTGGACATTATTGTCTTTGGACAACAAGTTTTACCACCAATTCAACACTTGGTTTCTGATTTGGTTTCTATAAAAGTAGGTTTGTTCTTCTGTTACATTGGGATATTTGTTCAAAATGATTGTGAGATAACATTCTTGATGGTCCTCTTTTAGATGGTAACCAAAATATTAGTAACTTGTCAACCAAAGGGTCTGAAACTGTTACTCCTTACTCAACTGCTGGAATTTTCAGCATTCTTATCTTCTCTTGGATGGGTCCTCTAATTAGTAATTACTGTTGGCAATAAGAAAACCTTATGCCTTGAGGATGTTCCTCAACTTACTAGCAGTGACCATGTATTTGGAGTTTTCCAACTTTTAGGAATGAGCTAGAGATAGGTTGTGGTACAATTAGCAGAGTGACCACACTTAAGCTGATGAAGTTGTTAATTTTTTCATCATATAAAGAGATTCTTTTGTCAGCTATTTTAGACTCTTTATACACTGCCATTTGTTATGTTGGTCCATATCTCATTGACACTTTTGTTCAATACCTTAATGGACAAAGGGAATTCAAGAGTAAGGGCTATCTTTTGGAGTCATTGTTTTTTGTTGCAAAGCTTATAGAGTGCCTTTCACAAGGGCACTCAATCTTCAGGTTTTATAAATTTGGAATTAAGATCCGTGCACTGCTGGTGACAATCATCTTTAACAAAGGTTTGACCTTTCCATGTCAACCAAAGAAGGGTCACACTGCTGGTGAATCAATCAATTTGATGGCTGTGGATACCGAAAGAGTTGGTGACTTAAGTTGGCACATGATTGCTTAAGTTGTTGGCACATGAAGTTTTCTAGGGGTAGTTCTGATAAAGCAGTAGAAGTGGTTGATGGAAATTTCTCCTGGGATTTAAGTTCCAAAAGTACAGTACTGAAAAATATAAATCTTACAGTTTTTCATGGCATCAGGTTTGCAGTTTTTGGGGCTGTTGGCTCAGGTAAGTCTAGTTTGCTTTCTTGTATACTGGGAGAAGTACCAAAGGTATCAAGTAATGTAAAGGTATGTGGAACCAAAGCCTATGTTGCTCAGTCACCATGGATACAAAGTGGAAATATACAAGAGAATATACTATTTGGTAAGGATATGGATAGAGAAATGTATGACAAGGTCCTTGAAGCATGCTCCTTAAAGAAAGACCTGGAGACTCTACCATTTGGTGATCAGACAATTATAGGGGAGAGGGGAATCAATTTGAGTGGAGGACACTGATTTAATCTCTATATGGTAGGAATGTTTTCTAGGCCTATTAGGTTTGAAGACAGTGAATTTTTTTATTCACCAAGTAGAGTTCTTACCAGCTGCTGACATTATCCTGGTGAGGAATTTTAATAATTCAAAAGAAAACTGTTTTTCCCCCTAAAGAAAACTTCTTTTGGTTTCTTCTCATATCATAATATGCCTTTTTGTTAGGTCATGAAAGATGGGGAAATTACACAATGTGGAAAGTATAATGATATACTCAACTCGGGGACCGATTTCATGGAACTTGTTGGTGCACATAGAAAAGCTTTGTCTGCACTTGATGAAAGGGAAGTATATGCTAAATTAAGTACCTCAGAACAAAATTTAATTGTTTATGATGCTCCACATGATGAAGAAAAAGAGGGAAACAAGGAAGTAAAAAATGATGAACCAGATGATATTATGGTTATGGGGCCCAAAGGCCAACTTGTCCAAGAGGAAGAAAGAGATAAAGGTAAAGTTGGATTTGCAATCTACTGGAAATATATGGAGGAGCTCTAGCAGACTAGCACCATTTATATTATTGGCTCAAATTCTGTTTCAGCTTCTTCAAATTGGGAGCAACTACTGGATGGCTTGGGCAACTCCTGTTTCAACAGAAGTGAAAGAAGTTATTGATCCCTATGATCTTATAGTTGTCTATGTTGCTTTTGACATAGGAAGTTCCTGTTGCATCCTTGCTAGAGCAAAACTTCTTTCAATAGCTGGTTTCATGACAGCTACTGTACTGTTTAATAAATTGCACTTATGCATTTTCCGTGCTCCAATGTCATTTTTTGATGCAACCCCAAGTGGATGAATACTTAATAGAGTATGCAGAACAGCAGATATCATATACTTTTCTCTTCCTTTAGAATTTTGAGTCAAGTAGAACCAAATATTGATTAAGTCTGTTTTTTCGATCAAATGTGATTTTAAATTAACTTGTTTTTATAAAATTGATTTGGTTACAATTAAGTTTGAAGCGAACTCATTTATTTTTATCTTGAAAGCAAGTTCGATATAAAATTTAGTGTAAGTTTTTCAACTCAACACAAAAGCTACTTTCTATAGCATCTAGTCAAAATTACGTTGAATGCAAAATCAATTTTGTGTTATGTACTGACCGAAAATATAAGGCCGAGGACTTGCCGAGGACTTGGACCAACCGAGCTTACTCTTATAAATGGGCCTTGACCCGAACTCCTCCAAAGCCGAGGACTCGTTAATGCACTAGTCAGCCGAGCATAAATACTCGGACCTATCCCATAATAAGGCCATAGAGGAAGACACCTCGGTCCCGTGCAATCCAGTCACAACTGACTGGGCCGAATATCTCGCTGGTCCAAATATCCCTCCGTATAACTCGGAGCCTTATCCTTATCTTTATCTAGTTGTGATAACAATCCGATCCTAACAAATAGGATCTCAATAACAGTCCAACTAAAACTGTTACACCAAAACATCTCTATAAATAGGGGTCCAACCCCCTCACTTAGAACTACGTTTGCTTTGATTCCCATTTGGATACGTAGGAGCAGAATTCCGATTCTGTCAAGCTATTCCAAAACACTCCCACAAGAATATTTCCGGACGAGTATCTCTCACTTGAGATATTTGGAGGGAACATGTTACATAACCAAACAACTCATTTTTACTAAAATCACATTTGACTGAGGGCAAAATCAATTCTCTAGCATCCCACCGTGGAACCAAACACACACTAATATATCTTACATATCATCATCCATTTAACTTTAAAGTTCTTTTCATCTTGTTTGTTCTTTTCTGATAACATAATCAGTATGATGTTCTCCTGATGTTTTGGTCACATATTCCTTTGCAGGCCTCAACGGATCAAAGTGCAGTGGATACAATCATTCCCTACAAAGTGGGGTGATTTGCCTTCTCTATGATCCAGCTCCTTGGAATTATATCAGTGATGTCTCAGGTTGCATGGCAGGTTTTCATCATCTTTATACCTGTGACAGCAATCAGCATCTGGTATCAGGTAATCTGTTTGGACTATGTTCTAGATCATAAGTTGCCATATAACATCTTACATAGGATATTTTTATGACTGCAATGATTGCACACCAAAACTCCTATACAGAAATTTGATCCTTTGTTCACACTTAACCACTAACATGTAATTATCTTGTGATTCTGCAGCAATATTATCTGCCATCAGCACGAGAACTACAACGATTGGTTGGAGTATGCAAAGCTCCAATCATACAACACTTCTCTGATACAATTTCAGGAGCTTTAATCAGGAGCCAAGATTTCAGAAAATGAGTATGAAACTGATGGATGAGTACTCGCGGCCCAGGTTCCATATTTCCGGTGCAGTGGAATAGTATAATTTGTTGGAATTGGTAAAACTAGTTCGATCAAAAGTGTATCTGCGGGAATCAATCTTCTGTTTGTATAATTCTTTGAGATTGAGATGAGAAAAAGAAATAAAATGGTACGTTGCTGAAACAATTATAGATCCCCGATGTAATGTCTAAACCCGATGATCGAAGGAAAAGCTAAAAGATCCTTGAACAAGTAAATACCGTTTTGTGCTTCCGTTTAGATATGTTGTGTTCAATTACATTTGCCTCCTTCCTGATATTCTTGATATATATTCCTGAGGGGCTCATAGATCCAGGTAAGTGATTCACATCTAACAATCAAAATCAAAATTTACTCTGCTGTACCAATGGTGGTAGAGGAACATATATAATTGTTCCCTTTCCATTTTATTTTCCCTCTTTTGAAGGCATTGCTGGCTTAGCTGTTACATATGGACTTGAGTTAAACATAGCACAAACCTTAATGATATGGAATCTTTGCAGTATGGAGAATAGAATTATATCAGTTGGAAGAATACTTCAGTATACTTGGATCCCAAGTGAGCCTCCTCTTATAATAGAAGAAAACAGGTCACATGCTTCTTGGCCTTCACATGGACAAGTTGAGATTATTGATTTGCAGGTAGTTTCAGCCAATGTTATATACTTATCTTGGATTCCAAGAAAACTCTCAATAGTACATTTTTATCTTTTTATCTCTATTTTTTTAAGGTGTTCATCAAATTATGAACCTGAGATTATCTTTCCCTTTAAGACTGGAAGTTAGCTTCCAAACAGAAAAATTATGATTTCTATCCAAATTTTTTCATTTATACATGTCTAGGTTCGTTATGCTCCGCACCTGCCACTTGTGCGGCGCAGTCTGACATGCTCGTTTCCTAGAGGAATGAAAACTGGGATTGTTGGGAGAACAGGATGTGGTAAATCAACTCTCATACATGTCATGGATGAGCTCATGAACATATCCATGAAGAAGAAGAAAGAAAAAGAACCATGCTTTCATAATGGATTGGATGGCACTTCATTATTGATGATGGTTCTCTTAGATAACCAGTTACTGTAAGAATATATATGGTTTTTATGATTAAGGAGTCTGCAATCTTGTTATAGATCCTTCTAAATTCATGTACCAAAAATAAAGATTCTTCTAAATTCACAGGTAATTTTCTTATTAAATTTAGTTCCTCCTTTTTTTGCTTTGACATGGCATTGTCATTTTTAAGATAGAAACACAGTATTAGTTCGTGGAATCCACTCCTCAAATTCTAGATACATTTTGCTATCCAAATCATTTAATTAAAATGCAGTTGGGGCCTTAGAGATTGAAGGGTAACTATAACATCGGAAATTTAATATATGGTTGGAAAGATTTCACATAATTTGCTTAAAAAATAACATCAATGGGTTTTTTAGACTTTGTTGAGTAATTCTCATTTTGAATCGATTCAAGCAATTCGTTTTCTTTTCCACGTTGAGCTTAATAAATTTATAAAACAAATTTAATTCAAACAGAATATGGTGAATTAATTCATATAAGCAAAGGTTTTCAGTACCATAAGGAAAGATACTTTGCTTGATGTATAAGTTAGTGATAAAAAAAAAAAAGACTACTTAGACAGTTTCTGATTCGAAGAATAGATAGGTTCCATTCATTTCTTAAAAGCTAAGCTTATGCTGTTAATTGGTCTCTTTCTATATCCTCTCAAGTTGATAATAAAGAAAAAAAAAACACAACACAAGACACAAACTAGTATTGATGCATATAATATAATTGTGATGCTCCAAGACTCCAATCACACAATAAACACTTTTGGTATTTTATCTAAAGCAGTCCATAACCATTACATGGCACTCTGATAAAAAAAAATAAACATTACATGGCACAATATAATATTCAAAGTAACTTAACTGGACAAAACCAGTTCAACCCACACTAGTTATTTAGTTATTATTATTATTTAGATATAACCATAACACACATTCACTAATGTGGTCCATGCACATGCTCCAACTTTGATCAGTTACATTATGGTGGGCCATAACCCGGGCCTCCATAACCTGGGAGACCACCTGCCGGAGGGCCTCCATAACCCGGGAAGGGGCCAGCAGGAGGGGGGCCTGGAGGAGGGCCTCCAGGTTTTATGCACAACCAAGGAGCAAACCAATATGGAGTACAATCCGGTGGTGGGATAAACCAATGCTCAAGCCCATACACAAGATCATTTTTTCCTGGGTCACCTCTTCCTGCAACCTCAATAATACCACTCAGAATTGCCATAACAAAGAGAGATAAAAGAAGCAATGCACTAGTGGTTTTGGCCATAATGCATGTATGAATTGAATTGCTCTTACACTTCTTTTTTCACGGAGAAAATTGGTTCCAAATGACCCCAATTTATAGAACCACAAGTCAGAGTGATGGGACCATTTGATTACCTGAGATGGGAATTGAATTAAATTGACCTTTGCTGAGGGAATTGATTTTTTCATAGACTTTTGACGTTTCTGGGTGCCTTGTGGGGTACCATAGAAAACTGTGGTGCTAAGTGTTATGGAGCATGGTTTCCTTATGTTGTTGTTTACAAGGTTGAGCAGTTGGTGTTAGTAGAATAATTCTAGAAATGAAGTTCGCTGATTATTGCATCATTGGCTAATGAATTTATTTGGGTCAAAATCTGATATATTCTGTGATTAAGCATTCTAGTTAATGTGTCTTTTCCTAAGGATTTTCAGTGAAGCGTTGAACTCTTTTCTTATGTTAATTGAAAGGATATTTATAATATGCATGTTTGTGATATTACTTTGTTGTTAATTTTGAGAGACTTTGAGGTAGACTTTTAATGTAATGGGAATTCCAAGTGTGAGCGAGATGTGAATGAAGAAGTCTCACATTAAAAAGAAGTTGACATGTTGAAAGTTATATAAGTGAATTGAACAAAACTCATAGATTCATTACTTTAAGATTTTCGATCAATGTAATTTCAAGCTCACTTATGTGCTTTCACAGCCTGTGGCAATTCTTCTTAGTGGAATGATTTTGCAAATTGTATACGTGTGTGTCTAGAAAGTGATTCTGAAACATTTGGAAGTGGTTCCAAACATGCTTATACATTTGTCAACAATAAATATTGTGTAATTTTTATGTAAATTATTTGCCATATATTTTGTTATTTATTAATGTTGAAATGCGATCGATAACAATATAGATTTAGATGTTTGTGTCAATCCTAAAATTTTATTCTCTTAATAAATGTAATCCTCTACTGAAATGGTAAGTGGTGGCATCTACTGTTTGAATGAATTTCAAATTATTATTTTTTTGTTAAACTAATTATTTGATCATATACATGACACTGGTTTTGAATTTAGTCGCTATGCGTGGAAAAAAAAAATGAAATTGATCCTTATATATACAATTATTTTTAATTTGGTCTTCACCTTTTATTGATACTATAAAGTTGTTTGTTGGGGTTAAAGTTTAGGGACCACATTCAAAATGATTATCATGCATAAGGATCAAAGTGAAAATGTTTGTCACGTATAAGGGCAAAAAAGTTTAAAATTATTTGAATTTAGTCTTTATATGTGACAATCAGTTTCAATTTGGTCTATATATTTTAACTCCAACCAACGGCATTATAATACTAATAAACAACGATGATCAAATTAAAAATAAGTATACGTATAGAGTCTAGTTTTAAATTTTTTCTCGTATAGGAACCAAATTCAAAATAAGTGACACTTATAGCAACAAAATAATTAGCTTAAGTCAACAAAGCTGTTGAGAACTAAAAAAAGGGACCCTTTCCCCGTTCTTTCCTTTATATGGTACTCGCGTGTCTCCTTGATGTATACTTGCATCCCAGGTGAGCCTCCTCTTATAATAGAAGAAAAAAGGCCACATCCTTCTTGGCCTTCACATGGACAAGTTGAGATTATTAATTTGCAGGTAGTTTCAGCTAATGTTATATTGAATTCCAAGAAAACTCTCAATTGTACATTTTGATCTTTTTATTTCTATTTTTTTAAAAGGTTTAATCAAATTATGAATGTGAGATTATCTTTCCCTTTAAGGCCGGAAGTTAGGGTCTCTTCATTTTATTTTCTGTTTTCATGATTTCAAAAATAAGTATAACTAAAATAATTACAAAAACGTCACATTATTTTTATTTTGTTTCTTGTTTCTAAAGATTTGTACGGGAAATACTGAAAACAACTTTTTATTTGTTTTCACTATTTCCTATACAAATCATTGGAAACAAGAAACTTGATGAAATCAGAGTGACACTTTTGTAATTATTTTAATTGTAATTATTTTTAAAATTAGGAAATGAAAACAGAAAACTAGAAACAAATTAACCGGCTTCCAAACAGAAAATTTCTGATATGTATCCAATTTTTTTCATTTAGACATTTTGTTTAGGTTTGTTATGCTCCACACCTGCCACTTGTGCTGCACAGTTTGACATGCTCATTTCCTGGTGGAATGAGATTGTTGGGAGAACAGGATGTGGTAAAATCAACTCTCATACAAATACTCTTCAGAATAGTTGAGCCTACTGCTGGTCTAATTGTGATTGATGGCCACAATATCTCTTCAATGGACTTCATGATTTGGGGTCTAGACTGAGCATTATTCCTCAGGACCCAACCATGTTTGAAGGGACTGTTAGAAGTAATATGGACCCACTAGAAGAGTATACAGATAAACAAATTTGGGAGTTGAGTTAGTCTAGTTTTATAAATAAATACTGATACAACTAAGCTTAGTCATGAAACTTGAATTTGTGATTCCAATATAGTACTATTTTCACTTATTCAAACTTGTTTAGGCTCTGGATAAGTGCCAACTTGGGGGTGAAGTTAGGAAGAAAGAAAGAAGGCTTGGCTCTGCAGGTTTGACACTTTGGCTATAAATTTTGAGAAGATAATGATATAAAATACATATCCTTGAACTAATGGTTAAACTTTATGTTGGAAAGCCGCCTTCATTACGGCCCACTTCTAGTAGCCTTAATTGCGGCAACTTTGAGTTGCCTTCATTGCAGCCTCTAGAACCTTCATTGTGCTGGTTTGGGTGTCTTTTGTCCTACATCGCCTAGAGATATGGCCTAAAGTAGTGCTTATAAAGCTTTGACAGTCCTCATCTTACAAGCCGGTTTTATGGGGATGAGTTAAGCCCTAAGCCCAAATTCTAATACTTTATTTGTTATATCAATATGAGTATTGTTATTCCAGTTTGTGAGAATGGGGAGAATTGGAGTATGGGTCAGAGGCAATTGGTCCTTGGCAGGGTGCTACTGAAGAGAAGAAAGGTCTTGGTGCTTAATGAAGCTACTGCATCAGTTGACACAGCTACAGATAATTTGGTTCAGCATACTATTAGAAAACATTTTTCTGACTCTACTGTTATTACAATATGCACATATGATAACTTCTATTCTTGACAGTTATATGGTTCTTCTTCTTAATCAAGGTTAGTAAAGAAAGGTTATTTAGATTCCTAGTTTGTGCTTCCACAATTTGGTTGATAATTTTTTGTTTCTTTCTCTCGTGTACATTTGCAATGTGTTGAACATTGTGTGTTTCTCTACATGCATTCAGCTAACCCAATCATTGACTAAAAAAAAAGGGGGAAAATCATGGTAATTAGTTATGTGACAAGCATCACTGTTATTTAAATCAGGAACTTTTTTTTATCAATTCAATAACATCATTGTACATGTAAACAATCTTTTTAAACTGGTTATGATCAACACAACGACATCTCTATGGAGAGCAGACACGCGGATGAAGGAGGTTTTTCTGACAACCAGGCTGTTTACCTGTGCTTGTTTGACACAATTATTTATGAATATTCAGATCAACCAGCATGTCATGGATGAGCTCATGAACATATCCATGAAGAAGAAGAAGAAAGAAAAAGAACCATGCTTTCATAATGGATTAGATGACACTTCAATATTATTGATGTCTCTCTTAGATGACCAGTTGCTATAAAGAATGTATATGGTTTTTATGATTAAGGAGTCTGCAATCTTGTTATAGGTCCTTCTAAATTCATGTACCAAAAATAAAGATTCTTCAGTTAAATTTCTAATTAAATTTAGCTCCTCTTTTTTTTTTGCTTTGACATGGCATTGTCATTTTTAAGATAGAAACACAATATTAGTTCGTGGAATCCACTCCTCAAATTCTAGATACATTTTGCTATCCAAATCGTCTAATTAAAATGCAGTTGGGGCCTTAGAGATTAAAGAAATGTAACTACAACATCCGAAATTTAATATATGGTTGGAAAGATTTCTCATAATTAGCTTAAAAAATAACATCAATGGGTTTTTTAGGCTTTGTTGAGTAATTCTCTTTTTGAATCGGTTCAAGCAATTCATTTTCTTTTCCGCATTGAGCTTAATAAATTTATAAAACAAATTTAATTCAAACAGAATATGGTGAATTAATTCATATAAGCAAAGGTTTCAGTACCATAAGGAAATATACTTTGCTTCATGTATAAGTCGGTGATAAAAAAAATACTACTTAGACAGTTTCAGATTCAAAGAATAGATAGATTCCATTCATTTCTTAAAAACTAAGCTCGTGTTAATTGGTCTCTTTCTATATCCTCTTAAGTTGATAATAAAGAGAAAAAAAACACAACACAAGACACAAACTAGTATTGATGCATATAATATAATTGTGATGCTCCAAGACTCCAATCACACAATAAACACTGTTGGTATTTTATCTAAAGCAGCACATAACCATTACATGGCACTCTGATAAAATAAAAATAAACATTACATGGCACAACATAATATTCAAAGTAACTTAATGGGACAAAACCAGTTCAACCCATACTAGCTAGTTATTTAGTTATTATTATTATTTAGATAAAACCTTAACACACATTCAGTGGTATGATCCATGACACATGCTCCAACTTTGATCAATTACATTATGGTGGGCCATAACCCGGGCCTCCATTAGTAGTTTTAGGAGGGCCTCCATAACCTGGAAAACCACCTGTAGGAGGGCCTCCATAACCTGGGAGGGGGCCTGTAGGGGGGCCTCCATAACTCGGGAGGGGGCCTGTAGGAGGGGGGCCTGCAGGAGGGGGAACTGGTTTTGGGCACAACCAAGGAGCATACCACCATGGAATACAACCACCAAATGGTGGCCAACCAAACCAATGCTCAGGCCCATACAGAAGATCATTTTTTCCTGGATCATCTCTTCCTGCAGCCTCAATAGTACCACTCAGAATTGCCATAACAAAGAGAGATAAAAGAAGCAATGCACTGGTGGTTTTAGCCATAATGTATGTATGAATTGAATTGCTCTTAAACTTCTTTTTTTCATGGAGAGAATTGGTTACAAATGACCCCAATTTATAGAACCACAAGTCAGAATGATGGGACCCTTTTATTACCTAAGATGGGAATTGAATTAAATTGACCTTTGTTGAAGGAATTGGTTTTTTCATAGACTTTTAACGTTACTTGGGGCCTTGTGGGGTATCATGGAAAACTATGGTGTTAAGTGTTATGGAGCATGGTTTCCTTATGTTGTTGTTTACAGGGTTGAGTAGTTAGTGTTAGTATAATAATTGGTTCACTGATTATTGCATCATTGGCTAATGAATTTATTTGGGTCAAAATCTGATATATTCTGTGAATTAATATTCTAGTTAATGTGTCTTTTTCTAAGGATAAAGGATGAAGTGGAGTTATATATAATAAGTTATTGGATATATTCTGTGAATTAACACTTTTCTTACGTTAATTGTGAAGATATTTATGATATGCATGTTTGTAATATTACTTTGTTGTAAATTTCGAGATAGACTTTGAATGCAATTCGGATTTGAATTGTGAGAGTTTAAAAGATACTTAGGATTTACAATTGTATTTGACAATTCATCTAAGTGGACTGATTTTGCGAAGATAAATTTAGGGGTTTTGGTACGGTTATTTTTCAATCAAAGGTTGAATGAGTTTCCATTATCATTTACTATTTATTTTATTTTATAAGCTAAAAACTATATTGAATAGTCTAGTAAAAAAAAAACTATTGAATAAAGGGCTAATCTATCGCACAAAAAGTGCCAAAAAATGCAACAAATGGCTCCATGTATCCCACACCCACATGCATAATGAAGCAAAAAAATGTAGAAAGGTTGAGCTTGGATCTGCATTCCATAACGTGGTGGCTCGGGTTCGTCAAAGTCTGTGATGAATACGGGGCTATGAGTGAAGAGAAAGTGAGGTCCATGTGATAGTTAATGGCAACGAACGAGTGGAGTTAGAAATTGAGTTTGTGTAGGACAAGTCAAACTACACTTATGCAAATAAGATGACATGGCTTAAACTCATTCAACCATTGGTCTAAAAAAAATAATGGTACCAAAACCCTCAAATTTCTCTAGGTGTCATAACAGCTAAGGGTGGCAAATGGAAGGAAAAATTTTATTCGGATCTTAATGGGTGGATTCAAAACAATCCATTATAATCCATTAAAAATTCATTAAAAAAAATCCAATTCATCCATGATACATTAAATAAAATCCATCCGATTCATCCATTAACAACTTTTCATGGATGGATATCCAATCCATCCACTAAAATTTATTTTGAGAAATTAAATAATTTTATATCTCTTTTATCCATTCATAAAATATTTTTAAAAATAAAATAATTTGTAAAAAAATATTAAAATATTATCTTTATCTGACCCTCTCTCTTCTCTTTCTTCCTCTCTCTACCCTTTCTCTCTCCCTTTTTTTCCTACTCTATCTTTACCCTCTCTCCACTCTATGTCATGACCATTTTGTATCACGGTCATTTTTCTATTATTATATGGGAGTTATTGATTATGTGCATCTACAGAGGTTGTTCTGCCACAACGTTCCATGACATTGTTTTACGAAACTTGTTACGACTTTCCGTGCTTTCAATTAGTTAATACTTTTTTTTAAGTTTCTCAGCAAAAAAAAAAGGCAACGAAAAAAGAAAACGTACGTGATAACATGGACTACTACTGATGCTTGAGAACAATTAATTAATTAATACTTAATATAACAAAAAAAGAGAAAAAGAGCAGATAAATAAAATAAAAATTAGCGAAGAAAAAATAATAGGGAACGGAAGAGAAAATTAGATGGAGTGTTTTTTTTGCTACAAATGGAGGTTTTTTTTTTTATTTGGTGAAAAATAATATGAAAAAAATAAATTGGTTTTGGAATGGATAAAAGTTGATCCATTACATTTTTTATTATTGGTCCAAGGATTTTAAAAAATATTGGATGGATCATAAACCATCCACTAAAAAAATAATTCAATCCATTTATATTTTTTTTTATAAATGGATGGATTTGATGGATTTTCTCATGGATGGACTGGATAGATGATGGACAAATGAATCATTTTGCCACCCCTAATAACAGCTCCCTTTTGCGAATTGTGTACATAGGTTTCTGTCAAACTATAATAAATCTTGTGTAATATTTTATGTCGATTATTTGCCATATTTTAACATTTTTTAAGAGTTTAATTAGGATATACGATCAATGTAATGTTTTTTTATACCGTCAATCAATCAGAAATCATGAAATGAGTGAATTTTATGGTAATATGGATAAAAGTCAAACATTTTCAATAATGTATCAATTTACAATATAAAAAATCTTTAGATTGATAATGCATATCAAAGTCTAGTTATTAATGTTGAAATGTGATTGATAACATTATAGATTTAAATCGTTGTCTCAATAGTCAATCCTAAAACTTTTTTCTCTTAATAGATGTAATTTTTACTGAAATGGTGGTGGCATCTATTGTTTGAATGAAATTCGAATTATGTCTTTTTAAAAGAATAAAATAAAATAAACAGAGTCAAGAAAGCTGTTGAGAACTACAAAAGAAAATTTGATCCTTTCCCCATTCTTTCCTTTATGTGGTACTTGCGTGTCATGTTTTTCATGACATTAATCACTTACAATTGTGGTAATAGTATTAAATTTTACTGATGGAAATAGGAGCAACAACTTTCATTGTCAAAATAAAATAATGGACATAATATGATTTTTCCTATTAAGAATGGTCGTTGTGGTGACTTTTTCCATTGGGCTACAAAGAAGAGGTAGAGCAAAAGAAATATAGAAGATTGCATTTCTAAATAAGGGAGGGTGAGTTTGATGGTTATCTATTATTTTGGTGTAACTCCATTAACACTTGTGTTTCTTTCTTTTGTGTGTGTGTGAAACCAATGAATGATATGACAGAACATTAGAGGATGTAGTTGAAATTGAAAGGAAATTTAGATAGAAAAATTAAATTAGAAAAGATTATGTGCATGGATCTTATCCTAACAAATTCCCGGAACTCCCATGCAAGCCATTAGCCTACTATAGTTTATGAATGGTCACGAACTCAAGATTAGTGTCTAAGATTTTTATGATGATAAATTCTGTGCAAGTATCACTACTCATCTAAATTTTTAAGCACAAGCTATGACTTTGAGGTCAAAAAGTAAATTTTAAAAAATAATGTAGAAAATATTGAGTAACATATAAGTTTTGACAAAGGGGTAGTTAGTTCAATTGATAAGGATTAAAACATTTTTACTTGTAAAGTTTTGATACTTGATGTAAGCAATCATTCTTAGTAGCCAATATATGTAAGAGAAATGTTATTTGTAAAACGAAATGGGACAAGTTTTTGTCAAGGGTTAATATAATTCAAAATTATGGTTAATGATGTGTTGAACTTGATTAATGGATAAATATATGGTAAATGGATAGCTCATTAACCATCTACTGAATTACATTAACCATCCACTGATATACCCATTAATGGTTAATGCAGTCCAATGGATGGTTAATGAGTTACTCATTTACTACATGTGTACCCACAAGTTCAAACATTATTAATCACAATTTTTAACTTCATTAACCATTGACAAAAAGTTGTCTCATTTGATTGTACAATACACAACCTTATATATAACTACTTCCTGCTTTACCTTCACCAAGGCATATGCCATGCCCTAACCTTGGAATGGACAGTGACAAGCTGCATAGCCTAATCTATGCACAACAGTATACAACTACTACCAGGATGAAGAATGAGAATATGACATATTTTACATAGTTATTTCAGAAAATCAACACTTACTCGAACACAAAGCTTGTAAGAAAAGATTGTGCATCATTTAAATAAAAATTCGGACAAGTTAACAACTACCTATTCCAACAGCAAGCACGAGTCCGAATCACACATTGGCTACATTCTTCACATAAACACACACTTCCTATTGGTTGGTGCGCATAAATTCCTTCTAATAAATATTATTTACTTCACTCCATATAATCAAAATAGGAGAGGGGAGAGAGAGATTAGGATTAGTAAGATAATGTATATTAATATCATAAAGTTGATAATAAGCCAGACACATCAATGGCGGATTATGGCGGCCGGCCAAAAATCCACCATATAAATATAGGGTTGCAGCCTATGATGAAAATATGGCGAATATAATTCGCACAGAATCCGCCATGCCGGCACAATGGCGGCAATTTGACAACACTGTAATAAGCTAATTGGATAATCTTTAGATAATTATTTAAATAAAACACATTGTTCGGTTCATGCAATGGATGAAAGAACCATACCAATTTTTATGAATATAAATGGAAGACCCGTAAAGTACAATGACATTCAGGGACTCTAAGGCCAATGCATCAAAGGTTAATGCCATTCTATTCAGTCTAACTACATGATTTGAAGAATCATTTCAAATTGTGGGCATAACAAGATAGCAACAACAAATTCTAGCTTCCCAAACCCTCTCAAATGCATGAATTGACAGCAAAATATCGTGAAAAAAAACCCTGAAAAAGACAACCCTGGAAACATGAAAAAGAACAAGAATAGATAAAAACAAAATCATGAACAATGCAGGATACTACTCGATGATCCTCATCTTGGAGCTTTCTTCCTCCACTCCGTTCGTCCCCGGTTTATCTCGAGTCCCTCAGTAGACAATCTAAGTAAATGCAGAAACTGATGGCAATCTTGTTTGTCATCCCTTGCTATGGAAGATCCATTAGTACCTTTGAGTTCTTGAACAACTTCAACACCCTCAATTGGTTCCACACTGGTGAGGGAATCAACTATGTCATCTTGTTGGCACTCTCGTCTGTAATCCAAGGTAATACTCTGCAACTCGTGGCTATCGATGATTTCTTGAGGCATGCTCTGAAAAATTAAGACAGTCCGTCAGCTAGAGATATCGACATAACAAGACATTTTTAATATGGAATTAACGATTTAGGTTAGAAGTATGTGCATCAATGACAACGATAATAATAACATAAGCAACAAACTAGCAAAAGTAAAAAGAAAGCAAAATAAACATTTTGGTCCCTTATCTTGATTTCTTATTCAAATTTGGTCCTCTATCTTTTATTTAGTTAGCTTCAATTTAGTCTCGTATCTTGCAAATTGTCTATGAATGTGGTCTATGAATTTGGTCATCCGTCAGTTTCACTACAGATCCTGAAAGAAGTGATGACATGTTATTGCTGGTAAATGATGTGTCACTGAGGCGGAAATGATGTGGGTATGATGTGGCAATGATGTGGTACAACTGGTGAGTGACACATCATCACTTATGTTAGTGAGTTTAAGGAATCGTGGCGGGAGGACTGCATTGACAGATAATTTGCAAGATATGGGACCAAAATGAGAAAATAGAAAATAGGGACCAAATTGGGAGAGAAAAAAGATAAGGGCCAAATTGAAGAAAACTAAAAATAAGGGACCAAAATGCCTATTTTACCTAAACAGAACTCAAGATCAAAAGAAGTTCATGAAATTTTAGGTTTGCACAACACTATTTGAAGCATCTGCCTGGCATAATTTCCAACTCCATTTAACTGATTATTGTAAAATCATCATAACTATGACAATAATATCAACACCATTCTACCTCAATGATCTTAATCACTGCTATATGTAATCATGTTTTTCAACTTTAGCCAGGGGAAAAAGTAAAGAACAGGGGGAAACATTCCAATCCTCTCAACATGATCTCACTTTTAATAGTTTGCAGTGGTCCTGCAACAGATATATACTCCAAACAGAGTTTAACTTTGATATACTATCAACCAATCACAAAGCATCCTATGTCTGACTCTTAAATAGTTATGATAAGAGTCAAACAATTTTAATGATTTGCAATTTATGATTGGTTGACATTGTAAAAATCTTTACATTGACAATATATACCAATTAAATCCTCAAAGATATTCCTGATCTTACATTTTTGCCAAAAGAATGGCACACGATCAGCCTTTAAACATGTGGTCCCTCTAATTTCTTTTTCACAAAGAATGGAATTTAAACATATTGTTGTTAGTTCTTAGTTGTTCAATAAAATCAAGCTTGATTTTTAGAAAATAATATGTCAAAAGTCAAAACTAGTTTTAAAAAATGTGTGATTTCCTTGTTTTGGGTCATTTTGAAAGAATAAAGAGCAATGCTACCAACACACTCTTCTAAACACTCTCCAATACATTCTTTGCTATAGAATGAATTTCATGTGTGACTATTAATTTTATGTGGGATATGAAATTCACCCAATAATCAAGGGTGTGTTTGGAGAGTGTTAAAAGGAATGTTAGCATTTCTCAAGAATAAAATACAAGTTTTTTTTTAAAAAAAAGAGTAAATACATAGAGGTATAATAAGGGGTATATCATGCGAAACACTGGTTTGAACATGATGCATAAGTTTAACTTTGATCCACTCTGTAAAGTTTTAAATTTTAATTTTAACACTCAATCATGTATTGACAATCATGGAAAGAATTTGACTTTATAGATAGTTGTCATAGTCAAACTCTTCTAGTGATGTGGCAATGCATGAATGAGCAATAGTGTAAACCTTTTACACTGCCAGTGGATCAAAGCTAAATCTGAGGAGTAAACCAATACTCTTCCAGTCTTCCTAGATATCTCCCATCCCTCCACACACAACCGTAAAACTTGACATATCATTGAATAGCTTGTTATAGAATATAATTTTTGTCAATCCAATCATTGAATCATTAGTAATTGTTGCTTTGATCTAAGGTGACAAATGTTAGATTCACTGGTCCAAAATAATCATGCAATCAAGTAGTTATTTTCTTACACTTCATAAATATTGCACCTTGTGGAGATATAAAGATGGAGTATCAAATTTTTTTTGCATGTATGAATATGTATATATGGCAAATAAAAGGTATTTCAATAAATTATAGAGAAAATCTAACTACCTCAAGCACCCATCCAATATACGTGACATTGTTAACATGCTGATTCATGTCCAGATCGGCTCTTCGAGGCTGCAAAATTCAAAAGCATAGTGAGAAGACCAGGCTCTTGAAATATGTTGGATTTGCCAAAAAAAAAATTTCTCTCCACTGAAATTCCTTCTTTTGTGCCTGATAAAAATACGAAAAAAGAGTTTTTGAACCAAATGATCATACCACAAGTCCAAATCTGGAATGCTGAGCAGGATCTTCCAATTTCGGAATTTTCTTCAAGCTATTACTATTCTCCTCAGGAATTGCTAACCTAAAACCACAGAACAAAATTAGGGGAAATTAGTAACTTCTGCTGTAAGCATCAATCCAGCCAAGGTATTGAAGCACACCAAGTCACCAACAGTAACAAGACAATCAATGTAATTGGGCAGCCAACAACACCCCCATGGTACTTCATTCAAGCTACTTTGTAGTATGCTAACTAAGCCATTGTTCAGAATTCAACTTTGTACCAAAAAAATAGCAGAAACCGACAGATTCTAGGAAGTTTCATTATTGAAAAAATGGAAGACTAGCATGCCATGTGTAGCAAAAATTCCCACGATTCTCAGAGATCGGAGTGAAACTTCTACAGTTCTACACACCCCTCCTAAAAAAAGAGAAACAAGCAGAATCCACCTACAGTAAAAGATTCCAGGTTTATTCTGTAGACAGCAATGGTGCCACGAAATCAATCAACACCCACTAATGTTTTTTATCTGTATACTGAATTCTAGATATTGGGAATAGTTAATCCTTAATCAAGGAGTATGTGCAGTCAAAACTCAAAAGTAGTTGGTAAAGAGCTAAAAGGTCATTTATTAGGTTCAGAATGAATCAAGTCAGTTCTAGAATTATATGAGATCTATATTAGTAGTGTGTAATTTCAGCAGAGTTTTAGTGAAGTAAATTTACATGATATCTTCCGCCTTGTTTTATGTTTAGCATAATAATTCTCATGATATCTATAATAATTCTTATTTATCCTCTTATCCCAACCCAAACTATATAAACTACAATCCTGGGCAGCATCAAGTTGCTTTAGGAAATCTGTCACAAGAGAGGGAGGTTAAGATAAAATGATAATTGTATTCCTTCATTTTGACTTATTGGTGTAACTTACTTCTGGCATAGATATAAGTACCATCATGCAACATATATATACAACATTAAGCAGAAATTCATGGGTCATTGTACCCAAAAACAAAAAGAAATCCATGGGTAATCTTCCAACAACATTAAAACAAACAGGGAAGAAAGAGTTTCCCCCCACCTACAATAGCCAACACGAGGGCTATTCAACTTTTTTTTTGGTAATGGTGCTCATTTTTTTATCATCATCTACCTTTTTTGGGTAATGGTGCTCAACTTATTTTGTTTTGGTTAGATTCCAGTAAGAAGTGTGTGTGTGACCCCCTTTGCACAGTGAACTCAGAAGCCACAGAAACTATTTTTCTTATTATCAAAATTCTTATTATAATTACAAAGCTTTTAAGAGCAAATAAAAAATCAAAACATCTACCAAAGTTCAAATATCTTGTAACTAGGGGTGGCAAAATGATCCATTTGTCCACCATCCATCCAGTCCATCCATGAGAAAATCCATCCATTTATAAAAAAATAATATAAATGGATTGGATTATTTTTTTAGTGGATAGTTTATGATCCATCCAATATTTTTTAAAATCCATTGGACCAACAATCAAAAATGTAATGGATCAACTTTTATCCATTCCAAAACCAATTTATTTTTTTTATATTATTTTACACCAAATAAAAAAAACCACCATTTGTAACAAAAAAAAAACTCCATCTAATTTTCTCTTCCGTTCCCTATTATTTTTTGTCACTATTTTTTATTTTATTTATCTGCTTTTTTTTTTCTTTTTTTGTTACATTAAGTATTAACTAATTAATTGTTCTAAAGCACCGGTTGTAGTCCACATTATCACGTACGTTTTCTTTTTCGTTGCTTTTTTTTGCTGAGAAACTTTAAAAAAAAAGTTTTAACTAATTGAAAGCACAGAAAGTCGGAACAAGTTTCCTAAAACAACAATGTCATTGAATGTTGTGGCAAAACAACCTCTATAGATGCACATAATCAATAACTCCCATATAATAATAGAAAAATGGCCGTGATACAAAATGGTCGTGAGATAGAGTGGAGAGAGAGTAAATATAGAGAGAGAGTAGGGAAAAAAAGGGGGAGAGAGAAAGGGTAGAGAGAGAGAGAAAGAGGAGAACGAGAATGAGACAGAGATAATATTTTAATTTTTTGTACAAATTATTTTATTTTTAAAAATATTTTATGGATGGATAAAAGAGATATAAAATTATTTAATTTCTTAAAATAAATTTTAGTGGATGGATTGGATATCCATCCATGAAAAGTTGTTAATGGATGGATCGGATGGATTTTATTTAATGGATCATGGATGGATTGGATTTTTTTTAATGAATTTTTAATGGATTATAATGGATTAATGGATTGTTTTTAATCCATTCGTTAAGATCCGAATAAAAATTTATCCGATCCATTCATTTGCCACCCTTACTTGTAACATATATCAACATATGGTACAGAAAAGTGCCTACCTGGGCTCTCGAGGACAGAAAACCAAATACTCCTCTCGAACATCATCAGATACTTTTTGAAGCCGTCTGGTGTTCTCATTCATCATTACCCACTTGCTGAAACATCAAAACATAAATGGTCAGGTTTATGAAAGTATCTAAAAACAGATGATTGCATCAGACAGTATTGCATACAGTACAGCTGTTCATCAATCCTTTTCTCTACAATTTACGTGATGCAAGGGAATCAATTGTTAATGTCTCTTGATTTGCATCAAAGGATAGTTTTCCTCAGCTTTAGACCTTAGGACAGTATTATTTTTGAGTTTTAAGTGTTTATAAATTTCCTAGCATCCTTATGACTTGGGGATGCGGCTTAATGACCAGTAACTTACTCTCCTATCCTTTTGCCACTAAATAGCATAAGTTATAAGCTAATGACCCACGGTTGGCACTACAAGGAACTATTACAACTTCAGATGTGGAAATAGATTTTAAAAGGACAAAAAGAAAATTCATGGGAAGGGTCCTCTACAAGGTTGCAAAAGAATGAAAAAAGGTCACATATCATCCTGCACAACAAAAGCATATCCTACTGAAAATTAACACTTGATAAGATTATCATGTATGAGTCGAAAGATGCCATTCTAGAAAATCTCAGTGATCATCTAATTATCATAGGGAAAAGTATCCAAAAGTACCACATCTATCCAATTTGAATAGGAAGCTTGTACCTTGTTGCTCTTCCAATAACTTGATCGGTTGCAAAGTCTTTGAGTATAAAATCACGTCTGGTTCCAACCCTTCCTTCCCCTTGACACCATGTTTCTATCTCAACTACATCACTCCTGTTGGAATCTCTAAGTTAGTTTTTTCTCGTCAGAGTTTCTA
The DNA here is from genome assembly GCA_030762895.1 of Sophora flavescens. Lineage (NCBI taxonomy): Eukaryota > Viridiplantae > Streptophyta > Magnoliopsida > Fabales > Fabaceae > Sophora > Sophora flavescens. The sequence continues at coordinate 225,880,684 of CM061063.1, read as the reverse complement.
ATATAAACTGTTTTATGAAGAACGAAACCCACCAAGCAGGGTATTTGTAGATTTCAATGTGCATGCGAGCAGTCACCCATATAAGACCCAATTTTCTCATGGTAGTGGTTGTTGCAAAACCATCAGTCGAGAATCCAACACCCTGAGCATGATTGCATCCAACCTCCTGCAATGTAAAGTCACCAATGATGTCAAAATTGAATTGTTATGGAAAACAAAAGCACGACTCATTTATATTACAAAAGTTCAGTTCCTCCATTGAGATAGGACAGGTCATTGTTTAAATAGCTTCTGAAAGACATTCAAAATTAATATAACCAGTCAGCTACTCAGCTACCTACAAGATGTTGGCCCGAGAAAATATGAAATGCAATGCAAGATTCCTTTGAAAATTTTAATAATAGGCAGAGCACTTTCAATCAGCAGTCAAAGATCACTAGAAGTAATTCAAAGTTCAATTGAGGAAAGAAACATTTGCAGATAATAGAATTCAGTTAAAAATTTAAAATAGAGAATTCAATGTTCAACAAGTTGAAGTTTTTCGGTTTAGATAGTAGTAGGCCTGCAATATCAGCAGTATACATGATATATATAGCTCAATATAGACATCATTTGCGGAAAAGAAATAACTGAAGGAAGCACTGAAGCATTTAAAAGAGTTATGCAACACAATATAACCCCCAAGATGGACTAGAAAACCCCACCCCCCACCCCAAAAAAAAAAAAAAAAAACAGTTGCCAATTTTCACAAAACTCCTAAAACAATAGTGAAAGAAACACATTAAGAACTCAAAAGAAGCACAAAGAAGAAAGAGAAAAGCACAATTTCCAAAATCCTACCCTCCATGCATGGAACTCGGTGCCATCCAAATCTGCAGAACAAAATTGGGACAAAACCAAAAACAAAACAGCCCCTGATGACCAAAACTCTTTATTTTACACTTCCCGGAAAAGAAAAAAGAAAAAAAACAAAAGGTTTCCAATCAAATTAGTATTCAAAAGAAGCACAAAGAAGGAAGAGAAAGGCACAATTTTCCAAAATATTATCCTTCACGCATGAAACTCAGCGCCCTACAGATCTGCACAAGCAACTATGGCATAAAGGGGACATTTTTGCAAATGCAATTATTAATAAAACATGAAACTGAAATCAAGGCAAACAGACCAAAGATTTTCATTCTCTTCTTTCAAAAAGGCTTCCAATAAAAAAAGGCAAAGAAGTTGCACATAAATCAGGAAACAAAACAAAATCAACCCCAAATGGAAAAAAAAAAAAAAAAACTTCATTTTGCACCTCCAAAACAACCACACATGCACATGAACCAAAAATCCACCCCAACCAACCACAACCAATTCAAAAAAGGATTAAACTTTAAGTTGTCACAAACAAATAATTGGATCAAATAATCAAATCAAATCACATTCCCAAAACAAAAACAAAAAATTCAAAAACCTGCAAGAGATTAGCAATGGTTTCAACAGTAGCAGTCTTATTGATCCCAACTTCATAGCTCCTCACAATGAACTTCTCCTTATAAGACAACCCATCTTCCGTCAAGCTCCCAAGCCGCAACCGGTCCGCCAGTGTCCCCAAATCCGGTTCGACCCGGTTCGCCACAGCACCGTCCCGGTCCGACACCACCGCGAGAACCGGCAAAGCCCTGGTCCCCGGAAATCTTAACCCCACGGCGGCGCTCTTCCTCCGACGATGGAAAACGGAATCGGATCGGTCCGTGAACCCGCATTGGGCGAAGAATTGAACCCGGTCTGTGCCACTGCACGAAAGCTTCAACATTTTTTCCCTTTTTCTTTTTCCTTTTTTCTGATTTAAAACACAGAAAAAGAAAAGGAAAAATAAAAAAAGGGAAATAGCCAAATAGGTCTTTATGTGTGTTGTGTTGTGGGCATATGCAATGCAAAATACGATATGAGAATAGAGAAAGAGGTTGTGGTGGCGATGGAATTGAAGTGCGTGATGTGAAGTGTGTGATGTGAAGTGGGTTTTGTGGAGTTTAACGATGATGATGATGATGATGATGATGATGTTCTGTTGGATGGACGGAGAGACAGAGAGAAGGGAACAATTCTACAAGGACACTGAGGGAATGCAGCACGTGTATAGCACGTGTATGTATGTTGATGTTTTAGTATTAACTAATTTCAAATTTATTAAGAAAGTTTGTTAATTTAATTTAGTTATATTGATTTATGTAAAAAATGAGTTACAATTATTAATCTATCATTTAATTGTTTTAGGAGTGTATAATGTGCTTGGAAAAGTAAAAGGAGAATTGGTTGGATTGGTTAATTTTCTTGATTTTTGAAATACTGACATTAAATATAGTTGAATTTGTTAAGTTTCGCTTATAATCGAGTCCACAAAATATAGGTATTTTTTTATTTATAATTGAGTGGTGAGTAGTATTTGACTAAATTATCCTTGTTTTTTCTTTTACAATTTTACTTATACAGATTTCAACCAAAATTGTGAGGTAGGCATGGTGTATTTGGATTTTGGGATATAATGAGACAAGGCTTTAAAAATTAATGGATAATGGATAAGTTAGTTGATAGCGAATGAGTTTATAACGGATGAGCTTAAGCTAATTGAATTAATGTCCGGAAGATACGCTATAAATTAATAAAAAACGCTATAAGTTAGTTAGAAAAAAGGCTAGCGTTTAGCGGATATCGGATGAAAAATTAGTCCCGTTTGGCAATCGTTTTTAAAATTAGCGTATAACATTTTTTAACTAGCGTATAATGTTTTTTCCAGACGCTACTTAAAGTAGCGTTTGAGCTTATAGTGTATAGCGTATTACTTTTTCTTCCACTTTTATCCTTACTATATTAATTAAATTCCTTACTTATCGTTCACTAACAAAATAAAATATTAATAGAAATCATTCTAATTTTTATTCTCTTATAGCAATATTATTTTTATTATTCCATATTATTTATAAAAAATAACTAAAACTAAATAAATATTAAAATTAAAAATTAATATTTTAATCTTTGAAATGATAATAATTTAAAATAATTTAAAGTATTAAAATTGATAATTATTTTAGAATAAATAATATATATATATATATAAATACATATATATAATTTATATAAAAAAACATGCAAACATGTTTTTTTATGTAATTTTACATTAATCAACTAGTCAAACCGCTAGTTTTATTAAACACTTCAAATCCAATCCACTAGTGTATCCATTATCTGCTAACTTATCCACTTTCCATTAGTTTTTACCAAATTGAACCTATCAAATAGGATTACAATTTTATCCGCTATAAGTTATATGATATAAATAAGCTAGCATATTGATCTTGTGACCCAAAAACATCGATCTCAAAGACATATCAATAAGTTTTAATGGATTATACGCATTAAATAAATTTATTTTGTATTTTCCCCCTCAAATATAAGAGAAAAAAGAACAAAAAGGAGATGATTCAGATTGAGGTTTTGTCTAAAATAGGTACTCAGTGATTCGTATGTGAGTAAAAATTATATACATTAGAACACCAATTAGTTATTTAATTAAGAGTTTAATTGATATACATTGTCAGTATAAAGATTTTTTACACTGTCAACTAATGATAAATTATCACATCATTAAAAATATTTGATTCTTAACTAAATCACCTTAAAAGTCATTAATATAATGATTTATGATTGGTTGACAGTGTAAAAAAATTTACATCGATAATATATACCAATTAAACTCTTTAATTAATGTTATATATGAAGAATAATATAGTAATAGAAATGAGAATAAGAAAAACTATAAATAAAAAAACAACATGGTCATCTAAAACGTTATCTTGACCCACGAGCTGTGGTCCAAGTGGCTGCTTAAGCCTTTTAAACATATGTTCAAGGTTCCTGGTGATGGGAATAGAGCTGCATTTATAGATAGAGGAGTTGCCCCTTAGCTGGTACTTTACATCATCGAGGGATTAGTCCTTCGACTACCGGCTGTGGTGATATCCTGGGTTCCATCCCGAACCTAAAAAAAGAAAAGAAAAATATCTTGGATCAAAAACTTAACCATTCTGGTTAACTTCGATCCATAAAAACGGTCTGTTAGTAAAATTATGTTATCCCTGCAACTGAAAAAAACTTATCAATAATATATTAAGAGAAATAAAAGAAAAGAAAAGAAAAATATATGAATGCAAAAGACTATATTCAACGATAACCACCAGGTTTTGTCCAAAAAAATAAAAAAACGATAACGACCAGGTAGAAATTTAGTTACAACTAAGTTAATGATAGATTTGAGATATATAAATTAACAACAATGTCGAACTATAGGATTGACCACTAGAGAAAACGGGTCTTGGTAGGTATAGAACAAGAACTATCCTTTAATTATCATTGCAAAACAAAGATCTATTCAAAATTGCCTATTTGCCTTCTTTGAAAGTTAAAAGGTAAACATGAATATGAAGGAACTAAATTCATGTCTTGAAAATGATTATTTTATCTCCAAGACTTCTTATTGTGACTAAGATGCTGCCTTATTTCATTTGTTCCCAATTCATTAGCAATTATTCTAGTTCAATTGCAAAAACCATTTGATTGTTCTTTTTTTCTTAAAAGCATGATTGGAACACCAATCTTCAGAATCAACGTGCCATTTGGTATTTTCAGAACACGTAATGTTTTTCAAAATTTATGTTGCATATCATTCCTCTTGATCTTCTTCAAGCACTAATGTCACATGCACCTCACATGATATACTTAAGTCTTACATTCTACCACTTGACTCATTTGCCATAGACCAACATTATGGTCTAATAAACAAATAAACTAAACCAGCGATTGATGCTGGCATTCATGTGGTCAATAAATTTAAACGACGTCTAGTATCAAGGATTGAACAATAATCTCCAACGGCTGCCATTGAAGTCTACTAAGGACTAAACCTCAGATATCAACATCATATCCCAGTTAATTAGCATTGCAGTTCGATGTAGCAAAGTTAGAGTGCAATTCTAAATGTTTGAAACACTTTAATGTTAGAATTGAAAACAGTTCTTTGAAATGAAATTCTCTATTAATTAAGATTTATTTTTTCCTAACCACATCTACATCCTTCTTGCTAGCTGTATCACTGTGAGGGTACAGCAGATTCTTCCACACATATTTATTGTGATATAACTTAAATTTCATTTGACAATTTACTCTACCTCAATTTGTTGACTTTCTGTATTCCTGCAACTCAGTGAAGTTAGAAATGTCTCGCTGTTTTTTTTTTTTTTTCATTGATAGCAGTTGTACCTAATATTGGTGAACTTATCAATGATATTCATGTAGAATAGGTATGGTGGTTGGTAATTTAGTTTTTTTTTTTCCTTCTTGTTTGAGAGTACTCCCTCCGGACTCAATTATAAGCAAAAAAATATCTATGTTTTTTGGACTCAAATATAAACAAAAGTCAACCAACTCAACTTTATTTAATGTAAGCATTTCAAAAATCAAGAAAATTAACCAATCAAACCAATTTTCCCTTTACTTTTTCAAGAGCATTACACATTCCCTAGACAATTAAATGGTAGTTTAATAATTATAACTACTTTTTTTTTACATAAATCAAGACAATTAAATTAAATTCATTAAATTCATTAATAAGTTTGAAAGTAGTTATTTTTGCTTATAATTAAATCCGGGTAGAATAGTTCCTATACATGTGAAATAATATCATATGATTCCATTTCCAATATTATTACACTTTTGTTGCATATTCACATATGAAAAATGCTAATTTGGCACAATTTCCCGACATCAATGCGGCGACATCGTATGTACCGCACTGTACGGCATTGTAGCGGGTCTTTTTATAAAAAAAATAGTTTTTTTAAATGTTTTTTTATAAATAAATTTTTTGGTTAAGTATGTGTAAATATCTGGTGAATCAGGTACAAATATCTGATGAATTCAGTTCATTATCTGGTGAATGAATTTTTTTGAGAAATAATTTTTTTGGTTAAGTATGTGCAAATATATGGTGAATTCAGTTCATTATCTGGTGAATGGGTTTTTTTGAGAAATAATTTTTTGGTTAAGTATGTACAAATATATGGTGAATCAGGTACAAATATCTGATGAATTCATTTCATTATCTGGTGAATGGGTTTTTTTTATAAATAAATTTTTTGGTTAAAGTATGTGTAAATATCTCGTGAATCAGGTACAAATATCTGGTGAGTTCAGTTCATTATCTGATGAATGTGTTTTTTTAGAAATAAATTTTTTGGTTAAGTATGTGCAAATATCTGGTGAATTATGTACAAATATCTGGTGAATTCACTTCATTATCTGGTGAATGTGTTTTTTTGAGAAATAAAATTTTTGGTTAAGTATGCAAATATCTGGTGAATCATGTACAAATATCTGGTAAATTCAGTTCATTATCTGATGACCTAATAAAAAAAGAGGGAAATGTGTAACTATAGCATAGTGAAGCACGTGAGGGGAGGAAGCACAAAACATTAACAAGCTACAGTGCTATACGATATCAAGAGTATAGATATCTAAAAAATGTGTCAATTTAGCATTCCAGTTCACATATTACACCCGCAACTACGTACATAGTACACTACTCAATACAGCCTGGCGTACCCTCACCAACTCTCCTAACCAGCAAATTGATAGAACTACTAACTGCAAATTGAGCTGTGTATATAGTGCATAGTAGTGTATGGTAGTACAATTGTCTTTAAAACACTTAATCAAAGTTGAAGTATCGTTTTGATGGTTTAACCTCATTATCAAATTAATAATCTGATGCTTAACAATCCGGTTGAGTTCTCTCATTCTCTGCATAGGGAACATTCCGAATGACGAGTAGGCATAGAACACATTTCCAGAGTGTAATATCTGCTGATAAAATAAACCCAGCAGGAAATAGTTTAGGCTCATTCACCAAACTGTCGTACATTTTGGTATGTCTAATCTGCCTTACGCTTGAACCTTGCGTTCATAGTCTGAGAATTTTAGGGAGTTATGGACAACTAATTAATATACGTAAATTACTTATCTTCTATTTGCTTTTCCCGTTCAATGCAAGTTTATTTCTAGTAATCTCTCTTTCATATTATTCTTTTAGCTGAAGTCATATCAGGAAACAAAGTTCCATGGTAACTGCCTCTCAAGTAGAGCAGAATGTGAGGACGTAGAATTTATTGGTAATCAAAATGCACTGAAAGTTTGCTCCATTTTGTGAACTGTATTTATGGCCTAACGGATCCAATATTTTAGCATCTCCGTTTAGATGGACTCGGCGTTCTAAAACTTCAGTCAACACTTACTATATGCGGGCACCAGGTGGGTTCGATTGGTTTCGGGCTAAAAAACCATACCCTGAGAAAACCGAAACCCTAAATATCTAACTCATTCCCAACCGTTTCTACCATCGGATTGGGCGGATGGCGGGTGCACGGGCAGGTTTGTGCGGTTTAGATAAAAAAAACTTAAGTATGAAGAGGAGAAGACAGAATAGGCGAACATCACCAAACCCAGAAGCAAAAAACATACATATGAAGATCCGACTACTACAAAAAATTGTTTAGACATATCATAGACAAAATCAGAAAGAAAAAACATAAAACATTCAACAAAAACCCAAAGATAAATCAAGTTTAAACAAAAAGGTTGAAACTTTAACAGATTTGCAAGTGTCTTCTTCTTTGTTGTTGATTTTGCAAACTTTCTTCATCAATATATCACCGAAGAGTCGAAGTCAGAGCCTGGGAAGACTATTTTGCTCAAATCTGCAATAGATTTGTATCCGATACAAACCTAGAGCAGACGATGCAGCGGAGCGAGTTATGACGACGAGGGGGGAGCCCGAGCTTCGACGGTGATGCAAAGAGAGAGGGTCCGCGTGGCAGGTGATTCAAGAAGTGGTTCGCACTTCGTAGAATAGAAAATAAACGACGATGTCGTGGTTGATGGTAGTGGTGTTATGGCGATGGTTGAGCGAGGAGATTGAGACGAACCAGAGAAGGACGGAGACGCTTGGGTCTTTGTTTATGTTGAGAATGAGAGATTAAGAGAGCCAGAGAGGAAAGACTAAATGACTTTGGGAAAGGATAGAGTCAAAGCAAAGATTGGGGAACGAGAGAGTCTGAGAGATTTTGAGAAATAAGAAAGGATAAGGATAAGTTGTGAAAGCCAATGAGAATGAAGGGAAGTCAGACTCAGTCAATGAAAATGAAGGGGAATCAGAGGCTAAAAAATATCTTAACTACATTTCGGACGAGTTCGGGCATAAGCAATTTTTTTTGTCACCCGAACCCGGCCGCCCTAATCTTCATGAACCCTGTACGACACAATTGACGACCCGCAAACCCACTCATCTATCTAATGCTTGTTTCGGATAAGTCGGGTCTCGGTCGGGGCCAGTTTTTGTCCAGCCCTAACTTGTTTCAAGCTCCTAGTCTTCCTTTCAGTATATTGTAGATACAAACAACATTTTCTTTGTAGGCCGACGCTTTTTGTTTCTTTGATCATGTTTTTCAATTCAATTTTTCGAAATTTGATATTTTTTGGGGTTTACTCGTACACTTAGATCGAGTTATTCCATGTTCCGATACATCTTTTGGGATAAAAGTATGCTCATACACTCTATTATAATTTAAATTAAGGGCTTTTTTTTTTTACCCATAAGATGTTATTCAAGTGACTAGTAGCTTGGACCTTTTAACCATATGTCCAAGATTCGAATCATAGTGATGGGAATAGAGTTGCATCTGAGTAGAAGAATTGTTCCTAAACTGGTCACTACATCCTCGAGGGATTAGTCCCACGGCTTCCGATTATGGGGATACCCTGGGTTCCATTCCAGACCTTAAAAAAAATTTTAAGGTTTTTTTTTTTTATGATTTCTAGTTGTATATATTATCTCTTTTAAAAAATGACCGCCTCACTCCATTGCATCAAAGTGATGCATGTTTCGGGCTTGCCAGGGAGAGTCTTTAGTGGATATATGAATTCAAAAAGACTTCATAGAAAAGCCATATTTATAAAATAAAATAAAATAAATTACAAAATGTATACAAGACTAATCTTACCAAATATATTGAAGAGGGAGGCAAGCACCCATGCTTACCCTCTAAATCCGTCCTTGTATATATCTAGGAACAGATCTAATTGTTCCATTGAAACCATTCATCCAATATGGCTACCAAGCCTAGGCGAGCCCTCGTGGTTTAATCTCAGTTTCGTGTGTTCCTAAAGAACACTTGCTACCAAAATATAATATAACCATTGATAGAAAAAGAAATCAATTAATATTAATAATAAAGCCCACGTACATTTGCCAAAATCCAAAGCAGTTTCCACTCTAGTTATCTGTGTACAATGTAAAATGCCAAAATCCTCCGCAACTCTTGATCAGGTAATTCTCAGCAGCTAATTCTGAACTCAATGACAGATCTAGAGACCACATCAGCTTGGACTGACATCAACTCCTTTTTGCTTCAGATATTCCTGGGCCTCGATAATGTCCTATAAAAAAGTAAAATGAGCAACATTCTTCAGCAACATGCCACAAAACAGAAGACATATCTGAATTTTCATTATGATCAATGGCTTCAATTTGGCCCAACCGTCATGAATGATGAATCCAGCATTAAGCTATTCTAATCTGGTCTTGATGATCTACTTCGTTTAACTACTTAATTGACATTTAGGAGAATAAGACTGGTAATTCAATAAAAATCATAACTAAACATTATTTTAACACTCATTTAAGAGATCTGAAGAAGTAAAATCATATTCGTGTCTTTCTTCCCCTGCCTTCACTGGCCATAAGTACAAGGACCAATAAGTAAATTCGGTGCACACTTGGCAGATGAACAGCTGTAAACAAACACACCTTGGATTTAAAAAAAAAAAATTAGAGTCTTGTAACTCTCTAAAATTAGGTTTCCGTAAAGCTGATTAGCTGAGAGCATTGACTTTTCCCCAACAAATGGAAAGTTGGCCTACTAAATTGCACAAACACAAGGGAACAAGAAAAGACCCACATTGAGGAATGTATGCACTGAATATACAAAAGCATTCATTTGCCTCTGCGTAATAGCATAAGCTTTAAGGATACAATGTAGTTTTTTATTTTCTTTTTCTTCTTGTTTTTGATAGAATAAAGCAATCGTTACACTACCAGTATTCACATGAATAATAAAATCTTATTCTATTCCTGCAGTAGATTAGAGCTTGACATTGAACAAGTTACAGATTGCATATCGGTGGCAAAAATCTTTTATTCAATGGTACTCTGACTATTGAGAATGATATGTTAATAATGTGACAGACATTTTTATGCAACAAAGCAAATGGGATATGAAATATGAATCTTAATTTAGGTCTGCAGGATGCAAGACATGAATTAGTTTGTCACAAACCAATTATCCTAAAAGCATAAGCTGTGTTGAAGGCAACTGAGTAGTTTTATCACATTACAGCTCTAACATGCCCCCTCACACAAGAGTCCTTTGAGCTTGAAGTGTGGACAAATGCATAGGCTCACTTACAATGTGCCTAAATTAAATTCAAGTTTTTAGAGGAATGGGGGCGGCAAGGATCAAACCATTTGGTCATAGGAGGCTCCGATACCATGTCACGAACTGATTATCCCAAAAGCCTACACTGTTAGGTAAAGGCACATGAATGGTTTTATTACATCTATAACATTACATAATCAAATATCAGAAGCTCCTTGCAATTACATTGAATTTATGAAATATCCTTCCATGTCCAGTCCCCATGCTGCACCTAAATTTTGAGCAAAGTGGTCAATGCGAGGGAAAGGATCTTGGTGTTGGTGAAACCATGTACCAACTCCACTAATAAATATCATAAGCCACAACATGCTCAGGTATGAGAACAACCGGGATTCACACCCCATGCTTCAAACACTACTGACTACAAATTTGAGCCACCACAATGGCAAGTAATGTATGCCACTCTAATGGAGTCTCCAGTTTCTTATGTTCATAGAAAAGATTTCACTAGAGAAAAAAGGCGAATTAATAGGACTAAAAATTAGGTGCCAGGTGGCAAAATAAGTGTGCCTATGAAGGTTAAAGCTAGAATGTCTGAGGTTTAGGAATCCCGAGAAAAAGGGATCTGCTTTATGTTTTTTGGCCCTTAATAGAGGTAAGGCCTATTTTTTAGGAGACTTCTTGGATATGGGGTTTTAGGAAATTGTGATTGGCTTCTTTTTGGTAGTCACTCACTTTTAGAACTTTGGTCACTTATTGTCCTTTCATTTTTTGAATGTTTTATTTACTTATACTTTGTAAGGATATTTTGTCCTCTTATAACTTTTTTAACCTAATATCTAAATTTTTATCCAAAATAAGTATGGACGAATTGAACAAAATTCTGAAATTATTTAAATGCATACACACAATTGTACAATAGACTAAACTACACATGCACACATCCATATTCCATAGCCATAAGCACTACGAAAAGCACAAACCATCGAATTAGTAATATAACATGGCAATCTCTAATAAAGAAGGGGTACAAGAATACCTTCTGCAACAGCAGGGCTTCGTGAGGACAGGTTGGAAAATTCATCAGACCAACTCCAACCATTAATAGACCATAACATCCTAAAGACACAACAAAATAGATAGGTAGCTGCACAGAGGATGAAAACAAGGCATGATCAGCATTATGTACATTAGCATTCTAATATATATGTATATATACAAAGAATCGCAAACAAGGATTGGTTCAGCTGGTAAAGATTGAAGCACTTTGCATGCAAAGCTTAGCTTCAAATCCAGCTGCCACTAATCCAGTGTTGTCAAATTGCCACCATGGCATTGCCATATTGTTATAGAATGCCGAATTCTGTGCCAGCCGCCATAGGCCGCAACGCCTATTATATCTGCCATGTTTCTGCCATATGATGCAACGCCAAATTTATATGGCGGATATTTAAGTGGCCAGTGGCCACCATAATCCGCCGTTCGCCACTGATAACACTGCACTAAACCCTTTGGTAGGCAATCTATATGTACAACAGTAAGTCCTCATTGAGGTCTGTTGGATGCCCTAGCCTTGGAAATGGAAAGCTTCCCCTCCCCAAAACTTTTATGTAGGGAAAAACAAAAAATAAACCAAGAAGATAATTTTCATGAATACTTACCAACCAAGTATGACTGCGTGGAATCATTGAAGTTTGTAGAAGGCCAACCCAAAATGCAGTGACTGCAATTACCAACGTCAAAATCTTCACAATATGCTTCATTTATCAATCTGAAAATAGATTGATTGCATAAATGTTTAGGCATAAATTTATATACACAGAAAGTGGTTACACTTGTAAATACTTCATGATATATATGTAAATATGTGGGTGTATCTGTGAATCTGAAGGCAGAGAATCAGAAAAGGACGACAGAAAAAACAGACAGCAACAAGTCACCGCAGCGGATCTAAGACCTTGAGCTTGTGGGGGCAATATACTTCCAAAATAATTAATAATAATTATCATCATACAAGAGAAAATTTCATAAAATTTTGAGCATATTAAAACCCTAACTTATCAATATTTGCAATTAACCATCATCAACAAAAAATTTCATAAAATTGACTTCACAAACATGTTACTCATCATCCTAATTGCATAATCAATCAAACAATTTGATAGAATTAAACCTATATACAAAAACCCCAAATTTCAAGCTTTTACAAACCCTAACAAGTAACAACGGAGGTCCCTAACAAGTAACAATGGAATGAGAAAGACTGAAAGAGGGAGGGCTGGACTTGGACTGGTGTGGTTGGTTAGCTCCACTGGCGGTGGTCGAGTGGCGGACGGCGAAGGAACAGTAAGAGCAGGAGGGAGAGGGAGAACTTGGACTGTTCGCTCCCCTGCCTGCTGCTACTGAGGGAGAGATGGTGTAAGGGATGAGGGAGAGAGGCGATGGATGAGAGAGATGAGGGAGAGAGGCGATGGGTTCAGATGGGTTCAGCCGCTACTATCACGTAATGGAAGAAAGGAAGGGAATAAGGGAGTGGCATTTGGTGCAAATGTTATAATACTTATATGTCATCTATAGGGGCCAGAATAGTAAAACAAAAGGTATTAATAAAAAAAAATTAAACTTCACTGGGTGCAGCACTGCAGCAGCACACTCTCAAATCTCAATACATCGTGGGTCTGCCACACTAGTATAACTATTCACGATTAAAAATAAGTTAATAGACCCAAGAGCTAAAAATAATTCTTAATATGAAGTGCGCCTTAAATAGGTTAAGTATTAAAGAAGCAAACAAATTCGAGTCACAAGAGTTTTCAATTTTAGAATCTCCCTTCAGTAACAAATGTGAGAGATCCAAGAATAACAATCCCTCCAGTAGCACGAAACCCTCAATGGTGGTGGAAATCTCTGTTATCAATGGGATGCTATAGCGCCGCTATTGCGCCATCATCTAGCAGTGTTGCAACAGCACATCAGCTTCACGGGTGTCGCACCCAGTATCACACCCCAAATTGCAGCATTCCCGCAGCCATGACAGTGAACAGGGGCTAAAACCCCTAAGAGCTGCTGCCTGCTGCACTTTTGAGCCTTCACACAGGTTCTAAAGCTAGGTCGTGATGATACAGCCCAGAATGAAAACGCCCTTTCATGTGATTAAAAAACGCCCTTTCATGTAATTCAATCACTTCCAAAAGATGCGTTTCATACAATTCATACTGGCCTGTATACTGAATTGGTTAATACTGGGATTTTGTTATCAATTGTTGAACATTCTGCTTTCTAATTGCCATTACTTTCTATTTTACATATTTATATTTATATTTATATATTTATATATATTTATACAATCAGAAAAGGGTAACTTGATGCTATAACCCTCCTGTTATGCGCAAGGTAGGAAGAATCGGACCCATATAAACCCACTCGGACTAATTATATGGCTATACAATATCTAATATAAAATCAAGCTAAACTAATAATTATAAAATAACATAATATTTATCAGGTCATCTTAATGACTTTTCTGTAATGTGATTTATCAGTAACATTTATCGAAGTATCTAATTTTTAGTGGCAATGCATTTTGATTATTAATTATGAATATGTCTTGATTTTGAGTATTTTTTTTTAAGCATTTATATGTCTATAGTATAAATTATTTATATAGTTTTCCTAATCTTCAGTATAGCAGTTATCCTGTTATCTGCTATCCTCCTATAGTATTTTTGGGGTCAACCACTACGGGCCGCTATCTAGGATTGACTACATAGGTGGAAATAAGGTTATAATTAGTACAACGGATATGAAAAAGAAAAGAATGGAAGAGCACAATGTACCTAGACAAGGCTTACCCAAAGTACATTATACTTCCCTTGTCTTCCATTTCCCTTTGCTATTCATGCTTGCCACAAAGATTGTGGCAATAGTACTGAGTTCTTGGTCAGCATCTCGGGATATTTACCAGTATGTAATTACTGGCTTAATTTTTCCTATTTCTTTCAAACCATCGGCCAAAAACAAGAATAAAAATCTACTTGAATAAGAACATACACTCTAACCACTTAATTTAAGCAAAAGTTATTGCTGCACTACTATCAATGAGATATCCATGAAGATATGGCAGTTGAATATAAATATAAATAAAAGTCATAGCTCAATCTTCCAGCATCATTTTGCGGATCTGGATGAAAAATGAAAAATCCCACCAATTAGATGCATGTTGCTTAATCAATGCAAATAGTCAACAAACTTCAAACTTAATATTCGAAATACAAGCTGCATCAACAGTCAGGAGCTAAAATTTAAAAAGGGTACAATAAGTCAATCTATCAAATAAAAGAAATATATCTCAACAGGCAAACACATTGAGCATGATCGTGGATTTCTGGCATCTAGCCATAACATCAAGTTATCACACATCATACACATTCAGAATGCTCTATAGCCTTAAACATGAATTAAAAGATATAGCCTCTAATGTTTGCTCTACATTTCCCTTTATAATTAGTATTACTCACAAAAGTTTAAACTATCTTACAAATCCTTCCTACCTCCAGCAACAAACCAAAGACTAAGAATAATGATATAGTGGAACTGAACTCCTCAAGAAAATATTACTCAAGTAAAACACTCTTGTTCCCACTTCCCACCGACATCAGATGGGTTTCCAAGAAAGTTATTTTATTGTTAATAACAAATTTGATAATTAACATGACTAAAAGCCCTTGTGCAGTCTCCCAGTAAAATTTGGTACTTACAAGCAGAATAGTACTCCAATAAAAAAGATTTCTATATTAACCTGCTTTGAATAAAAAAAATATTGGAAGAAATTTAATATTAAGAAAGATTTATTGAAGATTAGGAGCAGAGAGTTGAATATTCCTAACTAGGAAACAAATATCAAATACACATAAACTCAGAAGAAGTTGACTGTGGAATCCAAATCATAACATACAGCTGTCACATGTCAAATGTATTTAAAGTGCTTATATAATTATATCCTTGAAATTTAAAAACTTTAGACAAGTTAACAAACTTCATAAAAACATAGGGCCTCCAATCTCTGCCCATGCAATTACAGTTGAAAAACTATTTACATTTTCAAAATCATTTCCTACCTCCAGCCAAGATTCAAAATCAAGAATCAATTGGAACAAGACTCGGAGAAATTAAATCCTCTAGGACTACTTAACCGAACTAAACTATTTTCCATCAGATGGGATCTCCAAGAAATTTATTTCATGGTTAACAATGACTCAAAGCCCTTGCGCAATCACCCAACATCACTTGGAAATTTCTGGTACAAACCCGACCAGCTAAATGCCTAAATCCATGCACTAATGAACATAGATCCATCATATATCAAACTATCAAAGGCATTCAAAATAGAGTTTTCATGTAGTTCAGAATCAGAGCAGTAGATAGAAAGATTTGATAAGAGTAACGAGAGAAAATCGAGACATATGATGAAATCTGTCTTTCAACTACACAGTGGAGGCTCCTTTATTATACGCTCAATGTCAATCACATAATTATATAGGCTCCTTTAAATGATATTTACAAGGATTCCAACAAGACAAATTTGTAAATTAAGAAATCAAATATCCCAAACCCATTGACATTGACATCAAAGGGTTTAATACGTTAATCTCAGTTTCCTATGGCAGTTACTATCAATGAGATATCCATGAAAATATGGCAGTTAAATATAATTAAAAGTTATAGCTCAATCTTACAGCATCATTAGGCAGATCTGGATGAAAATTCCCACCAATTAGATCCATGTTGCTTAATGAATGCTTAAAATACAACCTTATCAACAGTCAGGAGCTAAAAAAGGTACAATAAGCCAATCTCTTGAATAAAAAGATATATCTCAACAGGCAAACACATGGAGCATCATCATGGATTTCTGGACTCTAGCCATAACATAAAGTTATCACACATCATACACATTCAGAATGCTCTATAGCCTTAAACGTGAATAACACGATATAGTCTACAATGTTTGTTCTACATTTCCCTTTATAATTACTCACAAAGTTTATACTATCTTACAAATCCTCCTTCCTCCAGCAAATAATTAAAGACTAAGAATAATGATCTAATGGAACTGAACTCTTGAAGAAAATAGAACATAAGTAAAAGACTCTTATTCCCATTGACATCAGATGGGATTTCCAAGAAAGTGATTTCATTGTTAACAACAAATATGATAATTAATATGACTAAAAGCCCTTGTCCAGTCTCCCAGTAAAATTTGGTACTTACAAGCAGAAATTCCCACCAATTAAATTAGTATTTCTCGACTAATCCAATAAAAAAATAGTACAAGAGTCATTACAGATCAAGGCATTGATGATTTCTACGCTAATCTGCTTTGAAAAAAAAAATAGAGGGATAATATTAAATAAGATTTATTGAAGATCAGGAGCAGAGAGTTGAATATTCCTAATTAGAAAACAAATATCAAAGATACACAAACTCAAGGACATTGATCATGGAATCCAATTCATAACGTACAGCTGTCACATATTTTAAAATGCTTATATAATTATATCCTTGAAATTAAAAAAATTAAAACTAGTCAACAAACTTTATAAAATCACAGGGCCTCCAATTTTTGCGCATGCAATTACAATTAAAATATTAAGTATTTACCATTTCAAAAACATTTCCTACCTTCTGCCGAGATTCAAAATCAAGAATCAATTGGAACAAGACTCGGAGAGAAATTAAATCCCCTAGGACTACTTAACCGAACTAAACAATTTTGATATTTTCCATCAGATGGGATCTCCAAAAAAATTTATTTCATGGTTAACAATGACTCAAAGCCCTTGCGCAATTTCCCAACATCACTTGGAAATTTGAAGCATAAACCCCAGCAGCTGAGTCCATCCACTAACGAACATAAATCCATCATATATGAAACTTTCAAAGACATTCAAAACAGAGTTTCCATGCAGTTCAGAATCAAAGCAGCAGATGGCAAGACTTGTTAAGAGCAATGAGAGAAAAGCGAGACATATGATGAAATCAGTGAGTTTCAACTAAACAGTGGAGGCTCCTTTAAATAGGTAGGCTCAATGAAATAATTACAAAATAATCATAGAGGATTCTTTCACTATTTACGTGATATGATACAATGTGATATACCTATACGATATGACTAATTCCTAAATTAAGAAAGCAAATATCCCAAACTCGTCCACTTTAACATCAAACAAACAAAATATAACCAGATTGCAAGACAATGTTGATGTCTTCCAATTTCGCGACTTACCAAGAATTCCGACGAAACACAGTTATACCATTTCACAATCATTTTTACCTCTGCGTAGTTAATCGAAGTAAATTACATGCGACTTCTATAAACCCGAACCAATAACAAAGCTATAACGAGACTAAGTGACCAAAGTAGATAACAAAATGAACATTCGAATAAGAAGAGGGGACACTACCTTCCAGAGGATGAGAACTGACAGAAAGAGAGCGAGAGCAAAGTGACTTGGCGCGAATCGGAAAAAGCAATACGGCGGACAGAGGCGTCCACGGCGGCGGCGAGGGGAGATGTGCTCTGCTAGGGTTTGCGGGTTGGGGAAAGTGAAATGAGAGAGGGTGGGGGTGAGGGTGAGACTTTTCGTGCGTGACCGAGGTTCAGTTTCTCGCTATAATAACCACAAACGACGTCGTTTTATCCATGGGTCATCTAGGAATGTCAATAGGGCGGGGGGCGGGGCGGGGCCGGGCGGGGCGGGAGTTTTTCTCCACTGTTCCCGTCCTGTCCCACGGATCTCCGCAGATCCCCACAGGGACCCTGAAAATTCCACAGAGGATTAAAAAAAACTTAAAATCCAATAAAATATCTATAAGTGTTTCATTTTCTTACCCTTTTCTTAAAATATATTTATACTTTCTTTTTGCTTCTTCAAAAATTCAGTAGAACAATAAACAACAACCATTACAATACACAGTCAAGCTTGGCATACACAGAACAATACATGACCCGTATACTTGTTTCCACTAAGGTCCAGTGTTGGCAAATTGCTCAACCCCATTATAATATCAGGCAAAATACCATTCAAAGAAAAGAGCAAAGGAAATGCATCAGATCTGAGTAAACCTGCAGAGACGCGAGCAGATGAGCAGAGGGGGATGCGAGCAGACAAACAGACGCGGTCAATGACGTGCGGTGGTCGGCCGACGAGCAGAGGCAGAAACCGAGCAACGAGCAGACGTGAGCGGCGACGGCGAGCAGACGCGAGCGGCGAGGAGACGCGATCAGAGGGCGACGAACCAGCAGAGACCGTCCGCGGAGTGCGGTGGATCTGCCGTCTGGGGTGCGGCGGTGTGCGGCGCAAAGCACTATAGAGCTAGGTTTCAATGAGTCAAAATGTTAGGGTGTATATGAGAACAAGACAGAAGACTCTTCTTTTCTTTAAAAAAAAATATATAAAAAGACAAAAAGAGACATATAATTATAATATACGATATATCTATTAAGGATAATCATGTAATTTAGGAGAGGGGATTGGTCTCCATCCTGATAACGGGGGATTTCTTCTCCGTCCCATTGCACGGGGTAAAATTCCTCGCTCGCGGGGCCTCGAATGGAGCAGTTGTGGGGATCCCCACACATGGGAAGAAATTGACAACCCTATCGGAATTGGTGGTCAGTTCGGATGGAGAAAATATCATGTTTAGTTGGATCCCCATCCTTTAACTTTGTTACGCCAAAAATTACTGACTTTCTATTTATCTCTCTTATATTACATTTTATCATCTTATTTTTCATTTTTCTCTCACCTCTTTCTCTCCCATACACTAGTCACTTATCTTTTCCCTCCACAAAGTTAGAGGATCCGAATCCTGTTTGGTTGCCTAATGATGTTTAGAGACAAAAATGGTATCCAGCACGGTACAAAAATATTGTTCTCTACTTATTTATTGTTTTCTTCTCTATAATCATGTATTTCATCACTCCCAATACACTCATAAGATATATGGTATATTTACGAGGTATCCAAATTATGCGTCCAAATATCTTTACTCACATTATCGTGCGAATTTGGCTGATTAGTAATTACTTGTTAGCTAACTGGAAAGGGACTTTAACTCTCAATTGTTGTTGTTGGTTCCTATATTGGCCGAGGATTAAAGGCAAAGGACCGAATATATTTAGTTTTGCAGCAAAGGAGATTGGCTAAAAGATCTTTAGTGCATTTAGCCAAGTAGTACAAGGTCGAAGAATATTTAGTACCGACCTCGCCGCCACATAAGTAGAGATTCCGATAATGATATCTCAATATCGATAATGATATCTTGGCATCAAGGTATATACCTCGGTGTCCACCCACATCCCTACAAATGCGGGAGGAACCCATCTAGTAACCAACACATGAGAGCACGATGCTTGGTGGTGTGAATAACTGCCCACGTTCTACCATAAGCCACCACGGTTGGGTAATAACGGCCATGGTAGGCATTATAAATAGGAGGAGGTTATCAGAATTACGTCAGGTTTTGATTCCCCGGAGGGATACGTAGGAGCAGAGCAAATATGTCAAGCCATATCCGATCTAAACCAAAGTTGTGTGAGGTTGTTAGGGAGATTTAATGTTAGTATTTTGGTGTTCAAGCCAGATTCCGAATTACCAGATTTTGGCAGGAACATATGGCACTCACCGTGGGGTAACAAAATGAACGTACAATTCATTACTCACTATCAAAATCCTCTTTTTAGTCGAGGAATACGAAAGCTTGAGTAGCCTGCCACAATGAAGCGGTCGATGAAGTTTATAAAGTTCCTTTACATCAGATCGCTATTGGGAAGACATAGCTTCAACATCAAAGCTGCAAACTTTCCTCAGGTGGGGCTGCCAATAGAAAGGAAACTTCGGCTTGCCCTCCTATTAAAAAAGGCAGATGAATGTCCCTCGGCAGGACGAACTCGGAAAAACTCGGGTTTGAAGTGCTTATAGGAAGTTGTGAAAAGGCCGATCAAACCCATCTCATTAACACCATTAAGGGATATCCACCTAACCTTATCCCCAAAGCGAGTCTGGTAAAAATAAATAAAATTGGGAGCTGTGGCAACCAAGCCGAGTTTCGAACATAGAATCTGGAAAGCTTTGAGGAAAGGCCAACTGTTAGGATGAAGTTGGTGGGTGCGACATTCATGGTGTTCAGAACACCACACTCGAAGTTAGAAAGGGAGAGGGGCACACCTAGCAGCTAGAAAAGAGTTTTGTACATATAAGTGAAGTGGGCCTCGATATGCTTGGTCCGAAGAAAGACGTTGTGACACTCGGGGCCGACGAGGGCGATGAGTGGTCGCCAGTGCAAGAAGGCACGGCCAAGGAGCGGCTCCTGGCAGACTTCAAGGGGCAGGGACACATGAATGAACCGATTACACACCCGAATGATAGGGATCCTGAGACTGTGTAGATATTGGACTAAACAATTAAGGATGACTTATATGAATTGATTGGTACTATATATACTAACAAGATGCATCTTCTTTTCGGTAGCCCATCACTTAAGAACTTCACAGATAAGCATGCTTGACTTGGAGCATTTCTGGGATGGGTGACTTCCTGGGAAGTTTTCCTAGGGAGAGTGTGAGTGAGGACAAAGCACGCTGAAAAGACCCGTGTTGGTTTGTGGAGACAGTCGTCAATCCAAGAGAGCAGCCAGAGATGATACAAATGGTATCAGAGCAACACCTCTCCCAGTACCGTGTAGTTCAGGGACAAACTAAGTGGAAGCTGGTGGGCATGTGACACCCGGGGACGACAAGGGCGGGTAGTGGTCGTCGGTGCAAGAAGGCACAAACAAGGAGCGGCTCCTGGCAGGCTTCTAGGCAGACGCATAAACGAACCGATTACACACCCGAATGAGAGGGATCCTGAGACTGTTGAGGTATGTGACTATACAGGTAAGGATGACTTATATGAATTGATTGGTACTACCTATACTAACAAGATGCATCTTTTTTTCGGTAGCCCATCACTTAATAACTCCACAGTTAAGCGTGCTTGGGAAGTTTTCCCGGGGAGCACGCTGAAGAGGCGTGTGTTGGTTTGTGGGGACAGTCGTCAATCCATAGAGCAGTCAGAGATGTTACAGACGTGCTCGGAGTCTAAACATGGAGAGTATTTGAACTGATTTTCAATTTTGGTTTTAGAAACGAAAATGGATTTTCTCAAGTCCCTAATGGGCTTTTGGGAATGAAAGTTGGAGTAATAAACCCCAACTTCGGGGTGAACCCAAGCATAACCAGGAATGGAGATATATGGGAGAGACTCTTTAGGAATTCTTGGAGCTCGCTTGCATTTATGAGATGGAAGAAGATGAATAGCAGTGCGGGTGGCGGAGCTTGCCTCCCTAGGGGCATTTTCCGTGGCACCCCCCATTTCGAACCTATTTTATTCTCTGGATGCTCCTACGCATTTATATCAAGTTCATGAGAAGGGACCGAGGAATTGGAAGATAAACCCCCAAAGTTTGAGATTTCGTGTTCGATGATCAGAACCCTAGAGGAATTTTGAGCAGTTTCTTCAGATGAAACCATAATTAAAGAATGGAGAAGGAAGAAGTAAAGCGTACCTGAAGTTAAATAGAAGGGATGAAGGAAGTAAAAGGAAATAGTTTTTTGTAGAAGAAGAGTTTAAGGAAGAGGGTAATGGATAGAAGAAAGCGTGAATAAAATGATGAATTGAAAAGGGATTTATAGAACAAACCTGATGCTTCAGGAAGAGACGCAATAAATGGGAATAACGATTCAAGTCCATAACGCTTCTAAAAGATGAAAAGGCGTAAATGAGATTTTTAATGAGTGGTCGTAGAAGATGAAACCCAATGGGTGCTTTGGCTTTTGAAATTAGGAAAGACATCCACATAATTAGGGCACAAGACTCGAAATATAGCAACTTGTAAGAGAAGAAAAGTGTCAAATCAAAACTACCCTAATCAGAATGAATCGGCCAAGTGTCGATAAGAAATGGTCCAACACATCCGATGGAGAGAATGCAAAATTTAACTCAGCCACCAAAGATATTCCTTAAAGCTTCTTCGCTCTATAAAGCTCTAAGCTTGGGAGGCTTGTGTACTGGCCGAGGATTAAAGGCTAAAGGTCGAGTATATTTAGTTTCACAGCTAGAGATATTAGCTATAATGCTAAAAGATCTTTAGTGCATTTAGCCGAGTAGTACAAGGTCGAAGAATATTTAGTACAAACCACGTCACTGCATAAGTAGAGATTCCGAGAATGATATCTTGATATCGAGAATGATATATCGGCACCGAGGTATAAACCTCGGTGTCCACCCACATCCCTGCAAATACGGGAGGAACCCATCCAGTAACCACCACATGAGAGCACGATGCTTGGTTATGGGAATAACTGCCCACATTCTACCAGAGGCCACCACAACTGAGTAATAACGGCCAATGTAGGCATTATAAATAGGAGGAGGCTATAATAACTATGTCAGACTTTGATTCCCCGGAGGGATACGTAGGAGTAGAGCAAATCTGTCAAGCCATATCCACGAGTATGAGTAAAATTTACATCCCTAATCTCAACTAACTGTCCCATCAGCTGGCCATACCCTCCATATCCTTATTTTTAAAGGATAAGGTTTTCAATCACGTCCTTAGCTTGGCCAATTCATGAAATGCCAATAATAATATAGATAAATGCTCTATCTATCAGTTAAATTATGGAGCAAAACTCACTTTCTTATCTAATTGCCTTATCAGCTGATCATGTCTTATATATCTCTATTTTTAAAGGAGCAGGTGTTCATGCATGTCTTTTGACTTGATCAACTCATAGACTACCCTTGATTACAGTTGATTAGCTTTTATCTTCCTTTTCTCTCTCCAAAACAATCCCCAACTTCATCTCAAAAATCTAGGAAAGTGGTTAAATAGATGGAACTATGATAAGCCTTTGGCTTATCTAGTTTTATAGCTAGTGAGGTCACGGTTTTTGAGCTAATTGTGCGAGTTTAATCTCGTTTTCTCCCAAATTTGGCTTTATTTTTCCTCGAGCAACATTTTGAGTCTTTTAAGTAGTTTTTAGGAATTTTTGCTATTTTTAAATCAAATAAAGCACTTAGTGCTACTCTTTATTTTCAGGTTAAAAGTGAAGCTCAAGGAAATTTGTAAAATTGAAGAAAACAAGTAAAACTGAAGAAATTCAAGGTCTCGCCCCGCGACCCAGAGCTGTTGCTGAGAAGAAATTGGAGGAATTCTGGTGCGCCTGGCGAACACAGGCTCGCCCCGCGAGCCAAAGCTAGGAAAAGAACAATTGTTCTGTCTCACCCCGCGAGGATTCAGAATAATATTGGAAGTGAGCTCATTATAGCACTTAAGGAAGTCAACGGAATCTCCTCACCCTTGCTTATTCCATCTCCACTCCACAAGCCATGGGATCCGGGAGGAAGATCTTACATCTTGGGCATCTCTTGGCCGTTGTACCACAGGCAATGGGATCCTGGTGGAAGCGTCTTCATGAGTTTTTATAAACCCTTCTCTTTTTAACTATCTTCTATTTTCTTTGCTTTGAGTTATATGTGTGTGAGCCTTGTGTTGGTGAGCTTGAATGGATTTTATTGATTTTAGCATAGATGGATTGCATGATAAAGGTTATTTTTTTGATGATTTCCCCCTAGGTTTTGAAAAGTTGATAAATTTGATCCCCGTATGAAAAATTGAAAGATGAACTTTGAGAGATTTTGTTGTGATTGCATGATTTATGATAAGTTTGGGGGTGAATGGGTGCATACACTAGGGATTGTATCTCGGTCAAACAATTTGCGGAAAATGTCCAAGTGAGGAATTTGAGCCTCCAACATTGTTTTTGAATTGTGTGAATCACTTTTAAGTTGCACTTTCCCATATTTGCTTGAATCTCTTCATGGTTTACATGTTTATATGTTTGCATCAAATGATTTAGGTAATTTTCTTTAAAATAGCTACTTGGCCTAAAAAGAACCATCCCTAATTCATGTTCCCTAATTTGCCACATTGAGCCTAATAACCTATTGTTTCTTGATGACTTTATGTTATAAGTCAAAAATCCGGAAAAACCATGTTAACCCAATCTTAGGATTTAGGAGAGCATGGATGCTTAGCAAGACAAGGGTTGTAGGAAACTAAGTTTGGGGTGGCTACAAGGGTTTGATATGTTATTTTGGGTTAAGAAAAAGAAAAATAAAGGTTGAAGCCAAGGCAAAAAGAATAAGAAGAAAAGTAAAAAAATGTCAAAAAGGGTATTAAAAGGAAAAGGTTGTAGTCACCCAAGGTGAGAAAAAAAAGGGAAAAATGAATAAGGGTGGAAAGTCAAGGTGTAAAAATTTTCATGCTCTCTTAGTTCCTAGGGTGTTAGCCTTGTACCTTTGAATATCCTGCCTTAAGTCGGGTCACCTTACAACCTATGAAAGATCTTTTGATGATGCATGCATGTTTCGTGGGAACTTTGTTTGAAGATAAAAGTCAAATTCATGGAAAGTGCTCTTGAAATGTGACATTGAGTGAAAGTTGATAATCTAGACACTTGAGTGAATGAGTGAAATACTATATGCCCTTGTGAGGAAGGCAATTGTTTGAAATTTGTGATATCCCTTTTGCGTGTAACTTGGATCATTTGCTTAGATTGATGATTAAATGAATGACAAATTTTTCTTTGTTTAAAGTAAATGAATGTGGGGATTGCATTGATGAAAACGGGGAAACAACGAATAAAAATTGAATTGATAAAATGGCATGAAATTAGTGCGAAATTAATTGTGTCCATTGAGCTTACCCAGCTTTGAGTCTTTTTGAATTTTAGTTTGCTTGGTGACAAGCAAAGTTTAAGTTTGGGATATTTTGATAAGCTTATGGCTTATCTAGTTTTATAACTAGTAAGGCCACGATTTTTGAGCTAATTGTGCGAGTTTAATCTCGTTTTCGCCCAAATTTGACTTTATTTGTCCTCGAGCAACATTTTGAGTCTTTTAAGCAGTTTTTAGGAATTTTTGCTAGTTTTGAATCAAATAAAGCACTAAGTGCTACTCTTTATTTTCAAGTTAAAAGTGAAGCTCAAGGAAATTAACTTGGAAAATTGAAGAAAACAAGCAAAACAGAAGAAATTCAACGTGTCGCCCCACGAGCCAAAGCTGTTGCTGAGAAGAAATTGGAGGAATTCTGGTACGCCTCGCGAACACAGGCTCGCCCCACGAGCCAAAGCCAGAAAAAGAATTGTTGTTCTATCTCGTCTCGCGAGATAGTCCTCGCCCCGTGAGGATTCAAAATAATATTGGAGCCAGAATTAAGTGCTCGACCTGCGAGAAACTGTTCGCCCCGTGAGCACCTGTTCGCCCTGCAAGCGGGCGCAGATTCAGTTTCCTATATATAGCTTATTTCAGTACAAACTTTGGAGGCAATCTTTGTTTCTCTTGGAAACAAAAGGGATTTCACATCGGTTTTTTTGGCTTTTCACATCGGTTTTCAAACTGATGTTGAAACGGTCGATGTGGTTTATTGCCACTTTTCACATCAGTTTTAAAACCGATGTCAAAAATTCTATTTCAGCATGACAATAAACCTGTTCAGCACTTTTCACATCGGTTTTTGAAAAAATCGATGTGGTAACCCCACTTTCCATATTGGTTATTTTAAAAATCGATGTGGAAACCAACATTTCACATCGGTTTTAAAAATAACCGATGTGGAAAGTGGGGTTAACACATCAGTTTTTTAAGAAACCGATATGAAATGTTAGGTTATCACATCGGTTTTTTCATAAACCGATGTGAAAGTTTTTTTTTTCCAAAACCCCCCTTTACAGTAGTGACAGTCCTTTCCCTGTTTCAGTAATCCAGATCAATACATAATCTAAATATTCTCAACACAATCACTTTTGTACAACCAAAACATACTAAATTAAAAGATTACAAACAATAAATATATTCAATTACATTCAGACAACAAAGATAATTAGAAACCAAAAAGCTACATATGATATATTATAGATTTCATGTCAAAACATATATCAGTCAAAAGTACACTATAGCTAGTACATGATGCGTTTATAAACTAACTACATACAAATTATGGTTGGTACACTTCAAGAAAGAATGTTGCCCAACGCATCCTTTTGTTATCGATGTCGGCGTCATAGAGTGGAGTCGGATTGTTGAATATCTGTAAGTTTAATTGGACATAAGATTATATCGTTTAAGTAATAAACTAAAATAAAACATATAACGAGTCTATAACCGTTACAACTAATTGTGTTACCAATTAGCATTTACCTCCTGCCATCTTTCGGTGATACCGGAGGAGATAATTTCGACCATCCACTTCATCACATAATATCCACATTCCCATGATCCATGTTGTCTACGGGACTACATACAAATGAAACCCAATTATAATATAAGGAATTAAATTGAAATCAATAATTATACCCACTGCTCTTGAAGCATTTGTACTAATAAATATCTTACGTTAGGAATAATCCATCTAATAGCCCGACGCCTTTCACCACGCAGCATGTGGAATGCATCAATAGAACTATCATAAGAAAATAAACATTAATTAAAGTATATCTTATAGATTTCAAATGATTAAAACAACTTCATTACTAATTATAAATTATTTTAATGCTTACATTTCCATAATGATCTTCAGTTGCTTTGCCGGCTTATTTCCCATCAAGCAGAAGAAGACCACGACATTCAACCGAGGGCACAAGATCAACAATTGCCAATGTTTACTGCATTTGCGGAACAATTAGTAACTAAGTCATATATAGTTATAATTAAATAACTGGTACTTACTTATTGAGATAAGGCGCAAGGTAGAACTGATGATCATCTCGGGCAAGTATATCACGTATGGTGGCGATCGGGTCTTCTGATGTTAGGAGAACATCACCCTGAATGAGCATGGGGTCAATGAACCCATAAAGGGTGAGGTTGCCCTGATCAACTAACATGCGATGCAGATACCTAATATATTGATAAAACATGTTAATTATCATAGTATTTAAAATTTAATTACTTAACTTACAAATAAAATGTATTTGCATGCACCATAACGAGATGTGTGCGGCACTAACCATTTCACGATCGAGCACCATCTTCATAATTTCCTTCTTTGGGATATACAGATCGTCACCTGGTCTGGCATCATGTTCCAACCTTACCAAAGTTACGTCGGCCTCCATGGTCACAACCTGTACAGGCATACGTTTAAAAACACCATCAGGATCCCTTTTGTCAATCCCCTAAACAACAAAGATATACATTAGTAATCACAGTTAAGTTATTTCATTCGTAATTAATTGAATGGTCAAATGAATACCTTGGCAGGAGCAGACTTCTCTGGTCTTCCTAGATCCGACCTTTTAGGCAGAATATCATTTCCAACATCCTTAAAAAAAATCATTATCTTTAAATAATAATAAATAATTTCAACTATAAATATAGAAAAACACAACTAATTGAATACCTCAGATGCAACAAGAAACCTGACCAATCTTCTTGGCCAGGGGATGAAGTTACCAGGGGCCTTACCCACTGTTTGAACCTCCTCAGTGGGCACGGGGACTCAAGCATCGACATCTCGAATAATCTCAACCACGACCCTCACCTGATCATCCGGTAATAAACGGTGGTGTATGGTATTGCCTAAGTTATGTGCCCTCCCCAATGTCACTAAGCGGCAATCATGATGATCATCAACATACAGCTCACACCTACCAGGGTCGTCGTCATCATCATCATCATCATCATTTTCAGGCTGATGAGGAGTATCATATGAGCCCTTAGTGCTCACATGGACAGAGGGTTGGACACCTGTGTTTTGCTGGGACATAGCAGTCATTATTGCCAGCTGCTGGGAAAACTGCTGGGCCATCTCCTGTCTAAGCTCATCTGCAATCTCTTGTTTTAACCGTTCTCTATATGCATCAACATCCCTGTGGCGTTGGTGTGAAGATGAACCATGCTATTGGTGAATGCCAACGCCCCATCTAACACCAATGACACAGCCCGGGTGGTCTGGTTTACCGATGGCAGCAGCTAAGATATCCTCGCGTCCTCTAGGAACAAAGGTTCCTTGAGTGGCCTGCTCGTCCAAGGCATCCTACAACATATAAAATATTAGGTCACATTACAATTCGGTAACATTGTTAAAATCACAATTACAATTCAAACTATATTTACAATCTTCTCGGCTACTTGGCGGGCCACCTCAGATGTATATTGTCCCGTACTTCTTTGTCGGGCCCTCTTCCATTTACGATAGCGTGGGGGTGGAGGTGGATCAACAAATTCTGGACGATTATCAGCTGTAGGATCTGCATGAGATGCTTCTTGTTGAAGTCTTTTCTTTCCCTCTTCCACCATTGTCAGGTCAAGTTTTTTATATCCCCCACGAGACAGTATATGGGGGTAGACATTCTTGCTTTGGTCTTCCTGCCCATTTTTCCTCTTCTCCTGTTATAAATAGAAGACAATTAAATTACATAAGTAAATTAATAAAATTAATGAAATTACATAAATTCAAAGACAACTCAAATAAGTTAACCTGAAAGCTGGGATCATGTCGGCTCTGAACAAAGCGATCCCACGTTGCCTGGTCAAGAAACGGGTACACCTCAAGTGGGTTCTTTTCACAGCTTGGCTTGAATACATAATATCTGCCCAGGTCCACCTTAAAAGCCCTCCAACACTCACCGGCATACTGTATCAAACGCTTCTTCATATTCGTCGTATCCGGCAGGTCAAAGGTGAGCTACATTAACACTAAAAGAATCAACGAATAACTGTATGATATTAATAAGATTAAAATAAAGTAGATACAAACACAGGACGTAAAAGTATAAATACCATAATACTCTCCCATATCTGATCCTTCACGCCCTACGGTACATCTTTCCAACACTCAATAAGTATACTAGGCTAGCTTCGAGCAAAGGTCCCCACAAAACTGATAAACTGCTCTGCATTGGCCCAATAGGATTGAGTTTAGCATCAAAGTCGATTCTTATCCTTTGATTTGAACCACGGTTGGCAGTCAAATTCCTCATTCGTGTGGCACGTCTACCCTTTCTACCCGTAAACGGGGTCTCCAACCCGTTGCATGAAGGAGGGATATCCTCAGGATCAACCATGTATACCTTATTAGACAAAAAAAAAATTGTCAGTATGTCTATATAAATATCAAACATAACTTATAAGTATCGATCAACGTAAGCATAACTTATAAATATCAACGTAAACATATAATATGACTTTAAACATAACTCAAACTAAACTTACACCGTGGTCAAGTAGTAAAGTTCTCCCATAACCCTTCTTGGTGATCATTATGAGTAGCATGTACATCGTCCACTTCATTTTTCTCATTGAAATTAGGCACCCGTGTTGAGAAAGAAGGAGTATAAGAAATATCAAGAGTTGAATCTTGATTTCCCTCACTACCATTATACATGTTTTTTCCCTAGAGAACCACCGACCACCTTTTGTTAGAAGGATCACGGATATAAAACACTTGTTTTTCTTGGGATGCCATGATGAAAGGCTCTTCTTTATTACCTACCTTATTAAGGTCCACCAATTTGAATCCTAACTCATCGTTTTGCACACCGTTGTTACTGTCGACCCACTGACATTTAAAAACAGGCACTCTAAACTTCGTGTAATCAACCTCCCAGATCTCTTCAATGATTCCAAAGTATGAAACGGATGCCATAACAGGATTTTTATCTTTCGAACTAGAGAAATGCATGGACTCAGTGACGACCATAACCCCACTGTTTTGTATAGTACTTTTGTCATCCTGGGACTTTGTAAAGAAGGAAAACTTATTGATATCGTACCCACTCCAGCACATGACATCAAAGTTAGGCCCCTGTGCTAGCCATTTTAATGTATCAGAAGCAGTATTAACCTTTGCAATTTTTTCTTTAAACTAGTTCAAGAAAGTCTTATTATGCTTGTGCAAACACTATTTTTCATTCATTCTAGGGTAAGTTTCATTGATGATGCTTTTGTGCTCACATAAGTGTAGTTCAACCTCATCAGTGTTATTCAATATATACAAATGTGCTTGAAGCACTTCCTCCCGATCCATGCTCTTAACAGTGATACATCGTGTACCTTTACCATCATATCTTCCTTCATGACGATACTTCGGAAGCCCTACAGGTTCCGCTTCTGACATGTAGTCTGTACAAAACTCAATAGCTTCTTCTATAACATACCTTTCAACAATAGATGCTTTGGGACGGTGTGGATTCTTCATATATCCTTTCATGATCTTCATGTATCGCTCAACCGGGTACATCCACCTTAAATAAACGGGGCCACACAATTTAATCTCCCTCACTAGATGAACAATCAAATGAACCATGATGTCAAAAAATGAAGGTGGAAAATACATCTCCAATTGGCACAAGATAATGGCTGCCTCATTTTCAAAGTCATCCAACTTTTTTGTGTCAATGACCTTGCTACATATAGCATTGAAGAATAAGCACAACCTAGTAATGGCATGTCTGACTTTTTAGGCAAGATGTCACGAATGGCCACCAGTAGTAGTTGTTGCATCAAGACATGGCAATCATGAGACTTTAAGCTAACTAAATTAAGATCTTTCATTGAGACAAGTCTCTTGATATTTGAAGAGTAACCCTGTGGCACTTTGACTCCCCGTATGACATGCTGGGGGCAAATAAGTCTTCTTATCCCCCACTTTATGTGGAGTTAACTGCTTTCGTATACCGAACGCAACTAGATCCAGACGAGCATTGACACCATCCTTTGTCTCACCTTGAATGCTAAGAAGCGTTCCGATTAAACTGTCACACACATTTTTCTCCACATGCATCACATCAATACAATGTCTTACATCAAGCTTGCACCAGTATGGAAGATCAAAGAAGATCGACCTCTTCTTCCATATATTCTTCTCAGTAGCCTTCTTCTAGGTCTTCACATAGATAACATTAGTGTTCTTCACCCGTTCATAAACTTGGTCTCCAGTCAAGGCCACCGGAGCAATTTCATTCTCCGGAAGTCCATTGAAAGCTTTCCTCAATCTACTATAAGGATGATTACACTGGAGAAATCTCCGATGCCCAAGGTAAACTGTCTTCCTTCCATGTTGTAGTTGATAGTGACATATGTCTTCTTCACATATTGGACATGCTTTATGCCCCTTAACACTATACCCGCACAGGTTCTCGTATGCTGGAAAGTCATTGATGGTGCAAAATAACATGGCACGCAATCTAAAAGTCTCACGGCAATACCCGTCAATCACATCAACGCCTTTATCCCACAACATGTTGGTAGTGGCTACGGTCTCAACAGGGGGGGTGAATTGAGATATTGAAAACTTATTCAACAATTTAAAGTAAAACAGTGTTTCTTTTACAGAAAATTAGTTTTCACTCAATTTTAATTCCTAAGAATTAGGTTATGGAACAAGTAATGATGACAAGAAGAATTATAAGTAGTAACAACATATTTTAACACATATTGCAGGTTTAAAGATTCAAGTTTAATAAGTATATGGAGTTTAGGGATTAGAAGAACACACAAACCGATTTATCCTGGTTTGGCTACCTCCTCTGGTAAGCCTACATCCAGTCCCACACCTCTGTGGATTTCTTCACTATAATCAGCAATTAT
This sequence comes from Sophora flavescens, assembly GCA_030762895.1. Classification (NCBI taxonomy): domain Eukaryota; kingdom Viridiplantae; phylum Streptophyta; class Magnoliopsida; order Fabales; family Fabaceae; genus Sophora; species Sophora flavescens. Next base: position 225,848,463 of record CM061063.1, on the reverse strand, counting down.
ACAATTCTAATTACAGCAACACAAGGATACCCTCCTAGCTTGAAAAATCTCCAGAAAGCACACTAACTTTCTTTACCCAAGGATCCCTTCTATCATTGTTGAACCCTAAGAGATACCCTCTCTTAGTCACTCTAATTCACAAAAAGAATTGAGTAGAAGCAAGACTCTAAAAGCCTGATAATACAAATTGAAGTTCTAACTATCACACTTTTTCTCAGAGATAAAGCACTTTGTGTTTTATAATCAGTATGAGTTGCATTTATTGTATGTGTTGTAGTTGTTTTGAAAAGTGTTCCTTTGATCCCTCTTTATATAGAAGACAGATTATAGCCGTTGGGATTATTTAAGACAGATTTGGATCTGATTTAACAAAATCTGCTTTCTTGATTCTTGATCTCAAAATGTGATTCTATTTGATCTTTGTAGAGATTGCGTCCTTCTTGAGATATAACTGTTTCCATCTGAAAGGATAGCCAAGTCTTTTTTTTTTAAGAGTAATTAATCCGTGTTTATTTGAAGAGAAAAATATCCGCGTCCATTTGCCACGTCAGCAGACGGGAGTATTAGCTTAAGGTTATTGGACGGGCTCCAACTGGTAGACGAGCTTTATATATCATGTAAGTGGACGGAGCTTCTAATTTAGCGTGTATCATTAGTAGACGAGCTCTCCAAGTGTTACTATCAGTAGACGCGCGCTCTTGTTACTTTCAGTGGACGAGCTCTCCTTTTTCTTTAGTGGACGCATGCTTCTTTTACATCAGTGGACGCGTGCTTCTTTTACATCAGTGGACGCGTGCTCCAAGTGCCACGTCAGCAGACGAGATCTTCTGTTTCCTTAGTGGACGCGCTTCATGTGCCACGTCAGCAGACGAGATCTTCTGTTTCCTTAGTGGACGCGCTTCATGTGCCACGTCAGCAGACGAGATCTTCTGTTTTCTTAGTGGACGCACTTCTTGTGCTCTTTCAGTGGACGACAGCTTTTTACTTTGTTGTTCCTTTAGTGGACGCGCTTTCTTTGTTCTTTCAATGGACGTCGGCTTTTTACTTTGCTGTACTTTAGTGGACGCGCTTTCTTTGTTCTTTCAATGGACGTCAGCTTTTTACTTTGTTGTACGAGTGATCTTGCATGTAATTTAACACGAAATGAGTACGTAGTCAAAATTAAAAATCTTATGCAAAATACACTTTGTTTGTCATACATCAAAACATGAATGAGGGCTTAGTCTTACAAACTCCCCCTTTTTGATTATGACAAACCTTACCATACTTAACCTTAGTTATTAAGAAATCAGAGTGCAGTTATTCAGTAAGCATGGTTCTTGAGTTATTTTCGTCCTTCCCCTGTGTCATTGATATCTTTCAAAAGATCAAGTGTTATCATATCATTATCAGAATAAAAAATCATCTTGCATTTATTACAAATTCAAGTATGTCTTTTCAAAGCAGTTCATACTCAGGTATCAGAGAAAAAAATTTACATATTAGAAAAAAAAATTTACAGCAAATGCATGGTTCATCTTTATGGTTCATATTTCTCCCCATTTGTCAGAGAAATCAAAATTAAAAAATTTGCATATCAGAAAATGCATGGTTCATTTTTATGGTTCATATTTCTTAGATGTATGGTTCATCTTTCTAGTTCATCTCAGATGTATGGTTCATCTTTCTAGTTCATCTCAGATGTATGGTTCATCTTTCTCCCCCTTTGTCATTATAAAAAAGAAACTATGGAGAATATTGAAATCAATCTTAATAAACAATCTTGCATTCATTGATAATAAAGCATTTCAGAACTTATACAATACATCAAAACATCCAGAATACCAAAAAAAAAAAATTACAGACACCTAAGGATGCTTAGCATCTTGCCCACATCCTTCATAATTTTCAGCAACTTGTGCTGCCTTGCGTGCCATCTGTTATTAGTTATTTTGAGGATCAATTATGCCAAGTTGCCTTCTTTTAAAGAAGAAACTCTCCTTCTTTAGTGGTTTGGTGAATATATCAGCTAATTGCTTAGTTGTATCTATATGTTCAATCACAACATCACCACTTTGAATATGATCCCTGATAAAATGATGTCTAATTTCAATATGCTTGGTTCTTGAGTGCATAATTGGGTTCTTTGTTAGATTTATTGCACTAGTGTTATCACATTTTATTGGTATATGATCCAAATAAACACCATAGTCAATTAATTGTTGTTTCATCCATAGGATTTGAGCACAACAACAACTCCCGTACCGCAACATATTCTGCTTCAGCTGTGGATAAGGCCACACTAGTTTGCTTTTTACTAAACCAGGACACTAGGGAATTTCCTAATAAATGGCATGTTCCACTTGTGCTCTTCCTATCTAACTTGCATCCAGTAAAGTCACGGAATATCCTATTAATGTGCAAGTGGATCCCTTGGGATACCACAGCCCCATTTCTTTTGTTCCTAAGAGGTACTTCATGATTCTTTTAACTGCAGTAAGATGTGATTCTTTAGGATTAGCTTGATACCTTACACACATACACACACTGAACATTATATCTGGTTTACTAGCAGTGAGATAAAGTAAGGATCCGATAATACCTCTATATTTGTCCAAGTAGCAGGCTGAACTCATTGGTGTTGCCATTTCCTTTGTGCTTTCGATTCCAAACTTCTTTAGTAGTTCCTTGCAATACTTTGTTTGGCTTATGAAGGTTCCATCTTGGCATTGTTTAATTTGAAGTCCAAGAAAGAAGGTAAGCTCTCCCATCATGGACATTTCAAATTCACTTTGCATTAGTTCACCAAATTCCTTGCATAAAGACTCATTAGTAGCACAAAAAATAATGTCATCAACATATATTTGAACAAGTATGATATTGTATGCTTTTGTTTTAGTAAATAGTGTTGTATCAACTTTTCCTCTTTTAAAGCCTTTCTCTAAGAGAAAATTGCTTAACCTCTCATACTAAGCTCTAGGAGCTTGCTTGAGTCCATAGAGGGCTTTAGTCGGTTTATAGACATGATTTGGGAACTCACTATCAATAAAGCCAGGGGTTTGGCATACATATACTTCCTCTTGTATTATTCCATTTAAAAAGGCACTTTTCACATCCATTTGGTACAGTTTAAAGTTCATTATACAAGCATAGGCTAAAAGCATTCTTATGGCTTCTAATCTAGCTACGGGAGCATATGTTTCATCATAATCAATTCCTTCTTCTTGATTATATCCCTTAGCTACTAGTCTAGCCTTGTTTCTTACTATTATTCCATTCTCATCCATTTTGTTTCTAAACACCCATTTAGTTCCGATTATTTGGTTACTTTTGGGTTTTGGAACTAAATCCCAAACTTTGTTCCTTTTAAATTGATTTAATTCCTCTTGCATTGCAATCATCCAATGTTCATCATTAATAGCATCATCAACACATTTTGGTTCTATTTGAGATACAAACGCCATGGTATTGCAAATATTCCTTAAAGAGTTTCTAGTGGTTACCCTTTTGGTGATCTCACCAATGATATTGTCTAGGGGATGATTCTTTGAAGCTTGCCACTCCTTAGGAAGATTTTCTTGTTGAAGTTCTCCTTGTGGTTCTTTATTGCTTTCTTCATCTTCCTTTTCCTTGTTGCCCTCCTTTCCTTCATCAGATTTTACTTCATCCTCAAGAGTTTCTGTATCATCAAAAATGTCCTTTCCCAACCTTTTGGGGTTAGACTCATCAAATGTTATGTGAACAGATTCCTCTATTGATAAAGTACGCTTATTAAACACTCTCTATGCTTTGCTAGTTAATGAATAACCTAGTAAAATACCCTCATCAACTTTGGGATCAAATTTCCCAAGATTATCCTTGCCATTGTTTAGTACAAAACATTTACAGCCAAAGACACGAAAATGAGAAATGTTAGGTTTTCTTCCCTTGTGAAGTTCATGTGGAGTTTTCTTCAAAATTGGCCTTATTAGTACTCTATTTAAAACATAACAAGCAGTACTCACAGCATCAGCCCAAAAATACTTTGGTAAATTAGAGTCACTCAATATGGTTCTAGCAATTTCCTCAAGTGACCTATTTTTCCTCCCAACTACTCCATTTTGTTGTGGAGTTCTAGGTGTAGAAAAATTATGTTTTATACCATGTTCATTACAAAAGTTATCAAACTCCTCATTTTGGAATTCTCCTCCATGGTCACTCCTAATTGAAACAATTTTCACGTCTTTTTCATTTTGAGCAACCTTAGCCATTTTCTTAAAAGGTTTAAAAGCTTCATTCTTTTGTGATAAGAAAAAGGTCCAAGTGAATCTAGAGAAGTCATCAACAATTACAAGAGCATAGAGATTTCCACCAAAGCTTTTTGTCCTAGAAGGTCCAAAAAGGTCCATGTGTAGTAATTGTAAGGGTCTACTAGTAGAAACAATATTTTTAGCCTTAAACGTTTCACTTGTTTACCCTTTTGGCATACATCACATAGGCCTTCTTTAACAAACTTTTTATTTGGTAAACCGATTACAAGATCTTTGGAAATCAGTTTATTTAGGTGATCCATATGAATGTGAGTTATTCTCCCATGCCAAAGCCAATTTTCATCTTCTTTGGAAATTAAGCAACATGCATCATTGGAAATTAAGTTGTCTATGTCTAGTATATAGATGTTATTGATTCTATTTCCAATCAGTTTTATGTTATTATCATGAATAGATTCGATCATACACAATTTTGAGTTAAAGTTTACCTTGTAGCCTTTATCACATAATTGGCTTATACTTAGTAGATTGTGTTTGAGCCCTTCCACATAAAGAACATCCTCAATCTTGATTGCTGGACTTTTTCCTATTATTCCAACGCCAAGAATTCTTCCTTTGTTGTTGTCTCCATAGGTGACGTTTCCACCTTCTTTGGGAGTGAAAGATGTAAATTTTGTGATGTCTCCGGTCATGTGTTTGGAGCAGCCACTATCTAAAAATCAGCTTAAGGTTTTGGCCTTCAAACACACCTACAAAATAGATTTTTTTATACTTTTACTTTAGGTACCCAAATCTGGTTGGGTCCTTTGGTGTTAGTAGCAACATAAGTTCCTTTTGGAACCCATATTTGTTTAATGCCAACATGAATGTTCTTTCTAAGTCTACAAGTATCAGCTGTATGACCTTTCTTTAGACAATAATAGCATTTAACAAAAGGACTAATTGAGGAAATAGGTGCAACAAAAAACTTCTTAAAAGATTTTTCATGTACCATTGGCTTATATCCAATTCCAGCTTTGTCATACACACCCTTTTGCTGTCCTAATATGGCATTCAAGTTATCTCTACCCAAAGTGAACTTAGATAGAGTTGTATTCAGTTTTTCAACTTCCTTTTCTAGTGTAGTGCATTTGATGCAAATTGAACTAGATGCAAGTAATTGTGAATTTTCACTTTCTAGTTCTTTAAGCTTTATTTGTAAAGATGCATTATCACTACATTGTTTTGCGATGATCTTTCTAGAAGATTTAAGTTGTTTACCAATTTTAATATATTCTCCATGCAATTCATCGAAAGCATCTTGTAACTCATCATAGGTAGGAGAGGAATCATTTACCTCAGTTTCACTATCACTTTGATGATTTGCCATGAGACAAAGGTTGGATTCTTCATTGTCATATTCACTACTGGTGGAATCCATATCATTTTCTTCCCAAGCTATGTATGCTCTTCTAGGCTTTTTTCTTTTCTTTTCTTTGCTGTCATTCTTCTCATACTTTTCTTTCTTTTGTAGCTTTGGATATTCATTTTTGTAGTGTCCAAGCTTTCCACATTCAAAGCATTTGATTGTTGAGGAAGAGCTTTCACCTTTGTTCGTGTTCTTTTTGGTAGGAAAACTGAATTGCTTCTTGTTTCTATTCTTCTTGATGAATCTTTTAAATTTCCTCACAAGCAATCCCATGTCTTCTTCTTCGGATTCTTCACTTTCATCAAGGTGTTCATCTTCATCAATTTCTATTGATTCTTTGGAAATATGAGCCTTGAGTGAGAGTCATTTCTTCTTTTTCTCCTTATCTTCATGATCTTTCAATCTATTTAGTTCCAATTCGTGTTCTTTCAACTTGCCAAATAGAGTAGCAATCTGCATTGTGTCAAGATCCTTTGCTTCAGTAATTGCAGTAACTTTTGGCTGCCATTCACGACTCAAACATCTCATAATCTTGTTAATCTTTTTCTCATCTGTGATTGTATGTCCGAGTCCTTCTAACTGGTTCACAATGTGTGTAAACCTCTTTTGCAGATCATCTATCTCCTCACCATTCTTCATGTGAAAGAGTTCATATTCATGGACTAGTGCATTCATCCTTGCTCTTTTTACATCGTTGGTTCCTTCATGAGTGAGTTGAAGAGTATCCCACATCTGCTTTGCCGTTTTGCAATTGGAGACCTTGAAAAACTCATCATAATTCAAAGCAGTTGTTATAATATTCTTTGCTTTAGCATTATAACCAACTCTTCTTTTATCATCATCATTCCAGTCATCTTTTGGTTTAGATTGTTTATTTCTCTTAGCATCAAGAATAAATGGAACATAGGGATCATTTTCAACAGCATCTAAAACATCTAAACCTGCAGCCTCAAGAAAGATAAGCATTCTTTCTTTCCAGTACATGTATTGGGAGCCATTAAAGGCAGGGGGTCTAGTGAGTGAAGCCCCATCACCCAGGATATAATTTGTAGCCATCTCTTGAAGCTATTAAGCTTTGTAACAAGAGTTTTAGCCCTGATGCCAATTGTTGGTAGTGGCTACGGACTCGCGGGGGCGGGGGCGGGGGGGGGGGGGGGAATTGAGATATTGAAAACTTATTCAACAATTTAAAGTAAAACAATGTTTCTTTTAAAGAAAATTGGTTTTCACTCAATTTTAATTCCCAAGAATTAGGTTATGGAACAAGTAATGATGACAAGAAGAATTATAAGTAGTAACAACATATTTTAACACAGATTGTAGATTTAAAGATTCAAGTTTAACAAGTATATGGAGTTTAGGGATTAGAAGAACACGCAAATCGATTTATGCTGGTTCGGCTACCTCCTCTGGTAAGCCTACATCCAGTCCCACACCTCTGTGGATTTCTTCACTATAATCAGCAATTACACAATTCTAATTACAGCAACATAAGGATACCCTCCTTGCTTGAAAAATCTCCAGAAAGCACACTAGCTTTCTTTACCCAAGGATCCCTTCTATCCTTGTTGAACCCTAAGAGATACCCTCTCTTAGTCACTCTAATTCACAAAAAGAATTGAGTAGAAGCAAGACTCTAAAAGCCTGATAATACAAATTGAAGTTCTAACTATCACACTTTTTCTCAGAGATAAAGCACTTTGTTTTACAATCAGTATGAGTTGCGTTTATTGTATGTGTTGTTGTTGTTTTGAAAAGTGTTCTTTTGATCCCTCTTTATATAGAAGACAGATTATAGCCGTTGGGATTATTTAAGACAGATTTGGATCTGATTTAACAAAATCCGCTTTCTTGACTCTTGATCTCAAAATGTGATTCTGTTTGATCTTTGTAGAGATTGCGTCCTTCTTGAGATATAATTGTTTCCATCTGAAAGGATAGCCAAGTCTTGTTTTTGAAGAGTAATTAATCCGTGTTTATTTGAAGAGAAAAATATTCACGTCCATTTGCCACGTCAGCAAACGGGAGTATTAGCTCAAGGTTATTAGACGGGCTCCAACTGGTAGACGAGCTTTATATATCATGTAAGTGGACAGAGCTTCTAATTTAGCGTGTATCATTAGTAGACGAGCTCTCCAAGTGTTACTATCAGTAGACGCGCGCTCTTGTTACTTTCGTTGGACGAGCTCTCCTTTTTCTTCAGTGGACGCGTGCTTCTTTTACATCAGTGGACGCGTGCTTCTTTTACATCAGTGAACGTGTGCTTCTTTTACATCAGTGGACGCGTGCTCCAAGTACCACGTCAGCAGACGAGATCTTCTGTTTCCTTAGTGGACGCGCTTCATGTGCCACATCAGTAGACGAGATCTTCTGTTTCCTTAGTGGGCGCGCTTCATATGCCACGTCAGCAGACAAGATCTTACGAGATCTTCTGTTTCCTTAGTGGACGCGCTTCATGTGCCACGTCAGGAGACGAGATCTTTTGTTTTCTTAGTGGACGCGCTTCTTGTGCTCTTTCATTGGACGACCGATTTTTAATTTGTTGTTCCTTTAGTGGACGCGCTTTCTTTGTTCTTTCAATGGATGTCATCTTTTTACTTTGTTGTACTTTAGTGGACGCGCTTTCTTTGTTCTTTCAATGGACGTCAGCTTTTTACTTTGTTGTACGAGTGATCTTGCATGTAATTTAACACGAAATGAGTACGTAGTCAAAATTAAAAATCTTATGCAAAATACACTTTGTTTGTCATGCATCAAAACATGAATGAGGGCTTAGTCTTACATAACATTCTCAAGTCTTCAATCAAGGGACTCGGATAAACATCAATATCATTTCCTGGCTGTTTTGGACCCGAAATCATCATACTTAACATAATGTATTTACGCTTCATGCACAACCAAGGAGACAGGTTGTAAATTACCAGGAGAACAGGCCATGAACTATGAATACTACTAAAGTTTCCATATGGATTCATTCCATCGGTAACAAGTCCAAGCCTGAGGTTTCTGGGCTCATTGTCAAACTCCGGAAACAAACTATCAGTTCTCTTCCATTGCAATGAATCATCCAGATAACAAAGCTATCCATCATATTTCCACTCATCTGCATGCCATCTAATATTCTTTGCATCCTTTTCATTAGCAAACAATCACTTGAACCGCAGAATTACTGGAAGATACCATAACACCTTCGCAGGAGGACCCTTGGTGACCGCATCACAGTTAGAATTACCATCCTTTACTTTGTAGCGTGATACCCCACACATAGGGCACTAGTGCATCTCTTCAAACTCTTTCCTGTACAATACGCAATCATTGGGGCAAACGTATATTTTCTTATACTCCGTACCCATCGGATACAATATCTTCTTCGCCTCATAGTTTACGGATGGTAATGTGTTACCTTCTGGAAGCATGTCTTTCAACAACTCAAGCAATTCGGTAAAGCTTTTATCGCTCCACCCATTTCTCGCCTTCACATTGAACAATCTTAACACCGCTGACAACCGTGTGAAATTAGTGCACCCTGAATACAAGCCACTTCTGCATCACTGCACAAAGCATCATACACATGTGCTCGCTGAAAAGACTCTTGCCCAGCATCACGGATCATGTCCTCTAGTCCATCGTCCATATCCACGTCATCAACTTCTTCTCTATGCGACACCCTCGGCCTGTCTAACGATTCACCATGACATATCCATATTGTATAACTCTTGCAAATCCCCTCACAAATAAGATGCTCTCGTATCTCCTCGGCTTCTAGTCGTCTCTCATTCAAACAGTTAACATAAGGACAATAAAACCTTCCGTTACCACTATCAGGAGCATTTGTTTTTGCAAATCGTAGAAAATCTTCCACTCCATTCTCATACTCATACTTGTTCGTCTAGCATTCATCCAACCACGATCCATGACTAAAACCAATAACTTTGTACTTAGTCAAAGATCTTCATCAACTACTTCTTATGATAGGGTATGGCCTTATCCCATTCGAGAAGAAACTTTTTCAACATTCGGTTAACAGTTAGTCCTCAACTCTCATGCTCATACTCGACGAAATTTCGACAGCATTTCCCTTCGGTCTCCGACGTACACGACTTAAACGCGATGACATCCACCACGATAAAGTATTCACCCGGAGAATGAAAGGAAATGTATCAATCCAAACTTTCATCAAGTATATAACATTAGAATCAATGAATAACTATTTTAACTGAATGAAGAAAAAGTTTTTTCCCAAATTGTCCAACTTTGGACAATTCAAGATCCAATACAATGAGTGGTACCTTAAGCACGTACACGTGTGCTCATTAGAATTGCATCTCAAATGGGAAACTAAGGCTTTATAATTAATTAACATTAAGAAAAATAATAAAACACTCCAATCCCCAAGTACAATGCAAACAAAAACCAAACGAGAAAAATGGAGAGGAGAAAGCTTACCGGGTGTGGGAAGAATACTCAGCCTGAAACCGTAATGAATAATGAATATTCTGCTTAATATTCTGCTCGGAACTTGTACCGTAATAGTTTCAATAACAGCAAGTGTACCTATACAAAAAGAGAAGCACTTTGTGAATATTTTCATAACAAGACCAGAATAACAAGTTCACAACAACAATTACGTAGCTTGATCAGTATAAAAGCACAAATATAGAAGAACTATGACAGAGATAAAGCACACACATACATATAAGAAATAGCTGAGCTTACAGTAGAAAATCCAAGTTGATGAACACATATAAGGCTACGCATATAAATGATTTAGCAGGTAGAATGATAAATGAAATCTGGAGCTCAAAATTTGATGGGGAAGATGATCAAAATGAAGTCTGGAATGGTTGAGTTAAGCGTGTCAGTATTGCTCTCACTCTCATGCATTTAAATCTATAACTCTTGAAAAACAAATCTGAATTGTAAGTTTTAGTCTCTTGATATTTAACATGGCAGGCAAGCAAAACATATAGACTAATCAATCATATCCTACCTAAACCTAACATAAAACCAATCCAACTTAATCAGCTAACATTTATATTACTTTCAGTTACTTAATGAGGCAAAACTTATCTTATAAATCTCAACCAGATAAATGACAACAAGCTAAACATAACTACAAACTTCTCACACTAGATCATTATCCAGCATCCTCAATTATAAGAAGACCTTTTAAAATTATATTGATAACTATCAAAGACAACTCCTTTTTAAATTATATCATACTCGATCAACAGTAAAATCTTAAAGACAAAACATATCCCAACAAGAATCTAGCTTAACAAATATCCTCCATGGAAAGAAATAACGCTTTAACTCAATGGGATCATAGTTGCATTGTGTAGGTAATTCTGGAGACACAACATTGCGACCAAACCAGAAACTAATAGGACACACACAATGTTGATTTTTTTTCGTGATAAAAGACATAACAGTGACGGCACAAACTTGCTTAACCCGAAAACAAAAAATATGATCCACTTCAATAACAATTTACCTTCAATCAGGTATGCTTGAGAAGAAAATAAGTTAAACCACAAATATAAAATACATTAGTCCAAATAAAATGCTCACTTAAATTCCTTTAATGCTTTGTGAAATAGACAACTATAAACACGAGAATGAGGGTTTGAATTGTGTTTTTCAGAATTTAAACAAAGTTGAAATCTTTTCGGAAACAGAGGCTTAGTTCAAACGGGTGGAAAGATACACGACAGACGGGTGGCTCGTCTGATGAAATTTTAACAGTGACATTGGCAAACACACCACTTGATAGACGTATAAGAAAACTTAAAGCAACTAGAGAGGTTAAGGAAAGAGAGATTGAGACAGTTATTTATCCCGGTTCACTCTTCAAAGCAAAGAGCTACGTCCAGTCCTTGGCAGCACCAAGATTTATCCACTATAACTGATCAGGTTACAAACTCAAGTATTGTTTGCACACCTAGCCTCTTCAGGCTCAAGACAAGTATTCTTTGCACACTTAGCCTCTTCAGGCTTACTTAGGCTTGTTTGAGAGATTTGGTTTGTAATAAATACAACTTCAGATAAACAGATCTTTCACTAACTCTCAGAGAGTGGTTTAAATGTAAAGCTTAGGAAAGTCTGCGTAATAACTTCAAATGATTGAAGAATACAGAATGAAAGAATGAAGATATTAATGCACAGAGTAGTGACTCTTTAATGCTATGTGTATTCTCTTGTTCTTCATCTTCAATGACTTCTGTATTTATAGTCTTCAAGCATTTAGGATCCGTTAGAGACATTCCCTCAGATGTTGGATTCAAGCAGAACTTCATTAAATGCAATAGAGTCGTTCTGGGCAGCCATTAATGCAATAGGAACGTTGGTTGTACTCTAACATGAAGGATCATGGCTTTATGTATCGTGATACAACCATATCAGAGTTGTGCATAGAGCTTTTTGTACTTTGCTGAGTACGATTCCCTTTTCATGTAAGGACCAGAGGTACTAGGGAATAAAGCATGTTGTAAGCATTCTTTAACTGGTCTTTGGTTCTGAAATCCGAGGTTGCTTGAGAGAGTAACTTCTGACTTTTCTTGATTCTGGTTCTTGAAATAAGATACTGAAAATTCTTATAGAATTCGTGTTCATAGGATAAGCGCGTCCATCTTGAAAATAACCGCGTCCATCTAGCCATTTAAGATTTTACATACAGACGGGCTAGTAGACGAGCTCCATATGCCACGTCATTGGATGGATACTCATTTAACTGGTTGAACGTAACCTAGTAGACGAGCTCCACATTAAGAACTCAGCAAGTCCAAAGAATTGTGTGGATGAGTGCTTCTGTCACTCCAGTGGACGAGCGCTTCTGTTACTTTAGTAGACGAGCGCTTCTGTCACTCCAGTAGATGAGCGCTTATGTCACTTTCGTAGACGAGCGCTTTTGTCACTTTAGTAGACGAGCGCTTCAATTACTTCAGTGTTGGATGGATGATTCTATTATTTCAGTTTTAATCTGCACACTAGATAGACAGGTTAGCAACCAATATGAAGGTTAATTAAATCATTAACCAATGTTTAGTTCTCATCAAAACTTAGGAAAATGCACATCAGAAATTTAGAGACTTAACACTTTGGTTAATACTGTAAAATGGGGCTTTCTTACCCCCACCTACATTCCAAACCATCATCACCTTGTGCTTGGCTAAAGTTAAATTATACCATTTTCCTTGAAAACCCAGAAAGAAACACAAAAATGTGCAGATAGTCCATCACAACTTATGAATGAAAATGCAAGCAAAACAAAAACAAACTCTCTGGGCAGTGTGGCAATTATTCAACACATAAAATAAATGGAAAGGGTATTAGGGAGAGGGTATGAGAAGACCTTGCACTTTAAGTAGAGGATATAGGGTCACGACAGCGACACGGAGGAGCAAGTGGAGAACAGTGAACTTCGTGGCTAAGGTGACGCAGTGGTCCTCCCAAGCCGTAGATGGTGACGCGACAGAACGAGCAAGGAACAGAGATTATGAGGTTGTGAGCATTACCGTTTCCATATCTTTTTGAGCTTTTGAAGGTGTTGGGGTTGTTGGGGTAATGGGAGGAGAAGAAAACCCAAACCCACTGCCTCACGCAGGTCAGGCGAGAGTAGAGGATTAGCGGCGGCTGGAGAGGTGGCCACTAGATAGTGACGAAAGTTTAGTGGCGGAGTGTCACGAACAGAGAGCGGAAGAGGACGAGCTGTGTGGCAGATGCAAGGTAGGGTACGAAATCTTTGTGTGGAGCGCGCAAAGAGAAAGAAGGGAACTGAAAAGAAAAATAAACCCTGTGTTTCTACATCGGTTTTAATAATAACCAATGTGTCAAATTACGGGTACCACATCGGTTTTACTAACAACTGATGTGTAATAGTTATCACATCGGTTTTCAACCGAACCGATGTTTAAAGTGTAATAGTTATCACATCGGTTTACATAAATAACCGATGTGGAAATATTTTAACATCGGTTAGAAAAAAATCGATGTTAAAGGTGCTGAATATAATTTCAAAAATATCACCACATCGTTTTACACATCGGTTTTATAGAAACCAATATTAAATCTCCGACGTTGAAAGCATAATTTGCACTAGTGATTGGTTGATTGTCTTGACTTTTGGAACATTGGCATTAAATGGAGTTGAATTGGTTGAATTTTGGTTATATTTGAGTCCAAAAAATATAGATAATTTTTTGCTTATAATTGAGTCCAGAGGTAGTACCAAACATGAATGATCTCACTGGTGAATCAAAGAGCAAAGTTTTGCTGCTACAGTGGTTCTCTTTGTGGTGCTGCAATGCTTGGCTTTTATGGTGTGGTTCCTCAATGCCTGCGCTGGAGTTTTGATAAGGAAGCTTCTAGTACTAGTTTTGATTCACTTGGTTTCACTTGGTGCTTCGAGTAGGGGTATCTACATGTGGTTTTCTTTGGCCCTTTCACTGGTTTTTTCCTGGTTCTTCACTTGGATATGTTTGGACTTTTACAAGTAGTTTTGCTGTTATACAGCTCTGTTTTTGTCTATATAGCTAGTTTTGCTGATTCTGTTTGGTTTATAGGTATCCTTGACCTTGTTTGAGTTTGGATTTTGTAACAATCATACTGCTCTTGTATTTGGTTGTATTATAATTACATTTGTCCATCTCTTCTTTGGCCCTTTCACTGGTTTTTTCCCGGTTCTCCACTTGGATATGTTTGGACTTCTGCAAGTAGTTTTGCTGTTATACGGCTCTGTTTTTGTCTATTTAGCTAGTTTTGCTGGTTCTGTTTGGTTTATAGGTATCCTTGGCCTGGTTTGAGTTTGGATTTTGTAACAATCATACTGCTATTGTATTTGGTTGTAGTATAATTACGTTTGTCCATCTCTTTCTTTGGTTGTATTGTATATGGGCTAGAGCATCTTTTGTGCTCTTATTCAATATAATTTGCTTACCAAAAAAATAAAGAAAGAGCAAAGATAATAAATTAAGCTTAAGGTGCGAACCAACATTTATTGGACTATTTAGGGCTGACTTCGTGGAGGTGGTTTGATTTACAAAACTACAGCATATGTTTTTCTTGGTTCGCCCCACTAGCAGTGGGATTGGTAGGAAAGGTGAGAGAGCATCAATGGATATCAAACTCATTTACTCACTATGTGAGGGTCTTTGCTCATTATATTTATGCAAAGATAATGAGATTTATGGACTCAAACAAAAGAACGAAAACAAGGGCAATGTGTTTGAATTAGAGATGAGTAAGAAAGAAAGATTGAGGAGAGATAAGAAACAGCATAACAAAATTGTAGATGTAGCTTGATAAAAGGAACTTATTATAATGTAAGGTGGATATGTAGAATAGTAGTATAGATATTAAAAAATTAATCTAACCTTTGATGTAACTTATTCTAGTTTCCTTGTAGTTATCCTTATCATCGTGATATGATCCTAAGTAGCGAAGAGTTTCATACCTACTTCACATGAAGGCGTAATATATCCTTCAATATGCAAAACTTTTCGTGTTAATCTCTATTGTGAGAGATACTCGAATATTGATAATCTTCGAGTAAGGAATAAAGCTAAATAATTTGGATTAGGTTAGAATGCAATAATTTTGCTCCTTTTCAATTTGATATATATTATAAATGCCACTAGACTTCGTTTGTAACAACTTTTTTTTTATTAAAAAAAAGACTAGATTATTATAATTTTTCAAAAGAATAATTTATTGTAGAATTACCATAACTATATAAAGAAAAACTTATGGTTTTGATTGAAAAAAGCAACTCAATAATACCATATTCTATTATGAACTTTTTATAATGAAATAATAAATTTTAGATTAAATATAGGACTAATTAATTGACTTTCTTTGAAGGGAACAACCTATTTTTTATAATTATCCTTAATAATTAATAATGATAATAATAATTCAAATCCAAGAAAATTAAGAATTAAAGTAAAAATTCCCCATTTAAATGTAAATAAATTAATTTGGTTTGATTTAATTTTATTTTAAAATGGAAATAAAAAAACCAAAAATTCTATACTAAACATACCATTTTCGCATTAAAAAAATCATATTATCATATTATATAGAACTAAAATTATTGAATTTCTAATTTATTATTTTTATTTATGTTATATTTTTTAATTTGTTTTTTAAACAATAATTTATTTTAAAAAATTTAATTAAAAAACTATTTTCAATTCAACACAAAATAAAGAAATTTAAAATTCACATTCATTCTCCTTTTCTATTCACTCTCACTCTCTCTCCAATTCCAATTCCAATTCCAATTTCTCATTTTCTCTTCTCTCATTCTCCGACGACCACCATCGTCATAGAAACACTCAGCGCCAGCGGCAACATGGAAGTCGGATTCGCCAAACTCCAAGGCAAGGATTTCGAGTATTACATGCAAGCCTACTCTATAATTCTTGGTCGTAACTCCAAGGAATCCACTGTCGACGTCGATCTCTCAAGCCTCGGCGGCGGCATTTACATCTCTCGCCACCACGCTCGCATCTTTTACGACTTTGCACAACGTCATTTCGCCCTAGAGGTCTTCAGCAAGAATGGTTGTCTCGTCAAGGGCGTTCTCCACCTCCCCGGAACCCCTCCGGTGAAGCTCAGTTCTCAGGATCTTCTCCAAATTGGGGACAAGGAGTTCTACTTTTTGTTACCAGTGAGGAGCATCTTGGGCGGGCCGATTGGGTCGCGCCATGACCCCATGGTGGTTGCTCCGCCTCCGGTGGCGTCATCGCCACATTCTAATTACCATTTGGTTGCTCTTCCGACCGCGGCCGGAGCCGGCGGCGCGGGGGTTAAGAAAGGAAAGAGGGATTACTATGAGGATGGGTATGACAATCATGATGATATTGGTGGAAGTAGTGGGAAGAAGAATTCAAGGGATGGGTATGAAGGTTACGGGTATGTTGGAGGAGTAGATTCTGGAGGCAAAGCTTTGTTACCAGGGACATTGGGTTAGTGTTTCTTACTCATTTTCATTGTCTATACTTGTGTTAATTTTCTGTAACTGTGTTGTAGCATCTTGTAATTATTATTATTTTTTTGGCTTGGTGGGTTTTCTTTGTTGATTAGGACTCAATTAGGGTTTTTTATGAGACGGTTGTGTTTGCCCAAATAGGGATTCCTTGCATTAAAAAAACCATGCATTCACGCACGATTGGATTAGGCTTCCTCAAACACTTTTGGTGATCGGTCCAACGGTGCGTGAATGCAGAGATTTTTGAATGTAGATCTGTGTTTGCCTGAAAGGATATGGCTTGTAATTGGATTGTGTTAGTATATACTCGGAGATTTATGACAAACCACTCGCAGTTTGCAGTTCCTCTGTGGCTGGTAACGCTCCTCGCCGCTTCTCTAGTTCACGTGGCAGCCATTGCTTCCTGTTCGAGGCATTTTTTTTATTGTCTGTGATATTTCCTAATGAAGACAAAGTTGATTACCAAGTATTTGAAATCACTCAGGAATATAATTCAAATGCAAAGAGAATAAACATCGTTTGATAAGGTATAAAGTTGCATATTGTAACACCCCGATTTTAACAGTTTTAAATAACAGAAATAAGTATGATTATGTTTATATATTTATATGAGTGTTAGAAAATTATTTTAAATAAACAGAGTTCATCACTCAATTTTACTTGAACGTAGAAAGCTGCGATTAAAATTTAGTTAGAAAAGTCAGTTAAATCCAGGCTCGCGAATTTCATTGACAGTATAATTATACTGCTCAAAAGATCTAATTTTAATTCGTGAACGAAAAACTTAAGATTTTTATTTTATTTCCTAAAATAGTGTATTTTTAGAATTATTTCACAAAAAAGTGAAATATTATATTTTATCCGGACGATATCTTAATCGGGTAAGTGAAGGAGAGTGAATACGGGATTTCCGGGAGCCGCTAAGGGATAATGCCAATGAGTCATCTAAGATGACTCACCCATGTGAAGCATTTATGATGCACATGGCATCATCATTACCAACTATAAGGAAATTGCACTAAGGTCCTTAAACTTTTTCTTAATTACTTTTTGGTCCCTAAACTAGTTTCATGATACACTAAGTGAAGTGGATCAATTTTGACTCTTCCAAACCAAGTTTGGGCTACGGTTTTGAGCCCAATTCCATGGCAAAGAGTTTATTTTTCATGTAGCCAAAGTACATCATAAATATTCCTATTTCATTTATTAAGACTTAAGCATTTTTATGCTTGAAAATTCAAGTAATGGACTTGGACTCCTCAAGCCCATTTCTCAAGGCCCAAGCCCAAATCCTTAGCTCATAAACTCTTGAAGAGTCAAGAGGACTCTAGCTCATTCTCACACTTTCTATCATCTTCTACATTCTTCATTCTTCATTTTCTCTCTAACTCAAAAGCTTGAGTTTGTGAAGCAAGTGTGTGATTCCTTGCCATTTTTCAAGATCTAAGAGGTGATTCATGTTCTTCATCATCTTTTAGTTGTTGTTTCTTCAAATCATTTATTGTTTTGAATCTTATTTTATTTTGTTCATCTTAGTGTTCTTGACTTTGTAAATTCATATAAAATCATAGAAAAATCTCATGGGGTTGAAATCAATTTCTATGTTCTTGTCATCATACATATGCTCATAATCCAAGAGTATGTTGAAATCCAAAATTTCCTCCTCATTTAGCTTGCTAAGACCGAACCCTTTGTGGTTAGTTGGAGGAAGATTTTGTTCATTCCTTTGATAAATAATCTTGTATATTGTCTTATTGGTATGTACTCATGTTGAATCCAAGTTAGTTCATCAAACTAAAATCTCTAACCTCATGTACACACCAGGGCCGAAGGTCTTTGGAGGTTTATAAGTTTTTGATTCAAACTTTGTTGAATAATACTAATCCATGATCTTGGTTAATTAAGGATCATTAATCCATGACTTAATCATGATTAGGAATTTGTAGTCACAAAGACCCTTGAGGCCGTGACCATGTAGGAAGGATTTTGATGATTTTAATTGTTTGATTAGTAATGGTTTGATTGTATTGGTGAAGGTTGAATTTATTCCGTTGTGTACGTGAGAACCGGACATTCGACGAAGCAATTTATTCCATTGAGAATTCTACGAGAGGTAAGAGGGGATTGCCTGAGAGATTTTTCCGATGGCCACATGCTATCTGTGTTGGTCTGTATGATTTATCTGTGGTTGTGGTGTTTGATTTGTGGTTGTGTTATTTATTTGTGTATGATTATCTGCATTTAATTATTTATTTGTAGTTATATATTATGATATTGTGATGCATGATCTGTCTGGGAAAATTGTTATGATGTTGTTGATTGTCGTTTGAGAAGCCTGACAGTGGTCAGTGCCCAATCAATTAATCAGATAAAAGCTTTAAGAAGCTTTATAAATTATATTCAATGTTTTTGAGAAATGTTGGAATATAATATTGATGAAACATTTTATTTGGAAAAATAAGGAATATTTGAAAATATTATTATTTTAATGATTTATTAGTGTAAAAGTAATTTATGAGTTACGGTGAGGGCGTAACCGTGAAATTATTTTTGTACTGCTAATTCTTACGTAATAAATTCCGTAATATTATAAAGATATATTTTATGAAATTAATCTTCGAAAATAACTTAATTATGATTTTAGAAAATTATTTAAGTGGAAAGAGCTAAGATTTGGCTTAAATGACTTTAAAAATGTTTAACGATGGCAATATGGAAAAGTATCGACGGCAAGTGTTTCGAAAACAGCAGTACGTATTTTTAATAAGTTTGACCTCAAGCGACTAACTTTTATGAAAACTAAGTTTTTGTATCAGATGACTTTTATAAAAAGGATTTCCTAATCGGAATGATTTTCCGAAATCAAGTTTTGACTTAACTGCGTTAAAAGTGTGTTGGAATTTAGTAACCGAGACATCGGGGTATTAAGGTTCTCGGGTGTTGTGGACTTGGTGTCCTTTGGACTTTGAGGTCCTGTAGACTTGTGTCTACTGCGTTAAAACATTTAAGATGTTTTCTATTACCACGAACCTAAGACTGATTGCAAGGTTTAGGGGTTTCGTGATTGAGCACTCGGATTTTGAGGTCCTGTGTTATTAATGAAAGTGTTTAAAGATGTGTAAAACTGTAATGGGTCGTAAGATTTTGAGATTCGACAAGGAAAGATTAAACACAAAGACAAGTGTCAAGAACAAAGTGTTTTTGCATGCATTTGGCAGACGTGCCTGTTATGTTCTGGCTGCGTGCCTGGAGCCTGATCAACTCATCATTTGTTGGGATATCTCATGAGATTAAGTGTGAATGTTTAGATGGTGTATATGAAGTGTTCATGTATATTTTTCCGAAGGATGATGCTTGGGGTGTGAAACCCATTATGAGATTATATGTTTTAGTATGAATGCTTGTATAGACAACATATATATGTGTGTTTTTTGTTGTGTCGTGCATGTGGTCGTCGAGTTAAATCCATATATTGGTTTCTCACTCTTGGATGTTTTATTTGTGGTTTCTTTGCTGTTTATATATTGGGGAGTTCAGAGGAGCCACTCAAGGATTATGGTGTCAACAAGAAGAAGGCTACTTAGCTCGGAGTATACTGACGCTACTGCCTTGTGTTATAGTGTCTGTTAGTTATGACCAGCTTATGTTTTATTTAATGTAGTGTTGTTGTTATTAAATAATGATCTATACTATTAAAGATCTAAGTGTGAAAACAATATGAGGCAGTATAGTTGTATGACTTATACATACTTATATATTTAAGTTTGGTTATGATTACTTGGTTGTTGTAATGTTGAAAAAGAAAAGAAAAAAATACTTATCACGATTTTGAGAATGAGAAATAATAATAACAAGAAAATATTATTTTTCCGAAAGCAACCAGTAAATATTCTTTTAATTTATTTTCCACAAACAGGTAATCATGTAATGCCCAAGAGGGTGTTACACATATCATGTGCTTTGGACTTTAATCTTCACAACATCTGAGGTATGAAGCATGAGTACTATAACTACTATATAGGGTTTCAATTTTGAAAAAATGTCATATCAAATTTGAAATATGGGATTTTGCGAAATGGGGGAGGGCAGAAAAGGGGAAGAAAGAGGGGGAAGAGGGGAAGATAGGAAGAGAAAGAAGGAAAGAGGAGAGGAAGAGAGTGTTTTTCTGGCGTCTTTCCATATTCTGGTGGCTTTCCAGAATCTGCTCGACCGGAGATGATTCTCAACAACTAACAGTTTAAATGTGACACCATTAGTGTAAAATTAATGGAAATGACTAAAATGAGCTAACGTTTACAATATAAGGGATCAATTTGAAACAAAAAATAAAAGAGGGACAAAAGCGAAATCTAAAATAAAGATATGGGATAAAATTATAGTTTAGCCAACTTCTTTTTTTTTTTTGGTTTAAAAATAAAAGAAAGGCTATATTATCATAAGTTTTGTTCGAAAAGAATAATTTATTGTAACGTCACCAAAATTATATATAAAAAAGGGTTATTATTTCCATCCAAAAAACAACTCAATAACACCATACTCTATTATCAACTTTTTTACAGCGAAATACTAAATTTTATATCAAATACATGTCTAATTTATTGACTTTTCTTGAAAGGAGTAACCTAATAAGCCCTAACCTAAAAAAGTTAGTATAGTTATCATTCTTCTTCTTCTTAATAATAATAATAATAATAATAATAATAATAATTATTATTATTATTATTCAAAAGAGTAAAATAAAAAATGAAATTAGAAATTCCCCATTTAAATGTATTCAAATTAATTCTGTTATATTTAATTTAATTTTAAAATGAAAATAAAAAAAAATCAAATTTCCATACAAAACATACCATTTTCACAAAAAAGAAATCATATTATCATATTATGTATTGTTTCAAAACAAAAAAAAAATTATCATATTATATGTAGAACTAAAATTATTGAATTTCCAATTTTTCATTTCTATTTAGGTAATGTTTTTTAATTTGTTTTAATTTAATTTTTTAAAATTCTTTAATTAAAAAAACTATTTTCAACACAAAATAAACAAATATAAATTTCACATTCATTCTCCTTTTCCTTTCACTCTCACTCTCTCTCCCCAATTCCAATTTCTCTTCTCTCGTCTTCTCCGACGACCATCACCGCCATGGGAACCGCCAGCGCCGGCGGCGATGTGGAAGCCGGATTCGCCAAGCTGCAAGGCGAAGATTTCGAATACTACATGCAAACCTACTCCATCGTCCTCGGCCGCAACTCCAAGAAATCCACCGTTGACGTCGACCTCTCGAGCCTCGGCGGCGGGATGAACATCTCGCGCCACCACGCTCGGATATTCTACGACTTCGCGCGTCGCCGTTTCGCCCTCGAGGTCCTCGGAAAGAACGGCTGCCTCGTCGAGAGCGTCCTCCACCTTCCCGGAAGCCCTCCGGTGAAGCTCGATTCTCAGGATCTTCTCCAAATTGGGGACAAGGAGTTCTACTTTCTGTTACCGGTGAGGAGCATCTTGGGTGGGCCGATCGGGCCGCGGCATTACCCAGTGGTGGTTGCTCCGCCGCCGGTGGTGCCGCCGCCGCATTATAATTACCATTTGGTTGTGCCTCCGACCGCGGCTGGGGCCGGCGGCGCGGTGGGTAAGAAAGGAAGGAGGGATTACTATGAGGATGAGTATGAGGATCATGAGGATGTTGGTGGAAGTAGCGGGAAGAAGAATAGGAGGGATGGGTATGAAGGTTATGGGTATGGTGGCGGAGTTGGGTCAGGAGGCAAAGCTTTGTTGCCAGGAGCATTGGGTTAGTGTTTCTAACTCTTTTTTCTCTCTCTCTCTCTGTTTTTTTTTTGTGTGTTAATTTTCTATAACCATGTTGTAGGGTTGTAGCATCTTGTAATTGGCTTGTGTTTTTTTGGCTTGGTCGGTTTTCTTTGTTTTTTAGGACTCAATTAGGGTTTTATATGAGATGGGCGTGTTTGCCCTGCATTCGCTCACTGTTGGATTAGGCTTGCTCAAATACTTTCTGTGATTGATCCAACGGTGTGTGAATGCGTGAATGCATGGATTTTTGAAGGTGGGAATCCGGATTAGAGTTTGCCTGAAAGGATATGGCTTGTAATTGAATTGTGTTAGTATATACTCGGATATGTATGATGAACCCTAACCCTATATGTTGAATTGTGTCAGTATATACTCGGATATTTATGATGAACCCTAACCCTATATGTGTCAATATATTCATCATTAAATTTACATTACATATTTTAAATTAATGTTTGAATGGTGAATATGTTGTTACATATCGCCTTTACATTGAACCCTATTCGTGCCATTGTGGCATTCTGGCAATGTATCCACCATTGGATTTTATTCACCCACATTGCACTCTCTAAGCTTTCTTGCAATACAAATGGTTTTATGATATTTTTGAGGTATTGATGTAGTTTTGCATTCCACAACCTACATTTTGGAGTTGTTTGGTTCACTTGGTTTTAAAGTATAATGAAGGCCATTCATCATTACCAGAAAATGTACATGGATTTTTGTTACACTGCCAAGGCTGTTATTATTTTTGTTGAATGGAAACAACAGCATCTTTAAGTGAACTCTCAGGACTATTGGAGAAGCTTATTAGATGTTTCCGATATTAATCCTGAATACCTTTTTTGGGTCGTGTTATTTTACCGCATCATTTTTTTTATTTGCGTGGCTGTTAATCATGGGACCTATCTCGTTTATTGGTGATTTACTTTTTGTTTCCCTTCTTGGATGTAGCGAATGTGATTGGATATGTCCACTGTTTCTGTTTACTGTCTTGAGTTCCCCTCTAAATGAGTCTTGCTATTCAATTTGCTGAAGGAGGATACAATTTTTTATTTTGGGGAGTGATGCGAACCCAAGACCTCCAGGGCCCACTGAAGTCTATGTGAGGAGACCCAAGAGGTGCAATGCACCTGATCAGAGCAAGGGAGAGAATGTTGTAAGCAAGGGAGGGAATGTTGTAACTAACTCTGCCTAGCTGGCAGAGAGAGAGGGGAATGCTCATGTGCTGAGGTCATGAGAGAGGGTATAACATGAGGAGAGGAAGGTAGAATTGAACAGGCTGGAATTAGGATTGGAACTTTGGGAGAGACTAGGCACTCTCGAATTGCCTAGAATATCTTTTTCTCTTTGCTTGTAACCTTTTTCTTCCATTTTCCCATATCCAAGCACTGTTATCATCTTGATACGAGCTTGAGAACAAAGAATAATACTGATTACTTCTTCTATATTTCTGCTTTAAATCCTTGGTTTCTAACAATGGTATCAAAGCTCTCGATTCCTGGAGCTTTTGATTATCACCATAGGAACTACAAAATGGAGTCTAGAGTAGAGAATCGGGAGAGAAGCTTGCTGGAAGGGAGGAAAGTAAATGGAACCCGACTGGAAGAGATCAAGCGACTATGGGAAAGGAGGAAGGGAGACTGCTCCAGACGTCGATCTCGACGTGGTCATGCACCAAGTCGCCGCGCTGATAGAAGGGGTGCAGAATTTAAATGGCAAACTGAAAAAGAACTTGATGAGGGAAAACGGGATCGGCGACGTCAACGAACTTCGAGTGGACATGATTCTGTATCTGAACTGTTGGATCGGGCCTTGCTGTTGGTAGAGAGGAACTATGCCTTCTGGGGAGGTGGACCGGCTGTAGAAGATGAAGAATCGAAATTGGAATTGGACTCAGGGTCCTTGCAGGTTCAAGGCTCTTCTAACCATCAACAATGGGGAATAGCTCCGATTAGTCAAATTCCCTTTGAAATTGCAGAAGAGATGAAGGATGAAGGAGAGAAACTTCTAGATGTGCAGGTGAAGGAGATCGAGGTGGAAGATGACGGTGGTGATGTCTTCAATATTTCTGAGATGAAGACGGATGTCTCCAATATTTTTGAGATGAAGAGGGAAAGGGAGGAAGACCGTCATCAAGGTGGTGGCGACAACAGAAGCGAAAACGGCCGCTGTGTGGGTGGTATTGGTAGCGACATAAGCAAGGGAGACGACGGAAGATATGAGGGCGGTGGCCGGGGCAGTTGGGTAGAGACAACGATCGGTGGTGGACGTGTACGGTCGCCGGAACCATCGGAACTGCCGTATCGGGATGTTTCCATGGAGAAAGGAGGGTCGTCGCCGACCTTTCGCTTACCGTCGCCGGAACCGACTGATCTTGTCATGTACAAGGAGAAGGGTGGGTCACTCGTCACGGCAGAAGGTGGGTCGTCGCCTGGCGTGGATGAGCTTTCGACATCGGCACCTACGGAGTCGCCGGAGCCACCAGATCCGTGGCCTTGTGCGGCTGCCCTTGGGACGATTGCAGCTCCGGAGCATAAAGACATGGCTGCTGCTAGAAGTATCCTGAAGAGGAAGCATAAGGAAGGAGGGACAGAGATGGAATTACCGAAATTAGGTCATTTTCTTAACCTAATGGGCCAGGCCCAAATATCTCTTATTAATTGGGGTTATGATAAAGAGGGGCTGAGATCCAGCTTGAAACAACAAATTGGGCCTGTGCTAGAAGCTACCCAAATTAATGATGAACATAAAATGTTACAAGAAGAAAGAGGAATGGGCCTGGGGTCATGCGGGCCAAATCCTATTTCTCAAATTGAATTAAAAACAGAGGATGGAGTCAGTCCCCTTACAAGTAAATCAGAGTTTTCTTCTGAGAACTCTCCTAAATTAGACGAAGCAGATTTGATGGGCAGTTGGGAAAATTCTGCTGTGTTTTCCTTTGTTCTATCAGTTTTTGGGAATGCCAAAGCTTTTGTTGTGCATGACCAGAAACATGTAAAATTTATATTACTGGGAAAGAGCACCAAGATTCATATTGCCACTGTCATAGAAGTGGAATTGCATAATGCAAAACCCTCTCTTGAGGAAACCCATTTCAATCTGCTCAGTGCTCTAAATAACATTGAGGCCAAGAAGAGATTTGAGTTATTAGAGGCTGTAAGTGGATATAAGCTATTCCATCAGGTGGAACCTCTCAGTGGTGAAGTTTTGGATTATGTACAACAGTCAAGAGGAAGTTACAATGAGGAGCAGATTTCTCTTTATGCAAGAATGGAAGAGTATAAAAGACAAATTTTCGAAGAAGGTAGGCTGTCCTTGAATGGTCCTTATGGTTCTCCTAGTGGAGACACTGCACATCCCTTTTATAAGATAGCAAATGAGGGGATAGATGTAGTAATGGAATCTGCTGCAAATGGAAAGGTTCAAATAGTTCGACAAGGATATCCTCCACCAAAACCATCCTCCAATTTGAGGGGTGACTGGAAAAGAAGGTATTTTGTTTTTAATAGCCAAGGAGTGTTGTATTTCAATCGCAAACCTTGGAATGAGTCCCATGGCAGAAGCCAACCATCTGCACACAGAACAGTGTCACAAAAAATGGTTCTGGGCTTCTGAGTCAATGGCTTTCTCCGGGAATAACAGCAGCAGCACAAGACACTGAGATAGACCTGGATTTCTTCTTATTCGACCCAGGTGGAACATATGCAGAATTTGAGAGTGGTTGTGCTGCTATTGTGAATTCAGGCCCAGTTATCATGGACCCAACTCCTCTTGTGGCTGAAGTCAACTATACTATTGGAGTTGGAGGGAATTTCCAGAACAACTTTCTAAAGAGCCAAATCAGTGCTACTAACTTCCAAGACAATGCCTGTGGTTTCTTGCTGGTGCATAGGGTTTGCATCCCACCAATTTGTGATGAGATAGGGGAGATCATTGTTGCTTGCTGCAAGCATTATGGAGCTGAACTTAGCAGCACCAAAATGAGTTTAAGGAGACATGGTTCTCAGCTATCAGGATTCAAACAGTGGGACCCCGGAAAAGTGTGCTCAAGAAGCCACTCACTTGTTCACCTTGAGGACAAGGTGAGTTTCGAAGGGGGAAGAATTGATGCGAACCCAAGACCTCCAAGGCCCACTGAAGTCTATGTGAGGAGACCCAAGAGGTGCAATGCACCTGATCAGAGCAAGGGAGAGAATGTTGTAAGCAAGGGAGGGAATGTTGTAACTAACTCTGCCTAGCTGGCAGAGAGAGAGGGGAATGCTCATGTGCTGAGGTCATGAGAGAGGGTATAACATGAGGAGAGGAAGGTAGAATTGAACAGGCTGGAATTAGGATTGGAACTTTGGGAGAGACTAGGCACTCTCGAATTGCCTAGAATATCTTTTTCTCTTTGCTTGTAACCTTTTTCTTCCATTTTCCCATATCCAAGCACTGTTATCATCTTGATACAGGCTTGAGAACAGCAATAATACAGTTACTTCTTCTATATTTCTGCTTTAAATCCTTGGTTTCTAACAGGGAGAAAGCCTGTATGTGTGTTTTCTAGTGAATGAACATCCTTGAAATTTAGCGAGGCTGTAAAGTTCAGGTCTTCTGAATTTTACAACATCATCTTCAATTCTTGTGTCATATTGTCTATGGTGATAACATATCTTTGTCTCCACCATTTAAAGTCATTATTGAACTTTGCAAATGTGATATGATGAATTTGAACTTGTCTTCCTGCTTGCATATTGAGTAGCAGGATAAATGGGTTAGCTTTATTTTCTTGTAGTTGGATATTTGATTTTTATAGATAGATGCCATATTCTAAGCTTAGTAGCTTACCCTATCATCATGTGTCTGGTGGCTTCACAATCTTCTGCACTCAAAAGCTTGAATTCCTTGTGAAGGCCCGAATCAATCTCCACTCTACACCAACTCCAGTTCATTCACCAAAATCACCCATTAGGTGTTGTGGGTTTCTAGAAGCAAGCTCGTCAATTCATAAACATAACCCAGCACACTTTCTGCTGCAGTTTAATTGCTTAATTGGCATTTTTGGTGAATGTGGGGTCCTCAGTCCGGGACTGATTCTTGATGATTAGCTTTCATGTGTTTTGGTAGAATAAAGAGGCCAAATGCAACCTATGCTACACTTTGGTGTAGCTGTTTGGAGCCAAATTCTCATGTTTTTAAGGAGGTTTATTTTGCACAACACTTGATTTGAAATAAGCTTTGGCGTTTGGCTTCTATTTGGTGTAATGCACATGACCTTTTTAACGGGATTTCACTGGCAGATATGATGAGCAATTGGGCAGCTTTGCTCCATTGGTTTTTCCACTTTCTTGGTTTTTTCTGTTTCTTTCTTTTGGTTAGGAGGATTCCCTTATCGTCCCTTCTCTTTGTAATTTTTTCTCTTCATCTCAATGAATTTCTTCTTTTATCAACCAAAAATAAAAGCCCACCACATCGTTGCTGCTATCACCCTTGATACCATCACTAGTGCCCTTTCATCTTTTACGCTCTCCTCAAATGGATTAAGGAGCAGTGTTGTCATGAGGCGAAAAGCAGGTTGATGCTGCAAGCCCCAAAACCGCATCACTTTAATGCGGCTGCATTATTGAACTGATGTGGATGTTTGAAAAAATAACTAAAATTTTCAGAAAATATACCACTCTCTGTGGTGTGTCAAGCACATTAATATGATAGCTTTCTAATTCCTTTGCATGTATGTCAAGAATAAGCCCTGAAAGAAACCATGTGCTGAGCACTAACAAGAGGTCATTAAAGCCATATTGTCCATATTTTCCTTTAAGTAGTACAGAGGCTCTGATTTCTTTTTGAAATCAATCTGCCCCAGCCAAATATACCTGAGGAAAACATACATGGCACACTGCCACAAAATTTGCCCTCTTTACTCCTTTTAAAACCCTTGAAATATAAAAACCAACAAAAAAGGTAACTCCCCCAAACTCTTAGGACTAACCATCCAAACTCCAAAGTATTTACTCCAGATGTATATGGCTATTGTTGTCAACTAGAACAACACATCAGGCCTATGTTGTTGAGTGTCGATGTCTAGATGATGTTCATAACCTTATACTCCTAAATTACCACATCTAACATAAAATTAATTTGATGAGTATATGGAAAATGAAGCATTAACAGTGAGTATTAATAAATATACACTTTTACTTATTTGAATGGTTGACTTAAATTTTCAATCTTTCCTCTCTCACTAAGCAGTAAGCATCTCATTTACTCATTGATTATTCGTTATTCCTATCAATTAAAAGTAGCTCCCGTTATACACGGGATTCAGGGAAGAATTGGGCCCACCATGCAGGTCTATGATAGGCAGCCTTACCTTGAATTTGCTAGAGGTCAATTCCACGACCTGAACTTATGACCTCCTGGTTGCATGGTAACAACTCCAATGATTGTGCCGAGGCTCCCCATCTCGTTAATCCTATTAATTAATGTAGATATTTTGTATGATTACTTCATCTTAGTCAGGAAAGCAATACCATTTGTTCAGTTTTTTTTTATAGTAAAAGAAATTGTATAATGTGCACACAGCACATTATAAAATAATATGTAATTGAGTTTATTGTTTGACAATAATCTGTAGCTATTTTATTATTGTTATCAACCTATGTTTTAAAATATGCTAGAGGCACATCTTTTTTGAGAAACTTTTACATTTTAACAATTTCATGCTTTGGCACTTGTGCCAGCAGTAGCACTTGAATGTGCATTGTCATGAATTAGGTCAAGTCAGCTGCCACATTTTTTTCTTTCATTAAATTCCTTGGGCATGAATTTGGTTAGTCCTTTTGGAAAGGGAAGCTAGGCTGAAGGTGTTAGTCCCAGTTCTGTTAGTGAAGGGGCTGTTGGTCAACTGATTAATGGTCCAAACCAAGGCCCCAGAATTTGGAAGGTACATAGCAGAAGGAATGAAAAACGGAAGAATGGGAAAAGGCTTGAAGAACTTGCTGAAGTGGGTTAAGGACATGTAGGAGTTGGTTATCAGGTCGAGGGGAGGAGAGAGAGGGTAGTGTTTGGCCAGTCTCTTGGCTGTAAGCTTGGGCAGAGAATTTCTCTGTGGAGCCATAGTCTCTGGGTAATTTTCTGGGTTTAGGAGGTACTATCCTTCTTCTGTATTTCTCTCTTCTGTTTTCAATTGATATTCAGTAAATTCTTTTGATTTTCCTCTGGTGTTATTTGGTCTCTACCAAATTGGTCTGACTTGCCTGATCTGTGGAGAAGCTGAGAAGGAAACGGAAACCAAACATACATCCAAAATGGAGATTGTCGAAACCAAGGTGACGACGGTGGAGAAAAGGTTGAGCACGCTGGAAGAAACAGTGAAAGAGCGTTATATCGCAATGCTGAATGAGCAAAGGGAGAACCCATTAGAACGTCAAGCCATGGAGGTGGAATGAAGGGAGGCAGCATGCATGCATGTAGCGATTGGAATCATCATCGTTTGATTGTTCAAAAACTTAAAGGAGCGTCACTTGAGGGATTTTCGAGTTTTGAGTCCCAACCATCTTACAGTTATGGGGCAAAGTTACGCGATAGTGAATTGGGGGAACAAACAAGAGCATAGTGCTACTGTCAGAGCGCATAATAACACTGGGCAGACTGGAATCAATGAGAAGAGAGCACACGTTAACAAGTCTAGGGGAGGTCCTTGGAGAGATTCTCCTCCTAATTTCACCGATAATCTTTCTCTCTGTTCTTATTCTTCTCCCTATATCCAGTATTCTAGTCTAGGATCCTAGCACCATCTCAGAGTTATGGTGCTAGCCGAAGATGAAGTGTTGACTATGGACGGAGAAATAACGGTGGCCGATAAGGAGGGTTGCAGGTGGTGTGATGGAGCTGCTAAACTAGAATGTAATAGCTTGGAACTGTTTTGCGCCAAGGACAATGAACTACTACTGTCCAAAACCAATAAATCATGAAGCTGGAAGGTAAAATTAATGATGTTTCAAGCGATTTTAGTGGATAGTGGTGCAAGTAATAATTTCATCCCAACAAGGCTTGTTAAAGCTATGGGGTTGCAGGTGCAGTACAACAAAGAAATTGGTACAAGGTTTGGTTATGGCCAGAGTGGTGACTTTTGGGCAGTGTGGGGCTAGAAGTGGACTTGGAAGTTATATATGTTATTATAAATGCTTCGATACTGGAGCTAGGGAGAATGGATTTAACTGTAGTGGTATCCTGGCTGGAAACCTTGGGGGCAGTGAAAATGGATTGGAAAAAGATGTTGACGCAATTCCAATGTGGTGGCAGGAAGGTAGAGTTGGTAGGCTTAGCAAAGAACAGCAAAGGGAAGTGTCTTGGAAAGGGCAGGGGAATTGCAAGGTTTATTGGATGAATTCCATGTGGTGTTCGATGAGCCTAAGAATGCGTTTGGATGAGGGAATTGAAAATTCAAGGGTATTTCAAATTCTAGGAAATTCAATTACTTGAATTAAATTTCCTTGATTTTGAATTTTTTTGTCTGGATAAAATATTTAAATTTCATCATTGTTAAATTTTTTGTTTGAATAGAGTATACCATAAGTGACCGGCGACGGCAGCAAGGGTCGGGGCCCGGCTATGTGGTGGGCCGGGCAGTGTTGGTGGTGGTCCAGGGGCCGACAACACTGTGGTTCGGGGCCGGCGATGGTGGTCCGCGGGCCGACGTACACTATTGTCCGGGGGGACCAACGGCACGGTGGCCTGGGGGCCGGCGGAACTGTGGTCCAGGGGGCTGTTGGCACGGTGATCCGGGGGCCGGGGGCGGTGGTCCGGCAATGTCACATGTGATGGAACCAAGGAATTTCAAACTAGCTTTTAGGTGGTATTTGAAATACCCCAAATTTAGTTAAAATGAAATACCCTATAAAATTCCCTTAATTTTAAAATCTCTCACATTTAATATCCAAACAAGACATTTTGCATTGATGGATTTTAAATACCCAATAAGATTACTTTACCCCGTCCAAACACATCCTAAAGGATTACTGTCACAGCGTATGGATGACCATGCTACAGTGCTGCTGGAGGGCCATGGTCTTGTTATTGTTAAACCATACCGTATTCCCACCACCTAAAAGGTGAGATTTAAAACAGTTCAAAGAAGGAAATAAACAAAAAAATAACAGCAAGCATAAGTCACTCAGAAAAATAACAAAACTGCCCAATCCCTTTACACGATGGTGACAGGAAGTCCAGGCGTAGTGCCTAACTTGTGTATTTTTCTATAAATGTTGTTACTGCAATTGTGTGTGCTTTTGCATTTGATTCCAACCTCTATTCTACATGAATAGTCTCAGAATTTGTAGCTTGGGTTATTATTCAGATGGATTGGTTTTGCAGATAAGAAGTCAGAAGGAAGATCCCGAGTAGATCGAGATGCTGATAATCTTCAGCTTCAGCAGTTGGAAGAAAAGGATGTAGTGTCATCCGTTGCTACTGTTCTCTCTGATCTTTGCGGTCCTGGAGAGTGGATGCCTATGGAGAAACTTCATGCTGAGGTTAGTTCTGGCCATTATTTAAGTTGCTACCTTCTACATCATTCATTTCATGTTTTTATATAAACTTGCAAGAGTAGGGGAATTTTTTTTTATCCATTTTAGTAGCTGTCTGCAGAATTCTACTATGCATATAATAATGTTATTGTTTTGCTTTGGCATATAGCAATTCTACTATCCATTTTTACCCATGTTGTACCCAATAGTACTTGGATCAACTTAAACTCTTAAAATTTTATCGCCCATAGGTGTATAGAAGTGATGTTGTTTTGCATTGGCCTAACCATTTATCTGGCCTATGTATTTAAAGATATTTATTGAGTCCTACGGTCAGGATACCTGTTTTATCATTAGCAGGCACTTTGTAATTAGTTTTTGATATTTCTTCCGATCACAATTTTCATGTTACAATAAGCTGTATTTCTTTCATAACCAATGTCACCTAGTAATACGATCCCTTTTCATGTATACTCTTTTCCTTCAATTTTTACAATCCACATAGGTGAAACTACGCATGCTTTGCAACCAACAGAGTGCTTGGTTAGATTGCAACAGAGGTGAAAAATGGGAGTGTGGAAAATATAGGAGGGAGTGACAATGGGAAGTTATATAAAAGTTTAAACTTAAACATCCCCTACTTGTTGCTTTGTAGAGAAGGTAGATAGTGGAATGTCTCAAAATTACTCTAATGTATGTTTAAAATGCATTATTGTAAAACGCATTTGGTGAGTTACACAAACTTATATGTTTTAACTCTTATGCTTCAATTATCTATCTATTCTTGTGTAGCTGGTGGAGCATTATAGCAGTGTTTGGCACCACAGTAGAGTAAGGAGGTATCTCACATCGGAAGAATGGCCAGGTCCTGAATCCAAAGGGAAGCCATGGTATGGTTTACTGATGCTATTAAGGAAGTACCCTGAGCATTTTGTCATCAACACAAGGTCCAAGGGTCGTGTCACTCTGGAGTTTGTTTCACTGGTCTCTCTGCTCTCATGAAAATATCATCAATGGTTACTTATTTGACCGTGATAACTTCTCAGGTGGTTTATGAAATCACAGAATTGCTGTCTCATCTAGCACGACCTGTACAAAATTATGCTTTTGTTGGTTTTTGTTTTTGGGTCATTGATGATACTTTTTTGGGTCTGTCTTTAGCAATGCTTTTCAAACATCTAAACATTACATTAGAAAATGCACCGCTCTCTGGGGGCCTTTGTATAGTGGTGTTAAGTGTTACAACTGTTAGCACAGTCTATGGTAATAAATCTTTTTATCAACTCTTCGTGGTAATGTTGCTTTAAAATTAACAGCTTGCTCTTCATGAAACAGTTTGATAGTATAGAATGCTGATTAGTTGCACATTGACTTGTTAAAAAAAAAAAAAAAGACTAGAGAGTAGGTGAGGCAATTAAAAAATTTGTATTATTGCTACTGGCAAAAATAAAAGATAAAGTCCGTTTAGTGCATCTCTGTGATAAAAATATTTATGTATGTATTAGTAGTTTCTTTTTTTGGGTATAAGTATTAGTAGTTTCTTAAACATTAAAATGAGAGAACATTGAGCACCAAAAAGAAAAAAAAAGGAGAGAACATTTTTCAAGCTTGTTTCGTTCGTAGTTAAGCCGTTACTATTATGGCCACATCTATATAGAAATATAGCATTGGGAAAGTTCAAATAATTTTTTAGTTATATTATTATATTTTATATGCTATCAATATTTATTTTTTAATGCACATTTTATAAATGAATAGTTGTTTAGAATGATCCTTTTTTTATTTTTTAAATATATTTAATATTTTCTTTGGCATATTTTATTTGCTTTATACTTCACTATAAATAAGATTTAGGATTTAATTGATATATACTGACAGTGTAAAGGTTTTTTACACTCAATCAATCAGAAATTGATAAATCATTTAAAATCTTTGACTCTTATCCTAATCACCTTAAAAATCATTCAAACCATGATTTCTGATTGGTTGACAATAAACTAAGCCACACTATAAAAAAATCACTTAAAATTATCATATACATGTGGATTTACACAGTTGATAATAGTCTTAATCCTCAAAACACAGTCATAATAATGAAATATTTATTCAAAATGCTAAAGTACTTTTTGCTAATTAAACATAAGAAACATTCTAAGTTTTAACTCACTACAAGATTTCTTTCTTCTTCAAATAACCTTTTTTTAAAATTATACACCAAAATACCCCTTTCTTAGATTAAGTACCAAAATGTAGGTTTTTTTTTTAGTATGTTGAGAAGTCGGCACTTGTATTATTTTTTTTTCGTTTTTAATCATTTAATTGTAAAAAAATAAAAATAAAAATTTAAACCCCTTGGGAAGTCGACATTGGGGAAGCCGACTTCCCACTTGCATAAAAAAGTGGGGCATTCTAGGGCATAAATTCAAAACAAAGGCATTTATGAAGTTAATTTTTTTAAGGTTATTTGAGTGACACCCTTCTACCCCGCACGTTAATATAAAACATTTACTTAAAAGAGGAAATATAAAAACATGCATTTAATTGAATAAAATAAAACTTGGATAAAAATGTTTCACATCTCAGCATAAACAACGCAGAAATAACATAGATTTTAAAAGATAAACATAAAAATGATAGATAAAGAAAACCCAACCCCGATGTCACATACAGAGCTGGTATAACCAAAATCCGGATACATCACGGAAACAGACTGAAAACCAATAAACAAAACTAACAACTATAACTAAGCATCCTAACTAGAGTCGTGGCTCCTCAGAGTCACTCCTCCACTGGTTGCTCACCGTCCTCTGCACAAGAGATACATTCAACAACAAAAACAGGAATAACACAACGGCATGGGAATAGGGAATAAGATGAACAACATCATATCAGGCATAACAACAAACATCATACATCATCATTTACATATTACAAGTGAACAGTTAAAAGATGCTATGCGGTGCAACACCTACTCTGCTACTCCGTTTTGCATGTGGATCCAACTATCTCAGGAAGTCAACTTCGGGGTTACATATCTGTATTGGCCAAAAAGCACCAACACCGACAGTTCCCCAAACCATGGAGGAACCCCTTGGATAGCCGACGTATCATAACTGGATATGCCACCTCGGGGGCGCACAATTCACCAAACCATGGGTGAACCACCCGAGACTTAGGCCAGATCATCATAACTAGGACGACCTCTCCTATGTTGAACATCCCCCACTAATCAACTCTAACGTATGAATGCGTGAGCACAACAACACATAAGGCAACCACCTCCTTTGCTTGGGCCAAAAAGCACCCAAGACTTACCACCATCATCAGTATCAACACCTTAGGCCCAAACCGTGGGGTCAAGGCCCCCTTGACCAAAAAGCACCAAGGTCCAACATAACAACACCTCGACCATAAAGCATCGATGTCACTTTAACCAAAAAGCACCAATGGGTAACAACGTGCGGTAACCCATCGGGTACCGGCTTAACCAGCTTATTGCTCTTGATCATCTTAATTAGTCTTTAAATTAGATTATCTAACTTGTTATCATTCGATTAGTGTATTATTACTTCGTTCGGGGATAATCAGAGTGAAACACCCATTTAATTCATTAGTTTCAGTTTCTGACCAGTAAGGGGAGCACGGGCGTGCTCACCCTAGCACGGTCGTGCTGCCACTTAAGCGAAGCACGGTTATGCTCACTGTCCTGCACAACCGTGCTTAATGCACGACCTGCCTTCCAGAATTTAACTTGGAGCACGGTCGTGCTCCCTGTTCAGCACTATCGTGCTCCTGGGCAAGGCCATATTGTTCTGGGAGAATTCAACGTGTTCTTGGAGTTTAGGCTCCCTAATTCTCTCAAATCAGATCCCAGGGTCTTAACTAAAACATTCGACATGAAACCCCAACCCTCACTAACGCGGTTCATGTCTTATGAAGCATTTGGGAATAAATCCCTTAATTCCTATGTTAACTAGGAGTCCCAAATTAAACCAATTAGAGTCTTATTAACATATTCAACATGTTAACAACATCAGCCAACCAATATTCAACAAAATTCATATCATAACAACAACATCCATAACATAGGCATTCATACCAAACTCATGGCATAGGACAATTCAATAGCCATACCATATCATGAACAACTTAACAATTATAACAAATAGGCATACCAATTAATCCAATTAAACATATAAACAATTCAATCATGCAAACAGGCAGATCATGGCATCAATAACATTATAACAACAATAAACGGGGCTATGGGAACCCCTCATTCTACGCTACTCCCTAGCCTAGTGTATACACTATTCTTATCCCATACCTGGATTTAAGATTCCACAACGAGACTCTAAACAATGAACCAGTCACGTTCCCTTAAGCGACTCAGTTAACCCTCAAAGCCTTCGTCAAACAAGAACATCAATCAATTAGTTCCCAATTTCAAATAATAGAAAAGGAAACTCAAAGGGAAAGAATCGTTACCTATAGCGATCAACACTGACAAACTAGACGCAACCACAAGTCTCCAAAACTCCAACAAAGCAATGGGTTTAGAGAAGATAGGGAAGAAAAGGGTTGCTGCCAGACTAAGGTGGCCGCTGTCATAAACCCTCGATCACTGTTCTATTTATAAAGGCACAGACTCGAGTACGGTCGTGCTCCTCCTTGAGCACGGGCGTGCTTGACTTAGCGCCTACGAGGTGCGTCCAGTCATTGAGCACAGGCGTGCTCACTCTTGAGCACGGTCGTGCTCAACTTGAAAGTTGAAACACGCTTCAGCCTTCAAGCACGGCGTCTTGGCGGCTATTGAGCACGGTGTGCTCATGCACGAGAAAGGGACTTTTGAATCAAAAATCCCACTAAGCCCTCAACCAACCAAACAACTTAAATAAAAGCACTTAAACGAGAATCATGGTGTTACAATTCCACCCCCCTTATAAAAATTTCATCCTCGAAATTTCTTCTCATCTCGGTTGAAAAGGTGCGGATACGACTTCATTATCTTGCTTTCCAGCTCCCACGTGGCACTTTCCTCAATAGCCCCACTCCAAATGACTTTGACCAAAGGAATTTCCTTGCCTCTTAGCTGCTTCACCCTCCTATCCTCGACTCGAAGGGGTAACACCTCAAAAGTCAGGTTCTCTTTTAACTGTATGGCATCGAGGACTATCACGTGGCTAGGGTCATGAACATACTTTGAGTTGAGACACATGGAAAACACTATGAAGGTTGGACAAGAACGGTGGTAAGGCTATTTGGTAGGCGACTTCGCCGACTTTTTTCAGGATTTGGTAAGGATCAATAAATCTAGGTGTAAGTTTCTTCGTCTTCATCACTCTATCAACCCCAGTTGTCGGAGTAACTCTCAAGAATACATGACCTCCTTCCTGGAAATCGAGCGCCTTCCTCCTTTTGTCATGGTAGCTCTTCTACCTACTTTGTGCCGCCTTCATCTTTTCCTGGATCATCCTTACTTTTTTCAGTGGTTTCTTGCACCACATCAGGTCCTAATACAACACTATCACCAGGTTCACTCCAACACAAGTGTGTCCTACATCTCCTCCCATTTATGAGCTTGATAAGGTGCCATCCCAATACTGGAATGGAAACTATTGTTGTAGGTAAACTCTATTAGGGGCAAAAACTTGTCCCAACTACCGGTTGCTCTAGCACACAAGCCCTCAATAAGTCCTCCAAGGACTGGATGGTTCTCTCAGACTGTGCATCAGTCTGTGGGTGATAAGCTAAACATAGCCTAAGCTTGGTTCCTAAAGCCTCATGTAAACTATTCCAAAACCTAGAGGTAAACCTCGGGTCTCCATCTAAAACTATGCTAGAAGGTACACCATGTAGTCTAACTATCTCCTTGATGTACATCTGGGTCAACTTTTCCAAAGAGTATTCCATGTTCATCGGTAGGGGTGTTCATCAACCGATCCAAACCGATTCAAACCGTCAAAACCGAACCGAAAAACCGGAAACCGAACAAACCGCAAACCGAAAAAATCGAAAACCGAAAAAACCGCTTTTTTTTTCATTGGATTGGATCGGATTTTGGATCCCCAAGTGAAATCCAATCTAATACAAACCGAACTACTATATGCATATACTATTATTTTTGAAATTATAGTATTACTCATACTTTTTTTTTGACAAGATAGTATTACTCATACTTAATCATCATTTTTCATACTTTTATGTTCCTCATTCTCTTTAATATTTTTGTTGGAATGAAATATGTGAGACTATTTCGAATAAATATTAATGTCTTGAAGTTATATTTTGCTAAAAGTTTTGACGCATAACATATATATACTTGATTGAGTAAACATGAAAAATAGGAAACCGATTAAGTAAATTTGAAAAATACTTAGCTACATTTTTTGTAGCCGATTCAAGGAAAAAATAGGATAAATAAGAGTAGATATAGATATTAACATAAAATAATATTTAACTTAAAAGAACGTGTTAAAAAGATCAATAATTTTTTTTTTCCTGAAACTCCCAAATTAAAATTTGTCAGGAATTCTCTAGAATTTTCCTCACTCGGCCTGAAATCAAATAATGGTTAATAATGAATAAATGGTTGATGCCTTTCATAAAGGCTCTACTGTTCTAACATATAGAGAGATTAAAATAAGTACTCTCTTAAATGAAGATTATCTTTTGTTCACTATTAAATAGTAGAAAGGACACTTGACATAAAAAAAAGCATGACAAAAACCGAATTATCCAATCCAATCTAACTGCATTTGATTGGATTGGATCGGGTTTTTTTAAGGAAACAAACCGATCCAGCCCAAACCGCATGTTGTTTTCATTATTGGATTGGATGACTTTTTAGCTTAAAACCGATCCAATTCAATCCGCGAACACCCCTATTCATCGGGATGAAATGGACGGACTTAGTCAGTCTATCCACAACAACCCATATAGCCTCAAAACCAGCTGGAGTCCTAGGGAGTCCAGACACAAAATCCATGGAAATACTATCCCATTTCCGTTATGGGATACTCAAAGGTTGCATCTTTCCTGATGGCTTCTGGTGTTCTATCTTATCCTTTTAGCACACTAAATAGGCATACACAAACTCAGCCACATCTTTCTTCATTCTAGGCCACCAAAACATGCGCTTTAAGTCGTGATACATCTTAGTGGCACTTGGGTGCACACTCAGTCCACTCCTGTGTCCTTATTCAAGGATCAACTTTCTAAGCTCCGGGACGTCTGGTATACAGACTCTATCCTCCAATCTCAAGATTCCATCGCTTCCTTCCTTAAAAGTAAGGTCTCTACCCTATGCAAGCAATTCACGCTGGTCTAAGATATACCGGTCTAACTTCTGACCTTCTCTAACCTGATCCATCAAACTGTTGGTAACCTTCAAGGTTCCAAGCCTAATAACCTAAACTCCTCAATCAGATCCATCTCCCTAACCATCAAAGCGGAGACATGCAAGGTTTTTCTACTCCAGGCATCGGCCACTACATTGGCCTTCCCTGGGTGGTAGGCTAGATCAAACTCATAATCCTTTAAAAACTCAATCCATCTATGCTGCCTCATATTCAAATCATTTTGATCAAAGAGATACTTTAGACTCTTGTAATCACTAAAGACCTCAAACTTTGCTCCATACAGGTAATGCCTCCACATCTTTAAGGCAAATACCACAGCTCCTAACTCTAGGTCACGGGTAGGGTAGTTCTTCTCATGGGTTTTCAACTGCCTAGAAGCATAAGCTACTACCTTACTATCTTGCATCAACACTTCACCTAGACCTTCCTTTGATGCATTTCAGTACACTATGAAAGGTTTACTAGGAGCGGGAAACACTAAAACTGTTGCTGATGTCAACCTATTCTTAAGGGTTTGGAAACTCTCTCCACAATAGAGTCCCACACAAACAACTGTCCCTTTTTGGTGAGACGGGTTAAGGTTAAGGGTAAGGCTAATTTAGAGAAACCTTCTATAAACCTCCTATAGTACCCTGCTAAACCCAAGAAACTCCTAATCTCAGTCACTGATTTCGGTGCTTCCCACTGGAGCACCGTCTCAACCTTAGCCGGATCAACGGCTATCCCACCTTTTGAGATCACGTGACCTAAGTAACTAACCTCTTCTAACCAAAACTCGCACTTAGACATCTTGGCATACAACTGCTTCTCTTTAAGGGTTTGCAAGACAACACTCAAATGCTCCTCATGTCCCTCCTTAGTCTTGGACACTAAGCTGACATCTATAAACACCACCACAAACTTGTCCAAGTAGGGGTGAAAGGTTTTATTCATGTAGTCCATGAATATAGCAGGAGCATTGGTCACACCAAAGGGCATAACCAAGTACTCATAGTGACCATAACGCGTCCTAAACGCTGTCTTCGGGATGTCCTCAGACTTAACCCAAATCTGATGGTACCCTGTGTGATGACCATGAAAAAAAAATCAAATGATGTAAATGAATTTGTAAACACACATGGAAAGTGTGAATTTTTTTTATTTAGACCCTACAATACGTATTCAAGTGTTCTATAACATAGTTCATATGAAATTATAACATCATAGACTAAGGGTGTGCTAAATGTAGAATCACCTTTTTATCCCTCTTAGTCTTTAGTTAATAGCTCTCCCGACTTAGTCTATTTTATTATTTCTGTTGTAACTAATTTTTCTGTTGAAACTAATTTGATTAGGATGAGTTAGTTTTAATGGCTATTATAAATAGCTTATTGTAATTAGAGAATTGATCATCGAATGAAATATATATACTTTCACTTTCATCTTCTTAGTTTTCACATGGTATCTAGAGCTAAAATCCCGGTAGCTTGAATTTAATCAACCACTATGTCAGCAAAGAAAGATCAAGATTCAACAAAGAAAGATCAAGAATCATCCTCATCTTCAAGCAGTGATGAACCTAAACCCAAATCAAAGAATGTCAAAGAAAATGAAGCTCATGTCGACATCCTATCTCCTTTCTACCTTCATGCCTCTGATCAACCAGGGCAGAACTTTGTGAGTGAACCCTTACATGATGGTAATTAAGGAGAATGGGTTGTGGACATGAGCAATGCACTCTTCGTAAAGAACAAGATGGGTTTTGTGGATGGGTCGATTCTAATGCCTGATGCGAATTCCCTCAGTCTTGCATACTGGATGCGATGCAACACCATGATGAAAGGATGGCTTAAGAGCGCGATGGATAAAGAGGTTCGTCGCAGCGTCCAATATGCAACTACAGCTCAAGAGATTTGGGCAGAACTTGAGGCAAGATTCGCAAAAGAAAGTGCTCCAAGGCTTTACAAGCTCAGGCGTTCAATTGCCCTTCTCAGACAACAAAACCTAACTGTACCTGCATATTACACCAAACTAAAGGACTCTGGGATGAGGTCCAATCCATCTCACCCTGGCCCAGGTGTGTGTGCGCAGGATGCAATTGTGACATTCAGAAACAGCTTACAAGGATAAGACAAAGACAACAACTTTATGATTTTCTTATGGGGTTGGATGAAGCGTTCAATATTGTGAAATCGCAAATTCTTTGTATGATTCCAGATCTTTCCCTCGGACATGCGTATCATATGGTGGCTGAAGATGAGCAACAAAGACTCATTTTTGCTACACATAAACCTATCACAGAGACCACTGCCTTCCAAGCACAAAACTCAAGATATGACACTGATGATCGTAACAAAGGTAACAAGAAAGAAAGGCCAAAATGTGATCACTGTCAGAAGATTGGGCATACACAAGAAGAGTGTTGGGAGATAGTTGGTTATCCTCAGGATTGGAGGAAACCCAACCGAGAAAAGAAAGGGTCTTGGAATTCAAAGAAGCCTGGGGCAAAAGCGGCTCAAGTTAGTTCAGAAAGTCCCATTCCTGGACTGACACAACAACAATATGATATGCTCATTCAACACCTAAACATGGATCTTGGAGCTTCCTCAGGAGCCTTCCAAGCCAAAATAAATGCTAATGCAGCAGGTAACTTTTACTTCAACAACACATGGGTTATGGATTCAGGTGCTACTGAGCACATTACCTGTGATCATAATCTGTTAAAAGATGTTGTCGACACTAAACACCAACCTGTTTGCATTCCAAATGGTACTAGTGTTTCTGTTAAAGGAATAGGAACTGTTAGTCTACCAAATAAGCTAGTCTTGGATAAAGTCTTATACATCCCTGATTTTAAATGCAATCTTTTTTCTATAAGAAAATTAACTAGGAAACATAATTGTGCCATAACATTCACTGCTGATTATTGCATCATACAGGACTTACATTCCAAGATGGTGATTGGGAAGGGTAGGCATCAAGATGGATTGTACTTTCTTGAACCTAGACAAGATAATACTGTTGCCATGAAGGTTGACAAGGCAGTCAATAGTCATCTTTGGCACATTCGACTTGGTCATGCTTCTGAAGCCAAGATAGGCCATATAGGTTTAGATATAGCTAAAAATCAAAGTAAATTTCATTGTGATTCTTGTATTCATGCTAAGAAAACAAGATTACCTTTTCCTATTAGTTCCATAAAGTCTAACTCTTGCTTTGATCTCATTCATTGTGATATATGGGGTCCATACAAGACTCCTTCTATCTCAGGAGCACACCACTTTCTTTCTATTGTGGATGATTACAGTAGGGGAGCTTGGATTTACCTTATGAAGTTTAAATCTGAAATTGAACAATTATTGCCTAAGTTCATTTGCATGATACAAACTCAGTTTGGTAAATGTGTTAAGAAGGTTAGATCGGACAATGGGTTAGAATTCACTTTTACTAGCTTACAAAACTTCTATGCACAAAAAGGAACCATGATGGATCTTAGCTGGCCTTATACTCCACAACAAAATGGTGTTGTGGAAAGAAAACATAGGCACATATTAGAAACTGCCCGTGCCCTTAGGTTTCAGGCTGGTCTTCCTATCAAATTTTGGGGGGACTGTGTGCCTTACTGCAAAGACACATTATAAACAGACTTCCTTCAAAAGTCATTAACAACAAAAGTCCCTATGAGATTCTCTACAACCATAAACCTGATTACTCTCACTTGAGGGCTTTTGGATGTTTAGTTTATGTTTTGAAACACAAGAAAGAAGGAAAGTTTGATGAAAGGGGAAGAGCTTGTATCTTTCTTGGTTATCCTTTGGGCCAAAAGGGTTATAAAGTTTATGACATGGCCACAAATAGCATACTTGTCTACAGAGATGTGATTTTTCTTGAAGGAGAGTTCCCATTCAAAAAAAATGATTTTGAAAATAGAGAACAACTAATAGAATTCACTGAATGGGAACACCCTGTGCAAGAAACACATTCTGATAACAACACTGATAATCACAGTAGTTATAGTCTTGACAAGGACCAATGTGAAAATGATCAAAACATAACCAATAATGATTCAATTCAAGTGGAGAAAAGTACCAACACTGAAAACAGGGTTGATACTAGAGGGAGGGCTAGACAAATGCCAAGTTATCTTAAAGATTTTGAAGTTGACTTGCCTCCTTCTATCTCTCATCCTATTTCTATTCCTCCTTCAGGTAATTTTGTGCATTGCCCTTTATCAAATTATGTTTGTTTTGATAAATGTTCCTCTGCACATACTGCTTATCTTGTGGCCATCTCTAAACAAGATGAGCCTAGAAATTTTTCACAGGCCATAAAGCATGAGCATTGGAAAAGGGCTATGCAAAAGGAGATAGATGCTTTGGAAAGCAACCAAACTTGGACCTTAACAGAATTGCCAGAAGGAAGACAAGCAATTGACTCAAAGTGGATATACAAAATCAAGTATAAGCCAAATGGAGAGGTTGAGAGGTACAAGGCTAGACTTGTGGTTAGGGGCTTCACACAAGTAGAATGAGAGGACTTTCATGACACTTTTGCTCCAGTAGCAAAGCTTGTAACTATTAGAAGCCTTTTAGCCATAACAATTGCAAAGGAATGGATTGTTCACCAACTTGATGTGAACAATGCATTCCTTCATAGAGACCTAAATGAGAAAATTTATATGAAAATACCTCAAGGGTTTGCCAAAAAGGGAGAGTATAGAGTGTGCAAGCTGAGCAAATCACTCTATGGCTTGAAGCAAGCCTCAAGGAATTGGAATAAAAAATTCACACAAGCTCTAAAAAGGATTGGCTTCACTCAATCCAGATCTGATCACTCTCTCTTCATCTATAACCAAAAGGGGGTTTTCCTTACATCTCTCATTTATGTTGATGATGTTATTTTAGATGGAAATAACTTGGCTTTTATGCAACAGGTGAAAGACTTTCTGCACAAAGAATTCACCATCA
Source organism: Sophora flavescens (assembly GCA_030762895.1). NCBI lineage: Eukaryota > Viridiplantae > Streptophyta > Magnoliopsida > Fabales > Fabaceae > Sophora > Sophora flavescens. Next base: position 225,804,208 of record CM061063.1, on the reverse strand, counting down.
AAGACTTGGGACCACTCAAATAGTTATTGGGAATTGAAGTAAGTCGTTCAGTGTAACGCCCCCCCCTCAGGGCATTACTTACGTAACACATGCGAAATTTAAATTAAAAGATAATTTGCTGGTTGCTTTCGAAAAAATTTGTTTTCTCTTAAGTCAGAAACTGGGGTATAAAATTTTCTTCTATAAGGATAACTCTGAAATCCATCATACGTATATTTAAAATGTGAAGTCACGTTCGTAACAAAGTTACCATGACATACAACGTTTCTCTAAGTTCTCACTTTCGGAAGAAAAGTTCAAACTATAGATGGATGTATCTAACACTACATTTACCGACCTCTTTAGATATACAACCCAACTCAAAACTCCTAAGCTGGTCATTCTATCAAATATTAATTGGAGAGACCCCCAATCGGAATACTTTCCCAACCTCTAACACTAGGTCTTCAAGGGACTTAGAAAGACTCCTCTGCAACATCGGTACTAGAGTACCAAGGTACTACAGCAAAACCCGAAGATACCTGATATAATTGTAAGAGTGAGATACCATCATAAGATATATCCCACAACAACCATATACATGATACATACATCACATAATCATATAAGCAGTCAAATCATGCATATACACAATAAAATAGTGTTATATCAAAGGGTCTCAAACCCGCACAGTCAATCTTTTGAAAATATGCATGGCACTTCAATATCAGGCTCTAACTTAATCTCATGAGATATCAACACCGTTTTTCACTGGAGAAGATTTAGAGTTGGTCAATCTCTAGCCCACCGGGCAGTTGCCTCCTTACCCTCATGCATTAAGGTCTCAGGACGAGCAACGTCACATGTGCCTCTTCACTCGGTTTACATGGACAGACTCCCAGATACCATCTTTGTATCTGGTTTATATATCAATAGCACGTCTGCTTGGGGAAATGCACATGAGAAAATATTTTATTTAAAAAGGTTTTCTTTGTGTTCATTCTTTTTCGCTGTCGCAGCTCAAAGCTAACGACTTAATCATCATTTCCCCATCACTTGAAAACTTAGAAGCATAGGACACGCAGTCCGAATGCTCAATCACAACACCCGAGACCGATGCACCAGTCCTAGGCTTGTGGTCGTAGAAAACAATATTCACTTTTAACAATGTTCATCACAACGTGGTTAGGATACGCAGTCCACAACAACGTGATTAGGACACACACAGTCCACAACAACGAAATCAGAACGCACTGTCCTCGATTTCGAGAATTGGACTCTCAGTCCATAACATCATAACCAGGACTCGTAGTCCCGAAATAACACCCATAACCAGTACTCGCAGTCCCGAATTAACACTGATCCAAGATCACGTGTGCATAACTGAATACTAGAGGCGACGTCTCGCGTACTAGATTCTCTTTCATAAGTACTTATTTTTCGTTCAGTGAAAAACAAATTCAAAACCGAATCCTCGATAACCTATCCAGGTTATCGGAAAGTTTCTAAAATATTTAGGAAAAGCCTTTTCTTTGAAAATCTTTTATAAAGCATCTTTGAAATTCTTTTATCTTTGAAATATTTCCCCCAATAGGATATTGCCAAATAATCTTGAAAGTTTTCACTTGAAGACACATAGTTCGAAAAGGATTTTTTTCTCTTGTATAACAATAGTTCACCAAAACCATTTCAACATTTAAAACAAGTACTTTAAGTTTAAAGAGATTTTGGAAAAGAACACCAATCCCTTCATCTTCAAAGCTTATTAAGGTTTTTAATCCTTATAATGGTTGAGCACAGACACAAGTCTGGCTTAGCAAACTTTCAATCAACAGGAGTACATATTATCAGTTCAATACTAATATCACAGTTGAAAGAAGTTCATCACATATATGCATTATAACATTTAGAACAAGTACAGTTCAACATCAGATAATAGCATAACAGTTCAAGTACATTAGATAATCAAGTAAACTCAATCATCATGTAAATATCCAATTAAACACATACACACATGCATACAGTTATTGAATATCTTTAGGAAATCCCCTCTTACCTTAAGAAGGTAAGAGAATGCGAGAAAATAAACAGTTTCGCGAACGTTCTTCAAGGTTGGTTAGGATGCAAGTCTAGGTTTCAAGACACAAGGTTCAAAGGATTAGAACTCAATCGAGAACATAGGGCTAGAAGTTTCCAAATAACATGCAACTTAGGGATTTATGATCCTTAAGTGCTAGGAGTTTAAAACATGATTACTTTAAACAAAGTTTGAACAAAAATCCCACCAAGTTACACTTGATGGAGATTCGGCCTTGACCAATAAAATAGGCTAGGAACATTTAAAATTTCCAATCTCTTTGGTTTAGCATCCATTAATAGTAAGGAGCTCAAAACCATGATCACTTTGGAAAATGAAAAGCGAAACACCCTAGGTCCATAACCTTTAAGATTCGGCCATCCTTGGGTTTTTATGATAAAAATCTTTAAATTCTTCCAATCTCTTAGACCTTTTAGCATCCAATAACTTATGGAGCTCAAGTCTATGATCATCTTGAAAGCAACATAGTATTTTAAACAACAAAGTTCATAAGCACATAAAGTAAAAACAACATAGGCTTATAAATAATTAAAGTATAATGACATAAGTAAATGAATCATAAATGACATAAACATAAATGACATGACATAATGTAAATGACATAAAGTAAATGACATAAATATAAATGACATAAAAGTAAATGACATAATGTAAATGACATAAAGTAAATGATATAAAGTAAATGGCATAAATATAAATGACATAAAAGTAAATGACATAATGTAAATGACATAAATATAAATGACATAAAAGTAGAATAACAAATCTTTAAACTTTCCAATCACTTTAGACACAGCATCCTTTAACATAAAGGAGCCTTGGTCCATGATCATTTTGGGAAAACAAATCTTTAAACTTTCCAATCACTTTAGACATAGCATCCTTTAACATAAAGGAGCCTTGTTCCATGATCATTTTGGGAAAACAAATCTTTAAACTTTCCAATCACTTTAGACATAGCATCCTTTAACATAAAGGAGCCTTGGTCCATGATCATTTTGGGAAAAACAAATCTTTAAACACAAACTCATATTTGTAAAAGTTGAAACAAGATCCATCTAAACCACATGCATGGTTCGGCGTCATTAGTAAGAAGAGGTTAGGAAACTTTGTTTTACACAACCTTTTAGTATGTTAAACTACAAGTAAATACAAGACCATAGAAATTGGTTTCGACTCAAAAGGAGTTTTCTACCATTTTTGAGAGATTTTTGAAGATAAAAGCTTATATATGACATAAAGAAGAAACTTTAGAAAAAGATGAAGTTTTTAAAGAAAAGAATACATGAGAGTATTAACCTAAGCAAGAGGAACAACTTTGATGAAGAACACTTAGTGAAAAGAAGAAGAAAAACTAGAGCTTTGGAAGCTTGAAGTTAAGAAAAAGGTGAAAACTTAAGGGTTTTAATGGAGTAGGAGAAAGGAAAGTGATGAAGTAAAGTGGATGAGTGATATTTATAGAGGAAAAGTGGAGGTGCACGGCCTTGAGAGGGAGAAGAAGAAAGAAGATGAGTTTCTTGAAGAGAGGTTAAAGAGTTAATGTGATGTGATGTGATTGGAGAGAGAAAAATGAAAAGTAAGATTTTGGAGGGAAGTAAGGATTTACTTTTTCTTAGTGTGTGTCATAAACATTTAATGAGACTTCCCATCAAGCCTTCTATCCTCTTTTAAGGTTCCTTTAACTTCTTAAATACGTAACCGGTTGCACATCCGATCGTATTTTCTGAAGGTTTCGTCCGGATAAAATATTATATTTTATTCCCGGACAACAAAATTCGAAAATTTACCAGCCCCACACAAAACATCATAAAAACACTAACTGTCTCGTTCACGAATTAAAATTTTGTTTCTAGCTCAGTAAACTTGTACTGGCAGAGAAAACGCAGACCGGTTTTCGTCTGAATTTTCGACCAAAAATTTTACTGTGACTTCATACAGTAAAACAACACAAGAAAATGATTTTATTTTAAATAAAATCATCCTACGGATTTTATAAAAAATAAACACATTAAAGCATGTATTTACTAATAAAGAAGCATACGAAAAACAGGGTGTTACAACTCTACTCATCTAAAAAGAATTTCGTCCTCGAAATTACGTAACTAGAAACTTAACAGGATCTCTCACCATCCAGATCATACTATCAGAAGAAAGTATCTAAAAGAATTTCATCGATCCAAAAGAATACAGAAACATCTAGTGTATGAAGATCCTTTAGTATATTCATAGAGGTAAAAATGTATGATCGGTACATATTTACAATCATGAATCTTAAAAGTTTCTCCTTTCACTAGAATTTCTTGGTCAACAATTTAAAAGAGTAACAGTTCGATAAGAATTCAAACTGAATCACTTCCACCAAAAGGAAAAGTGATTAGATTAAGTTTCATCGAGAAACTTCTTTTATAAACATACCCACCCGGTGCAACAACAAGGCAATTCATAACTCTAGGAAAAGAAAGATTGGATCCAAAGTCTAAACTGACCACAACAATCAAAAGAGAAGGGAACTGGAATAAATTTCTTAAGGAGACTTTTATTCCCAAAAGTCATAAGAAACATACATTCACTGGAATGACTAATAACATAGGAGACCCTAGAGAGTCAAATACTCAAGGGAGTCAAAACGCGATTATACTTAGAATTATAGACCACTGCCATAAGACCTTCAAATTGCACACTACTTCTGTCGTAAAAGATCATCATATTGTGAAGCTCCAGCGCCAGCCATGGTGTAAACTCTTCCCTTTGCCGTGGGTCTATCAGTTCCTAAGGTGTTGACAGGCTTTTCAAACCTCGGTGCATTACAATCCCTTGAGAAGTGTCCAAATTTTCCACAATTGAAACACTTCACTCCTTTGCGTGGGCAAACATTAGCCATGTGGTCTGGGTCTCCACACTTGTAACATCTCCTAACTTGGTCTCGGTTTTGGTTCTGTTGACCTCCACTTACTGATTCAGAATTATCAGAATGATGCTGTCGTTGATTCAGGTCATTCCCTTGTGGACGGAAATAAGGTTCCCTCCGATGTTGCTTCCCTTTCTGATTCTGATCTTGATATTGGTCTTTGGAACGAGTGGGTCCTATAACAGTTTCTCTGTTGCCTCTTATCTTCCTCATTAGTTCCACTTTTCTACACTTCTCTACTAAGGCTTGGAAATTCCGGATTTCCAATGGCATCACAGATTCCTTGATCTCGAAGCGAAGACCGCTGTCGAACCTTTCGCATTTCCATTCCTCATCGGGGTTGTTCTGGAGAAAGCGAAAATATTTGGCAAGGGACTCAAACATTGCCACATATTCCCCCACTGTCATGTCCCGCTGACTCAGCCTCAGGAATTCTTGCTCTTTCTCTGTCCGAGCACTCTGGGGAAAATATTTGCCCAAAAATTTGTTGCGGAATACTCCCCAAGTGATCGCCTGTTGTTCAGCTACCAGCAGTTGTTTGGTGCCCTCCCACCAGTATTCAGCATCCCCAATCAGTTGGAATGTTGCATAAGGCACCTTTGCTCCCTCTGGGGTGTGAACCAGCTCAAAGATCTTCTCTAGCTCTTGAATCCAAAGATCAGCCTTTATTGGATCCAAGTCTCCATCAAACTGTGATGGATTTTGACATCGGAAAGCATCCAAATGTCTTCCCTCTGCAGCTTGTTCTGCCCTCTGTTGCTCCTGTTGGTTCTGGGCAGAAGCATTAGCCGTCTGAAGAGCTATGGTAGCAGCAACGTTAGTCAAAGCTTGGGCAACAAGGTCCATCCCACCGTCATAATTTGCATTCATGTTGGCACGACCGCCAATAGGACCACCTCTGCGACCACGTCCACATCCACGTCCACGACCGCGTCCACGTCCTCGTCCACGTCCACCTTCTGGTGCTGGTTCCATAACTGACCTGCCGAACAAATCAGTCAGGCCACAACCAGGAAATGAAACGTGTAAAAGCGTATCAACACACATTTTTTCTAAGAAGTAATCCGAATAATACTTAACTCAGAGAAAACACAACGTCAACACAACAGACCTATTTCCCAAAGATCTCGAAAGACTCGACCAGCTCTGATACCACCTTGTAACGCCCCCCCCTCAGGGCATTACTTACGTAACACATGCGGAATTTAAATTAAAAGATAATTTGCTGGTTGCTTTCGGAAAAAATTGTTTTCTCTTAAGTCAGAAACTGGGGTATAAAATTTTCTTATATAAGGATAACTCTGAAATCCATCATACGTATATTTAAAATGTGAAGTCACGTTCGTAACAAAGTTACCATGACATACAACGTTTCTCTAAGTTCTCACTTTCGGAAGAAAAGTTCAAACTATAGATGGATGTATCTAACACTACATTTACCGACCTCTTTAGATATACAACCCAACTCAAAACTCCTAAGCTGGTCATTCTATCAAATATTAATTGGAGAGACCCCCAATCGGAATACTTTCCCAACCTCTAACACTAGGTCTTCAAGGGACTTAGAAAGACTCCTCTGCAACATCGGTACTAGAGTACCAAGGTACTACAGCAAAACCCGAAGATACCTGATATAATTGTAAGAGTGAGATACCATCATAAGATATATCCCACAACAACCATATACATGATACATAATCACATAATCATATAAGCAGTCAAATCATGCATATACACAATAAAATAGTGTTATATCAAAGGGTCTCAAACCCGCACATACGATCAATCTTTTGAAAATATGCATGGCACTTCAATATCGAGCTCTAACTTAATCTCATGAGATATCAACACCGTTTTTCACCGGAGAAGATTTAGAGTTGGTCAATCTCTAGCCCACCGGCAGTTGCCTCCTTACCCTCATGCATTAAGGTCTCGGGGGCGAGCAACGTCACATGTGCCTCTTCACTCGGTTTACATGGATGCGACTCCCGATACCATCTTTGTATCTGGTTTATATATCAATAGCACGCGTCTGCTTGGGGAAATGCACATGAGAAAATATTTTATTTAAAAAGGTTTTCTTTGTGTTCATTCTTTTTCGCTGTCGCAGCTCAAAGCTAACGACTTAATCATCATTTCCCCATCACTTGAAAACTTAGAAGCATAGGACATGCAGTCCGAATGCTCAATCACAACACCCGAGACCGATGCACCAGTCCTAGGCTTGTGGTCGTAGAAAACAATATTCACTTTTAACAATGTTCATCACAACGTGGTTAGGATACGCAGTCCACAACAACGTGATTAGGACACACACAGTCCACAACAACGAAATCAGAACGCACTGTCCTCGATTTCGAGAATTGGACTCTCAATCCATAACATCATAACCAGGACTCGTAGTCCCGAAATAACACCCATAACCAGTACTCGCAGTCCCGAATTAACACTGATCCAAGATCACGTGTGCATAACTGAATACTAGAGGCGACGTCTCGCGTACTAGATTCTCTTTCATAAGTACTTATTTTTCGTTCAGTGAAAAACAAATTCAAAACCGAATCCTCGATAACCTATCCAGGTTATCGGAAAGTTTCTAAAATATTTAGGAAAAGCCTTTTCTTTGAAAATCTTTTATAAATCATCTTTGAAATTCTTTTATCTTTGAAATATTTCCCCCAATAGGATATTGCCAAATAATCTTGAAAGTTTTCACTTAAAGACACATAGTTCGAAAAGGAATTTTTTCTCTTGTATAACAATAGTTCACCAAAACCATTTCAACATTTAAAACAAGTACTTTAAGTTTAAAGAGATTTTGGAAAAGAACACCAATCCCTTCATCTTCAAAGCTTATTAAGGTTTTTAATCCTTATAATGGTTGAGCACAGACACAAGTCTGGCTTAGCAAACTTTCAATCAACAGCAGTACATATTATCAGTTCAATACTAATATCACAGTTGAAAGCAGTTCATCACATATATGCATTATAACATTTAGAACAAGTACAGTTCAACATCAGATAATAGCATAATAGTTCAAGTACATTAGATAATCTAGTAAGCTCAATCATCATGTAAATATCCAATTAAACACATACACACTTGCATACGGTTATTGAATATCTTTAGGAAATCCCCTCTTACCTTAAGAAGGTAAGAGAATGCGAGAAAATAAACAGTTTCGTGAACGTTCTTCAAGGTTGGTTAGGATGCAAGTCTTGGTTTCAAGACACAAGGTTCAAAGGATTAGAACTCAATCGAGAACTTAGGGCTAGAAGTTTCCAAAGCACATGCAACTTAGGGATTTATGATCCTTAAGTGCTAGGAGTTTAAAACATGATTACTTTAAACAAAGTTTGAACAAAAATCCCACCAAGTTACACTTGATGGAGATTCGGCCTTGACCAATAAAATAGGCTAGGAATATTTAAAATTTCCAATCTCATTGGTTTAGCATCCATTAATAGTAAGGAGCTCAAAACCATGATCACTTTGGAAAATGAAAAACGAAACACCCTAGGTCCATAACCTTTAAGATTCGGCCATCCTTGGGTTTTTATGATAAAAATCTTTAAATTCTTCCAATCTCTTAGACCTTTTAGCATCCAATAACTTATGGAGCTCAAGTCTATGATCATCTTGAAAGCAACATAGTATTTTAAACAACAAAGTTCATAAGCACATAAAGTAAAAACAACACAGGCTTATAAATAATTAAAGTATAATGACATAAGTAAATGAATCATAAATGACATAAACATAAATGACATGACATAATGTAAATGATATAAAGTAAATGGCATAAATATAAATGACATAAAAGTAAATGACATAATGTAAATGACATAAAGTAAATGACATAAAGTAAATGGCATAAATATAAATGACATAAAAGTAAATGACATAATGTAAATGACATAAAGTAAATGACATAAATATAAATGACATAAAAGTAGAGTAACAAATATTTAAACTTTCCAATCACTTTAGACATAGCATCCTTTAACATAAAGGAGCCTTGGTCCATGATCATTTTGGGAAAACAAATCTTTAAACTTTCCAATCACTTTAGACATAGCATCCTTTAACATAAAGGAGCCTTGGTCCATGATCATTTTGGGAAAACAAATCTTTAAAGTTTCCAATCACTTTAGACATAGCATCCTTTAACATAAAGGAGCCTTGGTCCATGATCATTTTGGGAAAACAAATCTTTAAAGTTTCCAATCACTTTAGACATAGCATCCTTTAACATAAAGGAGCCTTGGTCCATGATCATTTTGGGAAAAACAAATCTTTAAACACAAACTCATATTTGTAAAAGTTGAAACAAGATCCATCTAAACCACATGCATGGTTCGGCCTCATTAGAAAGAAGAGGTTAGGAAACTTTGTTTTACACAAACTTTTAGTATGATAAACTACAAGTAAATACAAGACCATAGAAATTGGTTTCAACTCAAAAGGAGTTTTCTACCATTTTTGAGAGATTTTTGAAGATAAAAGCTTATATATGACATAAAGAAGAAACTTTAGAAAAAGATGAAGTTTTTAAAGAAAAGAATACATGAGAGTATTAACCTAAGCAAGAGGAACAACTTTGATGAAGAACACTTAGTGAAAAGAAGAAGAAAAACTAGAGCTTTGGAAGCTTGAAGTTAAGAAAAAGGTGAAAACTTAAGGGTTTTAATGGAGTAGGAGAAAGGAAAGTGATGAAGTGAAGTGGATGAGTGATATTTATAGAGGAAAAGTGGAGGTGCACGGCCTTGAGAGGGAGAAGAAGAAAGAAGATGAGTTTCTTGAAGAGAGGTTAAAGAGTTAATGTGATGTGATGTGATTGGAGAGAGAAAAATGAAAAGTAAGATTTTGGAGGGAAGTAAGGATTTACTTTTTCTTAGTGTGTGTCATAAACATTTAATGAGACTTCCCATCAAGCCTTCTCTCCTCCTTTAAGGTTCCTTTAAATGCTTAAATACGTAACCGGTTGCACATCCGATCGTATTTTCTGAAGGTTTCGTCCGGATAAAATATTATATTTTATTCCCGGACAACAAAATTCGAAAATATACCAAACCCACACAAAACATAATAAAAACACTAACTGTCTCGTTCACGAATTAAAATTTTGTTTCTAGCTCAGTAAACTTGTACTGGTAGAGAAAACGCAGACCGGTTTTCGTCTGAATTTTCGACCGAAAATTTTACTGTGACTTCATAAAGTAAAACAACACAAGAAAATGATTTTATTTTAAATAAAATTATCCTACGGATTTTATCAAAAATAAACACATTAAAGCATGTATTTACTGATAAAGAAGCATACGAAAAACAGGGTGTTACAACTCTACCCCTCTAAAAAGAATTTCGTCCTCCAAATTACGTAACTAGAAACTTAACAGGATCTCTCACCATCCAGATCATACTATCAGAAGAAAGTATCTAAAAGAATTTCATATGTTTCATATGTTTCTCCTGATTATTTGAAAAGCTTGAAATTTCATATGTTTCTCTTGATTATTTAAAGTGGTTAAGGAAAACTCTTGACGTAGATGCTAAAATGTGTGATCTTGTTTGGGTATGGATTGGTGGTTGTAGGTGTGGCAAAATGAGCTTTGAAACCTAGTTCCTTAAAATAATAACCATTGGATAAAAGTGTGTAAACTTGACTTATGCATGAGAAGTATAAGAAATTAAGTTTCATCTAAAATATATGATTGGTGACCTTATTTGAAGATAAATAAAGTTAAGAAACTCGACTTGGAGTGAGCAAGTGTTGAGGGTGAGCCTCAAACCCGAGATCAACATGTTTCTTTATGTAACTTATTTTTGTCCAAAATTTTGACCAAGCTTTAAATCAAAAAATGTGTTATAATGACAATTTCTGAAAATTTGCACATAGTTACTATTGTGTATTAGCTTTCAAATGATGCTAGAACCAATTCATTTGGGTCTCTATATCCCGAGATATGCGCATCCGAGGTTAGACAATTTAGAATCTGTCATAGCAGAAAATTCTTCTGCATAATGAGTTTCTCGGAGCTCGTGTGATGACCAAAAATTCTAATTTTTATACCACTTAAACTACTATGTCTTATATTTATTTAGCCTCTGGAACCAAGTCAAAAGGGCTTCGGTATCCCAAGTTATGCCACTCAGAAGTCAGGCTATCAGAAGTGAATTCTGCAGCACGAAGGTCAACTTTGAAACAAAATCTATATCGATTTACAATTATAAAAATTCTAAAATTTTGTGGTATTTAAATGTTTGTCTTATCTTTCATTTAAAACAAACGGAGTATGAATTAGAGGTCTATGTGAGGAGTTATGAAATTAAGAGTAACAACTATCAGAAACTTCCCATTATGTAAGAATTATGCGGAGTAAGGTGCGATTGCAAATAAAACTATATATTATACATTCACCTAAGATTTTTAATATTTTAATGAGAGTATATTGATGATTTTTTTTTACAATGATGTATATGTCAATAGGAACTCCCAATACCAAGTTACGCACAAGTTGGTGTTAGCTTTGAAAGTTGAATAGCATGAGGGTGTAGTTTAAAGAAACCTTGTATCTAATGTTTGGCGCAATGGCGCATGTGCGGAACAAGTATTCTAGATAGACATATTCATGTGTTTGGGATCATACATGTTTCATTAATTGAGTTATGTTTTGGTGTGTTGGATTACGGTTTAACTCTATTTTAGTAAAGTACTAAGTCTATCATTTTGCTAAGTAATTCATGAATTGAAACTTAGTTTTCTATGGCGAAGACTTGAATTGATCTTACCTTCATAAAAACATTTGAGCTTGGTACAAAAGGGATTTAGTATTCTATTGGTTGAAATAAAACATTCTTGTGAGATTTGTGAATGAGAAATAAGTTGTGACGAATATGGTCATGATTGGAAAATGTTTGGTTCATATACTTTATGGATTTTTAAATCTCTTGTATGTCCTTGTTGTACAAAAAGAGAATGATAATAGACAATTTGAGATATTTGTTATGTCTACCAAGAGATGAATTATATATACACACACAAGCACACATCTATGTATATAAATGAATTAACTTGTGTTATTATTTGGATTATTGGTTTATGCTTTAAACCTGGATGTGAATGGTTGCAAATTATATTGGACATGAGAAGTACCCATGGATTGTGTGAAATACGATATTTGATTGTTATGTTAGAGAGTTATAAAGGAGATTAATGTTGGTTACGAGGTTGCAAATGCACTTATATATTGAGATAGTTATGGCCTGGACTCTATATTGAATTTGATGCTAAAATATGTGCTGATGTTGAAATATGAAACAGTCACCATGAATTAAATTGTAAATCGCCGAAATGTCTATATTGAAATATGTGAAGATTTTGTTGCATTTGCGATTGTTGATATATATTCCTCGTTGGGAATGATTGCATTATGAAACGATATAACTTTTGAGGAACTGTTTGAATGGATAAAATATCCTCAAAGAATAAAAGTGGCGGAATGATGGTAGCATGGTTCCATGGTTATGAAAATAAAAATGTTGTGGACTTCAACCACATGAGGACAATGGAAATAATTAACTTATGATGGAAAATAAAATAATTTCCAATGAGGAACCCTCGTGATTAAAGGTGTAAGTTATCAAACTTTAGGGTATATAAGTTTCTTATCTGGATATTATGCTTTTTAATATGTTAATAGATGTTTTACCTATTGATTATTGATTTTTGTTTTAGAAGGGGTGACCCTCACTGAGTTTCATACTCACCCCTTTGTTTTAACATTTTAGCCACAGATCCTTCTTAAAGGAAAGAATTCAAGGATGCCCGATTGTTCTTTAGAGGATCTCAATTTGAAGCTGTGCTGTCATAGGAATTTATAGACTAATTAGGATTTAAGTGTTTATGTGATATATGCATTGTTGAAAGAATTTTCCCTTATTGGAAAAGAACAATTCTGATGTATATAATGGATCGTGTGATTCATTTTGGAAATTTATGTAAGTTGGCACATAGTGTCGCGATGTAATTGTTGGAAGAAGTTTCCAAGTAAAGGTTGATGCTAGGCTTCGGGGCTAGGTAGGTGACCTTAGCCCTGGCCGGTCATGAATGCCAGTTTTGGGTCGTGACACCCTGACCTCAAATCTATCTTCGAAAAGACAAAAGCTCCAATATATTGCTCCATAAGATCATCAATCCTAGGGAGAGGATACCGAATCTTAATGGTCACCTTGTTGAGCTGTCGATAGTTGACACACAACCTTATACTACCATCCTTCTTCTTTACTAGCAACACAGGTGCTCCCCACGGAGACACACTCGACCTAATAAACTGCTTTTGGATAAGGTCCTCTAATTGTTCCTTCAATTTGGATAGCTCTAGAGGAGACATTATATAGGGTGCTATGGAAATAGGCCCGATACCAGGTACTAAATCTATGATGAACTCCACATCTCTTTCTGGGGGTAGTTCGTAAACGTCCCCCGAGAACACTTCAGGAAACTCCCGCACAACAAGCACACTTCCGACATCAGGAGGGCTCTCAATTTCCAGGGAAGACAACATCATGAACACTTGGGCTTCGTCTTTCATCGAAGATTTTACTTGGTTGGCAGAGAGAAAGGTTGGATTTTTAGACTCCTCAGGAGTTCCAAAAATCAAGGTCTCATCAAAACAGTTTAAAAGGACATGGTAGAGAGATAATCAGTCCATGCCAAGAATAACATCAAGGTCATTTAGTGATAAGCATACAAGATCAACAAAAAAGTTCTCATTATCAAATGATAATAGAACAACCTTTTTGAACACAAGAAGCACTCACGGGCTCCTTGGATCATCCAAGACAAACCACCAAATTCAGTAAGTCAAGCCAAAATGAAGCTATAGGTACTTAGTACAACGTAACATTGTCTATGTAAATATAGACAATTCAAACAAGAGCACACAACAGACTCATACCACGGCCTGATAGGACAGACCTGCTCTGATACCACTAAATGTGACACCCTTCTACCCCGCACGTTAGTATAAAACATTTACTTAAAAGAGTAAATATAAAAACATGCATTTAATTGAATAAAATAAAACTTGGATAAAAAGGTTTCACATCTGAACATAAACAACGCGGAAATAACATAGTTTTTAAAAGATAAACATAAACATGGCAAATAGAGAAAACCCAACACCGATGTCACATACAGAGCTGGTATAACCAAAATCCGGATACATCACAGAAACAAACAGAAAACCAATAAACAAAACTAACAACTATAACTAAGCATCCTAACTAGAGTCGCAGCTTCTCAGAGTCACTCCTCCACTGGCTGCTCACCGTCCTCTGCACAAGAGATACAAGCAACAACAGAAACAGGAAAGCAGGGAGTAAGAAATCATGTAAACACAACGGCATGGGAATAGGGAATAAGATGAACATACATCATATCAAGCATAACAACAAACATCATACATCATCATTTACATATTACAAGTGAACAGTTAAAAGATGCCATGTGGTGCAACACCTACTTCGCTACTCCGTTATGCATGTGGATCCAACTATCTCAGAAGGTCAACTTCGGAGTTACATACCCGTATTGACCAAAAAGCACCAACACCGATAGTTCCCCAAACCATGGAGGAACCCCTTGGATAGCTGACGTATCATAACTGGATGCGCCACCTTGGGGGTGCACGGTTCACCAAACCATGGGCGAACCACCCGAGACTTGGGCCAGATCACCATAACTAGGACGCCATCCCCTATGTTGAACATCCCCCACTAATCAACTCCAACGTATGAATGCGTGAGCACAACAACACACAAAGCAACCACCTCCTTTGCTTGGGCCAAAAAGCACCTAAGACTTACCACCATCATCAGTATCAACACCTTAGACCCAAACCGTGGGGTCAAGGCCCCCTTGACCAAAAAGCACCAAGGTTCAACATAACAACACCTCGACCATAAAGCATCGAGGTCACTTTAGCCAAAAAGCACCAAAGGGTAACAATGTGCAGTAACCCATCGGGTACCGGCTTAACCAGCTTATTGCTCTTGGTCATCTTAATTAGTCTTTAAATTAGATCATCTAACTTATTATCATTCGATTATTGTATTATTACTTCGTTCGGGGATAATCAGAGTGAAACACCCATTTAATTCATTAGTTTCAGTTTCTGACCAGTAAGGGGAGCACGGGCGTGCTCACCCTAGCACGGTCGTGCCGCCACTTAAATGGAGCACGGTTGTGCTCACTGTCCTGCACGACCGTGCTCAATGCGCGGCCTGCTTTCCAGAATTTAACTTGGAGCACGGTCGTGCTCCCTGTTCAGCATCGTCATGTTCCTGGGCAGCGCCATACTGTTCTGGGCAGAATTCAACATGTTCTTGGAGTTTAGGCTCCATAATTCTCTCAAATCAGATCCTAGGGTCTTAACTAAAACATTCGACATGAAACCTCACACCTCACTAATGCGGTTCATGTCTTATGAAGCATTTGGGAATAAATCCCTTAATTCCTATGTTAACTAAGAGTCCCAAATTAAACCAATTAGAGTCTTATTAACATATTCAACGTGTTAACAACATCAGCCAACCAACATTCAACATAATCCATATCATAACAACAATATCCATAACATAGGCATTCATACCAAACTCATGGCACATGATAATTCAATAGGCATACCATATCATGAACAACTCAACAATTATAACAAATTGGCATACAAATTAATCCAATTAAACATATAAACATTTCAATCATCCAACCAGGCAGATCATGATATCAATAACATTATAACAACAATAAACGGGGCTATGAGAACCCCTCATCTTACGCTACTCCCTAGCCTAGTGTATACATTATTCTTCTCCCATACCTGGATTGAAGATTCCATAACGAGATACTAAACGATGAATCGGTAACGTTCCCTTAAGCGGCTCAGTTAACCCTCCAAGCCTTGGTCAAACAAGAACATCAACCAATTAGTTCCCAATTTCAAATAATGGAAAAGGAAACTCAAAAGGAAGGAATCGTTGCCTATAGTGATCAACACTGACGAACTAGACACTCCCACAAGTCTCCAAAACTCCAACAAAGCAAAGGGTTTAGAGAAGATAGGGAAGAAAAGGGTTGCTACCGCACTAAGGTGACTGTTGTCGTCACAATAGGGTTTATGACATAAACCCTCGATCACAGTTTTGTTTATAAAGGCACAGACTCGAGCACGATCGCGCTCCTCCTTGAGCAAGGGCGTGCTTGACTTAGCACCTACGAGGCGCGTCCAATCATTGAGCACGGTCGTGCTCAACTTGAAAGTTGAAACACGCTTCAGCCTTCAAGAACGGGAGTGCTGGCTATTGAGCATGGGCATGCTCATGCACCTGAAAGGGACTTTTGAACCAAAAATCCCACTAAGCCCTCAACCAACCAAACAACTTAAATAAAAGCACTTAAACGAGAAGCAGGGTGTTACAATTCCACCCCCTTATAAAAATTTTGTCCTCGAAATTTCTACTCACCTCGATTGAAAAGGTGCGGATACGACTTCATCATCTTGCTTTCCATCTCCCACGTGGCACTTTCCTCAGTAGCCCCACTCCAAACGACTTTGACCCAAGGAATTTCCTTGCCTCTTAACTGTTTCACCCTCCTATCCTCGACTCGAAGGGGTAACACCTCAAAAATTAGTTTATCTTTTAACTGTATGGCATTGGGGACTATCACGTGGCTAGGGTCATGAACATACTTTGAGTCAAGACACATGGAAAACATTATGAAGGTTGGACAAGAACGGTGGTAAGGCTATTTGGTAGGTGACTTCGCCGACTCCTTTCAGGATTTGGTAGGGACCAATGAATCTAGGAGTAAGTTTCTTGGACTTGATCACTCTACCAACCCCAGTTGTCGGAGTAAATCTCAAGAATACATGATCGCCTTCCTAGAAATCGAGCGCCTTCCTCCTTTTGTCATGGTAGCTATTTTGCCTACTTTTTGCCGCCTTCATCTTTTCCTGAATCATCCTCACTTTTTCAGTGGTTTCTTGCACCACTTCAGGTCCTAATACAACACTATCACCAGGTTCACTCCAACACAAGGGTGTCCTACAACTCCTCCCATAATGAGCTTCATAAGGTGCCATCCCAATACTGCAATGGAAACTATTGTTGTAGGTGAACTCTATTAGGGGTAAAAACTTGTCCCAACTGCTCGGTTGCTCTAGCACACAAGCCTTCAATAAGTCCTCCAATGACTGAATGGTTCTCTCAGACTGTCCATCAGTCTGTGGGTGATAAGCTGAACTTAGCCTAAGCTTGGTTCCTAAAGCCTCATGTAAACTATTCCAAAACCTAGAGGTAAACCTCGGGTCTCTATCTGAAACTATGCTTGAAGGTACACAATGTAGTCTAACTATCTCCTTGATGTACAACTGGGTTGACTTTTTCAAAGAGTATTCCATGCTCATCGGGATGAAATGGGTGGACTTAATCAGTCTATCCACAACAACCCATATAGCCTCAAAACTAGGTGGAGTCCTAGGGAGTCCAGACACAAAATCTATGGAATTACTATCCCATTTCCATTCTAGGAGACTCAAAGATTGCATCTTTCCTGATGACTTCTGGTGTTCTATCTTAGCCTTTTAGCACACTAAATAGGCATACACAAACTCAGCCACATCTTTCTTCATTCTAGGCCACCAAAACATGCGCTTTAAGTCCTGATACAGCTTAGTGGCACCTGGGTGCACACTCAGTCCACTCCTATGTCCTTATTCAAGGATCAACTTTCTAAGCTCCGGGATGTCTGGTATACAGACAATCTCAAGACTCCATCGCTTCCGTTTTAAGGTCTCTACCTTGTGCAAGCAATTCACGCTGGTCTAAGAGATACCGGTCTAACTTCTGACCTTCTCTAACCTGATCCATCAAATTGTTGGTAACCTTCAAGGTTCCAAGCCTAATGCTCTTAGGGGTAACTTCCCAAGCTAAACTCAGGTCTCTAAACTCCTCAATCATATCCATCTCACTACCCATCAAAACAGAGACATGCAAGGTTTTTCTACTCAAGGCATCGGCCACTACATTGGCCTTCCCTAGGTGGTAGGTTAGATCAAACTCATAATCCTTTAAAAACTCCATCCATCTACCCTGCCTCATATTCAACTCCTTTTGATCAAAGAGATACTTTAGACTCTTGTGATCACTAAAGACCTCAAACTTTGCTTCGTACAGGTAATACCTTCAGATCTTTAGGGCAAATACCACAGCTCCTAACTCTAGGTCATGGGTAGGGTAGTTCTTCTTATGGGTTTTCAACTGCCTAGAAGCATAAGCTACTACCTTACTATCTTGCATCAACACTCCACCTAGACCTTTCTTCGATGCATCGCAGTACACTACGAAAGGTTTACTAGGATCGAGCAACACTAAAACTGGTGCTGATGTCAACCTATTCTTAAGGGTTTGGAAACTCTCTCCACACTTAGAGTTCCACACAAACAACTGTCCCTTTTTGGTGAGACGGGTTAAGGGTAAGGCTAATTTAGAGAAACCTTCTACAAACCTC
Organism: Sophora flavescens; assembly: GCA_030762895.1. NCBI lineage: Eukaryota > Viridiplantae > Streptophyta > Magnoliopsida > Fabales > Fabaceae > Sophora > Sophora flavescens. The sequence goes on along the minus strand of CM061063.1, from coordinate 225,785,647 downwards.
CTATAGTACCCTGCTAAACCCAAGAAACTCCTAATCTCAGTCATTGATTTTGGCGCTTCCTACTAGAGCACCGTCTCAACCCTAGCCGGATCAACGACTATCCCACCTTTTGAGATCACGTGACCTAAGAAACTAACCTTTTGTAACCAAAACTCGCACTTAGACATCTTGGCATACAACTGCTTCTCTTTAAGGGTCTGCAAGACAACCCTCAAGTGCTCCTCATGTTCCTCCTTAGTCTTGGAGTACACTAAGATGTCTTCTATAAACACCACCACAAACTTGTCCAAATAGGGGTGAAAGGTCTCATTCATGTAGTCTGTGAATACAATAGGAGCATTGGTCACACCAAAGGGCATAACCAAGTACTCACAACGATCATAACGCATCCTAAACGCTGTCTTCAGGATGTCCTCGGACTTAACCAGAATCTGATGGTACCCTAACCTCAAATCTATCTTAAAAAAGACACAAGCTCCAATCAATTGATCCGTAAGACCATCAATACACTACCTCAACGAGGGATGTAAATGAGGTGGGTGGGTACGGGTAGCAGCCCTCACTACCCGCCCCGTTGGATGAATTTCATATCCATCCCCGCCCCACATCCATGCGGGTGTTCATCTTGCGATTTTTAAACAAATTTATTAATATTTTTGGGTATCCATAGATATTAAAACTCCTCGAATTTTTTTTATCCACGCATTAAATTCAAATTAATTCTTCCAATCAGACTTTATTTGAGTTCCATACTGCTACGAGAAATTCTTATGTGCTTGAAAAGTATTATGGTAAATATACTAAACAATATGATATGTAAACAATGTAATCATACATGTTGTGGCACCCTTATACCTCGCATGTTATGAAGCATAAAAATATTGATATAACTAAAATAAAAACATGCATTCACTGGATAAATTAAAACCTTTGCCCACGGGTAGAAAAGTCCCACATGAACGAGTTCATAAAAACATGGAAAATATAAAACCAAGTTAAAACAACGATAAACCTAAAATATAAACAACCTAACCCCGATGTCACAATTCAGAGCTAGTACAACCGTTCTAGAAATATCCTCGGAATACAACTGAACAAAACTAACTAGACAATAGATAAAAGCCCTAACTATGAGTGGTGGCTGCTCAGAGTCACTCCTCTCCGGGCTGCTCACCATCCTCTGCAATAAGCCAATCAAGCCAAACAAACAAAAAGAAAGAGGAGAGTAGGAATCATGTAAACATATTCGGCAAGGAGATAGGAATCAAGGTAAACAAACAAACATAGCATCATATAGCATACATCAACATGTAAACATCGTAACATCAGTTACCATCAACATCGTCATAACAAGTATGCTATGCAGTGCAATGCAACACTACTCCGCCACTCCAACAATGCATGTGGATCCAACTAACTTAGGACGAACAACTTCGGAGTTACATATCCGTATTGGCCATAAAAGCACCAACACCGGCAGTTCACCAAACCTTGGGTGAACCCCATGGATAGCCAACGCATAAAACCGTGGATGCCTCATCATGGGGGTTCGCGGTCACCAAACCATCCGGGGACCTATCGTGGATGGCCATATCACTGTACTCTCCGACGATTTCCCCTAAGTCAAACCTCCCCCTAAACCATCAAGTCCAATACTCTATGCATGGCAAACAATAACAAACAACAACCACCCCTTTTGTTTGGGACAAAAAGCTCCCAAGACTTCAACATCAACTCAACGTAACCTTAGACCCAAACCGTGGGGTCAAGGATACCTTGGCCAATAAACTTCAAGGTTCAACTCATCAACACCTCGACTAATAAGCATCAAGGTCACTTTGGCCAATAAGCACCAAAGCTATCAACGTGCGGTAATCCAATGGATACCGACTTAATCATCTCATCATCTCTAATTATCTTTGATAACCATTAACCAAGTTGTCTAATCTTTATCTTTGATTAGCTATATTAACTTATCATCATTGGGGAAGGTTGGGGTTAAGAACCCCTTTAAGTCCTTTAATTCCATCTCTGACTATTAGGGGAGCACGGGCGTGGTTATCCCTTGCACGACCGTGCTGGTCACATAAGTGAAGCATAGTCGTGCTTCCATTCATGCAAGGTCATGCTCAGCAGCACGGTCGTGCTTCCTATGCTGCACGGCCGTGCTTAATGCGCGGCCATTTTTTGGAATTCAAACTGGGAGCACGGGTGTGCTCCCTGTTCAGCACGGTCGTGCTTAATGCACAACAATACTGTTTTGGGCAGAAACTGATACCGAGTTCTTAGCCACTTTTTAGGGTTTTTAATCCATTAATCCCAGGTCATCTCAACAACATATTTTAGGATCAAAAACCCATCATCAACATCAACCAATCAACATCGTATATACAACAATAGTCATCATATCATCACATTCATAAGGTAACCATCATAAACATCAAGGATATATATGAACATGAGTATGAAGCATACAACATAAACATCAACACAGCTATAGCATATTATCACATAAACATATGAAGTATATAAATATCATATAGGCATACAAACTGACAATACCGGGGTTATTGGAACCCCTTTACCTTACACTACCCCTAGTGCCTAATGTAACCACTACCCTTCTCCCTATACCTGGATTGAAGGTAGCTCTAACAACAGCCAAACAACAAACTGGTCCCTTCCCTTCGAGCGACTCTAAATGAATCCAAGCCTCTATATATCAAGCATAGATGAAACAGGGCTTCCCAAAGGACTCCAATACTCAAGAAACCGAATGAGTTCGATGGAAATAGTGAATGAAACAGTGTAAGCCGTAATATTGTTAGCAGCCAACACATATAGGGTTAAAAATGCAACCCTCGATTTATGTGCCAAAATATATAGACTGTGCACGAAGCACGGTCGTGCTCCTCCCGACCACGGTCGTGCTGGACTTAGCGTCAGTGAGACACGGTTCGAACATTGAGCACAGGCGTGCTTACTGTTGAGCACTGGCGTGCTCAACTTAAAATCAAAAACACACTTCTGACTTTAAGCACGTGCGTGCTAGCTAATGAGCACGGCCGTGCTCATCTACCAGAAAAGGGACTTTTAAGCTAAAACACCACCTAGCCCTTCGCCAACAACTTAACTTAACAAAACCAACTTAAACATCCAAACAAGCCTTAAAGAAAAGCATTTATGAAAAACAGGGTGTTACACATGTCATGAAAGAGTGATGAAAAGGGAAAGGGGCTTGGTGGTGATAGGGTTTGGATTCTGTGGCTGCCAAATTTCAGAAACAAAATAAGGATACTTAAAAAATTAGGGTATTTGGTTTATATATGTAAAGGGGTACTTTATTTATTTTACCTTAGCGGGTACCTACGAGTATTGATAGTACACTGCCCATTACCTTAGCGGGTACCTACGAGAAAATACCCATTTTGTTTTATCCCTGGATACCAATTAATTTGTCCATTTTCTATCCGTTGCGAATATTATCCACGGGTATATAAGATTATGGGTAAAATTTACATCCCTACTCTCAATAAAATGTCCCATCAGCTGACCATACCCTCCATATCCTTATTTTTAAAGGAGAAGGTCTTCAATCACGTCCTTAGCTTGGCCAACTCATGAAATTATAATAATAATATAGATAACTGCCCTATCAGCTAAATTATGTAGCAAAACTCATTTTCTCAGCTAATTGCCTTATCAGTTGATCTTGTCTTCTATATCTCTGTTTTTAAAGGAGTAGGTATTCATGCATGTCTTTTGACTTGGTCAACTCGTAGACTACTCTTGATTACTGTTGATCAGCCTCTATCTTCCTTTTCTCTCTCCAAAACCATCCCGAACTTCATCTCAAAAATCTAGGGTCCCGTTTGCTTTGGCCATTTTCTCTTTCCATTTTCAAGGAAAACAGAAAACAAGGCTAAAAATGTGTTTCGTTCAAAAATTAAGAAACATTTCCGTCCAAAATGTGTTTCTTTTTTAACTTCATCACCACCCTACTTTCTTCTTCATTCCACACTTCCACTCTTTCTCCCACTTCTATGACTGCTACCTTCATTCCTTCTTCCTCCAGCTATTGCTACTTTTGCTTATCTTTCTCGTCTTGTTCCTCTCACTCGTTAAAAAAACTTGAACTGGAGCAACTCTCCTCTAATATACCCATAGCTTCTAGAATCTTTCTAAGGCCAAATCTGGGTCTTGACTTGAACCCAAATCACCTAAATCTTTCAAGTTGTTATGCCCATCTACTCAATCTCAAATCATGCTTCGTTTGTACCAAAATCTGGAAGCAATAATTGTTGAAAGAAAACCTAACTAAAATTACTCATGCTAATTAATAACATCTCTTTTGATTACTCGTCACTGTCTCTCTACCTAATCAATAGCCATTGTTAGTGTTTGAAGCACCAAAAACAGAGTTGCCTGCGATGGCATGAGAAAAGGAATATATATCTAAAAGGCTATTGATCCCATGGAAGAAGGTCTTGTAGAAAGAAGCCAAGGAAGAAGTTTTTTGACACAAAGGAAACTTTACGAGTTTGTCAAAATTTGTTGAAAATAGAAAGATAAAACAACTTTTAATTTTATAAACCAAACATGATTTCAAAATTTCCTTTTATAGGCATCTCTAAAAAACTTTTTGAAATTAGCTAAAAAAAACTTATAGAAAGATTGTAAAATATTTTCACAAGTTGTTTGCATAAGTTTTTTCGCAGAGATTATTCTCATATGTCTAAATTAGCTCTATGTAAACTTCTACAAATGCTCGATAATTTAAGTAGTGAGTTATCCCAATTTTTCTAAATTTGACCAAGTCATCCCAAAAAATGGTCAACAAGGCTAACCAAATGATGGTGAAATATGCTGATCATCTATTAAATAGAGACTGACCCAATTTTTGTCATGCATGGATCCACCAAGATGGGTGGGTTATGGACAGTGTTATTAAACTCGGTTCGGACCGGCCTGCCCGACTGATTGGATCGAAAACCAACCATATGGCCGGTCCTAGCACCTCATCAGACCAGTTAGCCATGCAACTTGGTGCGAATTGGTTTGACTCGACCGGTTTTTAAAAGAGCTGGTTGCTCACACATACATTGAATTGGCCGAGTCATATGTATTTAAAAAATTGAAAAAATTGGGAGAAGAAGAAGGTCACAGTTGGAGAAGGAAGATGTCCAAGAAGTCTGTCCAAGTCACACACATAAAATAAAATGCGACAAAGTAGAAAAAAGGTCATTGCTAGAGAAGGAGGATGTCTAGAAATGTTGTCCAAAGAGTTGATGTGGCTAAGAAGAATGTGTGACCAATAATACAAAGGAAGAACAAGAAGCATCAGAGAGGTGATGCATGAGAGAAGAAAACCTTTAGTAACTTTCAATAGTTGAAGCGACGGCTAAGAGAAGGAATAGGGTTTTAGGGTTAAGATTTGGAACTTTGGGCTTTGTTTCTCGGTCTTGTGTATGGGCCATGCAATTAATAACAAGTAAAATGTTTTAAATTATAAAAAACAAAAATTGAATGTTGAACCAACTATGCCACAAGATTGATTTTGGAATTCATGTATGATATATATTTTATATCTAATTATTTAATATACACCGGTTCAACCAGTTTAATCAGTGACTCAATACCTCACTGGTTCGACCAGTAACCCATTAACACATTACCTTGACCGAGTCATTGACCGGTTCGAGTCTTATAACACTGGTTATGGAGCTGTTGCATGTCGGACATGGCTTGCAAGACCTCCTATTTATAGGGTAGGAATGCCGATAAGCCACAACTCACAAGGGAATAATTAAATACATTAAAGTGAATATATTGCACCATTCAATCCTATAGGAGTTATAGAATTCAAAGGATTGGAGTTTTAAACATCTGCATAAATATTACAATAAAAATAAAAATTTACAATAATGTCCCTAGAATGTCCATATTTCAAAGATTATGTCTCGCTAAAACCTTACTATGGCGAAAATCTTATGGGTTAAAAATGCCTAGTGATGAAAACAAATGGAAGATAAAAACTCTCATTCATACATGACCACCAATTAGCTAGGAATATTGACTATAAAATTCGTTGCTTTCATTCATTTCAAGGTATCACATAGAAAACAAAAAATTTAGAGTTTTGAGAAATCAGAAATCCTCATTTGTGTGAGAGAAAAGAGAAAAAATAAAAGTTTAATTGATATATACTGTCAGTGTAAAGTATTTTACAATTTCAATCAGTCAGTGAACGCGCTGTCGCCATGCGCCAAAAAGAACGAGCGTTTACAAAATTATGTAGTATAGAGCGACAACTCGGATCGTCTCTCAAGGACTCTTTAGTTGTTGTTATTATTAACAGAAAAAGTTAGAAAAAGTCAGAATTGGGGGTTTTGGATTGAAAACTAAATTAAGAAGCAAAACAGAAAACAAAGCAAGAAAACAGAGCAGTTACCAAATAAGCTAAGCGATTAACCTACTGTTCTCGGTTTCCCAACTATCATCGGTTCATGCAACCCTTAGCAGATTCTAATCCCCTCCCGGTTGTAGCAACAATTTACAAGCGAAACCACTACTACAGATATATGTCCCTATTCCCGAATTAAGCAAACGGGGTTAAGCCCTTCGTGAACTAAGCGAACACGAAACGAACACACGCGAATTAAGCAAACGCGATTAATTATAGGAACATGATATCACCGAGATAAACCAACACAACACAATATACTCCTGAATTAAGCAAACAGAAATATAAAGCATGGCATTGAAAAGAGAAAAGCAAATGAAACAGGATTACAAAAACCTCAAGTCTTAACAGAAACCAATCACAGTAGATTAATCTAGGAGACTAGTTCTCCATTACAAAAAGAAAACAATAAACTAAGAGAAAAACAAAGGACTAACAGGCTCAGAAACTAGCCAAAACTGGCTAATTCTGACCATCCCTTCATTTCTGCCTAAGACTGCTTATATACACGTTTCTGGAATCCAAGTCCTCGCGAGGCGAAGCACTGCTCGCGAGGCGAATTATGCGAAAGGTCTGCAACTCTTGGTCTTCTCGCGAGGCGAGCATATCCTTCGCGAGGCGAACTCTTCAAATTCCCAACTGTAACGCCCGTGGCCTTCAACACGGGTAAACCGTGATGCTCTCTGACTTCCAGGTACTCGCGAGGCGAGTCCTTCTTCGCGGGGCGAGACAGAAAGTTTTGCAATTTCAGGAACAGTCACCTTCTGGTTCGCGGGGCGAGCAGTCTTCTCGCGGGGCGAAAAACTCCAGAATTATTCCTTTTTATTAACCTGAAAATAGAAAATAAAAGTAAATACTTTATTCACTCTAAATCAACTAAATTAACTTAAAAACACTTTACAGACTCAAAATACTACTTAGAGACAATCAAGTCTAATTTGGGTGAAAATGATATAAAATAAGCACAAAGCCAAGGTCTTGACTAGTTATAAAACCAGTCAAACAGAGGCTCATCAGTCAGAAATCGAGATATAGGTGACTTTTAATATAGTTAAGATAAGAGTTAAAAAAATTAATGAGGTGTCAGGTTTTGATTGATTGACAGTGTGAAAAATCTTTACAATATCGGGTCATACCAATTAAATCCAAAAATAAAGAAATTGTTTATGTGAGATTATTATTGTATTCTCATTATGTTTCATTATGGAATATATTGCTTTTAATATCTCACTGTGATTATACAAATGTGTGTGTGGAGGGTGGAGGGAGGGGGGGGGGGGGGGGGGTTAGATCATGAGAAAATAAATTCTCCATTTACCTTATACGAGGCGGTTTTATTTTTAATCTTTCCCAACACCACTTTGGACCGGTCCAAATATATTTCGAGCCAACCTTTGCAATATCAATGAGACATCAATCAAGTCCTTTGTCCAGTTTTTTTGAGGTTACAAATTTTGGTTTCTAGTTGAATATTACAGCTTTAATAGTCTCCACGAGTGCATTATGACTTCACTTTTGTCTATATTAGTCTATGTTTTCGCAATTATCAACTATTGAGATAAATACAATGTTATCACAACTGCAATCACGATCACAATTTAATACCATGTATCATTCAAACTCTTCACTCTTGCTTCTATTGATTGTGGAACCATCTTGCTTTTTATAGGCAAAAGCAATATCATTGAAGTATCCAACAGTGAGCCATAGATTCCCCGAATTCTCTCTCCCCCTGTCATTTATTTTCCTTTTGACTATAGGAAACCACCATTAACAACCAAGATTCCCTGTTGGACTTTTTAATTTTCAAAATTAAAAGTTGGGGATGCTTCTCCATAGTTCATAACTTATGACTCAATTTCTTGGTTAGTCCAAAGAAACCACATTCCTCCAATAAAACAATGAGCATATAGGTTTTATAAACCCCAAACTCATTGGAACTATGAAACTCACTGGTTCAAATAGCTATTGCCTAAGCTACATTGATACTGACAACAATCCTCGTTGGGAACGATACTTTACCTTCAATATCAACGAAGCAAAGACATTGCTAATTTGGATATTATTTTTGTTTTGTTTTGATTCTCATTTTAGAAATTGGTTTTCATTGTTATAATTCATTACTTTGGATTCTTGTTTTGTGAGGAAAGTATCCACTGCGGATCATCGACATTTTTGAAGTTACTCTTCTTGCTCAAAGAAAACTTATTGCAAAACAATTGGAGTTGATGTCTAAACAACTTCAAGTCATGCAAGTGAAGTCAATGAAACCATTGCAACCTACATGTGATTTTTGTGGTGAATACCATAAACTTGAAAATTGTGAGGTTCAATTGAATGCACGAGAGGAGGCTTATTACATGGAGAACCTCATGGGGGAACAAGATGCACAACCTTACCATCAATCCAATGAGTCACTAGATAGAGTGTCCAACATTGAAAATGTTTTCATTCAATTTATCGGAGCTACTCAAATGAAATTCAAGGACATACAAGCGTCAATCAAGAATCTTGAGATTCAAGTTGGGATGCTATCTGAGCAATTGGTTGGAATTGTGCAGAAAAAGATAGAGTTAGTAAGAGAGCAAGAGTCACATGCTTGGGAAATGGTTGAGCAAGAAGAAGAAGTGCTTGTAGAAATGGAAAGTGAACATGACTCAATTGAAGTGGTGGAGGAAAAACAAAAAGAAAGTGTAATTGTAGAAGTAGATGAAAAACAGAAAAATAAAAATAGTGACATCAAAGAGAAGCCAAGGGTGATACAAGAAGAGATCCATATGACTAAGACTCAACCCTTGGTGATTGAAGAGAAGAGTCCTATGTGAGATGAGTTTTACATGCTTCAAAAATGGGGGAACACATATCCCAAATGCTTAATTGTTGGAGCATGGGAACATTCTTGTCCCTATGCCAAATACATGGGATTGTTACCTAAAAGAAGAAAGCGGAAGGATGAAACTTTATTTTAATCATATTATCCACCCTAATGGGGTGACAATATGTCAAGCTAGTGACGTTAAAGAAGCACTCCTTTGGAGGCAACCCAAGCATTTTATTCTTGCATTCTTATTCTTTTTGATTCCTTATCATAAAAAAAATAAGTAGTCTATTGAGTTGTTGAGTGGTTCCTTGATGTGTAAGACATTAAATGTGATGGAATTGTTTTGAATTGTTGTGCAGGCACATCTAAGGAAAAAGGACCAAAGGAAGGGGAGAAATGACACAAAAGAAGGGTGAAAATGGCCCTGTGTGGGCACCGGGCGCTACTGTGAGTGTTGAGCGCAAATAGAAATCATCTTCAGTAGAAAATACTGCACCTTGGGTGCTGAGCGTGGATTCCTAGCGCTAGAGGTGGGTATTTGGACTCGGGTCTGCGGACAGTCCGTTAAACCCGCCGTTCGCACGGACTTGGACACCCTAAAATATGAGTCCAAAAAAATTCGGGCTTTTTGGATCCGGTCCGTTTAGCTCGCGGGCTTAACGGACTCGGTCCATGGATTCACGGACCCGTCCACGGACTGGAGCTGTTTAAAAAAAATATATAAATATGCCTGCTGGGCCAGCAAAAAAAGCTGAAACCCAAAACTAAGCCATCTAACCCTAAACTAACCCTACTCAGTAACCCATATAACCCAAAACTAACCCATCTCACTCACCCATCTCTAACCCTAAACTACTCACTACTAGTCGTATCATATCAATTCATTGATTCCCTGTGCGCCGTTCAGCCCATTATCCATGACCACTTCTCCTTCAACCTTCATCTCCCTCTCCCTGTCTCCCTCTGCACCGGTCGCCGCCCCCTCTGAAGACACCGTGAGGAACGCATCTCCAAACGGTAAGCCCTCTTCCACCTTCCCTTTTCCCTCCTCAGCCACCGCGTGGAAGGCATCTGCTAATGGGTTTGATGATTTTTTTAAATGCAGAATAACTCTCCGTTCCTCAGCCCTTTCACTTTGTGAGCGGTCGTTAGCCACCATCGTTGTTCTCCACCATCGTTGTTCATTCTCTTCGTTGCATTACAGCTAGTGTTTAATCTCAACTTCCTTTAGGTTGGTTATGCTACTATGTCTTCTTCTTATGTTCTATGTTTTCTTTCAACCACTGTGTGTTCCATTGAAGCATCTGGGATTTGTTGCTTACTGATAAATAGATCTAGGATTCTGGGTCATGTTTGATGGTAATATATTTTTAGTTTGTAAATTTATGCTGATGTAGTACATTATTTTTGTTGTCTGGAGGTTAAATTATGTTTGACTTAACTGAAATAGTGTTTCCCTTGAAACCAAATTACATGGAGTTAAGCGATACACTGATGTATAGAAATAGAATGTCTTCCATTTAATTATGTTTTGATTTTTAAACATAATCTTACTTATGAATTATGACTTGTGAATTGTAGGAAAAGAAGAAGATGAAGATGATTTGATTGACGCAAAGGAGGAGCTTGCTAAATCAAAGGGAAAGACTAAAGTTGTTATTGATGCTTGATGTCAACATGTAGCTTTAATTTCAACCTTGTAATATTGTTGTTTTTGTTCCTTATTTTGCATTTCAATTTCGTTGGTATTTTGCATCAAACTTGTGTTTTTGTTAAGCTTGCAAGAACTTGTTAGAAGCCATCTTTGTTTCCCCTAATGAAACATGCATGGTTTGTTTACCCTGAATCTGTCTATAACAATTTTCTTTCTTGTCATGTAGTACACTTGATTTTATGACTATTAATGTTAGACAGCATAATTCATCTTGCATGGTATTGCCATTGGGAACTCTTGTTGATGTTTGTTTTGAATTCTTCCAGACATGTGCCAAGGGCAGGGAAATGTCCCCATATTTTGGATATAGAGAGACAGTTCTAAAACTGCTACTAACTTCATTAGCTTCTTTTGTGTTAAAGAATTGAGGGAAATCTAAAAAAATCTGGTTTAATAATGGTTTTTTTTTGTTACAATTATGGTTATTTTATTTACAGGGGTTTATCTTCATGACCCAACAACAATTCTTGCAGCTATTGATCCTTCACTTGTAACTTGCATGGAGGGTATTGTTAGAGTCCAAACCAGTGGTATAACAAGGGGACTCACAATACTGTACAATAAACAGAAAAGTGTACAATAACAAGGGGACTCACACTATCAATAATCACTTGTAATAATTTCTTTTTTTGCCTTATAAAAAAAAGTGTAGAGTTCGCGGACAGTCCGTTTAGTCCGCGGACTATGTGGAATGGACTTGGACTCTATTTTTTAGAGTCCATTTTTCATGAGGACTATAAAGTCCGGTCCGTTTAAATGCGGACTTATGCGGACCGAACTTAAACAGACCGGACTGGTCCGTTTACCCACCTCTACCTAGTGCTGAGCGCAAGCCAATGTAAAAAAATAAAATAAAATTTGTACATGCTCATCCTTGGTGTAGAAGAAAGGGGGTGCTCTAAACTCTTACCCTCCTTAATTGTTAGTTAGTTGTAGGAATAAAATGCCCAAACTAGCACATATTGCACAACTTGTGTTTTGAATGGATTTTTGTGTAGATTTCTAGTAAGTATAGAACTTTTGCTTGGCTGAAATTTCTAACATGATGCATCTTGTACTAGCTGGCACATGAATCCATTGAAACCATTGATCCTTGTGAATTGTTTGTGCCAATTTTTCCTACTATGATTGATGCAATGTTGAATGCATGGATTTTCTCTTGCACATGATCATAAACTGCGAGCTTTTGAGCCCAAATGCTATGGCACATTATCCAGATGACTAGATTCCTTTCATGTGCGATTATCCATCACTTGCGTGTTCTCACTTTTTCTTGCCTTGATGCTTGTTACTATCACATTGTTCTTGCATATGCATAAATGATTGAGGCAATAATTCTTTGTTTAAGATCAGTGCCATAATTGCTATCCTATCATATTGCCATTGTTAAGCCCAATTGAGCCTTAGCCTATTTTTCTTGGAATGATAGCACATTACAAGCCAAAAAGCGAAAAAACCATTTTGTCCCACTACTTTAGCTTAGAGGAATGTTTGGACTTAAGTTTGGGGTTGTTCTCTTGCTTAGGGACAAGCAAGCAAATAAAGTTTGGGGTGAGAGTAGGCCACTAAAGATGCCTACTAGAAAAAAAAATTTGAAAAAGAAAAAAAACTGAAAATGAAAAAGCCAAAGAGAAAAAGAAATAAAGAAAGTATACAAAAGTGAGAAAAAGGCAAAATAGAAAGATGAAAAAGAAAAGATTGAAAAGAGAATGAAACAAGAAGAAACAAAACAAAGAATAAGAGAAAAAGAGAGTTATAAATAAAATAAAAAGGGAAATAGCACAAATTGTGTGCTATGTGCTTGTGTATTAGCTAAGTAAGGGAAACCCCAAGAGAGTCCACATTACTTGAAGCCAAAGTAGTCTAGCCTATATACTTGATTTTATCCACCCCCTCCTTAGCCCCATTACAACCAAATAAAAGACCTCATGATATGTGTTGCATTAACATTTATGATATGTGCTTAGCATCTTGTCAAGATTAGTATTGGGGAGTCCATGATGATTGGAATTGAGAGCAAATATCACTAAGTGAGGATGTGTGAAGCACTAAATAGAGAGGTTGCAAGAGATTTTCTTGTGCATTCGATGGAGCTAATTTTGTAGTATGTTTGATTGTTTTAAAGCATGAAGCATGTGATCAATTAGAATTTATGAATGATTGTGTGAGGCTTGTGCATTTTGCAAAAGTGTTAAGAAATTGAAGTCTTGCATGAGTAATGTTCTTGACAAGAGAATTGAACATGAAAATCCATTTCTCAAACCCTTATGTGAATCTAATTGTTTTCTTGAGGACAAGCAAAATCTCTAAGTTTGGGGTTGTGATGAATGCGCAATTTATGTTAGTTTGGAAGTGTAAATAGGAATAAGTTTGTAAATAATCCTAGGATTTGTGAATGAAAATGATTAGAAAATGTGCACATTCATTTGATTAGAGTTTTGATCTTTTATATGAAAAATATACTTAAAAATATGTTGAAAATATGTAGGATTGAAGTCCTAGCGCTCAGCTCGAGAACCTGGCGCTCAGCCTGGACAGAAACAGAAGCTGCAGCAGTACAGTGAGCGCCCAGCGTGGGCAGAAAGGCAAGAGCCTAGCGCCCATGAAGACAGCAAGCACTATTTTGATGTAGAGGCCAACTCCCAACACTGAGATGAGGAAGCTCAACGATGGGTTACGAGCAGAGAACCTATAAATACGTGCTTCAGCTGTTGGAAATGATTTTTCACATTTTCTCCATCTGGTTCATCAATTTCTCTCCACTTCCTTGAGGATTCAAGCTTGGGAACAAGACTTGGAGCTTCCATGGAGTCTTCCACACTCTCCTACTCAAGTTCTTTCATCTTTTCCTTTTCTATTATGAGTAGATAGATCACTTAGGTTAGGTTTAGGATGATTCTAATTGGATTCTTGATGTAATTAACCTCAATCTCTTATTTCAATTCAAGTTTATTCAATTTGAGTGATTTGCTTCTATGCTTAATGCTTATATTGATTGATGAACTCTAGATTGATGTTAGATTTAATTTCACAATTGGAAAATTAGTTAATGGATTAGAATTGAAGTATATTACCATTGGAATGTTGATTCTAGGAATAGAACACTATTGCAATGCATTCTTATGAATCTCATGCTTAATGTTTGTGCTAATGCTTGAATGACCTAAGGAATTAGGCTTCTTAATTAGTACAAAAGGATTATCACCTAAGGAATTAGGGATAAATCTAAGTTAGTGATTTGAATGTCAATTGAGTGGAATGAATTGAAATTAGAGTTGCATAAATTTACATCAAGTGAATAATTGTAGGATTCCGACACCTAACCGTTTTTGCCTTGATTGAATTCATTCATAAATTGTTTTGTTTCATTCACTGTTTGGATAATTCTAAAATCCAAAATTCATAAAAAAACTCTTTTACAAACATGACATTCATTGGTTCAAATAGCTATTGCCTAAGCCACTTTGATAGTTGATCACAATCCTCGTTGGGAATGATACTTTACTTTCACTTTATTAATTGCACGATTTGGCACACTTGCCAAATATTTAACAACGACGAAGGGTTGTTCCTCTGGAACTTATCTAGTCCCTGGAACTTAGTTGGCCCACCATTGTTGTTGTTATGGTTGACCTATCCGATAGCATTAGCAAGAAGTGCCAACGCATCTGCAATTACCTGATCGTTGCGTCCTCTACCTGCCATGAGTTCCTGTACACGTCCAACACAAATCTTAGATACATAAACTTAAGCGGTTAAAAGCTACAGTTAACTAACTTAAAGCTTCGTTGTCTATAACAAGTATAGACAATCCAAACAAGAGCACACAACAGACTCATACCACGGCCTGATAGGACAGACCTGCTTTGATACCACTAAATGTGATACCCTTCTACCCCGCATGTTATGGAGAATAAAAAGATAGATATAAATAAAATAAAAATATGTATTCACTGGATAAATTAAAACCTTTGCCCACGGGTAGAAAATTCCCACACGAACGAGTTCATAAAAATGCGGAAAATATAAAACCAGATTAAAACAACGATAAACCTAAAATATAAACAACTCAACCCTCTGGTCACAATTCAGAGCTGGTACAACCATTCCGGAAAATATCCTCGGAATACAACTGAACAAAACTAACTAGACAAAAGGTAAAAGCCCTAACTATGAGTGGTGGCTCCTCAAAGTCACCCCTCTCCGGGCTGCCCACCATCCTCTGCAATAAGTCAATCAGGCCAAACAAACAAGAATAAAGAGGGGAGTAAGAATCATGTAAACATATTTGGCAAGGAGATAGGAAGCAAGGTAAACAAACAAACATAGCATCATATAGCATACATCAACATGTAAACATTGTAACATCAGTCACCATCAACATCGTCATAACAAGTATGCTATGCAGTGCAAAGCAACATTACTCCGCTACTCCAACAATGCATGTGGACCCAACTAACTCAGGACGAACGACTTCGGAGTTACATATCCGTATTGGCCATAAAAGCACCAACACCGGAAGTTCACCAAACCTTGGGTGAACCCCATGGATAGCCAACGCATAAAACCGTGGATGCCTCATCATGGGGGGCCGCGGTCACCAAACCATCGGGTGACCTACCGTGGATGGCCAGATCACTGTACTCTCGGGCGATCTCCCCTATGTCGAACCTCCCCCTAAACCATCAACTCCAATGCTCTATGCATGACAAACAACAACAAACAATAACCACCCCTTTGCTTGGGCCAAAAAGCTCCCAAGACTTCAACATCAACTCAACGTAACCTTAGACCCAAACCGTGAGGTCAAGAATACCTTGGCCAATAAATGCCAAGGTTCAACTCATCAACACCTCTACTAATAAACCTCAAGATCACTTTCGCCAATAAGCACCAAAGCTATCAACGTGCGGTAATCCAATGGATACCGACTTAATCATGTCATCATCTCTAATTATCTTTGATAACCATTAACCAAGTTGTCTAATCTTTATTTTTGATTAGCTATATCAACTTATCATCATTGGGGAAGGTTGGGGTTAAGAACCCCTTTAAGTCCTTTAATTCTGTCTCTGACTGTTAGGAGAGCATGGGCGTGCTTATCCCCTGCACGACCGTGCTGGTCACATAAGTGAAGCACAATTGTGCTTCCATTCATGCACGGTCGTGCTTCATCTGCTGCACGGCCGTGCTTAATGCGCGGCTATTTTTCATAATTCAAACTGGGAGCACGGCTGTGCTCCCTGTTCAGCATGGCCGTGCTTAATGCGCAGCAGTACTATTTTGGGCAAAAACTGATACTGAGTTCTTAGCCAATTTTTAGGGTTTTTAATCCATTAATCCTAGGTCATCTCAACAGCATATTTTAGGATCGAAAGCTCATCATCAACATCAGCCAATCAACACCGTATATACAACAATAGTCATCATATCATCACATTCATAAGGTAACCATCATAAACATCAAGGACATATATGAACATGGGTATGAAGCATACAACATAAACATCAACACAGCTAGAGTATATTATCACATAAACATATGAAGTATATAAACATCATATAGGCATACAAACTGACAATACCGGGATTTTGGGAAACCCTTTACCTCACACTACTCCTAGTGCTTAATGTAATCACTACCCTTCTCCCTATACCTGGATTGAAGGTAGCTCTAACAACAGCCAAACAACAAACTGATCCCTTCCCTTCAAGCGGCTCTAAACGAATCCAAGCCTCTATATATCAAGCACAGATGAAACAGGGCTTTCCAAAGGTCTCCAATACTCAAAAAACTGAATGAGTTCGATGGAAATAGTGACCGAAACAGTGTTAGCTGCAATAGGGTTAGCAACCAACACATATAGGGTTAAAAACGCAACCCTCGATTTATGTGCCAAAATATATAGACTGCTCTTGATTACTGTTGATCAGCCTCTATCTTCCTTTTCTCTCTCCCAAACCATCCCCAACTTCATCTCAAAAATCTAGGGGCCCATTTGCTTTGACCATTTTCTGTTTCCATTTTCAAGGAAAACAGATAACAAGGCTAAAAATGTGTTTCGTTCAAAAATTAAGAAACATTTCCATCCAAAACACTTGAAATGTTTCCTAAAAATATACTTACAATTGAAAATTCCAAAAAGACGTTTCCAGTGTTTTCAACAATGACCGGTGGCAATTTTGTAATTTTATCATGTTCTTTTTTAACTTCATCACCACCCTGCTTTCTTCTTCGTTCCACACTTCCACTCTTTCTCCCACTTCTTTGACTGCTACCTTCATTCCTTCTTCCTCCAGCTATTGCTACTTTTGCTTATCTTTCTTGTCTTGTTCCTCTCACTCGTTAAAAAAGCTTGAACTGGAGCAACTCTCCTCTAATATACCCATAGCTTCTAGAATCTTTCTAAGACCAAATCTGGGTCTTGACTTGAACCCAAATCACCTAAATCTTTCAAGTTGTTATGCCCATCTACCTAATCTCAAATCATGCTTCGTTTGTACCAAAATCTGGAAGCAATAATTGTTGAAAGAAAACCTAACTAAAATTACTCATGCTAATTAATAATATCTCTTTTGATTACTCGTCACTGTCTGTCTACCTAATCAATAGCCGTTGTTAGTGCTTGAAGCTCGAAAAACAAAGTTGCCTGCGATGGCATGAGAAAAGGAATATATATCTAAAAGGCTATTGATCCCATGGAAGAAGGTCTTGTAGAAAGAAGCCAAGGAAGAAGTTTTTTGACACAAAGGAAATTTTACGAGTTTGTCAAAATTTGTTGAAAATAGAAAGAGAAAACAACTTTTAATTTTATAAACCAAACATGATTTCAAAATTTCTTTTAAAATAAAAATAAGGACACAGAAATGCATTTCAAGAAATGGAAACATGAAACGTTTCCTTAAAGCAAACAGGCCCTAGGAAAGTGGTTAAATAGATGGAACTACTTTTAGCTTTTTCCTTTTCTGAATATTATTATTAAAGCCTATTGGACCCATTTAATCAACATTCACATGAGCACATTAAGGCCCAATGATGACCTGTAAGACCATCTTGGCTAGCAACTTTGTTCAACTGATTCTACTTCAGCTAAATCTCCTCACCTAAACCTCACTCAGGTACAACTTATATCGTAGCTTAGTAGATGCGTTTAGATCATCATCGTTCAGTCGGTCTTGGTTCATCCGATTTTGGTTCAGCTGACATTCTCATCTAAATTCAACAAAACAAGAATGGCTATTTCATCACCATTTTGAACAAGTGGACCATATATCAATAATTAATAAAGCCTACAATTAATCAACTATCTCGGCTATTCACCATTTCAGTTGACTTAATCAATCAACCGTCTGCTAATCAGCCATCAACAATTTTTTTCTTCTCTTTTGGTGTTAATAAAGTTTTATCAGGTATAACAATACTTGTAACACATTCTTTATCATACTCTATTATTGGATACATTTCATATGGGATAAACTTTATAGAGTGGGCCCATGTGACCTAGTAGAGATCCCACATGAAATCCAACCAATAATTAACTTGATCGACTCACCCAACTCAGTAATTTTGGATTGAGATTGAGTTAACTCCGATTATTGAATGGTTGTGCACTTTTATTTGTTTGTGAAAAATAATTATTTCAAATATTGATTATAAAAATCAAATTTATGTTATGGTATATTTATTAAAATGTGACTTTAAGATAATATATTTCATTTTAGTTGTGTAAAAAAATCATTTTTATATAATAACTTACAAAAAATTGGTGCATAGTTATATATTTAGATTAATAATATTCATTAATACTTAATTATGTAGAGATGAAATGGGAAAAATATAATTCATTTCAAAATAAATAAACAATTTTTTAAATAAATTTGAAACTTCTGACTCTCTAAAGAACCATTATCAAAATAAATTTTTTCAACACTTTAGTTACTAAACATGTCTAATTAACCTAAAACAAAATTTTCCTATAAATAATTGTTTCCACTCAAGAAAAACCTTCCTTAACTGTAGTTATTGAATTTTTTTATATTTTAAAAATAAGCTAAAAACGGTTTCCTTTTATAGGCATCTCTAAAAAACTTTTTGAAATTAACTAAAAAAAACTTATAGAAAGATTGTAAAATATTTTCACAAGTTGTTTGCATAAGTTTTTTCGCATAGATTATTCTCATATGTCTAAATTAGCTCTCTGTAAACTTCTACAAATGCTCGATAATTTAAGTAGTGAGTTATCCCAATTTTTCTAAATTTGACCAAGTCATCCCAAAAAATGGTCAACAAGGCTAATGTAATGTCGTAAGTGAGTGTCTCAAAAGAAAACACAAGACATCCACATTACAAATGATAGTCATATAGATAGTCTTAACATAATGGTCATACATAACCTTACAAACTCAAAAAGATCAAAAAGAAAATATCATTACACAAACAACTACTCTCGGACTTCATTTAATCAGTTTATGAAGCCGACAGTTACATATTAAGGCTCCCATGAAACATATTGAGTTAAAGAAATTCCTTCTTTATCTCCTTAATCCTTCGAAGGATCTAAACCTGCTTATCTGAAACAATAGAGAGTCTAGTGAGAAAAATAATTCTCAGTGAGCTTTGCTTCAAGATATATAAACAACTTAATTCAAATAAACAACCCAAAATGAGTATGAGCATGGGCACTTTAACTTAAAACATTTACTAGATAACTTCAAGTGTGAGGGACTTGTAGTATTCTAGTTTAATAGATTCTTGATATGGCAGTCAGAGCTCTATGACAACAATCAGGCGTCCCTTAATTGCTAGTACCATATCCTAGCCTTCAAGTAATTGAAGGACTTACAGAAAACATAACTCACCCACAATTACTTATGTGGCCTTAATGGCTAATCTGGTTCTGAAACAATTGTCTCACCAAAATGTAGACCATTTTAGATTTTTGATGCCCTGCTATACTTCACTTTATCATGATTAAGAGAAATAATCCAAACACAGTTAGGACATCAAGAGTGAAATTACAGCAAAAACCTAAGCCATCAATTCAATAAAACTTAATTTATCACAATTTGGAGGATAATGACTAAAGTTACCATTCCCACCATTTATTCCACAGTCTAAACTTCTAATCTCAAACAGTTAGGAGTTCATATAACACTAGTCAAAACTAAGCATGTCGACAATACATTATAACCAATCTCAAGTGTCCAAAACCAAGAAGGATCATGCAAAAATTCAAGTGTTATCAAACTTGAAAACTAGTAGCTGAATTTTTAGTAAATTGAAATGGATATTCCTACACCAATACCAACTCGAATTAAAAAAATCCAAAGCCTGGGTTGTTACAAATTCTGTCTACTTTCTATTAGCACATGAATCAACTCAAACCGATATTTTGACAATTTAATACAATTTAAATAATAAGACAGTTCCAGTTCAGAATTCTCAGTACAAGCAGCAAATTAAATATCATTTTTATCATTCAATACTTAATGAAATTGAATCGTTCCAAAGCCTATATCATTAAAAATTCTATCTATTTTCTATTAAAAAATGAATAAAGTCAATCCAATATTTTTACAGTTTACTACAATTTAAATGCTAAGACAGTGTCAGCATAGAGTCTCCAGGACAAACAGTAGATTGCATGTTATTTTTATCCCTTGATACTCAACGAAATTGAATCGTTCCAAAGCCTATTTCGAAGGAAATCAAGTCTCTTTTATGATGGTTCAAAGATAACTTCGAAACAAGCCTTATGGAGGAAGTTATGGATAAAATACTAACAAGGGTGCATTACGGGTTTGAAGGATTTTTGAGCCCCTTGTCAATTTTTATCAAAAGCTACCTCTAATCAACATGCAATTCGAAAACCCAGTTGTCAACAAGCATATATCAGATTAAAATAGGCTTTCCACAGAAACAATTAGAACAATTAACAAGAAATTGGGAGTTATGGTTACCCAATGTTACAAACAACAAAACTCACCTAACCAAGTGGTAGATTGAAAGTGGTGAGTGTTGATCTCCTTGTGCTTCTCCCCTAATCTGATTTGTGCTCCTATTTTCGAAATTCTAGAGGTCTTGCATGTTGTCTATTTTGCTTGATTTAGGTATTTGATGAGTTGAAATTGTGAGGTAGAAGGTTAGAAGGAAATTTGGTATAGGTTTATGAGAGTTTTTGAGAGAATGAAGAAGGGAAAGAGGATGGAAATGGTGTGTGGGTAAGGCTGAATTTTGTGAGGATAATGGGAAGGAGAGGAGTTGTTCCTGATGAGGGAGAATGAAATGAACCCAATGTCCCTACTTTTGGTTCTGTCGAATATAAGAGAGTGAATGGGAAGGAAAAGAGTTGACCAATGGAGGTTAGATATCCTTGAAGAGTATTGGTCACTTAGGGAGATTTTAGGATAGAGATAGGTAAGTTGGTTTAAAATAAGTGGGTGTGTGTTTGATAATAAAAATAAAAATAATATTTCCATTCCATTTAAATTCACAATTAATTAACCTCACTAAATAAATCAACCACACAATTTCACATTTAAGAAATATAAAAGGATTCAAACACACCCATGGAAAAAGTAAAATGAAAAGATTAAATTACCCTTGGGGAGGAATGTTATAGCTAACCAAATGATGGTGAAATATGCTGGTCATCTATTAAATAGAGACTAACCCAATTTTTGTCATGCATGGATCCACCAAGATGGGTGGGTTATGGACAATGTTATTAAACTCGGTTCAGACCGGCCTGCCCGACTGATTGGATCGAAAACCAACCATATGGCCGGTCCTAGCACCTCATCAGACCAGTTAGCCATGCAACTTGGTGCGAATTGGTTTGACTCGACTGGTTTTTAAAAGAGTTGGTTGCTCACACATACATTGAATTGGCCGAGTCATATGTATTTAAAAAATTGAAAAAATTGGGAGAAGAAGAAGGTCACAGTTGGAGAAGGAAGATGTCCAAGAAGTCTGTCCAAGTCACGCACATAAAATAAAATGCGACAAAGTAGAAAAAAGGTCATTGCTAGAGAAGGAGGATGTCTAGAAATGTTGTCCAAAGAGTTGATGTGGCTAAGAAGAATGTGTGACCAATAATACAAAGGAAGAACAAGAAGCATCAGAGAGGTGATGTATGAGAGAAGAAAACCTTCAGTAACTTTCAATAGTTGAAGCGGCGGCTAAGAGAAGGAATAGGGTTTTAGGGTTAAGTTACAAAAAACAAAAATTGAACCTTGAACCAACTATGCCACAAGATTGATTTTGGAATACATGTGTAATATATATTTTATATCTAATTATTTAATATACACCGGTTCAACCAGGTTAATCAGTGACTCACTACCTCATTGGTTCGACCAGTAACCCATTAACACATTACCTTGATCGAGTCAATGACCGGTTCGAGTTTTATAACACTGGTTATGGAGCTGTTGCATGTCGGACATGGCTCGCAAGACCTCCTATATATAGGGTAGGAATGCCGATAAGCCACAACTCACAAGGGAATAATTAAATACATTAAAGAGAATATATTGCACCATTCAATCCTATAGGAGTTATAGAATTCAAAGGATTGGAGTTTTAAACATCTGCATAAATATTACAATAAAAATAAAAATTTACAATAATGTTCCTAGAATGTCCATATTTCAAAGATTATGTCTCGCTAAAACCTTACTATGGCAAAAATCTTATGGGTTAAAAATGCCTAGTGAAGAATACAAATGGAAGAGAAAAACTCTCATTCATACATGACCACCAATTAGCTAGGAATATTGACGATAAAAGTCGTTGCTTTCATTCATTTCAAGGTATCACATAGAAAACAAAAAATTTAGAGTTTTGAGAAATAAGAAATCCCCATTTATGTGAGAGAAAAGTTCTCTTTAGAGAAAAAATAAAAGTTTAATTGATATATAATCTCAGTGTAAAGTATTTTACAATTTCAATCAATCAGAAATCGAGATATAGGCGACTTTTAATATAGTTAAGATAAGAGTTAAAAAAATTAATGAGGTGTCAGTTTTTGATTAATTGACAATGTAAAAAACCTTTACAATGTCGGTGCATACCAATTAAATCCAAAAATAAAGAAATTTTTTATGTGAGATTATTATTGTATTCTCATTATGTTTCATTATGGAATATATTGCTTTTAATATCTCAATGTGATTATACAAATGTGTGTGTGTGTGGGTGGTGGGGGGTGGGGGTTAGATCATGAGAAAATAAATTCTCCATTTACCTTATATGAGGCGGTTTTATTTTTAATCTTTCCCAACACCACTTTGGACCGGTCCAAATATATTTCGAGCCAACCTTTGCAATATCAATGAGACATCAATCAAGTCCTTTGTCCAGTTTTTTTGAGGTTACAAATTTTGGTTTCTAGTTGAATATTACAGCTTTAATAGTCTCCACGAGTGCATTATGACTTCACTTTTGTCTATATTAGTCTATGTTTTCGCAATTATCAACTATTGAGATAAATACAATGTTATCACAACTGCAATCACGATCACAATTTAATACCATGTATCATTCAAACTCTTCACTCTTGCTTCTATTGATTGTGGAACCATCTTGCTTTTTATAGGCAAAAGCAATATCATTGAAGTATCCAACAGTGAGCCATAGATTCCCCGAATTCTCTCTCCCCCTGTCATTTATTTTCCTTTTGACTATAGGAAACCACCATTAACAACCAAGATTAACAACCAAGATTCCCTGTTGGACTATTTAATTTTCAAAATTAAAAGTTGGGGATGCTTCTCCAATCTTATGATTCAATTTCTTGGTTATTCCAAAGAAACCACATTCCTCCAAGAAAACAATGAGCATATAGGTTTTATAAACCCCAAACTCATTGGAACTATGAAACTCATTGGTTCAAATAGCTATTGCCTAAGCTATATTGATACTGACAACAATCCTCGTTGGGAACGATACTTTACTTTCACAATTATTACTTGTCGCATTGGTACACTTGCCAAATCATCAACAAGTTTTTGGCGCCGTTGCCGGGGATTGTTGATTTCAATATCAACAAAGCAAAGGCATTGCTAATTTGGACATTATTTTTGTTTTGTTTTTATTCTCATTTTAGAAATTGGTTTTCATAGTTATAATTCCTGTACTGGCCGAAGAGTAAACCCGGCCACCGAGCTCGAATACCCGGCCCAGTCCGGAAGCTAAAGATAATAAGTTAAAGATCACTTAATCAATGGATAAGATATTAATATTAAATCTTGATATTATCTGAAATAACCTTATCTGGTTAGAAGAGATAATATCCCTTAAATTAAGGAACCACATCTCAAAAGATATTTAAGAGATAAATCAGATCTCTAAAAGAGAAGGGAATCCTATTATAAAAGGAGGAGTACCCATGAGAGAAGACTCACTTTTCACTGAACTCCGGTGACTCTCTCTTAAGCGTATTAGAGAAACTAGCGTCAACCAAGAGACTATCAGAGAGTCCTTGCTCCCTAGTATTCATCCGATACAAAATTAAGAGATCGAGATCACCACGGCCAAGGGTTGAACCGAGAACTACGTCTGGCTTTGATTCCCATCGGGATACGTAGGACCGGAATATTGAAATCTGCCAAGCCATAGCCTAAAACAACCCCAATTATTCATCCCCGGTTTGACGTTCACGACGAGGTTCCGGTAAACTGGATCTCGGCAGGAACATTTGGCACCCACCGTGGGGCCGAGGTGAAACTTTCTTCGGTTCCACAAGAAAAGCTTAATGGTGACCACACGGAATGGTCTGCAAGGAGGGGCGAGCAGCATGCATCATGAGGACCATGAGGCTTCGAACGCCCAGAACCACGACAATCATCTTTCCTCCCCCCTCCATGAAGACAACACTCGGTTGGAAGAAATTATGGAACAACTCAAGCAGCTTCAGAAGGAGAACAAGGAGATACACGCACAAAATCAAAAGCTTTTGAAAGCCCGGAAAAGAGAAAGGTCCCTGACACCTTCAGGCGGAGAGCAATCCTCACCCGAGGCTGGCCAGAGGGATCCTCCGGTGCACTCTCCTCGGGGCACTAACCGAGCATCCAAAACAAAACCTCCCCTGGGGGATTCAGAAGTCAAATCTCACGCAGAAAGGACTAGCCAGAAAGGAAGGACATCGGACCGGCGTCCGAGGTTGCCCTTCACTGATGACATTAATGAGGTAATCGTGCCAACCCATTTTAAGCCCCTTAACATCGACAAATTCAATGGCACCACTGACCCAACCGAGCATGTGGAGTCCTTTATTTCCTCTATTTACTTGGTGACTGATTCAGAGACTGTCATGTGCAAAGTTTTTCCAACTACTTTGCAAGGCCCTGCTCTAACCTGGCTAACAAATCTACCACCTCGGTCGATTGATTCCTTTGATGTGCTCATAACCAAGTTCACTGCACAATTTGCGGCAAGCCGAAGGCACAGAAGGCACTTAGTCTCACTGGTAAATTTCAAACAGGAGAGGAATGAATCGCTCAGAGATTACATGGCCCGCTTCAATGCTAAGCAGATCCTGATTCCCAACATGAGCTTGGAACTCTGCCTCCACACCGTCATGGCCGGTTTAAATCCAGGACCATTCTTTGAGTACCTATCTCGGAAGCCACCAAGAGATTTTGAAGAGCTGCAGGAAAAGGCTACATGTATCATGAACTCGGAAGAGATGCTGGAATTTAAAAGGAGAGAAAGAGGTTTCGAGGACAAGAGCTCAGCCTCGAACAAAGACAGAAACAGGGGGTCTGACTAACAAAGGACCCAAAAAGCCAATGAAAGAGAATTCCCGCAGAGGTATCCCATGTATCCATCTTATACTCCGTTGAACCGATCTCGGGCAGCCATCCTTCAGGAGGTGTGCAGCGCCGAGTTGCTTACCTTACCTGAACCATCCAAAACACCAGACAATGCTGACAGAAGCAAAGAATGCATGTGGCATCAGAACTATGGACACTCCACTAAAGAGTGCAGAACACTCCAGAGAAAGATTGAGGAGTTGGTACAAGCAGGCCGTCTTGATCGTTTCATCCGTCGAGATGACAACGGAGGCAGACGACCCGGTCGAAGACAACGAAGACACGGTCATGATAACCGAGACCGAGATGCAAACTTACGAAGAAATCATCAGGGCGGAGATCGGCTGAATAACCAAAGGACCCCTATCGAAGAATCAGAGGGAGGAATCAGGGGGGTCGTCAATACAATCTAGGGGGGATTTGCAGGAGGAGGAACAACGAACTCGGCTCGGAGGCGTCATGTCAAAGCCCTTCGATCTGTTAACACGGTGTCTGGAAGGCCTCCAAGAGCAAGACCCCCCATAAAATTCACAGATGATGATTTCCAAGGGGTAGATCCAAATCAAGATGACCCAATGGTGATAACGGTCAAGCTGGCCAACTTCTCGGTCAGACGAACACTTATTGACCAGGGGAGCTCGGCCGATATTCTCTACCTGGCAACCTTCAAGAAGCTCGGAATCCCAGAAAAGCTAATAAAAGAGCAGGAGGACAAGCTGGTAGGGTTCGCCGGGGAACAAGTCAAGACCCGAGGTTATATAGATCTCTTAACAACGTTCGGAGAAGGCAGATTCTCCAAGTCTGTATCAGTCAGGTATGTTATTGTAGATGCCATCACATCGTACAATATCCTTATTGGAAGACCGTCGTTGAATGAGCTCGGGGCAATTGTCTCTACCCCACACCTGACAATGAAATTCCCAGCCGACTCTAGGGAGATAATTGCGGTCCTAGCTGACCAAAAGCTAGCAAGGCGGTGCTATGTGGACAGCCTGAAGGTTACCCGTCACTAGGACGGCCCAAAGAATACCGAGGATGGTAAAGCAGAGGTGGTAAGCTCTGTCAGCTCAGTAACTTCAGCCAGTTCGGTTAGCATGTTTGAGCTAGACCCAAGGGCGGAGATGTACGAATCCAGGGCCGAACCAACAGAGTCTTTAGAAAGGTTCCAGTTGGGAGCCCATCCTGAATAGGGCACCCATGTCGGTAGTCAGCTGGACCCCTCACTCAGAGAGAGGCTTCACACGGTCCTAAGAAAGAATGCTGACCTGTTTGCCTGGAAGACATCAGATATGTCGGGCATAGACCCCAACTTTATGTGCCATAAGCTGTCTATATGTCCTGAAGCTAAACCTATAACTCAGAAAAAGGAAACTGGGTGAAGAAAGGCGCCGAGCAATGGCCGATGAGACTTCTAAACTGCTCAAAGCAAATTTCATCCGAGAGGTGAAATACACCACTTGGCTAGCCAACGTGGTATTAGTCAAAAAGGCCAATGGTAAATGGCGGATGTGCACCGACTATACCGACCTCAACAAGGCATGCCCAAAGGATTCCTATCCCTTGCCCAACATCGACAGACTGGTGGATGGGGCCTCGGGTTACAAGGTTCTGTCCTTTTTGGACGCATATTCAGGTTACAACCAGATCAGGATGTATCCACCCGACGAGGAAAAGACAACATTTATGACCGATGGGGCAAACTACTGCTACCGAGTAATGCCCTTCGGCCTAAAAAATGCTGGGGCAACATATCAAAGGCTTATGGACAAGGTTTTAACTAGTCAAATCGGAAAAAACTTAGAAGTATATGTTCATGACATGGTAGTAAAATCCGAGGATCCGAGCCAGCACCCTGCCAACCTCGAAGAAATCTTCAGCCAGCTCAGAAAGTACAACATGAGGCTAAATCCAGCGAAGTGCTCTTTTGGTGTGCAAGTAGGAAAATCCTTGGGGTATATGCTAACACACCGAGGAATCGAAGCTAATCCAGATAAATGCAAAGCCGTCATGGAAATGCGAAGTCCTCAGAATGTGAAGGAAATTCAGAGTCTAGCCGGCCGATTAGCCTCCCTATCCCGCTTCCTCCCAAAGTTTGTAGAGAAGGCAAGACCTTTCTTCCAGCTCTTGAAAAAGCCAAAGGATTTCATTTGGACTGAAGAATGTGAGAAGGCCTTCGTTGATCTGAAACTCTTCTTAGCATCTCCCCCAATCCTCACTCGGCCTCAGCTCGGCAAAGATCTGTACCTGTACCTCTCCGTCAATGATTATGCAATCAGTGCAGTGATCATCCAGGAAGAGGAGGAGCAACATATGCCGGTATACACATGTCAGTAGGATCCTGAAAGATGCGGAAACCCGATACCAAGTAATTGAAAAACTGGCTCTCGCCTTAGTTATGGCAGCTCAGAGGTTACGACCCTATTTCCAATCTCACCAGGTCATCGTCAAAACTGATCATCCGATAAAGCAAGTACTCAGGAAACCTGATCTAGCAGGACGAATGATATCTTGGTCAGTGGAATTGTCAGAGTTCGGCCTACGGTATGAACCGAGGGGGCCAATGAAAGCCCAATGCCTCTTTGATTTTATTGCCGAGCTTTCTTCCAAACCGAGGTCAGAATCCTTCATCTGGCTCCTATATGTTGATGGATCATCTAACTTGAAAGGAAGCAGGGCTGGAATAATTCTTGAGGGACCTGATGACCTAATCCTCGAGCAATCTTTGAAGTTTGGGTTCACTGCTTCAAACAACCAAGCAGAATATGAAGCCCTTATTGCTGGGCTGTTGTTAGCTAAAGAAATCGGGGTCCGGGAGCTAAAATGCAGAAGTGACTCGCAGCTCGTAACGGGACAAGTCTCGGGCAATTATCAGACAAAAGACCCCCAACTAACCAGATATCTCTGCAAGGTTAATAGCCTCATTTCTGAATTTGAGAATTTCTCCAATGACCACGTACCTCGAGAAGAAAATTCCAGAGCAGATCTGCTGTCCAAATTGGCAAGCACCAAGAGGGTTGGCCAACTAAGAACTTTCATTCAAGAAAACCTCCTTGAGCCGAGCATAAAGAGTGCCGAGGTGACAGTAACCGAGCACTATGACCGGGGCTGGATGACTCCAATCTGGGAGTATCTAACCTCGGACAAACTACCTGATGACCAAAAGGAGGCGAGGCGAATCCGTCTAAAATCTTGTCACTACACCATCTTAGATGGTGCGCTGTACAAGAGGGGATTCTCCAGGCTGTTACTGAAGTGCCTCACAAAGGAGCAGTCCGAGTATGTAATGGATGAGATGCACCGAGGAATCTGCGGAATGCATTCAGGTGGCCGATCTCTGGCAGCTCGGATCCTACGAAAGGGTGTTTACCACAACCAGGAGACTCGATTGCTCTACCTGGACCAATAGGTGTGACCCTTGTCAGAAGTTCATCAACATAGCTCGTGCCCCAGGAGAAGAGCTCCACTCCATGTTCTCACCATGGCCCTTTACTATGTGGGGGATGGACATAGTCGGTCCTTTCCCAGTGGCCAAGGGTCAAGTCAAGTTCCTCCTGGTAGGGGTAGACTACTTCACCAAATGGATTGAAGCAGAGCCATTGGCTACGATAACTGCGAAAAAGGTCCAGAATTTTGTATGGAAAAACATTATATGCAGGCATGACTTTCCTTATGCAGTTGTAGACAACGGAACGCAATTCACCGATAAGGAGCTCGGAGAGTTTTACTCCAACCTCGGAATTAAACACAAAGTGACCTCGGTTGAGCATCCACAAACAAATGGCCAAGCAGAGGCAGCCAATAAAGTTATTCTAAACGAGCTCAAAAGAAGGTTAGGACAATCAAAAGGGGCTTGGGTTGAGCAGTTACCAAGCATTTTGTGGGCTTACCATTGCTCACCACAATCCTCGACGGGAGAAACACCATTCAAACTAACCTATGGAACCGATGCAATGATTCCAGGTAAGCTCGATGAGGTCTCCTTTCGAAGGCAGCATAAGAATCAAAGTAAAAATGAAGAAGAACTCTGAGTTGAGCTTGACATGGTTGAGGAAGTCCGAGATACAGCAAAAATCAGGGACGAGCTGTGCAAGCAAAAAGCAACTCGGAAGTACAACTCAAGGCTACGCCCAAGGGAATTTGTGTAGGGTGACTTAGTGCTGAGACTGCAAAGCGACGCGAGAAAAGACTCCAGAGAGGGTAAGCTCGTGGCAAACTGGTCAGGCCCATTCAGGATAGCAGAAAATCTAGGAAATGGTGCCTACAGGCTAGAAGAATTGACAGGAAAGTCGGTTCCAAGAACATGGAACACTTCCCACCTTAAGTTTTATTTTTGCTAAGGTTAGAAAGTGATGCACTCTTTTTCCTATCTCGGTCTTTTTCCCATGAGGTTTTGGCCGAGAAGGTTTTAACGAGGCACACTAGGAAAAATAAATAAATAAAATTTTCTTCAGTTGAGCTATTATGCAAAAAATACGGCGTTAAAACTGCTTATATCCTAAAGAAGCCATCCAAGCCTGTAAAGGTGCTTAAATCCTAAAGAGGCCGTCCGAGCCTATAAAGGTGCTTAAATCCTAAAGAGACCGTCCTAGCATATAAAGGTGCTTAAATCCTAAAGAGGCTGGCCGAGCCAAAATCGACCGATCAGGGTCGAAGTGCCGAGCCTATAAAGGTGTATCATGTTAAAATTGACCAATCAGGGTCAACGTACCGAGCCTATAAAAACATCATAAAATTTTCCAAGTGCAAATAGATTCACAAGTAAAATAAGAAATTTCATTAAAATAAAGGGGCAAGTCCCCGAATACATAAAGGTTTAAAAAAAAGGACTGCATAAAAACAAGATGTTTCCTAAACTACTTATACAATTTCAGGAATCAAGGTCCTCCTCGGCATTGGGAGGGATGATGTCAATCTGGCCAGGTTGGCCCACTTCACCTTCAGGTCCCTCCTCGTCCACTTGATCCCCGTCCTCTTCTCCATGAGTTGCGGCCTCCTCATCCTCATCCTCATCCTCATCCTCCAGCTCGGCCAATGGCCCAAGGATTCCATCTCGGTTGAAATCCTTGTCCACATCGGCACTGGAGAAGTCAGCAGTCGGGTTGAAGTTCTGGAGTTGCTTCACGGCTCGGGAAAAACCGTTAACATGCTCCCTCATGATTGAAGCCTCAGCTTCAGCTAGATCAGCACGGAGCCTCAGGTTCTCCTCCTTTTCGGTCTCCAGCAACTTCTGCAGCTCCTGACTGGCTTCCTTCTCGGCTTGCAGCCCTTTCACAACGTTTTGAAGGTTGAGTCGGTCGGCTCTTTCCGTTTCTAGATCGGTCGTGAGGGTGGCATGGACTTCTTCCAGCTGCGTCTTCTGAGCCTTCAGCTGACTGATGACCCGGACTTGCTCCTCACACTTGGCCAGGGCCTGAGAAAGCTCGTCTCTCATCCTCAGGGCCCGGGCCGCATCCGCCCTCATCACCTCCATCTTCTTCACGTTATCAATTAGATGCTTGCTCCAGAAGCGGGTGATTGAGTCAATGCCGCCTCCATACTTTCCTCAGGGCCCTGCTCCAACAACAGCCGGCCATCGGACGGTTTCAGCACTTGGCCATCGATCAGGCCTGCAGGGTCAAACTCATTCGCCCAGAGCGAGCTGATCCCTGGATTACAGTTACCATTATACCATTTAGTGTCCGAGGTGAGATCGGTCACCATGGGGGCATTGCTCGGTCGGTCAGCAGAAGGAGGAGTCTCTCCAATCATCAGCAAGGGAGGAGAGCTTCCAATCGGCACCTCTGGCCCTAGATCTGCCCGGGTCCTCTTCGGAGGATGAACATTCAAGTCAGAAGCTTCAACAAACTTCTTCTTCTTCCCCTTAACATTTGAAGCGACAGCTGCTCCGCCAGCAGCCGACTTCTTCATCAGTGCCTTGTAGTTGAATTTTCCCATTATCACTGCAAAAGGAGAAAAATCAGTCAGATACAAGTACGTGGCTGGGCAAGTAAAACACCCATTAGAAAACTACTTACAATCAAAATCGGCTTGCGGAGTTGATGACTTGGGGAGCAATAAAAGTCTACCACAGGGCAATGGCCGAGGATAGAGTTTTAACATCTCAACGTCGGTCCTCTCTTGGGATGTCATACAGCCGACGTCATAGCTGTGGAACTTAGTGGGGTGGGGTTGCCAGTAGAAGGGAAATATGGAGTCTCCATCCAAGTCATAGAATGAAGACTCGTTCCTTGCAGTAGGTCGGACTTTGAAAAAGTCCGACTTGAAAAATTTATATGAACTCTTATAGAGCCCAATAATACCCCCCGACTCGGCCCCACTAAGGGAAATCCAACCGTCCCGGTCCCCGAACCTGACCTTATAAAAGTAAAGGAAGATAGGAGCAGTGGCCACCACTCCTATCTGTTCACAAAGGATTTGGAACGCCTTTAAAAATGCCCAACTGTTTGGATGGAGCTGGGTTGGGGCAACATTCATGATTTTTAGTACATCACACTCGAACTGGGTAAAAGGAAGAGTAACTCCGATATGTTCAAATAAAGTCTTATATACATATGTGAAGGAAGACTGCCCTGGAGCAGGATGAAGAAAAACGTGTTCATCCCCAAAACACGGCAGACATTCTACAATGCCCCCAAAGGCAGAAACTTTGTTTTTTAGGGATGAGAGGGATTCAAAATTCCTAAAGTTAGAATGAAAGGCCCCCACGTCTGGCCTCACCCAGAAATACCCAGGAATAGTAATATCTGGGTATGGGACCCTAGGCATTCTAGTGGTACGCCTGCGATGTTTAGGAATGGGTACTGTTTCAGGAGTGGCTGAGCTATTCCCGTCAGTGGAGGAAGAGGCACCAACGGCACCACCTCCCCCATGAGAGGAGGAAGGGGAAGAATGAGGAGAGCCCCCAATTAGATGGATTTCAGGCTCTACGACCTGAACCCCAGAAGAGACATCCTGGGATACCTAAAATGAAGACTCCATAGATGAGAAATCAAGAAAGTAAACCTCAGGGAGCTTGAAAGAAATGAATAGGGCGTACCTGGAGCAGAGAGCAAGTATGGACGCTCGGGCTAAAGAAAGGGGACACGATAAAAAAATCTAGAGTTCACGGAAGCACAAATACCTATCCCAAGGTCTCGTCCCAATTTATGGAAAACAAGGGCAACATCCCCTCGTCGCATTAATGAGGGTTGTTGGGCGAGAGCAGGGAAACGTCCCCTCGTGTCTCTGACCGAATTCGCCAACCAATGGGAAATCCACACGTGGCAGCGATGTCAGAGTATAAACCGCCATCACGGGAAACTAGGAGCACGCCACAATCCACAACTCTCGGGAACAATGCCACGAGGGCCACGCGTCACACAGGGTGACGTTTTGTTTCCATCGCAAGGCCCGAGAAAGTATGCCATCAGCACAGAACAAGTAATCACCTCCACCTCGGTTGGCCTCGGCTCCCACGAAGAAGCTTCCACGCCGTTGGCTCAAAGCTTGGGGGGACTTGTGTATGAGCCGAGGTACAGAGCCCGGCACCCGAAAGCATCAAGCTCGATCACCCGAACTGCTCACCGAGTTGGAGGAGGTATATGCATAGAGTAAGAAGCTCGGCCAATCACCTCGCCGGAAATAAAGACAGAAAGATGAAACCGAGTTCCTGAGCTTGGTTGACATCATGACAGCTTTTACGCCTAATTGGCTCAAAGCTTGGGGGGCTTGTGTACTGGCCGAAGAGTAAACCCGGCCACCGAGCTCGAATACCCGGCCCAATCCGGAAGCTAAAGATAATAAGTTAAAGATCACTTAATCAAGGGATAAGATATTAATATTAAATCCTGATATTATCTGAAATAACCTTATCTGGTTAGAAGAGATAATATACCTTAAATTAATGAATCACATCTCAAAAGATATTTAAGAGATAAATCAGATCTCAAAAGATATTTAAGAGATAAATCAGATCTCTAAAAGATATTTAAGAGATAAATCAGATCTCTAAAAGAGAAGGGAATCCTATTATAAAAGGAAGAGTACCCATGAGAGAAGACTCACTTTTCACCGAACTCCGGTGACTCTCTCTTAAGCGTATTAGAGAACCTAGCGTCGACCAAGAGACTATCAGAGAGTCCTTGCTCCCTAGTATTCATTCGATACAAAATTAAGAGATCGAGATCACCACGGCCAAGGGTTGAACCGAGAACTACGTCTGGCTTTGATTCCCATCGGGATACGTAGGACCGGAATATTGAATTCTGCCAAGCCATAGCCTAAAACAACCCCAATTATTCATCCCTGGTTTGACGTTCACGGCGAGGTTCCGATAAACCGGATCTCGGCAGGAACAATTCCTTACTTTGGATTGTTGAGCTGGAGAGTACTCACATTGACAAGTAACCATTAACCTTATACTCCAATCCACATAAATCCATCAATGAACATGATTAACTGGAAATTACTTGTCATGTCTGATTCTAGTGATGATAATGAGGATATGACCGATGATCTGAGTGATTTTGAAGACAATTGTAATTCAACTCGAAAGTTGCCACAATTTGATATATACTTTGAAGAGCCTGGTCATAATGGTTCTTGAAAGATGTAATCTGTGCAGGGAAGGAGAATAATAAGAACCTCTAATGATTCCAAAGATGGTGGAACTAAAGAAGTTAAGAGAATGAAAGGACTTGAAGGCCTAGGCATCGATGTAGTGTGAAAGAGAAAGGTCCAGGGAACATGTACAACTAAGATAGTTAAACATGTCACTGTTGTACTTAGCAATTCAACCATTGGGAACTGTTTTCCAAATGGAACTTCTGACAGATGGTGGGAATGATTGTTCTTCAACGGTGAAAAGAAAGAGATCATGAGTGGTTAATGTTCATGAATTTTTTAAAAGGAAAATTCTATGCAAGCCTTTAACAAAGATATGGGAGAGTACAACTATGGTGTTAATTCCAAGTCATTTGTGATCTCCTTCCTAGTTCAAGTTGTTTTCCACTATATGGGATACCCATGCAAGGAACTCAAGATTAGATTCTAATGTCTCGGAAAAAAAAATCGGTTTTCCAATGACAGCTTACGACTCATAATACTTCAATCTGTACTCAATTATAAGCAAAAAAGTACCTATATTTTTTGGATTCAAATATAATTAAAAGTCAACCGATTCAAATCTATTTAATTGCAGAGTTCCAAAAGTCAAGGCAATCAACTAATCCAACAAATTCTCCTTTTACTTTTCTGTAACACCCCCCTTAAGGCATTACTTACGTAACACATGCGGAATTTAAATTAAAAGATAATTTGCTGGTGCTTTCGGAAAATAATTTATATAAGTACATAAGTGTCTGAAATTGGGTATAAAATTTTTGTCACGACTCCACACCTAAGCCTTGATCGGCACCCAGACTTACTATCATAGCCTGGCAAGCCTATTTAATTTAAAGAATATACTTGAATAAAAGCTAGTATTTTTACGAAAATTTCGATAGAGTCTCCTCTGTAATTCGGACATCCCAGGTAAAAGAACACCTGCTAAAATAATTACATTTTCATTCCAAAATTCCAGTTACACCAAATACAACCAGGCAGTACTATGCTAAAAAAATAGTTATAACAATAAGCTTTACAAGACCAAAAGGAACAGCTTAGGTTTTCATTCAAAAGATATGCTCTCCGAGCCATAAACGTTCCATTTTAAAATAAAGGCTCTCTGAGCCATACTCATACATACTTTCAAAAATAATTTAAGTCTAAAACCCTAAGCTGGTCATCCTAAAAGTCATTCCTGAGGAAAACTCACGTGATCATTCCACAATCAAATACTTCATCAGACAACTAGATCTAAGTCTTTGAGTGACTTAGGAAGACTCCTCTGCAACATCTGTACTAAAATACCCAGGGTACAATAGCAAACCAGAAGAAACCTGATATGTTTGTAAGGGTGAGATACCGACAAATGGATATATCACACAACAACCATATACATGATACATACATCACATAATCATATAAGCAGTTAAATCATGCATATACATAACATAACAGTGTTATATAAAAGGGTCTCAAACCCGAACAATCAGTTTTATAAAGAGAATGCATGACACTTCAATATTCAATTCTATTTTGATACCTAATCTCCGGAGATCCCACTCCCACAACTTTCTGTTTCGTTTCAAGCTGATCAGGCTCTGCACATGGCACATTGTAAAAACGAACAAAACAATGCCCAAGAAAAATCAATGGTGCACATCCCCATTCCCGATAGAATGCTCATGCAAAGCAATGACAATATTCCCCCATTCCAGTTAGGAAATAGCTGCACACATATTCAACTTCACCGTTTTCCACTGGAGAAGAATTAGAGTTGGTCAATCTCAATCCCACCGGGCAGTTGCCTCCATACCCTCATGCATTTAAGGTCTCAGGACAAGCAACGTCACATGTGCCTCTGAACTCGGTTTACATGGACAGACTCCCAGATACCACCTTGTATCTGATATGTAAGAAAGGCACGTCTGCTTGGGGAAATGCACATGAGAAAATATTTTATTTAAAAGGTTTTCTTTGTGTTCATTCTTTTTCGCTGTCGCAGCTCAAAGCTAACGACTTAATCATCATTTCCCCATCACTTGAAAACTTAGAAGCATAGGACACACAGTCCGAATGCTCAATCACAACGCCCGAGACCGATGCACCAGTCCTAGGCTTGTGGTCGTAGAAAACAACATTCACCTTTAACAACGTTCATCACAACGTGGTTAGGACACACAGTCCACAACAACGTGATTATGACACACAGTCCACAACAATGAAATCAGAACGCACTGTCCTCGATTTCAAGAATTGGACCCTCAGTCCAGAACATCATGAATAGGACCCATTGCCCCGAATTAACACTGATCCAAGATCACGTGCGTATAACTGAATACTAGAGGCGACGTCTCGCGTACTAGATTCTCTTTCTTAAGTAGTTATTTTTCGTTCAGTGAAAATCAAATTCGAAACCGAATCCTCAATAACATATCCAGGCTATCGGAAAGTTTCTAAAACATTTAGGAGAAAACCTTTTCTTTGAAAATCTTTTATAAAGCATCTTTGAAATACTTTTGTCTTTGAAAATCCCCAATAGGATATTGTCAAATAATCTTGAAAGTTTTCACTTGAAAACACATAGTTCGAAAATGATTTTTCTCTTGTACAAAACTTTTGATCATAAAAAGGTGGTTTCCTTCAACTTAAAATCACTTCAACATTTTTTCAAAAAAACAAAGATCTTATTCTCCTGAAGTAAGCACTTTAAATAAGGAACTTTTATAAGTGAACCCAAAACTTTCAAGGTTCTATTCAAGGCTTATTAAGGCTTTTAATCCTTATAGTCATTGGGCACATACTCAAGTCCGGCTTCTCAAACTTCAATCAACAGTAATATATTCACAACAATAATAATATCACAGTTAATGACAATTCATCACATATATATAATTCATAACACTTTAAAGGAAGAAATGTTCAACTTCAAGTAATAACCACAATAGTTCAAATAAACAAGTTATTCAAGTATTGGCTAAAATATCACAATAATGTTCACAACACTCAATTACACACATACACACATGCATATAGTTATTGAATATCCCTAGGCAAACTCCCCTTACCTTTGAAGACAAGTAAAGGATCCTCGTCTTAATGCTCACATTAGCTTATATCTTCTCCATCAAGCAAGCATAGCCGTGTCAAACGTCTCAGAGAGGGAATCCAACAACGCGCAACAACCAGAAACCAAGAAATCAATTACACATGATCAAACACACATTCTAATTTGATCTAAACACTTTATCTTATTACCAAACAAGGTTATTTTCAAAGAAAATCACGTTTGGAGCTTACGCTTCACAGTACCCTTTAAGGAAACTTTGTTTTGATTAAAGGATCATGAAAGAGAACTTGGGAATCATCAATTAAGAGTCCTAATTGCACTAAATCATAATTAATTTCACAAAAACACACCCAAATTCAAATCAAATCAAATTGGGGGTTTAGGGCTCCTAAATACAATTTAGGGAAAACTCAGTTTAACTAAAGAATAATGAAATTGGTTTAGGGAAACACTAATTCATAGTCCCAATTTCATAAAACAAGGTTTAATTTTAAGATTAAAATATGAAATCAAAGGGTTAGGGTTTTCAAAAAAAATTGGGGTTTTGAATTATGGACAAGGAAAGATGAAATCCACTCACCTGAGATGAGGAAGAAGCACTGCGACGGTGGCCTAAAGCGGTGGTGACGGCGGCAACGCAACGGTTAGAGGCGGAGGACGTCAAAACGTGATTGATGGAGGTGCAAAAAGGAAGGTTTTGTGGCAGTTTAGATGAGGAAGAAGGAGTAGGTGACGATCTTGAGAGGTCCGACGCGGTGGTGGTCGATGGTGGTGCGATAGAGGAACGACGGTGGAGCATTTTTCGAGCGACAGCTCAACAGAACTGGACCAGTGCAGGAAACGAGCTCCCTTGCATGGTCGAACTCTTCTCTCCACTCGTGGTCGTGATGGTGACCGAACGGCGGACTGGGCGGCGCTCCTTCAGTGGCTGGCTGCGGCTGAGTTGTGGAGAGAAGGAGGAAGCTTTTGTTTGCTTAGAGGAAGAAGAAGACAACAGAAGAAATAAAAGAAAGGAGGGTGAAGATCTGTTGAAAGGGGGGAGGCGTCGAGTATAAAGGGGAGAGGAGAGAGAATTTCAGATTTTTGTACTAGTGGGTACAAAATGAGTGATAAATATTAAGCCTAAAGTAAACATGTTTTTAATTTTTGGAATCTAAAAATAAATATTGATAAATATATGATTTCGAAATTCAAATTAGAGTAAAGATTAATAATTGAATTGATCAACTAAGAAAATACTCGGTCCAAAATTTAATCTCTGATTAAAGTCAAACCAGTTTATTTTCAACTCAAAAATTAAATAGAATGAAAATATGAAAATGTTTTTCTCTTAATCAAATTATTTAAAATATTTTTCTGTACTGGTGTAATAGTGACAATAACGTAAATTATTGTCTAGTAAATGTGCATTCACTGAAATAAGTCAGTGCTAACACACCACATAAAATAATTTGAAAAGAGTAATTTAATTACTCAAACTAAACCACATAATAAAATAAACTTAAACATCCAAATAAAATAATTAATCATAGGTGTAAAAACTAGGGTGTTACATTTTCCAAGAGCATTATACACTCCTGAGATAATTAAGGGGTATTTTAGTAATTGAAACTTATTTTTTATTTTTATATAAATCAAGACAATTAAACTAAATTAACCAACTTTCTTAATAAGTGTGAGGTTAGTTGTAACACCCCATTTTTTAATAAATTTTAGTTATATTATATTTTATATGTTATCAATATTTATTTTTATTCATATTTTATAAATGTGTAGTTGTTTGGAATAAACATTTTTTTTTATTTCTTAAATATATTTAATATTTTCTTTGGCATATTTTATTTGTTTATACTTCATATTTTTATCAAAACAAGATATAGCTATGAATAAAAAAAAACTAAAAGAGATAGAAATGTTAAGTTTCGAAAGAAGCCTTCATGTTCGAAGTTAAATAGAACTTCTCAAAGATGAATGATATTAATTTTCACTATAAATATATACAAATAAAGATGAAGGATAATTATTATCTATTAATAGTTATAATATTTAAATAAAAATAATAATAAAGTCATTTTATCTAATGGAGTAGGAGATTTAATGATCATACAAAAAACGTAAAGATCAAAATTCTGATTATAAGCCAATTAATTGACATAACATGTAATTGCCTGTTACCTATTATATTTGTGTTAATATACCATCTTTTACTTTCGGCTTTTGTTTCCTATATTTAACCACCCCTCCCAACAAAAATAAAAAGTAAAATAAGGAAAAAGAGAAAAGGCTTTGTACTCGTCAAAGTCAGAGGAGGTTATGCTCATGATTTCAATCTCAAAACATCAGAAGGCAAAGTAACGTTGATTTGATCATGGAGCACTATTCCTATTAATGATTTGTCAAGTAGTCAATATAAAAAGTATCTATAAACTAAAGTTAAGGATAAAATCTTCCCGATAACACATCGCATAACCAAAAAGCAAAAAACAAAAGGATAAAATATTCCCTTTAAACCATGAACCCACTATCAAAAATCAACATTATCTTTACATAAGAATAAGTGAAAGAAGCCTTCATGTTCGAAGTTAAATAGAACTTCTCAATGCATATCAATAAATTTCATGTTCTATTTTTAATGAATCAACATTACATTTAATCTTTTCTTGGTACATATTAATCATTTTTAGAAAATGTATTTATGTATCTTAATATTTTTTCTTCTCTCTTGAAAATATATTTGATTTATTTCTTTTCTTTTCTCATGCAATTTAACCATTTGGAGAAAATATATTAATACATCATATTATTATTTTTATCTCTGTTGAAAATATATTTGATTTACTTTTCCTCTATTCCCGTGCAAGTTAATCATTTTAAGAAAATATATTAATCAACCATATATATTTTTTCTACTCTCTTAAAAATTTATTTGACTTATTTCTCATATTCTTCTCGTGCAAGTGAACAATTCTTAGAAAATATATTTATCTATCATATTCATTTCGTTATTCTCTCTTGAAAATCAATTTGATTTAATTCTACTCTTTTTAACATGCAAGTGAACCAATTTCTAAAAAGATAAATTTATCTGTTACATTATTTTTCTTTTTCTTTGTTGAAAATCTATTTGATTTATTTCTTCTCTCTCATGTAAGCTAACCATTTTTAACAAATATTTATCTATCATATTATTTTTTTTATTCTCTCTTGAAAATATATTTGATTTTTTCTCCTCATTTCCCATGCAAATTAAACATTTTCACAAACAATATATTTATTTGTCATATTACTGATTTCGTCTCTAAAAAGTAATTTGATTTATTTCTCCTCTTTTCACATGCAAGTTAACAATTTTTTAGAAATTAGAGTGTAGCAATTCAGATCAACAAATCATGTATTCAAAATCATTCATTATGCTAGTTAAAAGCTCTTCCTCATCATCTAGAAGGAAGGCATGATTTCTTTTGTTAATGTTATATGTATTTCACATTTTTATTTATAGAATCCATAATGATATAATTTTGTTTTAAAAGAAAGATTGATGATAAGAGTGAAATATTTTATAATGATATTCCAATTTATAATTGAATGTCACTATAAACAATCTCTACACTGACAGTTGTTAAATATATATTTTTTAAATTTAAACTATGTATATATTGTAAAACCCTAGTTTTTACACATATGATTAATTATTTTATTTGGATGTTTATGTTTATTTTGTTATGTGGTTTAGTTTGAGTAATTAAATTACTCTCTTCAAATGATTTTATTAAGTGCGTTAGCACATCTTTATTTCAGTACAAGTATGTTTGTTAGACAATAATGTTATATTATAGTCACTATTAATATTTATTTAGGAAATATTTTAAATGATATGATGGGGAGAGAAGTATTTTCATATTTTATTCTGTGTAATTTTAGATTCGAAAATAAATTGGTTTGACATCAATCGGAAGTTAATTTTGGACCGAGTATTTTCTTAGTTGATCAGTTCAACTATTAATATTTACTCTAATTTGAATTTCGAAATCATATATTTATCAATCTTTATTTTTAGATTTCAAAAAGTAAAAACATGTTTATTTCAGACTTAATATTTATCACTCATAGTGTATCCATTAATACAAAACCAACTTTTCTCTCTCCTTACTCCCTTAACAGACACGATCCCCCCTTCTTCTTTCTTCTTCTTTCTCCTTTCTTCTTTCTTTTTCTCTTCTTCCTCCTGACTCCATCTCTATCTTCCTCCTCCCTAGCTCACGGCTCCGTCCGCCCCCGGTCCGAGTGTCGCCGGATCGCCGCTAGGAGCAAGGCGTCGACCACCGCCGCGACCAAGTTGCGCCCCACGCGTGTAGATCATTTCCACCGTCGTCGTAAGCTCCACCGTTGGATGCACACCGCTGGGTCTCCGTTCCGGCCGCCGAGAACGCACGTCGCCACCACGGAGACGCCGTCCAGCAGCCACTCGATACGGACCGGACAGCCACACGACTCAGTTCGCGTTTCCGGCCACCGCTCTCCGATCGCCGTCGTCACCACCACTTCCAGCCACCATGTTCTCTTCTCTTCACCTTGGGTAAGTGTTTTACCCTCTATTCTCTTCTAGATTGAAAATCCCCAAATCTGATTTTGAAACCCTAACCCTAGCTCCTTGATTTCATGTTGTAATATGAAATTAAACTATGTTTTTATGCGATTGAGGCTATAAATTAGTATTTTATTAAGCTAATTTTGTTATCCTTTGATCAAATGAGTTTTCCCCAAATTGTGTTTAGGAACCCTAAACCCCAATTTGATTTTATTTGAAATCGATTGTGTTTCTATAAAATTAACTATGTTTTATTCAAATTAGGACCTTTAATTTGAGATTTCTAAGTTCAATTTCATGTTTCTCAAACCAAATCAAATGTTCTCCAATTTTAATTATGGATCCTTTTTGCCCAAATCGATGTTATTTAGAAATCGATTCTATTTACTGAATTAAATGTATGGTTTCTTTTGATTATATGTTTTGAGAATGAAAATTGGACTGGTGAGTTTATTTGTTTGTTATCATGCTTGGTTTGTGTCTCTGTGATGTTGAACACGGCTATGCTTACTTGGTGGAGTAGAGTTTGCACTCTTGGAGCTAATGTGAGCATTAAGACGAGGATCCTTTACTTGTCTTCAAAGGTAAGAGGAGCTTGCTTAGGGATATTCAATAACTATATGCATGTGTGTATGTGTGTAATTGAGTGTTGTGAATATTATTGTGATATTGAGCCAATACTTGAATAACTTGTTTACTTGAACTATTCTGGTTATTACTTGAAGTTGAACATTTCTTGCTTTAAAGTGTTATGAATTATATATATGTGATGAACTGTCATTAACTGTGATATTATTATTGTTGTGAATATATTACTGTTGATTGAAGTTTGAGAATCCATACTTGAGTCTGTGCCTAATGACTATAAGGATTAAAAGCCTTAATAAGCCTTGAATGGAACTTTGAATGTTTCGGGTTCACTTATAAAAGTTCCTTGTTTAAAGTGCTTACTTCAGAAGAATAAGATCTTTGTTTTTAGAAAAATGTTGAAGTGATTTTGAGTTGAAGGAAACTACATTTTAATGATCAAAAGTTTTGTACGAGAGAAAACCTTTTCGAACGGTGTGTTTTATGAAGGAAAGACCATTTGAAAATATTTGACTTTATTCCATCAAGGATTTCAAAAGCAAACGAATTTCCAAATGTTTTATAAAAGACTTTGTAAAGGAAAAGATTTTCTCCTAAATGATTTAGAAACGTTCCGGCTACTTGGATAAGTGACCGAGGTTTTGTTTTGGTTTTCGATTTTCACTGAGTGAAAAGTAAGCACATGTGAAAGAGAATACTAGTTCGCAAGACGTTGCCTCTAGCATTCAGTTTATGCACATGATCTGGGATCCGTGTCAAGAATTATGGACCAAGGGTCCCAATCGTGATATTATGGGCTAGGAGTCCTAATTTTGGAATTGAAGACTGTGTGTCCTAATCTCCTTGTTATAGGCTAGGAGTCCTTATCATGTTGAAATAAAACATGGAGAAAATTATAATTATTTCTACGACCACAACCTCGGACTGCGGCATCGGTCCAAGGTGTTGTGATTGAGCACTTGACCGTGCGTGTCCTGTGTTATTGATTTTCAAGTAATGAAAATTGTGAATAGTCGTTAGCTTTGGGCTTCGACAACAGAAAAGAGTGAACACAAAGAAAAGTCTCAATAATGAAAAGTCTTTTATTCATATGCATTTCCCCTTAGCAGACGTGCTTGAGTTATCCGAATACTCGCTTAAGATGTGGTATTCGATGAGGTATACATCCGAATGGCCGTTATAAGGGATTCATGATGATGTTGATCCGGGTGCATGAGGTGACGGAGACAACTTGCCAAACGGGGTGTATGAGCCCGATCAGCTCTTTCTTTCTTAATGATAAAACGGTGTTGGTATCTCATGAGATTAAGTTTAGAGCCTGATGATTGATGTGTCAAGCATTCTCTTTATAAAACTGATTGATTCGGGCATGAGACCCACAGATATGACACTTGTCATTTTATCTCTATATAATAATTAAATGTTAATGTGCTGAGGTGATGTATGTATCATGTATATGGTTGTTGTGTGATATATCCATTTGTCGGTATCTCACCCATACAGATATATTAGGTTTCTTCTGGTTCGCTATTGTACCCTGGGTACTTTAGTACAGATGGTGCATAGGAGTCTTCCTAAGTCACTCAGAGACTTAGATCTGGTTGTTTGATGAAGTATTTGATTGTGGGATGATCACGTGAGTTTTCCTCAGAAATAGCTTTTAGAATGACCAGCTTATGGTTTGAGACTTAGATTTTGATAGTACGTATGGGTATGACTCAGAGAGTCTTTATTTTAAAATGGAATGTTTATGGCTCAGAGAGCATATCTTTTGAATGAAAACCTAAGCTTTTCCTTTTGGTCATGTATAGCTTATTGATATAACTATTTTTAGCATATTACTGCCTAGTTGTATTTGGTGTAATTGGAATTCTGGAATGAAAGTGTAATTATTTTAGCAGGTGTTCTTTTACCTGGGATGTTCGAATTACAAAGGAGACTATGCTAAAATTTTTGTAAAAATACTAGCTTTTATTCAAGTATATCTCTAAATTAAATAGGCTTGCCAGGCTAGGATTGTAAGTCGGTCTACCGATCAAGGCTTAGGTTTGGAGTCGTGCCAAATTTTTATACCTAATTTCAGACAGTTATGCATTTATATAAATTATTTTCCGAAAGCAACCAGCAAACTATCTTTTTAATTTAAATTTCGCATGGGTTACGTAGTAATACCTAGTGGGGGTGTTACATATATTACTTAAAAAAAACTATATATATATATATAATGTTTTATGAATGAATATCATTAAGTACCTTTGGTCCAGTGGTGCAGCTTCTTTGCAATGATGCTTGCCAGCCGAGCTCAATTCCAGTTTCAGGAAAAAAATTAGAAAAAAATATTTTT
Organism: Sophora flavescens; assembly: GCA_030762895.1. Lineage (NCBI taxonomy): Eukaryota > Viridiplantae > Streptophyta > Magnoliopsida > Fabales > Fabaceae > Sophora > Sophora flavescens. The sequence continues at coordinate 225,740,662 of CM061063.1, read as the reverse complement.
TTAAAAAATTCAGAAAATAAAATTAATTATTGAAATATTTTTTTTAAAAATTAATTGTAATAAAAAATATATTTTTTAAAAAATAGGAAAATAAAATGAATTATAAAAAAATTGGAAAATTTTTTTAAAAAAAAGGAAAAAGTAATTAGAAAAAAAGATATCTAAAAAAAATTTGAAAAATAAAATAAATTATATATTTTTTAAAAAAGAAAAAAGTAAATTAGGAAAAAAAATTAAATTTTTTTAAAAGAAAATATAACAAAATTAATTACAAAAAATATTTTCAAATAATTCGAAAAAATTAATTATTAAAAAAATATTTAAACTAATTAGGAAAAAATATTTCTAAAAAAGAATTTGAAAAAGTAGGAATTTTTTTAAAAAAGTATATCTAAAAAAATTAGAAAAACACTATTAATTGAAAAATTATTTTTTTTATAAAAGAAATCCTTACATTAGTAACAAAAAATTGACACAAAAAATTTCCTAAAATAAATTAATTATAACAAAATATTTACAATAATTAGTAAAAAATATTTTTAAGAAATTTAAAAATTTAGTAGTAATAAAAAATATTTTTTATAAAAATTAGAAAAATAAATTAATTTTTAAAAAAATTTAAAAAATTATAAAAAATTTATATTTAAAAAAAGTAATTCGAAAAAAGATATCTAAAAAAAATTAATTAGAAAAATAAATTAAAAAATGAAAAAGTAAATTAGGAAAAAAAATTCAAAAAAAAATTCAAAAAAATAGGAAAAAAATATATTTAAAAAAAATTAGGAAAAAATATATTTAAGAATTATTTTTTTGTTCAGAATCCACCATTTGAGTCGAGTGGGTCCGCCAGAATATTCTCACGACTTAGGTCCTTTGGGCCTGCTATGAGACTAACATTTGGTTCGACTGATTGTGTAAAGTTTTACTCCTTGGTTCTCAGCCTCCCAATGGGGGTGACTCCACAAGGATTCAAAACTGAGTTCATCCAGGTTCTCCTTCTAATTAGGGCAAGCTGCTTCTCTTCGACCAACACCCCGTTAGTATTTTTTTTTTTGTTTACAGAAAACCCCATTAGTTAAAAGTTCTAATTTAATACATTATTAGTTAAAGTTTTTTACAATGTCAACTAATAAATATATGTAACTTTTAAGGTAAAGTATCTTCTTATATGTAACTTTGATGGTAAAATTTTATCTTATATGTAACTTTGAAGGTAAAGTCAAATATTTTTAATGATGTGATAATTTATCATTAATTGATCATATAAAAAAAATCTTTATATGAATTTCCATATCAGCAATGTTTTTTGAACACAAGAATGATTTGTTTTTTTATGTATGTTTGAGATGCGTGTATACAAAGATGATAAAAAAATAGGTGAGAGATAAAAAGAAATACATACGATATTGTATATAATGTCTAAATTTTGATATTCAAATGACATAACTCTTTCCTTGTATCAAAAAAAATGACATAAATCTTTCCATATTCCATATTAAACTTGTTTTAATTTTGCAAGGGCCTCTACTCGCAAACGGACCAGCTACTTTTTTCCCCGTTGGTAGCTATGGCTTACAGTAATTCACTTCACTACTTCACTTCCTTGGGATGATTTTGCGATTCACAACGCGCTTAACAAAAGAGCCAGGGATACGCCAAAAATATGCGACTTTTTTTCAAAAGTGACCAACTTTTAGAAACTATATACCAAAATAACATACTTTTGAAACAATTTATCAAACTAACATACTTTTGAATAAAATATTAATTATTTTTTTGTTGACTAGTGGCGCCAGTTTGACTTGTTGACCTGCCACGTGGCAGGTCCTGATTGGCCCGAAAATCTTTAAAAAAAAAATTTACAAAAAAAAAATTTCCTAAAAAAAAAGAAAATCAGCTTATAGGACTAATTAGTCCTAAATTTTAGATTAAATATAGGACTAATTAATTGCCTTCTTTGAAGGGAATAACCTAAATTTTTTTATAATTATCCTTAATAATTAATAATGATAATAATAATTCAAAAGAAGAAAAGTAAGATTTAAAGTAAAAATTCCCCATTTAAATGTAAATAATTAATTTGGTTACATTTAATTTAATTTTAAAATGGAAATAAAAAACCAAAAACTTCCATACTAAACATACCATTTTCGCATAAAATAAAAATCATATTATCATATTATATAGAACTAAAATTATTGAATTTCTAATTTATTATTTTAATTTATGTTATGTTTTTTAAATAATAATATATTTTAAAAAATCAATTAAAAAACTATTTTCAATTCAACACAAAATAAAGAAATTTAAATTTCACATTCACACTCCTTTTCTTTTCACTCTCACTCTCTCTCCAATTCCAATTCCAATTCCAATTCCATTTTTTCATTTTCTCTTATCTCATTCTCCGACGACCACCATCGCCATAGATACATTCAGCGCCAGTGGCAACATGGAAGTCGGATTCGCCAAACTCCAAGGCAAGGATTTCGAGTATTACATGCAAACCTACTCTATAATTCTCGGTCGTAACTCCAAGAAATCCACCGTCGACGTCGATCTCTCAAGCCTCGGCGGTGGCATTTACATCTCTCGCCACCACGCTCGCATCTTTTACGACTTCGCACAACGTCATTTCGCCCTAGAGGTTTTCAGCAAGAATGGTTGTCTCGTCAAGGGCGTTCTCCACCTCCCCGGAACCCATCCGGTGAAGCTCGGTTCTCAGGATCTTCTCCAAATTGGGGACAAGGAGTTCTACTTTTTGTTACCAGTGAGGAGCATCTTGGGCAGACCGATTGGGTCGCGCCATGACCCCATGGTGGTTGCTCCGCCTCCGGTGGCGTCGCCGCCACATTATAATTACCATTTGGTTGTTCTTCCGACAGCGGCTGGAGCCGGCGGCGCGGGGGTGAAGAAAGGAAAGAGGGATTACTATGAGGATGGGTGTGACGATCATGATGATATTGGTGGAAGTAGTGGGAAGAAGAATTCTAGGGATGGGTATGAAGGTTATGGGTATGTTGGAGGAGTAGATTCTGGAGGCAAAGCTTTGTTACCGGGGGCATTGGGTTAGTGTTTCTTACTCATTTTCATTATCCATACTTGTGTTAATTTTCTATAACTGTGTTGTAGCATCTTGTAATTTTTTTTTTTTTGGCTTGGTGGGTTTTCTTTGTTGATTAGGACTTAATTAGGGTTTTTTATGAGATGGACGTGTTTGCCCAAATGGGGAATCCTGGCATTAAAAAAACCATGCATTCACACACGGTTGGATTAGGCTTCCTCAAACACTTTTGATGATCGATCCAACGATGCGTGAATGCATGAATGCAGAGATTTTTGAATGTAGATATGTGTTTTCCTGAAAGGATATGGCTTGTAATTGGATTGTGTTAGTATATACTCGGAGATTTATGATAAAACAGCCAAATGAAGGAACCACCAGATGGGGGTGGTGGTCCGGCCAAGAAGGAGGATAGGAAAGCTAGAGTGTCTTTCAGGGATATGGTTCTTGGTTCTAAGGAAGTCCCGACACCTTGACCCAAGGTAGATCTTTCCAAGGAAAAACTAGCAAAAATAGAGTATGAAGGTGGAAATCCTCAGAAGCCATTGATCACATTGATGACTCGGTCTTTCAAGGTCTCTATGCCCTTGGCAGGATGCCCTAGTTGTGAGTCTCCTGGGAAAGACTATTGGTTTCAACACCATGAAAGACAGACTAACAAGGCTATGGAAGCTTACAGCTGGTTTCGATATTATGGATATTGGCAATGGATACTATATGGTTAAGTTTGAGGAGGAGGAAGACCGTAATAAGGTGATGGACGGTGGCCCTTGGATGGTTTTCGATCATTATCTTACTGTGCAAGTTCGGAGCCGAGATTTTGTTTCTCCTGCCGCTAGAGTTGAGAGAACAATGGTTTGGATAAGGTTCCTTGGATTGAATTTGTTTTTCTATGATGAGAGTATCCTCATGACTATGGCTGCTGCAGTTGGCAAACCAGTGAAGGTTGATAGCAGCACCCTCGATGTGAAGAGGGGGTGCTTCGCAAGGGTTTGTGTAGAGGTTGATCTAAACAAGCCTGTGGTGGGCGAGGTATGGCTAAAAGGTTACTGGTATCGTGTGGAATATGAGGGCTTGCATCGTATATGCACCCACTGTGGATGTTATGGCCATTTAGGAAGAGATTACAAGATAAAAATGGATCATCCACCCTCTGAATCCGTTGAAAAGCCACCACCTGAAACGGCGGCGTCAACCTTTCCTCCGCCAAGAATTCAAAACCCTGGACCCATTAATGCTGCTAATAATGGGGAGAATATTCAGGTGAATACTATGGGAGAAAATCATGGTCAGGTCGTTATGGATAATCAAGAACAATTATTAGGTGATTAGGTTATGGTGAAAAAGAAACCCCGAAAAAGCAGTAACTCCCAGAAACAGAAAGTTACGCAAGATTTGAAGGAAAAGAATTTATTCCACAATTATGGGAAGAAAGAGAAATCTCACGTACAACTGGATGTGCCCCATGCAAAACTAATTAAGAAGGACAAGCATCATGGAGGACCGTCCAAGAATACCAGTTATGATATTGGTAATGGAGCGAAGTCTTTCTTCAATATAAAACCTATTTCTGATTCTAGGTACTTACTATTTCATGAAGAGGAACAGAATCACAAAGAGAAGAACATGGACATTGTCAGAGAGGATGGAGGATCATCTCAGGAAGCTATGGATCAGGAGTTTGTTCCTGAAACACAACCACCTCCTAAAACGTAGCCTTGTGGCTACTTGGTCTCACTCATATCCCTTAGTTTATGGATTTATTCCAAGACTTATTTGTGCTATCTTGGAATATTCGTGGCACTTTTGGTCGTTCTAGAAGGCGTCATGTGAGGGATATTGTGAGCTTTAACCATCCGTCTCTTATTTTTCTCTATGAGACGCATGGCCCATTCATAAACGTGGAACCTTTTTGGACTTCACTGGGATATAGCCTAGTCTATGTTCAAGAGGCTAGAGGTCATTCGGGAGGGATTTGGGTTTTATCTTCCAAAGATGATATTAATTTTTTGCTTGTGGATAATACTTCCCAGGCAATTACTTTCCCCATTAAGAGAAGAGATGTGACTTGGTATTGTTCTGTGGTTTATGCCTCCCCAGTTTTCTCTATTCGAAGCATCTTGTGGGATCACCTAATATCTCTTCGTAGTAGAAGTCATGGTCCTTGGATGGTTATCGATGACTTGAATGAAGTCTTAAGCCCCTCTGAGGTCATGGGTGGCTCCTTCTGCATGTCTCGGGCTAGTTTGTTGGCTAATGTCATTGCTCAATGTGACTTCATGGATCTTGATACAGCTGGTGGCGTTTTTACTTGGAGAAGGAACATTCACAGTAGTGGCCATATCAGAAAGAGGCTTGATAGATGCTTGGTAGATGTTGAGTGGCGTCTTATGTTTCCTCATGCTCTTGTTGAGTTACTGCCTTCTCACAACTCTGACCATAACCTTCTTCTCCTTGGTTGCAAGAAGTCTCATAGTAAGAAAGCCAAATTTTGTCATTTTCAAGCTGCTTGGATTTCTCATCAAGAATATGAGAAGTTGGTTGAACATGCTTGGAATTCTACTAATGGCAATGCTATGTATAAAATGCGGAAAATCCAGGATCAATCCATTATCTTCAATAGAGATGTCTTCGGTGATATCTTCAGGAGGAAAAGGAAGCTTGAAGCCCATATTGCTAGAGTGCATAGACAGCTTGATATTTATCCTTACTCAGATATGATTAGACTTAAGGGAGAGTTGCAGTATCAGTATGATCAAGTCCTAGCCCAATAAGAGCTCCTTTGGTATAAAAAAATCTACGGAGAATTGGGTAAAATTTGGCAATAGAAATACTAAATTCTTCCATACTCAGACTGTGATTAGAAGGAGGAGGAACAGAATTTCTGGTCTCAACATTGATGGTATATGGTGCACAGATGATAATATGTTAAATACTGCAGTTTATTCCTTTTTCAAGGATCTATTTCAGTCAAATAATATCTGTCTTCCTCAGACTTTGGCCCGGAGATACATTCCTCAAATTGGCAGTGATCTTTATGATAATCTTCTCAGTCCTGTTACTCTGAAGGAAGTCAAAGGTACATTTTTCTCTATGCATTCCTATAAAGCTCCGAGCCTAATGGTTTTCAACCAATCTTTTATAAAACCTTCTGGAGCATTGTAGGAGGTGATGTTCATGAAATGATTGATGCTGCCTTTAGCACTGGTAGAATTGATGCTGGTTTGACCTAAACTTTGATTGTCCCCATTCCTAAGGTTGACAATCCCACTAGTTTGAAGGACTTCAGGCCCATCAGTCTTTGTAATGTTTTGATGAAGCTTATTTCTAATGTCCTGGTTAAAAGGACTAGACCCTATCTGGATAGCTTCATTGGTCCTCTCCAAGGCAGTTTTATTTCCAACCGAGGTACTGCAGATAATACAATCATCACTCAGGAGGTTGTCCATCATATGCACAGGAAAAAAGGTAAAGCAGGCTCTCTATTATACAAGATTGATTTTGAGAAAGCCTATGATAGAGTGGATTGGAATTTTCTAAAACTTACTCTAACTGATTTTGGTTTTCCATCTCCTAGCTACTATCACTTTGATTATGAATCGTGTCACTGCCTCCTCCTTGGCCTTGAAGTGGAATAGTAAAAAATTGGATAATTTTGCTCCTAACAGGGGCTTGAGACAAGGTGATCATATGTCTCCTTACCTCTTTGTCCTTTTTATGGAGAAACTTGCTTTGTTAATTCAAGAGAAGGTAGAAGAGGGTAAGTGGAAACCTATCAAGATTTCTAGACAAGGTCCTTCAATCTCTCATTTGATCTTTATAGACGACTGCATTCTTTTCACTCAGGCTAGTTCCAGTCAAGCTAGACTTGTGAAAGAGGTCCTAGACTCGTTTTGTTTGGCTTCAACTATGTTTGATGGGTACAAAATCATTTGAGCTTTGGTAATAATGCTATATTTCTATATAGATGTGGCCATAATAATAACTGCTTAACTACGAACGAAACAAACTTGAAAAATGTTCTTGATTTTTAATCTTTAAGAAACTACAAATACAAAAATAAATATTTTTATCACATAGATGCACGAAGCGGACTTTATCTTTTATTTTTGCCAGTAACATTAACAATACCAATTTTTTAATTGCCTCAGCTGCTCTTCAGTCCTCTTCAGTCTAATAAGCTTTTCCAATAGTTGATATCCCGAGAGTTCACTTAAAGATGCTGCTGTTTCCAATTTCCATTCAACAAAAATAATAACAGCCTTGGCAGTGTAACAAATCCATATACATTTTCTGGTAATGATGAATAGCCTTCATCATACTTTAAAACCAAGTGAACCAAACAACTCCAAAATGTAGGTTGTGGAATGCAAAACTACATCAATACCTCAAAAATATAATAAAACCATTTGTATTGCAAGAAAGCTTAGAGAGAACCACGCTACAACTATTTGTTGAAATTCAAATAGGAGAAAACAAGAGAAAGAGGCACCTGAAGCGGTGAGAGAGAGGGGGAGAGCTTGGCTAAGAGGAACATGAATTTGGCAAAGAGGAACATGAATTTGGCGTTGTTGAGCTTGACGAAGAGGAACCAGTGATGTAGACTGTAGCAGAGTTTTGAGAACTGTTCAGGGGCAAATTTGGTACAAAAATTTCATTAAACGTTGCCGCCTCCCACTTCGGGTCATTCTCTCTCATCTGCCGCGTATGCTTATTTGAGAAGCATGGAATTGCGTGTATTATGAAACGTCAAAGGGACCGGGATATTATTGAGAAGGAAAGGCAAATTGCTGGAGCACCAAGGAAAGGATCTTGTTCTGGTCTACAAAGGTAAGGGGAGACTGCCTGAGGGATGCTCTTTACGATAGCTATGTGTTGTTTTGTGATTAATTCTAAGTGTTTTGTTGATGTTGATTGGTGGCTTAAGTTGTTGCTTGATCTGATAACTACATGTCGTTTGATGTTGTTGTTGTTGTTGTTGTAGCTGTTTTATTTAAACTTTGAGGGGTATATTTGATGACTTATGATTATATGAATGTTGTTTATATATATATATTGAAATTGTTGTATATATGTTGTGGTTGTTGCATGGAAAGCCTAACATTTGGTTAGAGCTCAATTAAATCCTTAAGATAAAAGTCTTAAGAAAAACTATATGAAGAATAATGTAAATAAATATTTATTTTGAAGAAATGCTTTGGAAGAAGGAAAAATGAGTTATACTTTCAAAACTTTACCAGAATAATTGAAAAAAAATAAAACTTTTATGACGGAAATTTAATTGAAAAATTAAGTGATTTTACACTAAGAAAAATCAAACTTTGAAAAGATTTCATGGTAAGAAACCATGAAGAAAAACAAATTTATTTTGAAGCTTTGAAAAGATTTCTTTTAGTAACGTTTTAATGAAAGAGAAAAGTGAACCTAGTAACCGAGACGTCGGGATACTAGAGTTAAAGCATGTGGATCCATGATCCGTATCACAATGCTGTGGACTGTGTGTCCTATATATAAAGTTGTGGATTGTGTGTCCTATTTACGTTGTTGGGGACTGTGTGTCCTATTTACGTTGTTGGGGACTGTGTATCCTATTTACGTTGTTGTGGACTGTGTGTCCTACATACGTTATGATAAAACATGGTGAAAGAAGTATAAAGGTAAAAGTTGTTTTCTACGACCACAAAGTCCAAGACCTGTGCACATGTCTAGGACTGTTGTGATTAGACACTCGGACTAAAACGTCCTATGTTGACAATGAAAGTTTTAAAACGTCGAAAATTGATGGGTGGTCGTGAGCCTTGACCCTTGACGAAGGAAAGAATGAAACACAAAGAAAAGCTGCGAAAACGAAGATGTTTTTACATGCATTTGGCAGACGTGCCCACGTTGTTTCGTATGATGCCTTGAAGGGTAATGTATTTCATGCTACGTTGTATCATTGTGCCTTGATGGACAATGAAATCCATACGCCTTGATTATTGTGCCTTGTGTTGGACAGTATGCTATGGATATCCACACACGTTGATCACTACGCCAGGAGTTTTGGGCAGTGTTGTGGAAAACACGTTGTTCCTTTTTGGCAATCGAGCCTGATCAGCCCATTTTTAAACAAAGTTGGGAATCAAACGTTGAATTATAGAAGTGCAATTCATTTTTCAAAAACGACGATGATTATTGAATGCTATGCTTATTTGTGAAAAACTTCAGTTGAATATGAATATTATACGTGTAAGTTGTGTTGTGTGCGTGTGCATGTAGTTATAGTAATAATATTTTAAATTGAGAAACTAATATATTTAAATAATATTTTAAATGCTCGGGGCATTTTGATAATTACAATATTCATTCCTAGAAATATACACATGAAACCAACAAACTTTTAAAGTATTCTTGGGAATTTGAAGAAAGATCCCCATGAATTTTAATTGCTATACAAACAAGTTTATAAAAATACCCATCAATAACATTCCTGGGAATCATATACCTGGGAATGTAATTCTAATCCTTGAAACAAACGCCCCAAGTAGTTTCTTCAAGATTAGAAGGCGAGAACATTTTTCAAGCTTGTTTCATTCGTAGTTAGGCTGTTGTTATTATGGCCACATCTATATAGAAATATAGCATTACCAAAGTTCAAATGATTTGGTACCCATCAAACATAACATAGTTGAAATACGTCACGTTTCAACAACTAGTGAGTCGCCCCTATGCCTTGCAAGTAGGGGTGTTCGCGGTTCGGTTTGGATCGGTTTTGAGATAAAAAGTCATCCAATCCAAAGACAAAAAGAGCATTCGGTTCGGTTCAGTTTCGATGACTTCCTTAAAAATATATGATCCGATCCGATGAAATGCGGTTTAGATCGGTTCTTTTGATTTGGTTTTCACCGATACATCATTACATATTTATATTACATCAAAGAATAAAATTACAAGCTAAACTGAACAAAATCTTAAACCTATATATACTTGTTGATACATTCATGTAAAAACATTTCATAAAATATGTATAAAATAAAAAAATATCATCATCATATATTATCAAAACATCTTTTATTTATGTTTGTAACATTAGAAATAATTAAAAATTACGTCAAATATAACGAGTAAGTATTATTAGGAAAAAAGCCAACAAGTAAAAAATTAATAGTGCAAAAAATAGAATAAATATATATTAAATTTATATATGCGGTTTGGTTTGAATTGGTTAGGTTTTAAAAAAGGGATCCAAAATCCGATCCGATCCAAGCGGTTTTCACTAAACAAGATCCAAAAAAATCCAATAGACATCAGTTTTATTCGACTTTCGATTTTTTTGGATCGCTTTTCGGTTTTATTTTGGACCGATTTTGATATGAACACCCCTACTTGCAAGGGGATTTTAATAAATTTTAGTTATATTATATTTTATATGTTATCAATATTTATTTTTATTCATATTTTATAAATGTGTAGTTGTTGGGAATAAACTTTTTTTTTTATTTCTTAAATATATTTAATATTTTATTTGGCATATTTTATTTGTTTATACTTCATATTTTTATCAAAACAAGATATAGATATGAATTAAAAAAAAACTAAAAGAGATAGAAATGTTAAGGTTCGAAAGAATAAGTGAAAGAAGTCTTCATATTCGAAGTTAAATAGAACTTCTCAAAGATGAAGGATATTAATTTTCACTATAAATATATACAAATAAAGATGAAGGATAATTATTATCTATTAATAGTTATAATATTTAAATAAAAATAATAATAAAGTCATTTTATCTAATGGAGTAGAAGATTTAACGATCATACAAAAAACGTAAAGATCAAAATTCTGATTACAAGCCAATTAATTGACATAACATGTAATTGCCCATTACCTATTATATTTGTGTTAATATACCATCTTTTACTTTCGGCTTTTATTTAATTCTTATATTTAACCACCCCCTCCCAACAAAAATAAAAAGTAAAATAAGGAAAAATAGAAAAGGCTTTGTACTCGTCAAAGTCAGAGGAGGTTATGCTCATGATTTCAATCTCAAAACATTAGAAGGCAAAGTAACGTTGATTTGATTATGGAGCACTATTCCTATTAATGATTTGTCAAGTAGTCAATATAAAAAGTATCTATAAACTAACGTTAAGGATAAAATCTTCCCGGTAACACATCACATAACCAAAAAGAAAAAAAAAGGATAAAATATTCCCCTTAAACCATGAATCCACTTTCAAAAATCAACATTATTTTTACAGAAGAATAAGTGAAAGAAGCCTTCATGTTCGAAGTTAAATAGAACTTCTCAATGCATATTAATTAATTTCATGTTCTATTTTTAATGAATCAACATTACTTTTAATCTTTTCTTGGTACAGATTAATCGTTTTTAGGAAATGTATTTATGTATCTTAATATTTTTTCTTCTCTCTTGAAAATCTATTTGATTTATTTCTTTTCTTTTCTTATGCAATTTAACAATTTTTAGAAAATATATTAATACATCATATTATTATTTTTATCTCTATTGAAAATCTATTTGATTTTCTTCTCCTCTATTCCCGTGCAAGTTAACCATTTTAAGAAAATATATTAATCAACCGTATATATATTTTTTCTTCTCTCTTAAAAATTTATTTGATTTATTTCTCATATTCTTCCCGTGTAAGTGAAAAATTATTAGAAAATATATTTATCTATCATATTCATTTCTTTATTCTCTCTTGAAAATCAAATTGATTTAATTCTTCTCTTTTTCACATGCAAGTTAACCAATTGCTAAAAAGATAAATTTATCTGTTATATTATTTTTCTTTTTCTTTATTGAAAATCTATTTGATTTATTTCCTCTCTCTGATACAAGCTAACCATTTTTTAACAAATATTTATCTATCATATTATTTTTTTTATTCTCTCTTGAAAATATATTTGATTTTTTCTCCTCATTTCCCATGCAAATTAAAAATTTTCACAAAAAGTATATTTATTTGTCATATTACTGTTTTTGTCTCCAAAAAAATAATTTGATTTATTTCTCCTATTTTCACATGCAAGTTAACCATTTTTAGAAATCAGAGTGTAGCAATTCAGGTCTACAAATCGTGTATTCAAAACCATCCATTATACTAGTTAAAAGCTCTTCCTCATCATCTAGAAGGAAGGCATGATTTTTTTTTTGGTTAATGTTATGTATTTCGTTTTTTTTATTTAAAGAACCCATAATGATATAATTTTGTTTTAAAAGAAAGATTGATGATAAGAGTTAAATATTTTATAATGATATTCCAATTTATAATTGAATGTCACTATAAACAATCTCTACATTAACAGTTGTTAAATATATATTTTTTAAAGTTAAACTATGTATATATATTACTTCATATATATATATATATATATATATATATATATATATATATATATAATGTTTTATGAATGAATATCATTAAGTAGCTTTGGTCCAGTGGCGCAGCTTCTCTGCATTGATGCTTCTCACCCGAGCTCGATTCTAGTTTTTGGAAAAAAAATTAGAAAAATAAAAATAATTATAAAAGAACATTTAAAATAATAAGGAAAAAATATTTAAATTTTTTTTAAAAAAGTAATTGTAAAAAAAATATTTTGAAAAAAATGAAAATAAAACTAATTATAAAAAATAAGAAAAAAAAATATATTTAAAAAAATGAAAAATAAAATTAATTATAAAAAAATTATTTTAAAAAAAAGAGAAAAAAATAAATCAGAAACAAAATTTCAAAAAAAAAGGAAAAAAATATTTAAAAGAAATTAGGAAAAAAATTAATTAGAAAAAAATATTTTCAAAAAAATGGAAAAAAATTAATTATTAAAAAATATTTAAAACGATTAGGAAAAAATATTTAAAAAAGAATTTGAAAAAAGTAGGAAATTTTTTCAAAAAAAAATATATTTAAAAAATTATAAAAACAAAATTAATCATAAAATAAATATTTTTTTTTATAAAAAAACAGTAAATTAGGGAAAAAAAATAATTCGACAAAAAAATTAATAACAATTATAAAAATGAAATTAATTATAACAAAATACTTAAAATAATTAGGAAAAAAATTTAAAATTTTAATTGTAATAAAAAAAATATTTTAAAAAAATTAGAAAAATAAAATTAATTTTTAAAAAAACTAAAATTTAGAAAATAGTTATATTTAAAAGAATTAGGAAAAAAATAATTAGAAATAAAGATATCTAAACAAAATTAGAAAAATAAAATTAATTTTAAAAATTTTTTTAAAAAAGAAAAAAGTAAATTAGGGAAAAAAATTCAAAAAAATAAAATAAAAATTAGGAAAAATATATATTTAAAAAAATTCAGAATCCACCCTTTGAGTCGAGTGGGTCCACCAGAATATTCTCACGACTTAGGTCCTTTGGGCCGGCTATGGAACTAACCTCTGGTTTGACTGATTATGTAAGGTTTTACTCCTTGGCTCTCAGCCTCCCAATGGGGGTGACTACACAAGGATTCGAACTTCGGTTTCTCCAGGTTCTCCTTCTAATTGGGGTAAGTTGCTTCTCTTCAACCAACACCCCATTAGTTTTTTTTTGTTGTTTACAGAACACCCCATTAGTTAAAAGTTCAATTTTAATACATTATTAGTTAAAGTTTTTTACAATGTCAACTAATAAATATATGTAACTTTTAAGGTAAAATCTCTTCTTATATGTAACTTTGGTGGTAAAATTTTATCTTATATGTAACTTTGAAGATAAAATCAAATATTTTTAATGATGTGATAATTTATCATTAATTGATCATATAAAAAAAAATCTTTATATGAATTTTCATATCAGCAATTTTTTTTGAACACAAGAATGATTTGTTTTTTTATGTATGTTTGAGATGTGCGTATACAAAGATGATAAAAAATAGGTAAGAGATAAAAAGAAACACATACGGTATCATATACGATGTCTAAATTTTGATGTTCAAATGACATAACTGTAACACCCCCCCTTAGGGTATTACTACGTAACACATGCGGAAGTAAATTAAAAGATAATTTGCTGGTTGCTTTCAGAAAATTTGTTTTCTCTTAAGTCAGAAAACTGGGGTATAAAATTTTCTTCTATAAGGATAACTCTGAAATCCATCATACATACATTTAAAACGTAGGTTCACGTTCGTAACAAAGTTACCATGTCATACAACATTTCTCTAAGTTTCCACTTTCGAAAGAAAAGTTCAAACTACAGATGGATGTATATAACACTACATTTACCGACCTCTTTAGATATACAACCCAACTCAGACTCCTAAGCTGGTCATTCTATCAAATATTCATTGGAGAGACCCCCAATCCGAATACTTTCCGAACCTCTAAAACTAGGTCTTCAAGTGACTTAGAAAGACTCCTCTGCAACATCAGTAGTGGAGTACCAAGGTACTACAACAAAACCCGAAGAGACCTGATATAACTGTAAGAGTGAGACACCGACAAATGGATATATCATACAATAACCATACACATGATACATACAATACCTTGGCATATTAACATTCTAAACATTACTCATAGGTAAAAAACAAGTGCTATTTCAGTGGGTCTCATACCCGAATCAATCAATTTTATAAAGATAATGCATGACACTTCTATCATCAGGCTTTATTCTTAATCTCCGAAGATCCCAACATCCTCCAAATGAGTTGATCAGGCTCGATACACCGTCTCATTGGCTAGCTAAGCACAACGATAATACACCGTCTCATTGGCTAGCTAAGCACAACGATAATACACCGTCTCATTGGTCATTTAGGCACAACGATTATGCACGCCGTTTCATTGTCCATTTAGGCACAACGATACACGTACACCGTCTCATTGTCCAATTTAAGAACAACGATAATACACTGTCACATGATACCTTTCCTGTTAAGGTCTCACGTTAAAACCATGTCGGGCACGTCTGCCGTAAATGCAAATGTAAAACATTTAGTTATCGATGTTTTCTTTGTGTTCGTTCTCATTCGTTGTCGAAGCTCAAAGGCTAGCGACTATTCATAAATTTCACCATTTTGAAATTATCAACATCAACACGGGACATGCAGTCCGAGTGCTCAATCACAACACCTTAGACCGATGCAGTAGTCCTAGGCTTGTGGTCGTAGAAAACAACATTCACCTTTAACAACGTTCATCACAACGTGGTTAGGACACACGGTCCACAACAACGTGATTAGGACACACTGTCCACAACAACGTGATTAGGACACACAGTCCACAACAATGTAATTAGGACACACAGTCCACAACAACGTGGCACGGATCAAGGATCAACGTGCATATTACAGAATACTAGAAGCGACGTCTCGCGAACTAGATTCAATTCACATGTGTTTACTTTTCGCTCAGTGAAAATCAAATCCAAAACAAAACCTCGGTCACTTATCCAAGTAACCGGAACATTTCCAAATCATTTAGGAGAAAATCCTTTTCCTTTGCAAAATCTTTTCTAAAACATTTAGGAAATTCGTTTGTATTTGAAATTCCTTGATGGAATAAAGTCAAATATTTTCAAAGGGTTTTTCCTTTATAAAACACATAGTTCGAAAAAGGTTTTCTCTCGTACCAACTTTGGATCATAAAAAGGTAGTTTCTATCGTCTTGAAAACACTTCAACGTTTCTTTTCAAAATAAGAATCTCATTTTCTTGAAGTAAGCGTTTTAAACAAGGAACTTTTATAAATGAAACCAATACTTTCAAAGTTCTATTCAAGGCTTATTAAGGCTTTTAATCCTTTATAATCATTGTGCACAGACTCAAGTCCGGCTTCTCAAACTTCAATCAATAGTAATATATTCTCAACAATAATATCACAGTAAACGACAGTTCATCACATATATATAATTCATAACACTTTAAAGCAAGTAATGTTCAACTTCAAGTAATAACCACAATAGGTCAAGTAAATAAGTTATTCAAGTATTGGCTCAATATCACAATAATATTCAAATCACTCAAGTAAACACATACACACATGCATATAGTCATTGAATATCCCTAGGCAATCCCCTTTTACCTTCCGTGAAGGTAAGGAGATTAGATGCTTGGAGAGGTAAACCACGAACGTCCTTGTTTCCTCCGCGATGAAAGTCTAAGGTTATGAACACAAAATTACAAGTTAAAATCAAACAAGAACACTAAACCACAAGGTATAGGTTCAGCCAAGACTCGTTCTTAGGGTTAGAGATTCCCGAAAATTATACAACTCATGGATTTATGATCCTTAAGTGTTAGGAGTTCATAAACAATGATCTTTTAACAAAGTTGAATTACAAATCCCACTAAGTACTTGACTTAGGGTTTCGGCCAAGCATAGATAAATAGGATAGAAATTTCTAAACTTTCCAATCTATTTAGGTTAGCAACCATACATAGTAAGGAGCTTGAAACCATGATCATTTCGGAAAATGGAAAAAATCGAATGTCTTAGACCATGAACTCTTAGGTTCGGCCTTAACAAGTTTGTGAGGTTAGAGATCTTTAAATCACCCAATCTTTTGGACATAGCATCCTTTAACATGAAGGAGCTTTAATCCATAATCATCTTGGAAAACAAAATAAAATAACACATCCTAGGTCAAATGTTACATTCGGCCATCATAGGAAAATAAAGCAAGAAAATATTTTAAACTTTCCAATCACTTTAGACATAGCATCCTTTATTATAAGGAGCTTTAATCTATGATCATTTTGGAAGAAAAACAAAACTTAATATTTTTGCCAAAAACCTTTAAAGTTCGGCCTTGATACAAAATAAAGGTTAGGAATTTTCAAACTTTCCAATCTCTTGGACCTAGCATCCTCCTATATCAAGGAGTCTTAATCCATGATCATTTTGGAAATTAAAACTTAAACACCATTGCCTTAAAACTCGTTGGTTTTGGTCTTTACATAAAAATAGAGTAAAAATCTTTAAACTTTCCAATCACTTAGACATAGCATCCTTTAACATAAAGGAGCCTTGGTCCATGATCATTTTGGAAAACAAATCTTTAAACTTTCCAATCACTTAGACATAGCAACCTTTAACATAAAGGAGCCTTGGTCCATGATCATCTTGGAAATGAAACTTAAATACAAACTCATACATGTAAAAGTTGAAACAAGATCCATCTAAACCATATACATGGTTTCGGCCTCCTTAGAAAGAAGAGGTTAGGAAGCTTTGTTTTACACAACCTTTTAGTATGTTGTAGGAGTAAAAATAAGAACATAGAAATTGGTTTCAACTCAAACGGAGTTTTCTACCATTTTTAAGAGATTTTAGAAGTTTGAAAGCTTAAATGAGACTTGAAGCAAAACTATGAACATAAAGACAAGAACTTGAAAAATAGACAACATAGGATCATTACCCTCAATAATATGAAGAACTTTGATGAAGAACTTAAAGTAAAAAGCTTGATAAAAAGATGAACTTGAGAAGAGAGAAGAAGAAGAAGAAGAAGAAGAAGAAGAAGAAGAAGAAGAAGAAGAAGAAATGTAGTAAAGTGAGAATGTGAGAAAATGGAGGAAAGTGATGAATGGTGGAAATGAAGGGTATTTATAGAGAATGGTGGGAGGGGTCACGATTTTGAGGGGAAAGAAGAAGAAAGAAGGGAAGAAAGAAGAAGAAAGAAGGTGGGTTGCTTGTAGAGAGGATAAGGAGTTAAGGTGATGTGATGTGATTGGAGAGAGAAAGATGAAAAAGTAAGATTTTGAAATAAAGTCAAGATTCACTTTTTCTTAGGTGTGTCATAGCCTTCACATCAAGTCACTCCATGTCACTTCGTCCTCTTAATACTCTGCTCCATTGCGTATCAGATGACTTCCCCGATCGTATTTCCCGACGATTTCACTAGGGAAATCCCTAAGCTTTTGGCCCCGAACAAGATTTTTAGAAAAACTCCAAACCCACACAAAACATCATAAAAACACTAACCGTCTCGTTCATGAATTAAAATTTTGTCTCTAGCTCAGTAAACTTGTACTGGCAGTGAGAACCCAGACCGGTTTTCGTCTGAATTTTCGATCGAAAATTTTACTGTGACTTCATGCGGTAAAACAACACAAGAAAATGATTTTATTTTAAATAAAATCATCCTCTGGATTTTATCAAAAATAAACACATTAAAGCATGTATTTACTGATAAAGAAGCATACGAAAAACATGGTGTTACAATAACTCTTTCCTTGTATAAAAAAAAAATGACATAACTCTTTCCATATTAAACTAGTTTCAATTTTGCAAGGGCCTCTACTCGCTAACAGACCGGCTTCTTCTTTCGCCGTTGGCAGCAGTGGCTTATAGTAGTTCACTTCACTACTTCACTTCCTTGGGATGATTTTGCGATTCACAATGCGCTTAACAAAAGAGCTTGGGATACGGCAAAAATATGTGGCATTTTTTCCAAAGTGACCCACTTTTAGAAAATATTTACCAAAAAAACATACTTTTAAAACAATTTATCAAACTAACCTACTTTTGAATAAAATATTAATTATTTTTTTTGTTGACTAGTGGCGCCAGTTTGACTTGCGCCATTGACTTGTTGACCTGCCACATGGCAGGTCCTGATTGGCCCAAAAAAATGTACAAAAAAAAATTGGCTAAAAAAAAGAAAATCAGGTTATAGGACTAATTAGTCCTAAATTTTAGATTAAATATAGGACTAATTAATTGACTTTCTTTGAAGGGAATAACCTAATTTTTTTTATAATTATCCTTAATAATTAATAATGATAATAATAATTCAAAAGAAGAAAATTAAGATTTAAAGTAAAAATTCCCCATTTAAATGTAAATAATTAATTTGGTTACATTTAATTTAATTTTAAAATGGAAATAAAAAACCAAAAACTTCCATAGTAAACATACCATTTTCGCATAAAAGAAAATTCATATTATCATATTATATAGAACTAAAATTATTGAATTTCTAATTTATTATTTTTATTTATGTTATGTTTTTTAAATAATAATTTATTTTAAAAAATTAATTAAAAAACTATTTTCAATTCAACACAAAATAAAGAAATTTAAATTTCACATTCACTCTCCTTTTCTTTTCACTCTCACTCTCTCTCCAATTCCAATTTCTCATTTTCTCTTCTCTCATTCTCCGATGACCACCACTGCCATAGAAACATTCAGCGCTAGCAACAACATGGAAGTCGGATTCACCAAACTCCAAGGCAAGGATTTCGAGTATTACATGCAAACCTACTCTATAATTCTCGGCCGTAACTCCAAGAAATCCACCATCGACGCCGATTCTCAAGCCTCGGCGGCGGCATTTACATCCCTCACCACCACGCTCGCATCTTTTACGACTTCGTACAACATCATTTCGCCCTAGAGGTCTTCAGCAAGAATGGTTGTCTCGTCAAGGGCGTTCTACACCTCCCCGGAACCCATCCGATGAAGCTCGGTTCTCAGGATCTTCTCCAAATTGGGGACAAGGAGTTCTACTTTTTGTTACCAGTGAGGAGCATCTTGGGCAGGTCGATTGGGTCGCGCCATGACCCCATGGTGGTTGCTCCGCCTCCGGTGGTGCCGTCGCCACATTATAATTACCATTTGGTTGCTCTTCCGACCGCGACCTGAGCTGGCGGTGCGGGGGTTAAGAAAGGAAAAAGGGATTACTATGAGGATGGGTTTGACGATCATGATGATATTGGTGGAAGTGGTGGGAAGAAGAATTCGAGGGATTGGTATGAAGGTTATGGGTATGTTGGAGGAGTAGATTCTGAAGGCAAAGCTTTGTTACCAGGGGCATTGGGTTAGTGTTTCTTACTCATTTTCATTATCTATACTTGTGTTAATTTTCTGTAACTGTGTTGTAGCATCTTGTAATTTTTTTTTGGCTTGGTGGGTTTTCTTTGTTGATTAGGACTCAATTAGGGTTTTTTATGAGATGGGCGTGTTTGCCCAAATAGGGATTCCTTGCATTTAAAAAACCATGCATTCACGCACGGTTGGATTAGGCTTCCTCAAACACTTTTGGTGATCGATCCAACGGTGCGTGAATGCATGAATACAGAGATTTTTGAATGTAGATCTGTGTTTGCCTGAAAAGATATGGCTTGTAATTGGATTGTGTTAGTATGTACTCGGAGATTTATGATAAACCACAAATCACAGTTCGCAGTTCCTCTGCGGCTCATAACGCTGCTAGCTACTTCTCTAGTTCACGTGGCAGCCATTGTTTCCTGTTCGAGGCATGTTTTTTATTGTCTGTGTGATTGCCAATGAAGACAAAGTTTATTACCAAGAATTTGAAACCACTCAGGAATATAATTTAAATTCAAAGAGAATAAACATCGTTTGTTAAGGTATAAAGTTGCATATCATGTGCTTCCGACTTTAATCTTCACAGCATCTGAGGTATGAAGCATGAGTACTATAACTACTATCTAAGGTTTCAATTTTGAAAAAATGTCAAATCAAATTTGAAATATGGGATTTTGGGAAATGGGGGAGGGCAGAAAAGGGAAGAGAGAGGGGGAAGAGGGGAAGATAGGAAGAGAAAGAGGAAGAGAGTGTGTTTCTGGTGACTTTCCATATTTTGGTAGCTTTTTACAGAATCTGGGCGATTGGAGATGATTCCCAACAACTAACAGTTTAAATGTGACACCATTAGTGTAAAACTAATGGAAAGGACTAAAATGAGCTAACATTTACAAGATAAGGGATCAATTTGAAACCAAAAATAAGAGAGGGACAAAAGCAAAATCTAAAATAAAGATAAGGGATAAAATTATAGTTTAGCCAACTTTTTTTCCCTTTTAAAAATGAAAGAAAGGCTATATTATCATAAGTATTGTTTGAAAAGAATAATTTATTATAACATCACCAAAATTATATATAAAAAAAGTTATTATTTCCATCGAAAAAACAACTCAATAACACCATATTCTATTATCAGCTTTTTTATAGTGAAATACTAAATTTTATATAAAATACATGTCTAATTTATTGACTTTCCTTGAAAGGAGTAACCTAATAAGCCCCAACCTAAAAATGTTAGTATAGTTATCCTTATTAATAATAATAATAATAATAATAATAATAATAATAATAATAATAATTCAAAAGAGTAAAATAAAACCATTTAAAAGTATTCAAATTAATTCTGTTATATTTAATTTAATGGCTTAATTGTAGTTTTGGTCCCCCAACTTTTGGCTATGTGCAATTTTGGTGCCCGAGTTTTTTTTTTTTTTGAGCACATTTGATCCTATAATTTTTTCAATGTTGCAATTATAGTCCCTCCATCTAGCAGCTGTCAAATTTTTAACGGAATGTGGGACCCTTCTTCTTCCCTAGCCCTGCGACGCACTTGCCCCCTTACAGCGCAAATTAGGGTTCCATTTAAAATAAGGGACGGCGATGCGGCTCAAGATGGCGACGCGTCTCGCAGAGATCAGCAGCGTTGTGGTGGTTGAGGCGTGCTGGGGTTGGTTTCTCCGGTGGCTATGGTGATGTGAGGAGAGATGGCAGAAGAAGGCCAAATCCGGGGTGATGTGAGGCGATGCGGTTTGGATTAGGTCCGATGGTGGCTGGAGGATACCATGGTGAAGCGGAACAAGGTCATTGCTCGTTGCAAGGTCTGGACGGTGGAGGTTTAGGAACTCAGGCACGGCGGCGTCGCATGGTGGTGCACAATGGAGATTAGGCGGTGGTCCGAGATGCTGCGCACGGCGGTAGCTGGGATGGGAGAACAATGGTTTGGATAAGGTTACCTGCCGCTAGAGCTGAGAGAACAATGGTTTGGATAAGGTTCCCTGGATTGAATTTGTTTTTCTATGATGAGAGTATCCTCATGACTATGGCTGCTGCAGTTGGCAAACCAGTGAAGGTTGATAGCAACACCCTCGATGTGAAGAGGGGGTGCTTCGCAAGGGTTTGTGTAGAGGTTGATCTGAACAAGTCTGTGGTGGGCGAGGTATGGCTGAAAGGTTACTGGTATCTTGTGGAATACGAGGGCTTGCATTGTATATGCACCCATTGCGAATGTTATGGCCATTTAGCAAGAGATTTCAAGATAAAAATGGATCATCCACCCTCTGCATCCGCTGAAAAGCCACCACCAGAAACGGCGGGGTCAACCTTTCCTCCGCCAGGAATTCAAAACCCTGGACCCATTAATGCTACTAATAATGGGGAGAATATTCAGGTGAATACTATGGGAGAAAATCATGGTCAGGTCGTGTTCCGTCCAAATATCTCAAGTGGGAGATACTCGGCCGAAGACGGTTTTGTGGAAGTGTTTTGGAATTAGCTTGACAGAATCTGAATTCTGCTCCTACGTATCCAAATGGGAATCAAAGCAAACGTAGTTCTAAGTGAGGGGGTTGGACCCCTATTTATAGAGATGTGTTGGTATAACAGTCTGAGTTGGACTGTTATTGAGATCCTATTTGTTAGCATCAGACTGTTATTGCAGTTGGATAATGATAATGATAAGGCTCCGAGTTATACGGAGAGATATTTGGACCAGAGAGATATTCGGCCCAGTTAGTTGTGACTGGATGGCTCGGGGCCGAGATATCTTCATCCGTGGCCTGTTATGAAATAGGCCCGAGTAGTTATCCTCGGGTTCAAGTGTATTAATAGGTCTTCGGCTTTATGGGAGTTCGGGTCACGACCCACTTACAAGAATGAGCTCGGTCGTATTGACGATCCTCGGCCTTATATCTTCGGCCAGTACACAAGCCCCCCGAGCTCTGAGCTTGAATGAGCGAGAGAGCTGACAAGTATTAAACCAAGCTTATTCTTCAGGCACATAGACTTCCGTATTCCCAGCTGTTATTTCAACCAAACCTTTCCTCCTGTCAGAGAAGGCAATCATTCCCCATAAATCCTTCCGCGGCACGCTACAGGTGAGTAACCCTAGGGTTCCGCGTCCATTTAATGAGGGGAAAATCAAAAGTCGCGCCTTTGGGCTTCATGAAACGTGGGTCGTTGATCGTATCGTCGATTGCAGCAGCTATAAATATCCCCTCTAACTCCCACTCCCCTCCACCTTGCCTTTCTTCCTTCGCCCTTCGTCTTCGTTTTTCAAGTTTCTGCCATCACTCTCCAGTCTGTCATTCTTCAGGTACGCCCAGTCTTCTTCCCTCCTTCGTGCTTCTAAGTTTAGTTTCTGCTCCTAGACATGAGTTCATCCGAGTCTTCTGAGTCAAATACCTCGCCTCTGATTGAGCGCAAGGTTTCCCCCATTGGGAGTGCTCCTTCTACTTCCTCTGTTCCTTCACAGGAACCGAACATCAAAGGGGTGGAACCGTCCTCCTCCAGGTCGTCTTCCACTGAGTCTGATTCCTCTGGGTCCGATTCTTCTGGGTCTGGCTCTTCTGGGTCTGGCTCTCCCTCCCACCAAGTTTCCAAACCCGCTGCTCGCAAACAATGCCTAAGGGTTCCAAAAGACCCTGTTCCCGATATTACCCTTCCTGGGTATACCTGGGTTAAAGGCGAGGTTGGGACTTATTTCTCTGACTTTCAGACTTCAGACTCCATTGCTCGTCTTCGGTCCCAGATTAATATCACGGCGTCCGGAGACGAATCCGAGTTCATTTGCTCCCCATGCTCGGGTACCGAGTATGTCTTCTTCAGGGCTCGTCCTTCCGAGCCCCCATTCACATACATGTACAAAACACTATTTGATAAGCTGCGCGTGTCTCTTCCTTTCACCGAGTTTGAGTGTGACGTTCTGAGAACCATGAACGTCGCACCTACTCAGCTTCATCCCAATAGTTGGGCTTTTATGAAAGCCTTTCAAATCCTGTGTAAATACATCGGGATGGAGCCCACTACTCCAAAATTTTTATACTGTTACCAAACAAGGTTTGGTAATAAAACGGGATGGATTTCCCTTAATGGGCTGAACCGGAGAGGACTGCTTAGTCTATTCACATCATCGTATAAGGACTTCAAAGTCGGCTTCTTCCGAGTTCGCCCCTCGGGCTCTCACTCTTCCCATTTTTTTGATGAAAATAGATGCACCAAGTTTCCTTTATACTGGCAATCATCTCCCACCAAATTTGTCGGTTTTGAATACCAATCCATTCCTGCCGAGGATAGAAGGGATATAGACATATTAGAAAAACTTCCTCGGCCTCTCCATTGTGGACGTCTTCTGAAACTCCCCTTCTCATCCACTCCAAGAACCGACCTTAAAAGTAAGTGTTCGGCTTTTTAGTTTTCAACTATTTTATGTATGTGTTCCTGTACTAACAATTTTTCTTTTTGGCAGTCATTATGGGGAAATTCGACTTCTCCAAGCTTTTAAAGTCTGCTGCGAAAGAGGGTCAGGGTCCCTCCTCAACCGAGAAGAAGAAGAAAAGACCTCCTCCGGCCCCCGCTAAGGCCTCTGCTAAGGGGGCTTCATCATCCACCCCTCAGAAAAGAAGGAGGGTAGAGGTAGTGGCTGACGCCGAAGATTCTTCCCCTCCTCGCTCAAGTCCCCCACACCCTACCACTCATAAAACGGGAAATACGGGGCGAGAAGAACAACCTCCTCCTTCCACCGAGTTGAAGTGGTACAACACTTCTCTAAAAGCAAGGACCTCGTCCCTCTGGGGCGAAGACTTCAACCCCTTTCCTTCTTTTGACTCCAACTTCCTAAAGCCCACTGATCTCCGATTAATCAAACAACAAGGGGCTCAGTCTAGTATGGAGGCCCTGTCGACCTACTGCATTCGAGCTGCCGCTCTAGCTCGCTTTTGCAGCTGAGATTTGGTGGAGACCGAGAGGAAGTCCCGGCATCTGGAAGCTGAACTTTCTTCTGTTGAGAAGCTGAAAGGGGACTTTTCCCGGACCACCGAGGAGCGTGATGAGCTGGCCAAGGCCAATAATCTCCTGAATACTACCATTACCGAGCTAAATGGCCAGAACTCCGAGCTTAACTCCCAAGCGAAATTTGCTGAGGAGAATAAAGCTCAGGATGAAGAGGGTAGAGCTCGCGCTGAAGAAGAGCTCAAGAAGGCTCAAGCTGAAATCGAGCAACTTAAGGCTGCCCTGATGGAGATCCAGGAGGATCTGAAAGAGGCCACTGAGTGCATTCTTGTCGAACATCGGAAAGGTTTTGAAAAGGCCATTGCTCAAGTCGAAATTCTCGCTCCGGGGGTTGACCTTTCAGGTGTCGACGTGACCAAAGAGGTGCTGAACGGGGAACTTGTTCCCATCATCCCCGAAGAGGAAGAGGAGGCGGAAGGGACAGAAAATTCTCCCGAGGATCACATTGAGGCCGAAGAGAGTCCTAGGGACGAGTAACTGTATTCTCTATTTTTTGTTTCTTCATCCCTTGTAATGGGCTTTTGCCCTTGTAACCTCGGTTGACTTAATGAGAATTCTTCCACCGTTTTGATGACTTCTTGTTCCTCTTGTAGCTTTTGTTTGGCCGAGATATTCTTCGAAATATTTTTATATTTCGATGTTGTGTTGGGCTTGCTTAAACAAGTCCTCGGCTAAGGTCGAGATATTTTTCCATCCGTATCAAAAACGGATAGTAGTTATCGCACGTGAAACACATGATTCACGCTTTACGTATGTGGTCACACATTGTGTGCTTTGGAAACCGCATTGGTTTCATGCAATTAATGCTTTTTGCTGAGTTTCGAGATTCGTTTTTTCAACAAACATTTTTCCCAGCGCATATTTTTTCCTTTCCAACGCCATTCCCCCACTATAAATAAGGTTGTTTCACTTAGTCATTCCTCATTCTCTTCCACCAGCCAAATTCGTCTTCCTTCAACTTGAGTAGTTCTATGATAGTGTTAGGGGTTTACGCTCCTCTCTCCCAGTTAACATCCTTTTTCATTCTTTCAAGATGTCAAAAAGGATGTAAGTGGGAGATGGGATCCAGAATTCCTTTTATGATTTAATCTTTCAAAAAGGATGTTAACTGGGAGAATAGCAGTCTTCGGGAGTGGAGAAAGGGGTAGAGGCCGTCTACTCCCGGAGCGGGCCGAGCGCCTCATCGTCCAGCTTTCTCAGGGGGAAGTGATTACTTTTCCCCTCGCCGGAAAGTTGTGGTGTCCGATTGGGGGGACTACTGGCCAACTGGTCTTTCCCCTACCCTAATTGGGGGGACTACTAGCAAGCCAGGTGGGCCTTATTTTCAATTTCAGCTCTTTATGTAAGTCGTAGTACCTTATAGTACTCGACTCGTACCTTGTCGGCATTATACTCGGTTTCATTAAAGAATTTTAATGGCTCGAACTCGGCCTTTAGATCAAAATTTTGTTCTTCTTACTGCTGGTATTCTATTTCACTTAAATAATTTCGAAAGCTTTGCCTTCAGGCTCAAACTTGGCCTTAAACAATTTAATTGGCTCGTACTCGGCAATCAGGCTCAAACTTGGCCTTTAAAAATTTAATTGGCTCGAACTCGGCCTTGAGGATCAAACTTGGCCTTTAACAATTTAACTGGCTTGAACTCGGCCTTCAAAAATTTAATTGGCTCGAACTCGGCCTTGAGGCTCAAACTTGGCCTTTAACAATTTAACTGGCTCGAACTCGGCCTTCAAAAATTTAATTGGCTCGAACTCGGCCTTGAGGCTCAAACTTGGCCTTAAAAATTTTAATTGGCTCGAACTCGGCCTTGAGGCTCAAACTTGGATAAGATCGATGACTCATTGGTGAGTCATTTTGTATGGCCCAAAATCAGCCACACCTCCACTAAATGTGAGCCACATATTATTAACCATGGTTAGCCAAAATAACCTTAGTTAAGTTAATTATAACCTTAGTTAAGTTAATTATAACCTTAGTTAAGCTTATATTAATTTAATAATCACAAAACCCATTAAACCAATTCCTTTTAACCAAACAAGGCATAAAATTACTCCTATAAATACCCCAAAACCGTGGCCTCCCTCACCATTTCACTCATCTTCTTCATTCTCTTCATCTTCCTCACCAACTAAGTTACAAAACCCTAAGAACACCGAATTCCCACCAAACATATGACCCTCTTCCTTTCTGAAACTCGGAAAACACTCAACATAAAAGTTGTTCCTCTTTCTCTCTTCTTTCCAACAAGCTAAAGATCATCAAAAACGGATAAGTGGATTGGGAGAAAGGCTCAAAATACAGAAACTGCCCAGAATTCCCAGAAACCCACGAAACAGCATAAAGAAGGCCCTTTTCACCCCTGTTATGATCCGAACCAAATGAAACCTTCAACACCAAAGTTGTTCCTTTTCTTCTTATCTTTCTATAAAGCCAAAGTTTGTAATTTTTGGATTAGTATATTGTGAGATACACTCACAATACCATCACACCCTCAAGCTGTCCAGTTTTCAACATAGTGAAGGTTGATCATTTTCTTCATTTCTTCAATCTTCAAGAGGTAAAAGCTCATCTCCTTGATCATATAAGCTTTCATATTCATGTATTTCTCATGTTTATGCCATGAATCATATTTTTCCATTCCTAGATCTAGAACTTCAAATAATTCTAGAAAATTGTAGAAAAATCCTTTTAATGTGAAACCAATTTCTATGATCTAGATATAATCCCTATTTTATTTATCCAAGAGCATGTGATCAAAATCATTCTCCTTCCCTATTAACCCTTAAGGTCCGAACCTAGGTAGGAAAATGGGTTTGGTGTTTTGTTGTTTGTTTTGAAAGTTAGTACTTGACTTAAGTTCTATAATACATATATAGCTTAAATCCAAGAGCTTGAATCCAAATAAATTTCCTAGCTTATTTTCTTAATATGGGCGAAACCCTAACCCTAAAGGTTAGAGGATTTTGTTTCAAATTTTAGTCTTGTAATAAGTAATCTATGTTAGTTAAGACTCTAGTAACTAGGATCCAAAAGATGGCATTAAGAGGATAACCCTAAACCTATTTTCTAAGTCTTGGCCGAACCTAACCCTAAAGTGTCATAGATGGTTGTTAGTTGATTAATTATAGTTATGTTGTTTGGATGAAGGTGGTTGTGTTAACTCGTGGCGGGATAACGAGGATCGTCGTGTACGTGTTTTCGGTGCTAGCTCGGGTGGGGAAAAGAATCAACCTATCGTCGGAATCGATAAGTAGTAGATTATATGATAATTGTGTAGGGCGACCTAAACCCTACTAGTAGTTGAGTAATCGACAAGACCAAAATCATATTGGAAACCTTTTCTGTAAAACCAATGGTGATTTGGGAATTGTAGGTTTATCGACGTTAGGATGATTTTATCTTATCTGAGGTTGATTGAATTTATTATTATTATTGCATTGCTTATGTGATATTTTGTGGTATTTGAATTATTTTCTGATATTGTGTTATGCATGATCTGCCTGGTTTTTAATACTATGCCTAGTTGATTTTAAGTAAGGATATATGTTGTTCGGGAGATGATTGTTTGGGTGAGAGAATGAATTGACTTAGAGGTGCCTAGCTTAATTAAGTTATCTAATGGATGAGATGTGACATAGAATGCGAGTTGAGATTATGATGGGAGTTTGAGATACAAGGTTGTTATTGATTTGAGATAGTGAGATTCATATAGAGGCTTAGATGCAAATACTTTTTTTAGTCCATGACGCGTAGATCTGATTTATCCTATCGAAAGATAGAAGGGCACTATGATGAGTTTTATCCTATCGAAAGATAGAAGGGCACTATGATGAGTTTTATCCTATCGAAAGATAGAAGGGCACTATGATGAGTTTTATCCTATCGAAAGATAGAAGGGCACTATGCTGAGTTTTATCCTATCGAAAGATAGAAGGGCACTATGTTGAGTCTTATCCTATCAAAAGATAGAAGTGTACTATGCTGAGTTCTTTGCATCGGACTACCTTGGACTACTAACGAATGTGAAAGGAATAGAGACAGTTATGATAGTATAAGTGTTTAGACTACATGAGTTGAGGGTAGAGGATGATATAGTGAATTGAGGATGATTGTTGATTTTGAGTGATGCATGTCTGTGACAATTACTGTATGATATACTATGAATCTTTTCCGCTTTTTGATGATTGAACTGTTTCTTATTCCCTATATCTTTCTGTGTGTTGTGTTTTATTTCTGATGTGATCGTACGAGAAGACCCGATGGAGGAACCAATTGCTGAGGAGTTAGATGGAACTCCTTACGAACCAGATGCTGGAGGTCGAGCTGTGATTCAAGGCGATTAGAGTATAGACAGTAAGGCCAGTGTGTCTAAAGAGTATTTATATTTTCGTTGAGTATGTCTGTAGTGAAGTTTATGCCTGTGAGGGATCCTACTGAGAGGGTACCCTTAACAGTTCTTTTGAAATGTAATAAATAACAGGTGTGTATTTATGTAATATAGTTTTGGTATGTTTTATATATGCATAAGTTATATAATTATTAATTAAGTTTTAATTTTTACGTATTTTCAATGATAAGCGAGCGATTAAGTAAATAAATATTAAGGTTTTAATGTAATAATACGATGGGGCACAACGGGGTGTCTCATTTGGTGGTATCAAAGCAGTGCGATTCTAATCGGACTGTGAGGTCTAGGATGTTGTTACTGGCCGTGTCTAGTTGAGTCCACATCGGATTTTAACTATGCTTAGAAGTTGGGTAGTGAGTCCCGACGTGATAGTTAACAGTTATATGGCATATATATACCAGTTTTATGTAGCATTATATGTTGTATACTAGTGTTCAAAGAGGTGGAGCTGGAAAAGGAGTTCCAGCAGCAGGACAACAGATGGTCAGACCTCAGGCCACTGAAAGAGTGTTTACCGTGAGGGGAGCAGAATGCTCAATCCGGGATCTTATACAAGGTATGTATTTGATATCTGGTAGACTTTGTTTGTTTTTCTAAGTAGCATGATGGACAAGAAAGTGATGAGAGTTTTGTTGAGGTATAGTTGTGACTGGTAGGATGTGAACCCTTAAGATTAATATCAGTGAGTAAGACAATTACTATAAGTCAAATGTTGATGGAGATTATGGAATCTAGGGCAATGATTAAGGATCGTAGTTAAGATGGATTGTATGAGTTTGGGAAGAGTAAACGAAAGTGTATATAGTAATTTCACCTAAGTTGAATATGAGCTTTCACCTAAGATGAATATGAGAAGAAAAGATGATTTCTGATGTAAATTGAGGTTACTAGAGAAATTCAAATTTGTTAAGTTAGATAATCCTAACAGGTGTTGATCTTTTGATTGCAATTTATCTTACGGAGTGTTGAGATGTTTATTTGGAGACTTGAAAGGTGTGATTTTGATATAATCTAGAATAGTGAAATACATTTTAAGGAACTAAGACTGTGATTGGATACTTGAAGTAGGAAGTTAGGGTAGTTTTGATTGTGGTGTTAATCACGGGTGTTAGATGTTGAAATAAGGTTCTTTAGTGGATCAGTAGTAAGAAGAGGAAGGAATTAAGTTTTGATCATGTCCTTTAAGGATGTTAGATCAAGTTGGAAAGGTTAAGAACAATGAATGGAATATAGTGATGGATAAGTTCGAGGATAAATAGAATGATATAAGAATGAATTATGTTATGAAGTTACCGCTGTTACCTAGGGGAAAACAATGATGAGAAATATAATGTTGGATCTTTAGATTAAGATACGATTACAATATGATGTCTAGTATTGAGTTAAGAAATTCCGAGGACGGAATTTTTTTCTAAGAGGGGTAGTAATGTAACACCCTACTTTTTATTTTCCGATTTTTATTTTTTTCAAGAAAAAAATATTTTCATTTGATTAATCCTAGTATAAATGTATTTATTTATATTTTTATCCGAGTTCATGGAGATTGATTTTTATGAAATAAAAATCATATTCATACTCTATCTTAGGGTAGAAGCTTACGATAAAAATTTGGGTTAAAAATTCGAGACGGAACCCTGGTCTGCGTTTTCACCGACAAGATAATTTTACTGAGCAGAAAACCTAATTTTGACTCGTGAACGAAATGGTTTATATTTAAATCATTTTTACAAAAAGTTTGGTCAGTTTGAAAATTTTCAGTCAAAAACGAAATATTACGCTTTACGCAGCGTAAAACCCTAATCGAGAAACCGACTGGAGTCAAAACGGAACTACGAGAGACCCATCAAGAGATCGGGATAACGAGTCATACTTGATGACCATGGAGGATGAGTCACCAAGCATTTATGAGCATTAAATGCATGTAATCATGACATTTAGGTAAAAAGACCAAAATACCCCCAAGCTTTCGTGGGTATTAACAAGACGCATCTACGCACTCTTAACCACTCATTTTACGTGGTTGAAAACCTCCCACATCTCTCCAATTTCGTGCATCCACCTCCAATAAATCTTACCTATTTCATTTTGCTTTCGTTTCATTATTTTCCTCTCAAAAACCGAAATCGGAAAACGACGAGATGCGTCACGGAATGTCCGGGAACCGCTAATGGATAAGATCGATGACTCATTGGTGAGTCATTTTGTATGGCCCAAAATCAGCCACACCTCCACTAAATGTGAGCCACATATTATTAACCATGGTTAGCCAAAATAACCTTAGTTAAGTTAATTATAACCTTAGTTAAGTTAATTATAACCTTAGTTAAGCTTATATTAATTTAATAATCACAAAACCCATTAAACCAATTCCTTTTAACCAAACAAGGCATAAAATTACTCCTATAAATACCCCAAAACCGTGGCCTCCCTCACCATTTCACTCATCTTCTTCATTCTCTTCATCTTCCTCACCAACTAAGTTACAAAACCCTAAGAACACCGAATTCCCACCAAACATATGACCCTCTTCCTTTCTGAAACTCGAAAAACACTCAACATAAAAGTTGTTACTCTTTCTCTCTTCTTTCCAACAAGCTAAAGATCATCAAAAACGGATAAGTGGATTGGGAGAAAGGCTCAAAATACAGAAACTGCCCAGAATTCCCAGAAACCCACGAAACAGCATAAAGAAGGCCCTTTTCACCCCTGTTATGATCCGAACCAAATGAAACCTTCAACACCAAAGTTGTTCCTTTTCTTCGTATCTTTCTATAAAGCCAAAGTTTGTAATTTTTGGATTAGTATATTGTGAGATACACTCACAATACCATCACACCCTCAAGCTGTTCAGTTTTCAACATAGTGAAGGTTGATCATTTTCTTCATTTCTTCAATCTTCAAGAGGTAAAAGCTCATCTCCTTGATCATATAAGCTTTCATATTCATGTATTTCTCATGTTTATGCCATGAATCATATTTTTCCATTCCTAGATCTAGAACTTCAAATAATTCTAGAAAATTGTAGAAAAATCCTTTTAATGTGAAACCAATTTCTATGATCTAGATATAATCCCTATTTTATTTATCCAAGAGCATGTGATCAAAATCATTCTCCTTCCCTATTAACCCTTAAGGTCCGAACCTAGGTAGGAAAATGGGTTTGGTGTTTTGTTGTTTGTTTTGAAAGTTAGTACTTGACTTAAGTTCTATAATACATATATAGCTTAAATCCAAGAGCTTGAATCCAAATAAATTTCCTAGCTTATTTTCTTAATATGGGCGAAACCCTAACCCTAAAGGTTAGAGGATTTTGTTTCAAATTTTAGTCTTGTAATAAGTAATCTATGTTAGTTAAGACTCTAGTAACTAGGATCCAAAAGATGGCATTAAGAGGATAACCCTAAACCTATTTTCTAAGTCTTGGCCGAACCTAACCCTAAAGTGTCATAGATGGTTGTTAGTTGATTAATTATAGTTATGTTGTTTGGATGAAGGTGGTTGTGTTAACTCGTGGCGGGATAACGAGGATCGTCGTGTACGTGTTTTTGGTGCTAGCTTAGGTGGGGGAAAAGAATCAACCTATCGTCGGAATCGATAAGTAGTAGATTATATGATAATTGTGTAGGGCGACCTAAACCCTACTAGTAGTTGAGTAATCGACAAGACCAAAATCATATTGGAAACCTTTTCTGTAAAACCAATGGTGATTTGGGAATTGTAGGTTTATCGACGTTAGGATGATTTTATCTTATCTGAGGTTGATTGAATTTATTATTATTATTGCATTGCTTATGTGATATTTTGTGGTATTTGAATTATTTTCTGATATTGTGTTATGCATGATCTGCCTGGTTTTTAATACTATGCCTAGTTGATTTTAAGTAAGGATATATGTTGTCCGGGAGATGATTGTTTGGGTGAGAGAATGAATTGACTTAGAGGTGCCTAGCTTAATTAAGTTATCTAATGGATGAGATGTGACATAGAATGCGAGTTGAGATTATGATGGGAGTTTGAGGTACAAGGTTGTTATTGATTTGAGATAGTGAGATTCATATAGAGGCTTAGATGCAAATACTTTTTTAGTCCATGACGCGTAGATCTGATTTATCCTATCGAAAGATAGAAGGGCACTATGATGAGTTTTATCCTATCGAAAGATAGAAGGGCACTATGTTGAGTTTTATCCTATCGAAAGATAGAAGGGCACTATGATGAGTTTTATCCTATCGAAAGATAGAAGGGCACTATGATGAGTTTTATCCTATCGAAAGATAGAAGGGCACTATGTTGAGTTTTATCCTATCGAAAGATAGAAGGGCACTATGTTGAGTCTTATCCTATCAAAAGATAGAAGTGTACTATGCTGAGTTCTTTGCATCGGACTACCTTGGACTACTAACGAATGTGAAAGGAATAGAGACGATTATGATAGTATAAGTGTTTAGACTACATGAGTTGAGGGTAGAGGATGATATAGTGAATTGAGGATGATTGTTGATTTTGAGTGATGCATGTCTGTGACAATTATTGTATGATATACTATGAATCTTTTCCGCTTTTTGATGATTGAACTGTTTCTTATTCCCTATATCTTTCTGTGTGTTGTGTTTTATTTCTGATGTGATCGTACGAGAAGACCCGATGGAGGAACCAATTGCTGAGGAGTTAGATGGAACTCCTTACGAACCAGATGCTGGAGGTCGAGCTGTGATTCAAGGCGATTAGAGTATAGACAGTATGGCCAGTGTGTCTAAAGAGTATTTATATTTTCGTTGAGTATGTCTGTAGTGAAGTTTATGCCTGTGAGGGATCCTACTGAGAGGGTACCCTTAACAGTGCTTTTGAAATGTAATAAATAACAGGTGTGTATTTATGTAATATAGTTTTGGTATGTTTTATATATGCATAAGTTATATAATTATTAATTAAGTTTTAATTTTTACGTATTTTCAATGATAAGCGAGCGATTAAGTAAATAAATATTAAGGTTTTAATGTAATAATACGATGGGGCACAACGGGGTGTCTCATCCATCCCCCACATAGCAAAGGGCCAAGGCGAATTTAATGTGTGAAGTTCTTCGGGTGGGGTACGACTTACATTGGAAAATCTTTGGCACTCATCACATTGTTTCGTCCACTCGATGCAATCTGCTCGGATAGTAGGCCAATAGTACCCTGCTCGGACTACCTTGGAGGCCATTGACCTGCCCCCGCTGTGAAAACCACAGATTCCTCGGTGAACCTCTTCCATGACATAATTTGACTGAGCTTCGGTCAGACACTTTAACATCGGGACCGAGAATCCCCGTTTGTACAACTCGCCGGAAATAATAGCAAAGTGACTTGCTCTGAGCCTGATCTTTCTGGCCTCGGCGTGATCTGGGGGCAGAATATCTAAGGATAAATATTCCCATATGGGTGTCATCCATTCTCGGTCAACCGGCTCGTTAGCCACCACCTCTCCAAACGTGATACTCGGTTCATTGAGGGTTTCTTGAATAACTATTCTATGCTGGCCCGGTTTCTTTGTACTGGTCAATTTGGACAGCAAATCGGCCCGAGTATTTTCTTCTCTGGGAATGTGTTCAATAGCGAATTTATCAAAGCTGGAAATTAACTGATTGACTTTACATAAATACCTGGTAAGCTGAGGCTCTTTCGTTTGGTATCCCCCAGAGATTTGTCCTGTGACTAGCTGTGAATCACTTCGGCATCTAACAGCCTTCGCCCCCATTTCCTTAGCCAGCATTAACCCTGCTATCAAGGCTTCATACTCGGCTTGGTTGTTTGAGGTTTTGAACTCAAACTTTAATGACTGCTCCAGGATTAGATCTCCCGGACCTTCCAGTATTATCCCAGCTCCACTGCCTCTGACATTCGAGGATCCATCCACATACAAATTCCACCATATATCCTCGATTATCGGTCGCGGATTGAGCTCGGCTACGAAGTCGGAGAGACATTGAGCTTTCAGAGGACCTCTCAACTCGTATTTCAGGCCGAACTCGGATAACTCCACCGACCAAGCAATCGTACGGCCTGCCAACTCGGGCTTTTTGAGAATCTGCTTAATCGGGTGATCAGTTTTGACAATCACCTGGTGACTCTGGAAATATGGGCGCAATCGCCGAGCTGCAGTTATCAAGGCCAAGACCAGTTTTCCAATGACTTGATACCGGGTTTCGGCATCATGAAGGACCCTGCTAATGAAGTACACCGGCATTTGAATTTTCTCTACTTCTTGCACAATGACCGCACTGATGGCGTACTCGGTGGCTGACAGGTATAAGTATAACTCTTTCCCTGGGATAGGTCGAGTTAATATTGGTGGTGAAGACAAAAAGGCCTTGAAATCGGCGAAGGCCTTCTCGCATTCCTTGGTCCACGCGAAGGTTTGAGGTCTCTTCAATAATCTAAAGAAAGGCCGAGATTTCTCTGCAGACCTGGGGAGAAACCGAGATAATGATGCCAGCCACCCTGCAAGTGGTTGCACTTCTTTAATATTTTGTGGGCTTCGCATCTCAATCACATCTCGGCATTTATCAGGATTGACCTCGATTCCTCGGTGTGTCAACATAAAACCGAGGAATTTTCCACCCTGAACACAGAAGACACACTTTTCCGGATTCAACCTCATATTATACTTTCTCAGCTGCTGAAAAATTTCCTCCAAATCTTTCGGGTGGTTGTTGTGGTCATCAGATTTTATGACCATGTCATCCACATACACCTCCATAGTCCTTCCGATCTATTTTTCGAACACCCTGTCCATGAGCCTTTGGTAGGTAGCTCCAGCATTTTTCAATCCAAATGGCATTACTCGGTAACAATAATTCGAGCCTTCAGTTATGAAAGCTGTTTTCTCCTCATCTGGGGGATACATTCGGATCTGGTTGTACCCCGAGTATGCATCCAAGAACCTCAAAATTCTGTACCCGGAGGCACCATCCACCAGTCTATCAATACTCGGTAAAGGATGGAATCTTTTGGGCAGGCTTTATTTAAGTCTGTGTAATCAGTGCACATGCGCCACTTGCCATTTGCTTTTTTGACCAGAACCACGTTGGCGAGCCAAGTTGTGTATTCTACTTCTCGAATAAAGTTGGCTTTAACCAACTTGGCTGTTTCTTCTTCCACCACTTTCCTCCTTTCCTCACCAAGTCTCCTTTTCCTTTGAGCTACCGATTTTTCCTCAGGACAGATTGCCAGCTTGTGGCATAAGAAATCAGGGTCAATCCCCGGCATGTCTGATGTGGTCCAGACGAACAAATCGGCGTTGCTGCGGAGCGCTTCCTTTATTTTCTTTTTTAAACTCGGCTCAAGTTGACTGCCGAGCTTGGTGCACTGATCGGGCTGTGATCCGAGTTGGACCTTCTCTAACTCCTCAATGGGCTGTGGCCGTTGTTCCTGCATGTCCATTCTCGGGTCCAATTCAACAGAGCTAACTGAATTTACAGACTTGTCTTTCCCTCTGTCTAGTGTTTCTGCAGGTGTAGGTTTGAGCTTGCTTACGCGCAGACTATCGGCATAGCATTGTCTGGCCATTTTCTGATCAGCCCGGACAGCAACTATGTCTCCCGAGTTGGAGGGGAACTTCATTGTGAGGTGGGGAGTAGAAACCACAGCTCCCAACTCGTTCAAAGATGGTCTTCCGATCAAGATATTGTACGATGTTACTGCATTAATCAACACGTACCTGACCAAGATAGTTTTGGACATTTTGCCATCCCCAAAATTAGTTAGGAGGTCAATGTATCCTCGGGTATCCACCTGTTCCCCAGCAAAGCCGACGAGTTTACTATCGTATGGCTGAATAGATTTTTCCGGGATCCCGAGCTTCTGGAATGTTGAGTAGTATAGGATATCAGCCGAGCTCCCCTGGTCTACGAGAGTTATCTTGACCGAGAAGTTGGCCAATTACACTGTGATTACCATAGGGTCGTCCTGATTAGGGTCCACCCCCAAGAAGTATTCGTCAGAAAAGATAATCGGTGGGGAAACCCTCGGGGGTTTGCCAGATACCGAGTTGACAGCCCGAATTGCCCGCAGGTGTTTTCTCCGAGCTGAACTTGTCGTGCCTCCCCCCGCAAATCCACCTGAAATAGTGTTTATCACACCTCGGATAGTATTATCCTCCTCTCGCCTTTCATTATGGTCTTCCCTGTTTTCTGTTCTTTCATTATTTTATCGACCGTCGCCCCTTCTCGGGCTTTGGCCGCCTCCTCTTCTTCTACTTCTGCCACGCCCCTCACCATTGTTGTGATTTCTCCGAACAAAATTATTGAGATGGCCAGCTTGCACTAACTCTTCAATTTTATCCCGCAGGACCCAGCACTCCTCGGTGGTATGCCCGTAGTTACGATGGTACCGACAATGTTTCTGTCGATCAACATTCTGAGGCGTGTGGCCACGGTTGGGGAGCTGCAAAAGTTCTGCGTTGTAGGCTTCCTCGAACACCCGAGCTCAGTTGGTGTTGAGGGGGGTATAGTGCTCATACTTCGGCCCCCTATGTAAATGCTCGGATGTGTTTTTGAATTTCTGTTTGTCTCCTCCAGCCCTCCTCTTCTCTCTCCCTTCTCGTCTATCAGAATCATCGGTTCTTTCTCTTTTCTTAGACTCCTCAATCTCCTCCATATTAATGAATCCAACAGCTTTTCTTCTCAACTCATCCATACTGGTTAGAGGCTTCCGATCTAGGTGTCTGGCGAAAGGGCCAGGCCGTAACCCGGTCA
The DNA here is from genome assembly GCA_030762895.1 of Sophora flavescens. NCBI lineage: Eukaryota > Viridiplantae > Streptophyta > Magnoliopsida > Fabales > Fabaceae > Sophora > Sophora flavescens. The sequence continues at coordinate 225,702,660 of CM061063.1, read as the reverse complement.
AGATGGTGTGTAGTGCAACATCGGCACTGAGATTCCGGATGAGAACAGTCTCTTTGCTGAACCTGGCCATAAAATCACGCAGAGACTCATTTTTTTCTTGCTTAAAGTTTACCAACGAGGCCGGCTCGTGGCAAACTAAGCATTGAACTTAGCCATAAACGTGTCAAAGGAGTCAACTGATGCTGGTGGTAGCTGGGTATACCAGCTTAGTGCAGCATCTTTCAGAGTAGTAGGAAAGACTTTACACATGACAGCATCATCGTCAGTGAAGAGGTACATTTGAGTAGTGAAAGCATCTAAGTGATGCTCCGGGTCCGAGGTGCCATCGTACCTGTCAATGTTTATTGGTTTGTTGTTGGCTGGAAGAGGAACCTCCATGATGGCGTTAGTGAAAGGATGTCTCGGCCTCGGCACGCTGGTCCTTTCATCAGACCTATTTGCCTGAAGTGAAAGTTCAGGGGCCTGCCTACGAAATTCCTCCTCGCCTGCGCGATCAACATGATGAGAAACACGGGCTTGTGGGCCTCCTTCTCTATGCGTGTTTCTGGATCCTTCATTCTCGGCTGTCCGGCACTCTCTCTCGTGAGGAGAAGAGGCGGACCTTTCTCTGCTTTGTTCTCGTTCCCGACGGCTGTTTTGCCGACAAATCTCCTCATTCTCCCTTCTCAGCATTGCCACCTGTGCGAGGAGTTCTTGAATAATGGGATTGTCGGTCACCATAGCTGGGTCTATGGATCGTTCCCCATTATCCCCATTGTTGGCATTCTCTGGCTCCTCTCTCCTGCAGTTTCCGCTCCTTGTTCTAACCATTGTTTGTGGTATGGGAAAGTTTTGCTTCGATTCCCACAAACGGCGCCAAATGTTCCGTCCAAATATCTCAAGTGGGAGATACTCGGCCGAAGACGGTTTTGTGGAAGTGTTTTGGAATTAGCTTGACAGAATCTGAATTCTGCTCCTACGTATCCAAATGGGAATCAAAGCAAGCGTAGTTCTAAGTGAGGGGGTTGGACCCCTATTTATAGAGATGTGTTGGTGTAACAGTCTGAGTTGGACTGTTATTGAGATCCTATTTGTTAGGATCAGACTGTTATTGCAGTTGGATAATGATAAGGATAAGGCTCCGAGTTATACGAAGAGATATTTGGACCAGCGAGATATTCGGCCCAGTCAGTTGTGGCTGGATGGCTCTGGGCCGAGATATCTTCATCCGTGGCCTGTTATGAAATAGGCCCGAGTAGTTATCCTCGGGTTCAAGTGTATTAATAGGTCTTCGGCTTTATGGGAGTTCGGGTCACGACCCACTTACAAGAATGAGCTCGGTCGTATCGACGATCCTCGGCCTTATATCTTCGGCCAGTACAGGTCGTTATGAATAATCAAGAAAAATTATTAGGTGATTGGGTTATGGTGAAAAAGAAACCCCGAAAAAGCAGTAACTCCTAGAAACAGAAAGTTACGCAAGATTTGAAGGGAAAGAATTTATTCCACGTACAACGGGATGTGCCCCATGCAAAACTAAGAAGGACAAGCATCAGGGAGGACCGTCCAAGAATACCAGTTATGATATTGGTAATGGAGCAAAGTCTTTCTTCAATATAAAACCTATTTCTGATTCTAGGTACTTACTATTTCATGAAGAGGAACAGAATCACAAAGAGAAGAACATGGACATTGTCAGAGAGGATGGAGGATCATCTCAGGAAGCTATGGATCAGGAGTTTGTTCCTGAAACACAACCACCTCCTCAAACGTAGCCTTGTGGCTACTTGGTCTCACTCATATCCCTTAGTTTATGGATTTATTCCAAGACTTATCTGTGCTATCTTGGAATATTCGTGGCACTTTTGGTCGTTCTAGAAGGCGTCATGTGAGGGATATTGTGAGCTTTAACCATCCGTCTCTTATTTTTCTCTATGAGACGCATGGCCCGTTCATAAACGTGGAACCTTTTTGGACTTCGCTGGGATATAGCCTAGTCTATGTTCAAGAGGCTAGAGGTCATTCGGGAGGGATTTGGGTTTTATCTTCCAAAGATGATATTAATTTTTTGCTTGTGGATAATACTTCCCAGGCAATTACTTTCCCCATTAAGAGAAGAGATGTGACTTGGTATTGTTCTGTGGTTTATGCCTCCCCAGTTTTCTCTATTCGAAGCATCTTGTGGGATCACCTAATATCTCTTCGTAGTAGAATTCATGGTCCTTGGATGGTTATCGATGACTTGAATGAAGTCTTAAGCCCCTCTGAGGTCATGGGTGGCTCCTTCTGCATGTCTCGGACTAGTTTGCTGGCTAATGTCATTGCTCAATGTGACTTCGTGGATCTTGATACAGCTGGTGGTGTTTTTACTTGGAGAAGGAACATTCACAGTAGTGGCCATATCAGAAAGAGGCTTGATAAATGCTTGGTAGATGTTGAGTGGCGTCTTATGTTTCCACATGCTCTTGTTGAGTTACTGCCTTCTCACAACTCTGACCATAACCCTCTTCTCCTTGGTTGAAAGAAGTCTCATAGTAAGAAAGCCAAATTTTGTCATTTTCAAGCTGCTTGGATTTCTCATCAAGAGTATGAGAAGTTGGTTGAACATGCTTGGAATTCTACTAATGGCAATGCTATGTATAAAATGGGGAAAATCCAGGATCAATCCATTATCTTCAATAGAGATGTCTTCGACGATATCTTCAAGAGGAAAAGGAAGCTTGAAGCCCATATTGCTAGAGTTCATAGACAGGTTGATATTTATCCTTACTCAGATATGATTAGACTTAAGAGAGAGTTGCAGTATCAGTATGATCAAGTCCTAGCCCAAGAGGAGCTCCTTTGGTATAAAAAATCTAGGGAGAATTGGGTAAAATTTGGCAATAGAAATACTAAATTCTTCCATACTCAGACTATGATTAGAAGGAGGAGGAACAGAATTTATGGTCTCAACATTGATGGTATATGGTGCACAGATGATAATATGTTAAAGACTGCAGCTTATTCCTTTTTCAAGGATCTGTTTCAGTCGAATAATATCTATCATCCTCAGACTTTGGCCCTGAGATACATTCCTCAAATTGGCAATGATCTTTATGATAATCTTCTCAGTCCTGTCACTCTGGAAGAAATCAAAGATGCTCTTTTCTTTGTGCATTCCTATAAAGCTCCCGGGCCTAATGGTTTTCAACCAATCTTTTATAAAACATCTGGAGCATTGTAGGAGGTGATGTTCATGAAATGATTGCTGCTACCTTTAGCACTGGTAGAATTGATGCTGGTTTGAGCGAAACTTTGATTGTCCCCATTCCTAAGGTTGACAATCCCACTAGTTTGAACGACTTCAGGCCCATCAGTCTTTGCAATAATTTGCTGAAGCTTATTTCTAAAGTCTTGGTTAGAAGGATTAGACCCTATCTGGATAGCTTCATTGGTCCTCTCCAAGGCAGTTTTATTCCCAACCGAGGTACTATAGATAATGCAATCATCACTCAGGAGGTTGTCCATCATATGCATAGGAAAAAAAGGTAAAACAGGCTATCTCTAATACAAGATTGATTTTGAGAAAGCCTATGATAGAGTGGATTGGAATTTTCTAAAACTTACTCTAACTGATTTGGGTTTTCCATCTCCTATTATCACTTTGATTATGAATTATGTCACTGCCTCCTCCATGGCCTTGAAGTGGAATAGTGAAAAATTGGATAACTTTGCTCCTAATAGGGGCTTGAGACAAGGTGATCCTATGTCTCCTTACCTCTTTGTCCTTTGTATGGAGAAACTTGCTTTGTTAATTCAAGAGAAGGTATAAGAGGGTAAGTGGAAACCAATCAAGATTTCTAGACAAGGTCCTTCAATCTCTCATTTGATCTTTGCAGATGACTGCATTCTTTTTACTCAGGCTAGTTCCAGTCAAGCTAGACTTGTGAAGGAGGTCCTAGACTCCTTTTGTTTGGCTTCAAGCCTTAAGGTTAATGTTCAGAAGACAAGATTATTGGCTTCCAAGAATGTGGTTCGGGCCAAAATTAATAAATTTGCTTCAATTACTGGTTTTCATCATACTTCAAACCTTGGCAACTATCTTGGTTTCCCAATGTTGTCTGGTAGAGTGAAGAAAGCTGACATCAAATTCATCATTGATAAAATCAGTAGCAGACTGGCCAGTTGGAAAGCTAGACTTTTGGATAGAGCTGGCCGTGTCACTCTTGCTAAGTCTGTCATTACATCTATTCCAGTTTATACTATGCAGAATTATTGGCTTCCTTCTGGAATCTGTGATGATTTGGATGCTTGTGTTAGACAATTTATTTGGGGTAGTAAAACTTGCCATTGGGTTAAATGGAAGAAAGTTACTCAACAGAGGAATAGAGGTGGTCTTGGATTACATACTGCCAGAGAAACTAACGTGAGTTTGTTGGGAAAGCAGATTTGGAGCATGATTCATCATCACAACAAGCTATGGGTCCAGTTGCTGTCTGCTAAGTATCTTAAAGATACTCATGTCCTCACTGCCGAGCCTGGTTCTGGCATGTCCCCCTCTTGGAGTACCATTGTTAAACCTGTTGGCATGATAAAAAATGGCTTTAAATACAGCATTGGAAAGAGTCATGTCTCTCATGATAAATGGTTAGAGGAGGACTATATTTGCCATCTAGTTCCCTATGTCCACATTCAAGACACCCAGTTGCAGATCAAGGATATCTTCTTTGATGGTAATTGGCATTGGAAATTACTAGCCACTCCAATTCCTTTGGATGTCAAGTTGAAAATGCAGCATCCCGTTTTGGATAATGAAACTGATGATGTGCTCATTTGGGGGAATGCGAACAATGGTCAGTATTCTGCCAAAATCTGCATATTTGTCGCTCACGCAGGATCCTGTTGGTGATCATTTTGAAGCCAATGAAAATTGGTCATGGATATGGAAACTGAGTATGCCTGAGAACATTAAACACTTCATGTGGATCTTATGTCATAGTAGTTTGCCAACCAATGCTTTTAGAGCTACTAGACATATTTCCCCTAATGCTTCTTGTCATAGGTGTGCTCATTTATTTGAAACAGACATTCATGTGCTTAGAGACTATGTGTAGGCTAGAAAAATTTGGCATCTTCTCGGGTTTGATAGTCTGCAGCAGTTCTATACACTGGATTGTTATGCTTGGATCAAATAATTATCCATTGGGACTAATGGATCATGGTTTATTGTGGCTTGTTGGATTATTTGGAAAGCCAAGAATGCTGAGATTTTTTCAGATAATAGAAGGAATGATTGGCTTCTGATAAACCAAATCCATTCTCTACATAAGTTGATAACTCACTCCCTAGGCAAGTCTATCAACAATAACAAAGTAAGAGAGGTTTCTTGGATTCCTCCTAAGGATGACTGCTACAAAATCAATTTAGATGGGAGCTCTTTTGGTAATCCTGGAAGATCAGGATTTGGTGGCTTGATCAGAAACAATTTGGGGGAATGGATCTCAGGCTTCTCCGGTTTCTGTGGAATTACTTCAAATTTTGCTGCTGAACTTCTTGCAATTTACCATGGCATTAACTTGACTTGGAGAGCAGGCTTTAGGAATGTCACCTGTGAATCTGATTCTCAACTGGCTATTGCTTTAATTTCTCAAGGTGTCTCCTCCTTTCATCCTCAAGCTGCTGTTGTTAATTGGATCAGGCATCTCATGTCTTTGCCTTGGTGTTTATCCCACCATCATACCCTTAGAGAGGGCAATGAGTGTGCTGACTGGATGGCTAAGTATGGAGCTGCAAATGATCATCATCTTCTTGTTTGGGAGCATTGTCCAGACCAGCTGCATCTAGTTCTTCTTGTTGATGCTGTTGGCACGGTGAGGCTTCGGCCTTAGTTGTAGTTTTCGTTTCCTTTTTGCTGTTTTCCTACTGATAAAAAAACATTCATTCTCCTTTCCCTTTCACTCTCTCTCTCCCCAATTTCAATTTTATCTTCTCTCATCCTATCCTATGACCATCACCGCCATGGGAACCGCCATCGCCGACAGCGATGTTGTAGCCGGATTTGCCAAGCTGCAAGGCGAAGATTTCGAATACTGTAACATCCTATCTTTCGAGAATAAAAAAAATTAGATATTTAAATTGGATGGGAATGAGGGTTAGATAAACGAAAACTATTTAAGAATCCAAACATGCAAGTTTAGAATAAAATTCAAGCAACTCAAAATTTTCAATAGGAAAACACCTCAAGTAGGCACATCAAAACCCTTTTTGGAAATATGTCAAACTAAATCCTTAATTAAGGTGGTTTATCATTAATAAAATTAAAAGATAATTAGCCATAGATATAGATCTTAATCAAGCTAGATAGTTATAATCAATTTACTCAAGTTTTACTCATAATAATTAGTTAGTACTAATCATAATTAACTATGTCTAATTATGCTTTAGTTACAATTAATAATTTAATAAATAAAAAAATTATATGATGAAAGGAGGGAACAGTTGGACCTCCTGCTGCCTTCCCAACCATTAATCCACGCCACCTAAATCCAAATGTTAGGTGAGTACATTAACTTAAGGTGGAAGGTGTTTTTATATTAACTCAAGTTAATGTAACATGTAAAAGTAGAAAGAAAGAAATAATCAGAGGAGTGGCGTGAGAGAAATAGAAAGAGAGATAGAGAGAACGAGAAATATAGATAGAACGAGAAAGAGAGAGACCGTGAGAGAAAAAATTTCAGAGTCGATTCCGAGCGATCCGTTCGTCCTATCGAGAAATCGATTATACCATTGTGATCCTCGCGACGTCTACTTCATTATCCTAGCTTTCTTTTCTTGATTAGGCTAAGGTAAGCCTATGTCCTTTTTATGTCGAAATACCATCAGCGACGGTATTGAGGTTATCTTTCAATCCGTTTATCGGTTTTCACTTCCATCTTCAGATTTGGGTTACTCGTAACAAGTGCTTCATGAATATGTGTTCAGGTGAATTTTTGGAGCCCCGGAGGTAGGAGAACCTCACGTGGCAGATTTGAGGAGATTGGAGTGGGTCCGTTTCGTTGCTCTAAAGCTAGTCTACGACACTTCAGGTGGGAGAAAGAAGCCTCCTATCGTCGGAAATGGCTAAGTAGCATATTTTACATTAATGACGTAGGGCGACCTAAACCCTACTAGTGGGCGAATAATTGACAATGTCAATATCACATTAGTGACCAATTAGTGGTAACAATGATGATATGGAGATTGTAGGTTTATCGTCGTTAGGTTAATATTATAATATCTGAGGCTGCTTGATGTGTGTTGTTTGGATTAACATTCTAATTATAGTTTATTATGTTTATTTAAAATATGTTATTATTATTTTTTTATTATTTTATTTTGTTTATGGTTGTTAATATGCATTGAGTGATAATATGTTTTATCTGCAATGATATGCTTAGTTGGCATCTAGGTGATGATATATGATATTTAAAGTGATGCATGTTGGCGGAGAGTATTAGATGTGACTTAGTAGTGCCTAACCTAATTAATTTATTAATATTTTACGGATGATGAGGTTGATGATACGCTGAGACTTGAGATGTTATATGAAATGATGATGGAAGGTTGAGGCACTAGGTTACGACCCGATATGAGTTAGTAAGATTCATAAAGCTGCATGGTATTGATCACAACCGTGTGGGTGGAACACACGAGGTCATAGTATTCGATTATGGATACCGGAGTCACGGGTGAGTGCCCTGCGGACGATGAGGTTCGAGGAAGACTATCGTGATAGCAGAGTTACGGGTGAGTGCCCTGTAGGCGATGAGACTCGAGGAAGACTACCGTGATACTCTCATAGTCCTTGTTGAACAGTGCGACTATTCTCCACCAGGGATGGGGTAATAGTTTCATTCGAGGAATGGATACCCTAGCTGAAACTAGGGCGTGCACCGATGTTCATGGGCTTGGACGCTTGACTTATATCCCTAATCAGACGAGGGATGTGTGACAGGATTAGGTGGTGGCCACGTCAGTATACATGATCAGTTGCATGAGGGCGAAGGGTAGAGGAATATAATGTACTTTGAGGATGAATGTTATACTTATCTGTGTTTGTTTGGTGATGCATGTCTGTGTGTCATTACTGTATATATGTTATGTGAGACACCCCGTTGTGCCCCATCGTATTATTACATTAAAACCTTAATATTTATTTACTTAATCGCTTGCTTATCATTGAAAATACGTAAAAATTAAAACTTAATTAATAATTATATAACTTATGCATATATAAAACATACCAAAACTATATTACATAAATACACACACTTATTTATTACATTCCAAAAGCAACTGTTAAGGGTACCCTCTCGTAGGATCCCTCACAGGCATAAACTTCACTACTGAGACATACTCAGTGGAAATATAAATACTCTTTAGACACACTGGCCATACTTGTCTATACTCTAATCGCCTTGAATCACACCTCGACCTCCGAAGCATCTCGGTTCGTAAGGAGTTCCATCTAACCCCTCAAAGAATTGGTTCCTCCATCGGGTCTTCTCGTGCGATCAAATCGAAATAAAACACAACACACGAGAAAGATATAGGGAATAAGAAACAGTTCTATCATCAAAAAGAGGAAAAGAGTAATAGTAAATTATACAGTAATTGTCACAGACACGCATCAATCAAAATCAGCAATCATCCTCAATTCACTATATCATCCTCTACCCTCAGCCCATGCAACTAAAACTTAATACTGATGTGGTCATCTTCACTCCTGTCACATTAGTCAGTAGTCCATAACTATTTAGGGTCAAAACTCAGTGCGCCCTATTCTCGTATCTCTCACAGGAAATAGTGCATAAGCACAAGTATGCGTCACTATTTCCCCCATTGGAAATAGCACATAAGCATATAATAAATAATAACTCGGTGCGCCCCTATTCCCTAATCTCTCATAGGAAATAGTGCATAAGCACGATATGCGTCACTATTGCCCCCATTGGAAATAGCACATAAGCATATAATAAATAATAACTAGGTGCGCCCCTATTCCCTAATCTCTTATAGGAAATAGTGCATAAGCACGATATGCGTCACTATTGCCCCCATTGGAAATAGCACATAAGCATATAATAAATAATAACTAGGTGCGCCCCTATTCCCTAATCTCTTATAGGAAATAGTGCATAAGCACAGTATGCGTCACTATTGCCCCCATTGGAAATAGCACATAAGCATATAATAAATAATAACTAGGTGCGCCCCTATTCCCTAATCTCTTATAGGAAATAGTGCATAAGCACAGTATGCGTCACTATTGCCCCCATTGGAAATAGCACATAAGCATATAATAAATAATAACTCGGTGCGCCCCTATTCCCTAATATCTCATAGGAAATAGTGCATAAGCACGATATGATTCTCACTGACTTTTATCGATAGCAACCTAGTACCTCAAACTCTTCCTCACAACCTCCACTTGCATTCTATGTCACATCTCCTCATTTAGATAATTTCATTTAGCTAAGCACCTCTAAGTCAATTTATTCTCTCACCCAACAATCATCTCCCGAACAACACATATCCTTACTTAAAAATCATCTAAGCACAATATTTAAAAACAGGCAGATCATGCATAACATAACATCAGAAAATATTCAAATATCTCAATATCATATAAATATTCAAACACCGAAATAATACGTCACATGCAGATGGAATACCTCAACCAGCGTATCACAGTAAATTTGATAACATAAAATCAAACATCCTCAAATACTTAAAATCAACTTAATGTCGATAAACCTACAATCCCCGAATCACCATGGGTTTTACAGAAAAGGTTTCCAATGGGATTTTGGTCTTGTCGATTACTCGACTACTAGTAGGGTTTAGGTCGCCCTACACAATTATCATATAATCTACTACTTATCGATTCCGACGATAGGTTGATTCTTTTCCCCACCTGAGTTTTCACCGGAAACACGTACACGACGATCCTCGTTATCCCGCCACGAGTTAACACAAACACCTTCAACCAAACAACATAACTATAATTAATAAACTAACAACCATCTATGACACTTTAGGGCTAGGTTCGGTCAAGACTTAGAAAATAGGTTTAGGATTATCTTCTTAATGCTATCTTTTGGATCCTAGTTGCTAGAGTCTTAACTAACATAGATTACTTATTACAAGACTAAAATTTGAAACAAAATCCTCTAACCTTTAGGGTTAGGGTTTTGGCCCATATTAGGAAAATAGGCTAGGAAATTTAGTTGGATTCAAGCTCTTGGATAATGAAATTGGAAGACATCACAAGATCATAGAAATTAGTTTCACATCAAAATGATCTTTCTACAATTTTCTAGAATTATTTGAAGTTCTAGATCTAGGAATGGAAAAATATGATTCATGGCATAAACATGATAAATACATGAATATGAAAGCTTATATGATCAAGGAGATGAGCTTTTACCTTTTGAAGATTGAAGAAATGAAGAAAATGATCAACCTTCACTATGTTGAAAACTGGACAGCTTGAGGGTGTGATGGTATTGTGAGTGTATCTCACAATATACTCATCCGAAAATTACGAACTTTGGCATGATAGAAATATAAGAAGAAAAGGAACAACTTTGGTGTTTAAGGTTTCATTTGGTTCGGATCATAACAGGGGTGAAAAGGGCCTTCTTTATGCTGTTTCGTGGGTTGCTGGGAATTCTGGGCAGTTTCTGTATTTTGAGCCTTTCTCCCAATCCACTTATCCGTTTTAGATGATCTTTAGCTTGTTGGAAAGAAGAGATAAAGAGGAACAACTTTTGTGTTGAGTGTTTTCCGAGTTTCATAAAGGAAGAGGGTCATATGTTTGGTGGAAATTCGGTGTTCTTAGGGTTTTGTAACTTAGTTGGTGGGGAAGATGAAGAGAATGAAGAAGATGAGTGAAATGGTGAGGGAGGCCACGGTTTTGGGGTATTTATAGGAGTAATCTTATGCCTTGTTTGGTTAAAAGGAATTGGTTTAATGGGTTTTGTGATTATTAAATTAATATAAGCTTAACTAAGGTTATAATTAACTTAACTAAGGTTATAATTAACTTAACTAAGGTTATTTTGGCTAACCATGGTTAATAATATGTGGCTCACATTTGATGGAGGTGTGGCTGATTTTGGGCCACACAAAATGACTCACCAATGAGTCATCGATCTTATCCATTAGCGGTTCCCTAAAATTCGTGCACGCACTCCATCCATCGTTTACCCGATTTCGGTTTTTGATAGGAAAATAATGAAACGAAAGCAAAATGAAATAGGTAAGATTTATTGGAGGTGGAGGCACGAAATTGGAGAGATGTGGGAGGTTTTCAACCACGTAAAATGAGTAGATAAGAGTGCGTAGATGCGTCTTGTTAATACCCGCGAAAACTTGGGGTATTTTGGTCTTTTTACCTAAATGTCATGATTACTTGCATTTAATGCTCATAAATGCTTGGTGACTCATACTCCATGAGTCATCATGTATGACTCGTTGTCCCGATCTCTTGATGGGTCTCTGCACTTCCCTTCTCGACTTCGTCGGTTTCCCGATTAGGGTTTTACGCCTGCGTAAAAGCGTAATATTTCGTTTTCTACTGAAAATTTTCAAACTAACCAAACTCGTTGGAAATATGATTTAAATATAAACCATTTCGTTCACGAGTCAAAATTAGGTTTTCTAACTCAAGAAATTATACTTTGTCGGTGAAAACGCAGACCGGGTTCCGTCTGAATTTTCAACCCAAATTTTTATCGTAAGCTTCTACCCTAAGATAGAGTATGAATATGATTTTTATTTCATAAAAATCAATCTCCATGAACTCGGATAAAAATATAAATAAATACATTTATACCGGTTAATACAGTGAAAATATTTTTACTGAAAAAAATAAAAATCAGAAAATAAAAAGTAGGGTGTTACATTACTACCCCTCTTAGAAAAAAATTCCGTCCTCGGAATTTCTTAACTCAATACTAGACATCATATTGTAATCGTATCTTAATCTAAAGATCCAACATTATATTTCTCATCGCTGTTTTTCCCCTAGGTAACAGCGGTAACTTCATAACATAATTCATTCTTATATCATTCTATTTATCCTCGAACTTATCCATCCACTATATTCCATTCATTGTTCTTAACCTTTCCAACTTGATCTAACATCCTTAAAGGACATGATCAAAACTTAATTCCGTCCTCTTCTTACTACTGATCCACTAAAGAACCTTATTTCAACATCTAACACCCGTAATTAACACCACAATCAAAACTACCCTAACATCCTACTTCATGTATCCAATCACAGTCTTAGTTCCTTAGAATATATTTCACTATTCTAGATTATATCAAAATCACACCTTTCAAGTCTCCAACTAAACATCTCAACACTCCGTAAGATAAATTGCAATCCAAAGAACAACACCTGTTAGGATTTTCTAACTTAACAAATTTGAATTTCTCTAGTAACCTCAATTTACATCAAAAATCATCTTTTCTTCTCATATTCAACTTAGGTGACATTACTATATACACTTTCGTTTACTCTTCCCAAACTCATACAATCCATCTTAACTACGATCCTTAATCATTGCCCTAGATTCCATAATCTCCATCAACATTTGACTTATAGTAATTGTCTTACTCACTGATATTAATCTTAAGGGTTCACATCCTACCAGTCACAACTATATCTCAACAAAACTCTCATCACTTCCTTGTCCATCATGCTACTTAGAAAAACAAACAAAGTCTACCAGATATCAAATACATACCTTGTATAAGATCCCGGATTGAGCATTCTGCTCCCCTCACGGTAAACACTCTTTCAGTGGCCTGAGGTCTGACCATCTACTGTCCGCTTTCTGGAACTCCTTTTCCAGCTCCACCTCTCTGAACACTAGTATACAACATATAATGCTACATAAAACTGGTATATATATGCCATATAACTATTAACTATCACGTCGGGACTCACTACCCAACTTCTAAGCATAGTTAAAATCCGATGTGGACTCAACTAGACACGGCCAGTAACAACATCCTAGACCTCACAGTCCGATTAGAATCGAACTGCTCTGATACCACCAAATGAGACACCCCGTTGTGCCCCATCGTATTATTACATTAAAACCTTAATATTTATTTACTTAATCGCTTGCTTATCATTGAAAATACGTAAAAATTAAAACTTAATTAATAATTATATAACTTATGCATATATAAAACATACCAAAACTATATTACATAAATACACACCTGTTATTTATTACATTCCAAAAGCACTGTTAAGGGTACCCTCTCAGTAGGATCCCTCACAGGCATAAACTTCACTACAGACATACTCAGCGGAAATATAAATACTCTTTAGACACACTGGCCATACTGTCTATACTCTAATCACCTTGAATCACAGCTCGACCTCCAGCATCTGGTTCGTAAGGAGTTCCATCTAACCCCTCAGCAATTGGTTCCTCCATCGGGTCTTCTCGTACGATCACATCAGAAATAAAACACAACACACAGAAAGATATAGGGAATAAGAAACAGTTCTATCATCAAAAAGAGGAAAATAGTAATAGTAAATTATACAGTAATTGTCACAGACACGCATCAATCAAAATCAGCAATCATCCTCAATTCACTATATCATCCTCCACCCTCAGCCCATGCAACTAAAACTTAATACTGATGTGGTCATCTTCACTCCTGTCACATTAGTCAGTAGTCCAGAACTATTTTGGGTCAAAACTCAGTGCGCCCCTATTCCTGTATCTCTCACAGGAAATAGTGCATAAGCACAATATGCGTCACTATTTCCCCCATTGAAAATAGCACATAAGCATATAATAAATAATAACTCGGTGCGCCCCTATTCCCTAATCTCTCATAGGAAATAGTGCATAAGCACGATATGCGTCACTATTGCCCCCAATGGAAATAGCACATAAGCATATAATAAATAATAACTAGGTGCGCCCCTATTCCCTAATCTCTTATAGGAAATAGTGCATAAGCACGGTATGCGTCACTATTGCCCCCATTGGAAATAGCACATAAGCATATAATAAATAATAACTAGGTGCGCCCCTATTCCCTAATCTCTTATAGGAAATAGTGCATAAGCACGGTATGCGTCACTATTGCCCCCATTGGAAATAGCACATAAGCATATAATAAATAATAACTAGGTGGGCCCGTATTCCCTAATCTCTTATAGGAAATAGTGCATAAGCACAGTATGCGTCACTATTGCCCCCATTGGAAATAGCACATAAGCATATAATAAATAATAACTCGGTGCGCCCCTATTCCCTAATATCTCATAGGAAATAGTGCATAAGCACGATATGATTCTCACTGACTTTTATCGATAGCAACCTAGTACCTCAAACTCTTCCTCACAACCTCCACTTGCATTCTATGTCACATCTCCTCATTTAGATAATTTCATTTAGCTAAGCACCTCTAAGTCAATTTATTCTCTCACCCAACAATCATCTCCCGAACAACACATATCCTTACTTAAAAATCATCTAAGCACAATATTTAAAAACAGTGCAGATCATGCATAACATAACATCGAAAAATATTCAAATATCTCAATATCATATAAATATTCAAACACCGAAATAATACGTCACATGCAGATGGAATACCTCAACCAGCATATCACAGTAAATTTGATAACATAAAATCAAACATCCTCAAATACTTAAAATCAACTTAATGTCGATAAACCTACAATCCCCGAATCACCATTGGTTTTACAGAAAAGGTTTCCAATGGGATTTTGGTCTTGTCGATTACTCGACTACTAGTAGGGTTTAGGTCGCCCTACACAATTATCATATAATCTACTACTTATCGATTCCGACGATAGGTTGATTCTTTTCCCCACCTGAGTTTTCACCGGAAACACGTACACGACGATCCTCGTTATCCCGCCACGAGTTAACACAAACACCTTCAACCAAACAACATAACTATAATTAATAAACTAACAACCATCTATGACACTTTAGGGCTAGGTTCGGTCAAGACTTAGAAAATAGGTTTAGGATTATCTTCTTAATGCTATCTTTTGGATCCTAGTTGCTAGAGTCTTAACTAACATAGATTACTTATTACAAGACTAAAATTTGAAACAAAATCCTCTAACCTTTAGGGTTAGGGTTTCGGCCCATATTAGGAAAATAGGCTAGTAAATTTAGTTGGATTCAAGCTCTTGGATAATGAAATTGAAAGACATCACAAGATCATAGAAATTAGTTTCACATTAAAATGATCTTTCTACAATTTTCTAGAATTATTTGAAGTTCTAGATCTAGGAATGGAAAAATATGATTCATGGCATAAACATGATAAATACATGAATATGAAAGCTTATATGATCAAGGAGATGAGCTTTTACCTTTTGAAGATTGAAGAAATGAAGAAAATGATCAACCTTCACTATGTTGAAAACTGGACAGCTTGAGGGTGTGATGGTATTGTGAGTGTATCTCACAATATACTCATCCGAAAATTACGAACTTTGGCATGATAGAAAGATAAGAAGAAAAGGAACAACTTTGGTGTTTAAGGTTTCATTTGGTTCGGATCATAACAGGGGTGAAAAGGGCCTTCTTTATGCTGTTTCGTGGGTTGCTGGGAATTCTGGGCAGTTTCTGTATTTTGAGCCTTTCTCCCAATCCACTTATCTATTTTAGATGATCTTTAGCTTGTTGGAAAGAAGAGATAAAGAGGAACAACTTTTGTGTTGAGTGTTTTCCGAGTTTTAGAAAGGAAGAGGGTCATATGTTTGGTGGAAATTCGGTGTTCTTAGGGTTTTGTAACTTAGTTGGTGGGGAAGATGAAGAGAATGAAGAAGATGAGTGAAATGGTGAGGGAGGCCACGGTTTTGGGGTATTTATAGGAGTAATCTTATGCCTTGTTTGGTTAAAAGGAATTGGTTTAATGGGTTTTGTGATTATTAAATTAATATAAGCTTAACTAAGGTTATAATTAACTTAACTAAGGTTATAATTAACTTAACTAAGGTTATTTTGGCTAACCATGGTTAATAATATGTGGCTCACATTTGATGGAGGTGTGGCTGATTTTGGGCCACACAAAATGACTCACCAATGAGTCATCGATCTTATCCATTAGCGGTTCCCGGAAATTCCGTACGCAGCTCCATCGTTTACCCGATTTCGGTTTTTGATAGGAAAATAATGAAACGAAAGCAAAATGAAATAGGTAAGATTTATTGGAGGTGGAGGCACGAAATTGGAGAGATGTGGGAGGTTTTCAACCACGTAAAATGAGTAGATAAGAGTGCGTAGATGCGTCTTGTTAATACCCGCGAAAACTTGGGGTATTTTGGTCTTTTTACCTAAATGTCATGATTACTTGCATTTAATGCTCATAAATGCTTGGTGACTCATACTCCATGAGTCATCATGTATGACTCGTTGTCCCGATCTCTTGATGGGTCTCTGCACTTCCCTTCTCGACTTCGTCGGTTTCCCGATTAGGGTTTTACGCCTGCGTAAAAGCGTAATATTTCGTTTTCTACTGAAAATTTTCAAACTAACCAAACTCGTTGGAAATATGATTTAAATATAAACCATTTCGTTCACGAGTCAAAATTAGGTTTTCTGCTCAGTAAAATTATACTGTCAGTGAAAACGCAGACCGGGTTCCGTCTGAATTTTCAACCCAAATTTTTATCGTAAGCTTCTACCCTAAGATAGAGTATGAATATGATTTTTATTTCATAAAAATCAATCTCCATGAACTCGGATAAAAATATAAATAAATACATTTATACCGGTTAATACAGTGAAAATATTTTTACTGAAAAAAATAAAAATCGGAAAATAAAAAGTAGGGTGTTACATTATGTAACCTTTCCCACTTATGATGATATCATGTTTCTTATCTCCCTATTTCTTTCTGTATTTGTTTTATTTATATAATCAATATGAGAAGACCCTGTGGAGGAGTCAGTTACTGAGGAGCTAGATGGAACTCCTTATGAGCCAGAAGCTGGAGGACGAGCAGTGGACCCGAGTAGTTGAGTATAGAGTCTATGGTCAGTGCGTCTTTTTGCGGGTTGTTGTATCTTCAGTTATTATGTCGGCTTGTACTTTTGGGACCCTACTCTGATGTGGTACCCCATATAGTACCTTGTACTTTTGTGTGTATGTATATCTACGTGTGATGGCTATGTTTCCATTCTTTATGTTTAAAGTTTTAATATTTATTATTTTCTGTTTTATATTATTAACGCTAATATCACGATTAAGTTTTAGTTAAATTTAGGTTTTTTTTGAGACATTGGGGTGTCTCAAATACTACATGCAAACCTACTCAATCATCCTTGTCCGCAACTCCAAGAAATCCACCGTCGACGTCGACCTCTCCAGCCTCGGTGACAGGATGAACATCTCGCGCCACCACGCTCGGATATTCTATGACTTCCCGCGGCGCCGTTCCGCCCTCGAGGTCCTCGGAAAGAACGGCTGCCTCGCCGAGAGCATCCTCCACCTCCCCGGAAGCGCTCCGGTGAAGCTCGATTCTCAGCATCATCTCCAAATTGGGGACAAGGAGTTCTACTTTCCATTACCGGTGAGGAGCATTTCGGGAGGGCCGATCAGGCTACGCCGTTACCCCATGGTGGTTGCTCCGCCGCCGGTGGTGCCGCCGCCGTATTATAATTACCATTTGGCTATGCCTCCGACAGCGGTAGGCGCCGGCGGCTAGGTGGGCAAGAAAGGAAGGAGGGATTACTATGAGGATGAGTATGAGGATCATGAGGATGTTGGTGGAAGTAGTGGGAAGAAGAATAGGAGGGATGGGTATGAAGGTTTTAGGTATGGTGGAGGAATAGGTTCTGGAGGCAAAGCTTTGTTGCCATGAGCATTGGGTTAGTGTTTCTTACTCTATTTCCCTATCTTTTTTGTGTGTGTTAATTTTCCAAAACCGTGTTGTAGCATCTTGGAATTGGCTTGTGTTTTTTTGGCTTGGTGGGTTTTCTTTGTTGTTTAGGATTCAATTAGGGTTTTTTATGAGATGGGTGTGTTTGCCTGAAAAGATAGGAAATTTAGCGAGGCTGTAAAGTTCATGTCTTATGAATTTTACAACATCATCTTCAATTTTTGTGTCATATTGTCTATGGTGATAATGAGCCTGTTTAGATGGTTTTTTTTTTAAATGTAAAAACACTTATTTTTAAAATAAAAGTGCTTTTAGAAAAAATATGAGTGTTTGAATTGACTTTTTAAAAAAACCAAAAGCAATAAAAAAAGCATATTTGGTGATTTTCTAAGAAGCTACAATTCCATGCTTCTAAAATAAGCATATGCGGTAGATGAGAGAGAATGACCCGAAGTTGGAGGCGGCATCGTTTAATGAAATTTTTGTACCAAATTTGCCCCTGTACAGTTCTCAAAACTCTGCTACAGTCTACATCACGGGTTCCTCTTCGTCAAGCTCAACAACTCCAAATTCTTGTTCCTCTTAGCCAAGCTCCCCCCCCCCCCCCCCCACCCCACTTCAGGTGCCTCTTTCTCTTGTTTTCTCCTTCTTTTCTTTGTATTTTGGAATTCCGATTCTCTATGCATGTGTTTTCCCCTTCAGGCGCTTCTCTCTCTCTCACTTGATTTTGTTTTTATGAACTTTCCATTTTGCATGGTGTCAGCAATTTGGTTTCTTTCTTCAAACTCTGTTTAATTTGAGGATTTGATTTGATGATACGTTGATACCCCTAATTCTTGTTCTTGCCTATATCGTGCACCATGAAAGATGCTTTCCCCTTTTCTTCTTTGATTACTTTCATCTTCCTAATATATTGATTTTAATGTATTTAGAATAATTTGGGGGTAATTATCTATTTATTAATATTGCACTTGGATGACAGGCACACAACTATAGCATACACAAAAAATGAGAACGAAGACAAGTTAGCCACACGCACACATTAGGCATGCCCTTTTTAGTAAATTTAAATAATTAAAAGTGATTTTATATAGTAAAATCCAAATGCCTTTTATGATTTAAAAGTAATTCTTTATCACTGCATCCAAACGTAAAATAGCTTTTGGTTCTAATAGTAACTTCTGCTTTTACTTCTACATGTTAAAAGCCCTTTTTTTAAGCTCATCCAAACGGGTCTCCACCATTTAAAGCCATTATTGAACTTAGAAGATGTGATGTGATCAAATTGAACATGTATTCCTTATTGCATATTGAATAGCAGGATTAATGGGTTAGCCTTATTTGTCATGTAGTTGGATATTTGATTTTTATAGATGCCATATTCTAAGCCTACCCTATCAACATGTGTCTGGTGGTTTCACAATCTCCTGCACTCAAAATCTTGAATTCCTTGTCAAGGCCCAAATCAATCTCCACCAACTCCAGTTCATTCACCAAAATCACCCATTAGGTGTTGTGGGTTTCTAGAGGCAAGGTCATCATAAACATAGCCGAGCACATTTTCTGCTGCAGTTAAACTACTTATTTGGCATTTTTGGTGAATGTTGAGTCCTCATTCCAGGGATCAATTTTTGATGATTAGCTTTCATGTGTTTTGGTAGAATAAAGAGGCCAATTTTTGGTGGCAATGTGCAACCTATGCTTCACTTTGGTATAGCTGTTTGGAGCCAAATTCTCATGTCTTTAAGGAGGTTCCTTTGGAACAAAACTTGATTTGAGATAAGCTTTGGCGTTTGGCTTCTATTTGGTGTAATGCACATGACCTTTTAACAGGGTTTCCACTGACAGATATGATGAGCGATTAGGCAGCTTTGCTTTATTGGTTTTTCTACTTTCTTGGGTTTTTTTTTCTTTTTCTTTCTTTTGATTAGGAGGATTCCCTTATTGTCCCTTCTCTTTGTAATTTTTTTCTCTGCATCTTAATGATTTTCTTCTTTTATCAACCAAAAATAAAAGTCCACACATCGTTACCCTTGATACCATCACTAGTGCCCTTCCATCTTTTAAACTCCCCTCAAATGGAATAAGGAGCCGTTGTCGGGAGGAGAAAAGCGTGCTTAGGCAGCAAGCCCCAAAACTGCATCACTTTAATGCGGCTTCATCATTGAAGTGATGTGGATGCTTAAAATAATATCTAAAATTTTCATATAATATACCACTTTGATGTGTGTCAAGCATGTTAATATGATAACTTTCTAATTCCTTTGCATGTATGTCAAGAATAAGCCCTAAAAGAAACCATGTAATGAGCACAAAAACGAGGTCATTAAAGCCATATTTTCCTTTAACTAGTACAGACTCTCTAATTTCTTTTTGAAAATCATTCCGATCCGACTAAATATACCCGAGGAAAACATACTTAGCACACTGCCACAAAATTTACCCTCTTTATTCCTTTTAAAACCCTTGAAAATATAAAAACCAACAAAAAAAGTAACTCCCCCAAACTCTTAGGACCAACCATCCAAAGTATTTACTCCAGATGTATATGGCTATTATTGTCAACTAGAACAACACATCAGGCCTATGTTGAGTGTGTAGATGATGTTCATAACCTAGGGAAATTATACTCCTAAATTAACACATCTAACATGTAAAATTAATTTGATTAATATATGGAAAATAAAGCACTAACAGTGAGTATTAATAAATAAAGATACATTTTTACTTATTTGAATGGTTGCCTTAAATTTTCAATCTTTCCTCTCTCACTAAGCATCTCATTTACTCATTGATTATATGTTATTCCTATAAATTAAAAGTAGCTCCTGTTATACACGGGGTCCAAGGAAGAATTGGGCCCACCATGTGAGTCTATGATAGACAGCCTTACCTTGAATTTGCTAGAGGCCAATTCCACAACCGAACTTATGACCTCCTGTTGAGAAAGTCAAGTAATTTCAGTTAGGCTTGGTTGTTAGTAAGTGATAAGGGTTGTTGGTAAGTGATAGAAGTTGTTATAGAGTTGTAACAGAAAAGTGAAGTGAGGTTTAGCCAATGTGGGGCAAACCAATTGTGTATAAATACCATCATTATGAATGAATGAAAAAGCAGATATTCAGTAGTGAAATTCTTTTGAGCCTTCTATTCCCTTTCTCCTTGATATTTATTGTGTGTGAGTGCATTAAGAGTGAGTGTGTATGCCATATCTCCAACAGATTGGTATATCAGAGCTTGTAATTCCTGGAGACTGTGATTCGTGTGTATCACTACTGTGAACTATTTCTTTCGTGTGTTCTGTGAAGTGTTTCTTTCGTGTGTTCCAATGGCTGCATCAAATGGCCACTTTCCTGCGAATCTGCCAGTTCTTAATGGCAAAGATTATGACAAATGGTGTACTCAGATAAGGGCTATCTGTGGATTTCAAGATGTATGGGAAGTCATGACTGTAGGCTTCAGAGAACCTGGCAAGAACGCAACTGCTGAAGAAAGGGCTGAGTTTAAAGAAACAAAGAAGAAAGACTACAAAGAACAGTTTATTCTTCACCAATTTGTAGATCCTCCTCACTTTGAGAAGATAGCCTTAGCCGCTACTGCAAAAGAGGCCTGGGATATCCTTGCAAAGGTTTGTGCTGGTGCTGAGAAAACAAAGAAGGTCAAGCTACAAACCATGAGAAGACAGTACGAGTTGATGGAGATGGAAGGTAATGAAGGCGTAGCTGCTTTCTTTGATAGAATGACTACTCTGACTAATCAAATGAAGAATTATGGAGAAACCTTCTCAAACCAGGAAATAGTGGAAAAGATATTGAGATCCTTGCCTCCTAAGTTTGATCACATAGTGGTCTCAATAGAAGCATCTAAAGATATTGAAGAGTTAAAGATTGAAGAATTACAGGCTTCTCTTGAGGCTCAAGAACAAAGGTCACTTGAAAGAATTGCAAGAAGTGGTGAAAAGACATCTGAACAAGCATTACAGGTTCAGTGTCCAGCAAAGGAGTCAAAGGAGAATGGGTGTGGCAAAAGAGGAAGAGGAAGAGGAAGATGGAAGGGTTACAGAGAAAGAAATCGCCATAATCAGAACCATAACAAAGGTTCTGATGATCAAAGAAACAGTGACAATAACAACAAAAGAGGTGGCTGTGGAGGTAATCGGGGCAGAGGTGGCAAGAAGAGGCAGGAGAGGTTTGACAAGAGCAACATCCAGTGTTATAGATGCCAGAAGTGGGGTCATTTCGCAGATGAATGCTACACCAAGCTGAACAGAAATGAAGAGGCTCAACTTGTACAAGAAGATGATTCTGATGCAGAACAAGTACTTCTCATGGTGACAACCCAAGAGGGTGAATGCAGTACAGACTCCAGGTACTTAGATACAGGATGTTCCACACATATGACAGGCCACAAGGATTGGTTTGTTGATCTAGATGAAACAGTGAAGAGCATGGTAAAGTTTTCTGATGACAGAACACTGAAAGCAGAAGGTTCTGATAGAGTGCTAATCAAAAGAAAGGATGGAAAAAATTCATTCATTTGAGGTATTGTATGTGCCAGGTATGAAACATAACTTGCTAAGTCTTGGACAACTGTTAGAAAAGGGATATGTGATGAACATGGAGAATGGCATGCTTAAAATGTTTGATAATAAAAGAAGTCTGATTCTAAAGTGTCCCTTGTCCAAGAATAGAACATTTCATGTTGGAATTGAGATCGTGGATCACAAATGTCTAGCTGTTGCAGTGTGTAGAGATGAGTGGCTATGGCACTACAGATATCGACATTTGAACTTCAAAGATCTGAGTCTTTTGTTCAGGCACAACATGGTTCATGGTCTTCCACAAATCACTATACCACAAGAAGTATGTGAGGGATGCTTGGAGTGCAAGCAATCCAGAAAACCCTTCAAGGAACAAATTCCAATTCGAGCCAGTAACAAGGTTGAGGTAATCTACTCAGACGTGTGTGGACCTATCCAAACTGAAACTATTGGAGGTAACAAATACTTTGTATCCTTCATAGATGATTTTACTAGAAAGGTTTGGATTTATCTGATTAAAAGAAAGAGTGATGTGATAGAAACCTTTAAAAGATTCAAAACATTTGTTGAAAAACAAAGTGGTTTGTGCATAAAGGTGTTGAGAACAGATGGTGGAGGGGAGTATGTTTCTAAAGAATTCAAGAATCTGTGTGATGAGACAGGAATTGTGCATGAATGCACACCACCCTACACTCCACAACACAATGGAACTGCAGAGAGAAAGAACAAGACTATCCTGAACATGATCAGAAGCATGCTGAAATCCAAGAATCTTCCCAAGTTTCTGTGGGGAGAAGCAGCATCCACAGCAGCCTACATCCTGAATAGAAGCCCATCCAAGAGACTTCAAGGAGTGACTCCAGAGGAAGCTTGGTCAGGCTGCAGGCCAACAGTAACACATTTCAAGGTGTTTGGAGCAGTATGTTACAAGCATATACCAGACCAGCTGAGAAGAAAGTTAGATGATAAAGGGGAGCTAATGATATTCTTGGGATATCATCCCACTGGTGGATACAGATTGTTCAGCCCCAAGAGCAAGCAATTTGTAGTTAGCATGGATGTGGTGTTTGATGAGCTGAAAAGCTGGGACTGGAATGCTGAGAATGGTAATGAAGGATCAAACAGGATGCTGTTGGATTTATCAAATTCAGAAATTCAGAAGGAAAAAGAAGTTGATGCTTCAGAGTTAAGAAGATCACAGAGAAGCAGGCAGTTCCCTCAAAGACTACTTGATTATGAGGTAGTCACAGATTCTGCAGTAAGCACATATGGTGACTTGGTGCACCTTGCCATGTTTTCTGAGACTGAAGAAGTCAGTTTCGAGGAGGCAATGCAGAATCCAAACTAGATTGGAGCGATGAAGGAGGAGCTCAGTGCAATTGAGAAGAACCAGACATGGAGACTTGTCTCTATACCAAGCTAGAAGAAGTCAATAGCAGTGAAGTGGATCTTCAAGTTAAAGAAGAGCCCTGATAATGAGATAATCAAGCATAAAGCCAGGCTTGTTGCCAAAGGCTTTCTGCAGAAACATGGTATAGATTATAGTGATGTTTTTGCACCAGTTGCAAGGATTGAAACAATTAGATTGGTGGTAGCTCTTGCAAGCCTAAGAAATTGGTCAATGTATCAATTGGATGTGAAATGGGCTTTTCTAAATGGACCACTTGATGAGGAGGTATATATAGATCAGCCCCTTGGCTTTGTAATAACAGGCCAAGAAACAAAAGTGTATAAACTAGAGAAGGCCTTGTATGGCTTGAAACAAGCCCCAAGGGCTTGGAACAAGAGGATAGATGCTTTTGAGTACATTAGGACTTGTGAAATGTACTTCAGAACATGGAGTTTATGTGAAGTGTAATGCTGCCACTGATGTAATGATTGTATGTCTCTATGTAGATGACTTGCTTGTAACAGGAAGCGGTGAGGAGGAGATTGCTGAGTTCAAGGGAAGGATGACGATGGAGTTTGAAATGACTGATCTTGGTCAACTGTACTATTTCCTTGGACATGAATTCAACAAGACAGAAGAGGGAGTTGTGATGCACCTATCCAAGTATGCAGCTGATCTGCTTAAAAGGTTCAAACTGACTGATTGCAATCCAGCTGCAACACCAAATGAAACTGGTTTGGCACTAAAAACGAGAGAGTGAGGAGAAGGTCATTTGATGCAACCCTTTATAGAAGTCCTGGTTGGATCTCTTAGGTACTTGTGCAATACAAGACCTGACCTAGTGTATAGTGTGGGATTGGTCAAGCGGGTTCATGGAGAGACCAAAATCATCTCATTTGCTTGCCGCAAAGAGGATACTTAGATATGTGAAAGGAACATTGAAGTTTGGAATTGTTTCCAAACGTAATCGATGAAACTATCACTAAATTGTTTGGCTATACTTGATGCAGATTGGTGTGGTGATAAGAATGATAGGGCGCATCGCTCGGATACATCTTTATGTATGGTGCTTGCACCAATCTCATGGAGCTCAAAAAAGGAACTCGTGGTGGCACTTTCATCATGCGAGGCGAGTATATTGCGGCTTCAATGAGTGTTTGTCAAGCACTGTGGCTCGACACCCTGCTGCAAGAACTGAAGATGAAATACAATGAAGCTGTGAGACTATTGGTTGACAATAAGTCAGCCATAAACCTAGCCAAACATCCAGTTGCACACGGGAGAAGTAAACATATAGAAACCAGGTTTCATTTCATTCGAGACCAAGTAAGCAAAGGGAGGTCAGAATCGAACACTGCAAATACGTAGTGCAAGTTGCAGACATAATGATCAAGCCATTGAAGGTTGACAGATTTAAAATGCTAAGAGAAATACTGAGTATTGTTTCAGTTTCTGACTTGACTTGATATAAACATGATGTGCTGCAAATGAAGGGTGAAGCCTAGGGTGCCAACATAGTTGGGATGTTAGGCTTCATAGTGATGCAAATTTGCATATCATGTTTTAGGAAAATGAAATTAGGGAAGTGTGTTGAGAATGTCAAGTAATTTCAGTTAGGCTTGGTTGTTAGTAAGTGATAAGGGTTGTTGGTAAGTGATAGAAGCTGTTATAGAGTTGTAACAGAAAAGTGAAGTGAGGTTTAGCCAATGTGGGGCAAACCAATTGTGTATAAATACCATCATTATGAATGAATGAAAAAGCAGATATTCAGTAGTGAAATTCTTTTGAGCCTTCTATTCCCTTTCTCCTTGATATTTATTGTGTGTGAGTGCATTAAGAGTGAGTGTGTATGCCATATCTCCAACACCTCCTGGTCGCAGAGCAGCAACTCCAACGATTGTGCCGAGGCTCCCCATCTCATCATTCCTATTAATTAATGTAGATATTTTGTATGATTAGTTGCTGTCTTGGAAATCTAGTAAAAGAAATATTCAACAAACAGAAATGCCCTGTAGTTACTTCATATTAGTCTCAGAATTCATTGCTTGGGGTATTATTCAGATTGGTTGATTTTGCAGATAAGAAGTCAGAAGGAAGATCCCGAGTGGATCGAGATGCTGATAATCTTCAGCTTCAGCAGTTGGAGGAAAAGGATGTAGTGTCATCCATTGCTACTGTTCTCTCTGACCTTTGCGGTCCTGGAGAGTGGATCTTCATCATTCCTTTCATGTTTTTATAAACTTGCAAGAGTAGGGGAATTTTTTTTATCCATTTTAGTAGCTGTCAGCAGAATTCATATATAATGTTATTGTTTTACTTTGGCATATAGCAATTCTACTATCCATTTTTATCCATGTTGTACCCAATTGTACTTGGATCAACTTAAACTCCTGAAATTTTCAAGCCCACATGCGTATAGAAGTGATGTTGTTTTATGTTGTCATAACCATTTATCTGGCCTGTGTATTTAAAGAGTCCTACGGTCAAGTTACCTGTTTTATCATTATCAGGCACATTGTAATTAATTTTTTTATATTTCTTCTGTTCACAATTTTCATGTTACAATAAGCTGTATTTCTGAGAGTGTTTATAATGTAACATTGAAGCTTTCGTAACTACTGTCATCTAGTAATACGATCCCTTTTCATGTATCCCTTTTTTCTCCAATTTTTACAATCCACATAGGTGAAAACTGAAAACTACGAATGCGTTGTGTCATTTTATCTCCCCCTTTTCTTGGGGGCACCAACAGAGTGCTTGGTTAGATTGCAACAGAGGTGAAAACTGAAAAGTGGGTGTGTGGAAAATATAGGAGGTAGTGACAATGGGAAGTTATATAAAAGTTTACTCTAATGTATGTTTAAAATGCATTATTGTAAAATGCATTTGGTGAGTTACACAAACTTATAAGTTTTAACTCTTATGCTTCAATTATCTATCTATTCTTGTTTAGCTGGTGGAGCATTATAGAAGTGTTTCGCACCACAGTAGAGTGATGAGGTATCTCACATCAAAAGAATGGCCAGGTCCTGAATCCAAAGGGAAGCCATGGTACGGTTTACTGATGCTATTAAGGAAGTACCCTGAGCATTTTGTCATCAACACAAGGTCCAAGGGTCGGGTCACTCTTGAGTTTGTTTCACTGGTCTCTCTGCTCTCATGAAAATATCATCAATGGTTACTTATTTGACAGTGATAACTTCTCAGGTGGTTTATGAAATCACAGAATTGCTGTCTCATCTAGCACCAAACCAGTACAAAATTATGCTTTTGTTGGTTTTTGTTATTGGGTCCTTGATGCTACTTTTTTTGGGTCAATCTTGAGCAATGCTTTTCAAACATTATATAGTGGTATTAAGTGTTAACTCTTAGCAGTCTATGGTAATAAATCTTTTTATCAACTCTTCGTGGTAATGTTGCTCGAAAATTGCCACCTTGCTCTTCATAAAACAGTTTGATAGTATAGAATGTTGATTAGTTGCACATTGACTTGTTGAAGACTGAAGAGTAGCTAAGGCAATTAAAAAATTGGTATCGTGGTTACTAGCAAAAATAAAAGATAAAGTCTGCTTCGTGCATCTATGTGATAAAAATATTTATTTTTGTATTTGTAGTTTCTTAAAGATTAAAAATCAAGAACATTTTTCAAGTTTGTTTCGTTCGTAGTTAAGCAGTTATTATTATGGCCACATCTATATAGAAATATAGCATTATCACCAAAGCTCAAATGATTTTGTACCCATCAAACATAGTTGAAATACGTAAGGCGACTATGCCTTGCAAGGGGATTTTACTAAATTTTAGTTATATTATATTTTATATGTTATCAATATTTTTTTATTCATATTTTATAAATGTGTAGTTGTTTGCAATAAACTTTTTTTTTTATTTCTTAAATATATTTAATATTTTCTTTGGCATATTTTATTTGTTTATACTTCATATTTATATCAAAACAAGATATAGATATGATTAAAAAAAACTCAAAGAGATAGAAATGTTAATGTTCGAACGGAGAAAAAGTTGTATTTTTTTTTTGACCCAAGAAAAAATTGTACTTTAATAAGAGGCATGTAGCATTCAAATAGAGAGAATGACATAACAAATTAACTTAATCTAAAAGAAGAAAATTATATTATAGAAAGAGATATGAGACACTCAAATATAGAGAATAGAAAATTACATAAGAAGCTAAGTCATTCTAAAAAAAAGATTACATAAAATTATCATATAACTGTGGATTTACACAGGTGATAATAGTCTTAATCCTCCCAAACACATGCATCATTCACACATTCATAATAATGAAATATTTATTCAAAATGCTAAAGAACTTTTTGCTAATTAAACTTAAGCAACATTATAAGTTTAAACTCAGTACCAACCTAAAATGGCATATAGTCTTGGATAGAGCTAACAATGGACTGACTTGAGTCGAGTCTGGCTTGGCTTAGTTGATTCAGTAAGAAATGAATTTTTTTTTTCTTCAGGCTTAGCTCACCTTAGAGTTTATGGCTCTGCATGTATTAATTGATATTTTAAGGCTTCATGAATTAAAGCTCAAATTTGTAATTCATCAAAAATACATAAATTAGTAGCCAAACAAATAAATTTTTTCCTACATATATGTAGTTAAAAATAATTTAGAAGGAGCAAACACCCTATTTGGTCCCTGAAATTGTGAACTAGTATCAATATGGTCCCTGAAATTATCGAAATTCCAAATTAGTCTCTGAAGTTGTAAAACGGTAAACAACTTAGTCACTCCGTTGAAAATCGTACGGACTAAGTTGATTTTAAGTTAGCAGTGTCAACGACTTGATTGATATTAAGTGAGTAAAATGAGGACCAAATTGATACTAACTTATCATTTAGGAACGCTTTTGAAACTCTTATAATTTCAAGGACCGGATTGATACTACTTCACAGTTTCAGGGACCAAATAAGGTGTTTACTCAATTTAGTTAAGTCAACGTAAAATCAAAATGTTAACATATAATATTAAGAATTTTTTTTTTTGTTCGGAATCCACCCTTTGAGTCTAGTGGGTCCACCAGAGTATTCCCACAACTTAGATCCTTTGGGCCCACTATGGGACTAATCTCTGGTTCAACTGATTGATTAAGGTTTTACCCATTGATTCTCAGCCTCCCAATATCGGTGACTCCAGAAGGATTCGAACTTGGGTTTCTCCAGCTTCTCCTTATTATGGGGGCAAGCTTCTCTTCGACCACACCCCATTAGTTTTTTTTTTTGGACAGAACACCCTATTAGTTAAAAGTTTAATTTTAATACATTATTAGTTAAAGTTTTTTACAATGTTAACTAATTATAAATATATGTAACTTTTAAGGTAAAGTCTCTTTTTATATGTAACTTTGAAGGTAAAATTTTATCTTACATGTAACTTTAAAGGTAAAGTTAAACATTAAATATGATAATTCATAATATAAAAAAATCTTTATACGAATTTCCATATTAATCTAGTTTCAATTTTTCAATATGCGTGTATACAAAGATGATAAAATATAAGTGAGAAATAAAAAAACATACAATATCATATATCGTGATTAAATTTTGATGTTCAAATAAGACACCTCTTTCCATATTAAACTAGTTTCAATTTTAGAAGGCCTCTACTCGCTCACACTAGCAGCTTCTTCTTTCCTCGTTCACTTCCTTGGGATGATTTTGCGATTGACAACGCACTTAATGATGAGTGTGATTGCACCTCATCTTTGTTTATCATTTTGCATGCATTTTCATATAGTTTAGGCATATTTAATTTGATTTTTGTTAGTTTTTATCTTGGAACGGGTAAGGCGGTTTTAAAGGTGTTGTTTTAATTTGCAGAAATTAAAGATTAAATGCTCAGGATCAACCATGATGGAGCTCGGATGAAGATGGAGCTTGAAAAGTGAAGAAAATGTGTCAAACAGAGCTCATCACGGCCTAGCCGTGATGACCATCATGGCCATGATCGAGCAAAACTAGAAAAGAAAGAAGATCAAGTCGAATCGGTCACGGCTTTGCCGTGATGACCATCACGGCCATGACCGTCAACTAAGCCGCACCCCACAAGTCGAGAATCGATCACGGTCTAGTCGTGATGAGCATCACTACCGTGATGGACCAAAAATTGAAGAAACGCCTACGGCGTAATCTATCACGGCCTAGTCGTGATGGCCATCACTGCCAGGATGCGCGTTACTTGGATCAGAAGCAACTGATTTGGATCTAATTTGAGTTAGATTGAGATTCAAACTTCCCAAATCTATAAATAAGGGATCAAGGCAGAGACTTAAGGAGGACTTTTTGGGCTGCTACTCTTAGGCTATTATTTAGGATCTCTCTTCTTCTTCCTCCTCTCTTCTCTTAGTTTTATTTTCATGTTGTTGTTAACCAAGCTTGTCATCACCATGACAAGGCTTGAGTAGTAGTTTAATTTCTGGGGATTGGGGCTATGCCCAGGATCTGATTATGTTGTTGAATTGATGTTTTATCTTTGTTAATTGCGATTTTGTTTTAGAACTGATTTCTAGTGTTTTAATTACTTGTAAATCTGGTGCGCACTTATTTGCATGTCGTAGACATTCTAAGGAGGAACCTAGCGGTGAACTTAGGTGTCGGGTCTATAGAATCATACTTAGGACTGAAATCACGAGAGTTAGAAGCCGTCCTTCGAGGATTAACGAATTGTCACAAAACGTAAATGGTTCAATCTAAATTCGACTACGACGAGAGTAGGGGTTGGTTTAATTGGGCACGGTTTTTGTAACCCGAGAGGGAGCTTAAACTATTTGAGGATAAATTCGCCTTCAAGACAATTTCGATAAATTAACAAGGGATAATCAATTTAATAACATAAACGATCTTGTTGGTAACCCAAATTCCTAAGAATCCATTTAGATCTGAAAAACCATAAATTGTTTACTTTCTTTTTTACTTGATTGCATTTTATCTCTTATTTCA
Organism: Sophora flavescens; assembly: GCA_030762895.1. Classification (NCBI taxonomy): domain Eukaryota; kingdom Viridiplantae; phylum Streptophyta; class Magnoliopsida; order Fabales; family Fabaceae; genus Sophora; species Sophora flavescens. Next base: position 225,671,854 of record CM061063.1, on the reverse strand, counting down.
AAAATCCAAATCTTTTTATACAATCCAGTTTATTCATTTAATAATTAGTTGTGATTTGAGATCACGGTCTCTGTAGGATCGATATCTTTTTTATTACTTGGCGACAATCCGGTACACTTGCCGGATCGCTCGCACGTGCACTCGCACGCGGCACATCACTTAACAATCGAGCTTGGGATACGCCAAAAATATGCAGCACGACCCTACCATTATACTCGTCTCTGAATTGTACGTATAAATTTTCCAATTTATTTCTTAGACCGCGTGAATTTTGAAGCAAATGTCTCTTTCTTTTGCTAAGAAATTACCAAAAATCTTTATCATCATACGCGTGGTTTTGCTGTGTTCTCTCACGTGCAGGGAGACCTTGACAAACCCTGAAGCAGAGTCGTGATATCTAGTCTTGTTTTTCTTTTGACTTCTTCAGTGACAATTCCTTACCTTTTTTGTGTCTTGAAATCGCTTTCCATGGAAGTAACAGCCGAGGACGTACCTTTTGCTGTTTTTCTTGCTGGCTTTTACCGAGGGCTGCAATCACCCGATTTTGTTGCCAAGTTGATCAAAGGAAACAAGCTTGGCATCATGTTCTTTAAAAGGTCAAAGGATGTTCTGTTTTCCTTTGAAGCTATAAATGATGGTGCAAAGGATAAACATCTCCAAGACCCAATAGTGAAGAAGTGGCTCAATCTCATCAAAGATGCTTTCTATGTGACTGATGACTTATTGAACCAAATTGCTACTAAATCTGGAACTGCAGGGGAGGGAAGTGAGTTTAAACGCATCATTCACATACTAGAATCTATTTTAGAACACACAGATTTTTGGGGTCTCAAACAGATCTCTAGTGTGGTCTTGTCAAATGCTAGGGTTCAGAAAAAGAGTTAATAATGAAATTGTTAAGAGATAACTGTAACACCCGGGTGTCGACGAGGGCGGGGAGTGGTCGTCGGTACAAGAAGGCATTGACAAGGAGCGGCTCTTGGCAGGCTTCTAGGCGGAGGGATACATGAATGAACCGATTACACACCCGAATGAGAGGGATCCTGAGACTGTGTAGGTATGGGACCATACAGTTGAGGAAGGCTTATATGAATTGATTGATACTACCTATACTAACAAGATGCATCTTCTTTTCGGTAGCCCATTTTTTAAGAACTCCATAGTTAAGCGTGCTTAATTTTGGGATGGGTGACCTCCTGGGAAGTTTTCCTAGGAAGCGTGTGAGTGAGGACAAAGCATGCTGAAAAGGCCCGTGTTGATCTGTGGGGTCAGTCGTCAATTCAGAGTAGTTGCGGATGTTACAATAACATTTATGCTAGCATGTATGTCACCCCTATTTTTATAGGCATGGATGAGGTTGGGAAAACCACTTCAGCCCAATTGATGTACAATGATGACAATTTGAACTAGAATTTTGATCTTAAAGCATGGGTTTGTGTTACTCAAGAGTTTGATGAGAGAATATTTGAGGCAGCTGCTTTAAGTGATTGTAAAATTGATGGAAGTTTAAATTCACTTCAAAGTATACTGGTGGCAGCTGATTTAAGGGGTTTAGTTCCACATCAACTTCAATCGAAGAAACAGCCGTCAGCTACTGTTCTGGAGGACATTTGGAATGATGATTGGAATCTCACAAGTCCTTTTCAATATGAATCAAAGAGAAAATATCCAGTGATAACTCGTAGCAAAAAGGTTGCTTATGTTTCTTTTGCTTATTGCAAACTAGTCGTGGTCATTAAGTTTATGAGCTAAAGCAGTTGTTTTATGAATATATTTATTTAGTATTAGCCGAGTATCTAAATCTTCGTCCAAGATTTAATATGACAAATTCATCCCTAGAAAATATTAGTGGAGAGATAGTTAACAAGTGCAAGGGATCACCTTTAGCAATGCATATCATTGGAGGCTTATTGCAAACAAAACATAATATTGAAGATTGGAAAAATATACTGAAGAGTGATATTTGAAATTTTTATGGAAGTAAAAGTGCTATTAGTTCAGCAATGGAAATCTGTTGTGACTATCTTCCAGCACATCTTAAACGTTGCTTTGCCTTTTGTTCATTACTTCCCAAACATTATAAGTTCACTAAAGATGATTAATTTCATTATGGATGGCACAAGGTCTTTTACAGTCATTAAACAGTGAAAAGACTTTAGTAGAAATTGGTGATGATTATTTTCATTATTTAGTTTCTAGATCATTTCTTCAATACTCAAGTCTAGATGGCAGCTACATGTCTTATATGATGCACTATCTTATTCATGACTTTGCCACGTCCAAAGCAAATGAACATAGTACATTTTTGATGATGGTGATTTGGCCAGTGTACCAAATCGTACAAGTAATAAAGTGAAAGTAAAGTATCGCTCCCAACGAGGATTGTTGTCAAACATCAACGTAGCTTAGGCAATAGCTGACCCAATGTGTCATGTTTGTAAAAGAGTTTTTATGAATTTTTTATTACAAGTTGTCACAAGAATGAATGAATGCAATGCAAGTAAAGAATGAATTCAATATAGGTAAAGCGGTTAGGTATCGGAATCCTCCAATTATTCACTTGATGTAACTTTAATCAATCCAAATTCCAATTCATTCCATTCAATTGACATTCAAATCACTAACCTAGATTTATCCCTAATTCCTTAGGTGATAATCCTTTTGTTACAAATCAAGAACCCTAATCTCTTAGGTGATGCAAGATTAGAACAAACATTAAGCATTGGATTCACAAGAATGTATTGCAATATAGTTATATCCCTAGAATCAACATCACAATATTAATCAACTTCATTTCCAATTCAATCACCAATTTTCCAATTATGAAATTGAATCCAAAATCAATTTCAGGTTGATCAATCCAAGAAAAGCATTAAGCATAGAAGAGATTAAGCAAACCGAATGAAATAGAATTGAAATCAGAGATAGAAGTCAATTACATCAAGCTTCAAATTGAAAACATCCTAAACCTAACACAAATGATCTAGCTACTCATATTAGAAAGGGAAAAGAGAGAAGAACATGAGTGGAAGAGTGTGGAAGACTCCATGGAAGCTCCAAATCTTGTTCCCGAGCTTGAATCTTCAAGGAAGTGGAGAGGAAGTGATGAACCAAGGTGAGAAAATGTGAAAAATGAGTCAAAGATCCCTTTCCAACTGCAGAAACACGAATTCATAGGTTCTCTGCTCGTAACCTAGTGCTGAGCTTCCTGATCTCAGTGCTGGGTGCCGGCCTCTGCACCAAAACCTGCTCTCTGTCTCTGCTGGCGCTATGCGCCAGGTCTTTTCTAGCATGCCAGCGCTGGGCACTGGCCAGCCTCCTACTCCTGTTGCCTTCTTCTGTTTCGGTCTGGGCTGAGCACCATGTTCCAGAGCTGAGCGCTCGGCCTTCAATCCTGCATATTTTTTTACATCTTTTAAGTATATTTTTAACATAAAAGGATCAAAACTCTAATCCAAACTTTATTCATATCAAAGTATGTATTTTCCTATCACTTTTCCTATGATTCCTAATATTTTTACGCCATTGAAGCAGAAGGAGGACTTGTCTTCATCAAAAAGAAAAAAGGAGGAAGACTTGTCAACAAGAACTCTACCAACATCACGAGGCAAAGGTTGGATCCAAATACTTCTTTTTCTTTCCTTGACACTGCCAACCTGTTGAGAGTCTCACATCGACTAGAGATATGGCCTAAGTAGTGCTTATAAGGCTTGGGTAGTCCTCACCTTACAAGCCGGTTTTGTGGGGTTGAGTTAGGCCCAAAAGCCCGAATTTAAGATGGTATCAGAGCCTATCCTAGATCTATTATTGAACCAAGATCTCTATTATTCCACCCACATTTGTCCACGCTCTAGATGTCCAGGCATGGGCGTGCCGTGAGGGGGTGTGTTGAGATCCATGTTATTCCACCCGCATTAGTCCACACTTCAGATATCCAGTCCTGAGCATGAGGGGGTGTGTTAAGAGTCCCACATCGACTAGTGATATGCCTAAGTAGTGCTTATAAGGCTTGGGCAGTCCTCACCTTACAAGCCGATTTTGTGGGGTTGAGTTATGCCCAAAAGCCCGAATTTAAGACAATCAATTCTTCCCCTTCCACTTTTCAACACCAGCGGATGATTTCAATTAGAGTTCGGAATTTGAAACTTCATATTGAGCTGTGGAGATTTGTGGGGCTTGTGTCAAGTGGAATTAGAATGTTTTGTCTTGCTCTCAGCCCATCTTTCAGTCATCTAATAGGAGGGTGGAACTCTTTCAAGTTTTTTCTTTATGGGGTGGTGGTCTTCATTCTATGCATCACCACCTTGCTTGCAAACAAGTGCACACTCTCGAGTCATAGCATGCTCAAAGATCATGTGGGGTTTGCAGTTTTGACACTCACCTCTCTGTACTCATTCCGGCATGATAAAGCCATGAATGGGAAACCAGACCTCTGGAGCATGATTTCCAATGGTGCCTTTGCTTTGATGTCGTTGAGCTTGTCAATAGTGCTTAAGCTTGGGTTTGAGGTGAGTTTGTTTGCTTTCTTTCAAAGTAGCCTTGTGATTCAACTTGCAACCATCAAGCTGGTGTTGATTCCGGTTGCCATAGTTTATGGTCTTCCACTCTACCTTATTCACACCCATTCAAATGCAGACTCGGATTACCTGCCTTCTATGAGGAATTTGGATGACTCGGAGAAACTTCATGCTAAGGTTAGTTCTGGCCATTATTTAAGTTGTTGCCTTCTACATCATTTCTTTCATGTTTTTATAAACTTGCAAGAGTATGGGAAACTTTTTATCCATTATTGTAGCTGTCAGCAGAATTCTACTATGCATATAATAATGTTATTGTTTTGCTTTGGAATATAGCAATTATACTATCCATTTTTATCCATGTTGTACCTAATAGTACTTAGATCAACCTAAACTCTTGAAATTTTCTTGCCCATTGGTATATATGAGTGATGTTGTTTTGCATTGGCATAACCATTTATCTGGCCTATGTATTTAAAGATATTTAAAGAGCCCTATGGTCAGGTTACCTATTTTATCATTATCAGGCACATTGTAATTAATTTTTAATACTTCTTCTGATCACAATGTTCATGTTACAATAAGCTGTATTTCTGAGAGTGCTAATAATGTAACATTGAAGCTTTCGTAACCACTGTCACCTAGTAATATGATCCATTTTCATGTATCCATTTTCCTTAAATTTTTACAATCCATATAGGTGAAAACTACGCATGCATTGTGTCATTTTATCTCCACCTTTTCTTGGGAGCACCAACAGAGTGCTTGGTTAGATTACAACAAGGGTAAAAAGTGGATGTGTGGAAAATATAGGAGGGAGCGACAGTGGGAATTAGTTATATAAAAGTTTAAACTTAAACATCCGTTATTTGTTGCTTTGTAGCAAAGGTAGATAGTGGAAAGACTCAAAATTACTCTAATATATGTTTAAAATGCATTATTATGCATCTAAAACGCATTTGGTGAGTTACACAAACTTATACGTTTAAACTCTTATCCTTCAATTATCTATTCTTGTTTAGCTGGTGGAGCATTATAGCAGTGTTTGGCACCACAGTAGAGTAAGGAGGTACCTCACATCGGAAGAATGGCCAGGTCCTGAATCCAAAGGGAAGTCTTGGTATGGTTTACTGATGCTATTAAGGAAATACCCTAAGCATTCTGTCATCAACACAAGGTCCAAGGGTCGTGTCACTTTGGAGTTTGTTTCTCTGGTCTCTCTGCTCTCATGAAGTATCATCAATGGTTACTTATATGACAGTGATAACTTCTCGTGTGGTTTATGAAATCACAGAATTGTTGTCTCGTCTTCAATTTTATATACAGTGCTATCTCGTCTAGCACCAAACCTGTACAAAATTATGATTTTGTTGGTTGTTGTTATTGGGTCCTTGATGCTACTTTTTTGGGTCTGTCTTGGGCAATGCTTTTCAAACATCTAAACTTTACATTAGAAAATGCACCGCTCTTTGGGGGGCATTGTATAGTGGTGTTAAGTGTTAACTCTTAGCACAGTCTATGGTAATAAATCTTTTTATCAACTCTTCCCGGTAATGTTGCTCTAAAATTGCGACATAGGGATGGCAATTTGTACCCTACCCATTGGATACCCGCAAAAATTACTCACAATGGGTAGGGTAATTACATGCATAATAGGTAAGGATCCGGCTACGGATAATTACCCGTAAATTAGAATGGGTAAGGATGCGGGTACGGGTACTATGATCCCCATCCGATCCCATACTCGCGCGCGCGCGCACACACACAACCGCACACACACATATGTATGTGTATTTATTTATTTGGCTTAATTACAATTTTGGTCCCTCTATTTTTTCAATCATGCGATCTTAGTCCCTCAAAGTTTTTTTTTTGTACACATTTAATCCTTTGTTAAATATGGCAAATTCCATCCCTCCATCCATCATCCATTAAATCTCTAAAGAAATGATCCTAATTGGCTTGCCTCTGAATCCTTGGTGTGTTATTATCTTTATTAAAATAATATAGTTTTTAACTATTTATTTTTTAAAATTAATTATTGAATAAAAAATAAGATATTTTTAACTTGTACCCATTACGTGTTCCTGTTCCTCGAATTGAAACAAATTAGGGTCCAAATCCATTTCAGTTCTCGGATCTGTATCTTTTTTACCCTTTGTTCTTCAACCTCTACCCAAGTCTCCCTTTCTTCTTCAACCTCGGTATCTCCTTCTTCAACCTCGATATTTCTTGTTCATATTGTGTGAAGGTACTCTGATAATGGGATGCGCATCAGAGATTTGTTCAGCAGCATCTTCATATAATGCTTATCAAGTAAGAGAAGAAGATGGCACAAACATGCTATGAAAATCAAAGCAGCAAGCAAGAATAGACAATGAAGTTCGAGCAAGGAAGCGTACACGGAGCGGTAGTTCTCTGGGAGTTTCGAGCCTCCCCAGAAACGCGGGTCATCTTTATCGAAAGCCATTGACGAAGCTTGGTGTCACATTGCTGGATGTCTTTATCGAAAGCCATTAACTAGACACAGCAGTAACAACATCGCAGTCCTTGATTCTACTTTGATACCAAAATGAGACACCCCGGTGTTTTATTATACTAAAACATCGTTAATTAATTTCTTACTTGTACGCTTAATATGAAAATACGTAGAAATTAAAAACTTCACTTATGACGTATACAGCTTCATATAGAATACACAACACAATATAAGTATATTAAACATATTACAAAACACTGTTGAGGTATCCTTTCAGTAAGATCCCTCACAATCATATACTTAAACAAAAGTTAAACAAAGCAGAAACATAAAAACGCCTCACGAGACGCACTGGCCATAACTAACTAGAACCTAATCACCATGGGTCACAGCTCGTCCTCCGGCCTGCGGTTCGTAGGGAGTTCCATCTAACTCCTCCTGGCCACGCTCATCCATAGGGTCTTCTCGCACAATTCCACAAGGAGATAAAATACAACATACAGAAATATACAGGGGATAAGAAACAGTTCTATCATCAAAAGCAGAAAATGGTCATAATAAATTATACAGTAATTGTCACAGACAATCAACACACCTAACTAACAAATCATCATCGAATTAATATATATCATCCTCTACCCTCAGTCTCATGCTACTCAAAGACACCACATCTGCACACCTATTTCTAAGGTGGAAGTGGTCTTGTGAGAACTCTTGATTTTACGTGTATTATATTACCAATACACGGTGTATTATATTACCAATACATAGATGTATTTTACATGTATTATATTACCAATACACGGTGTATTATATTACCAATACACAGATGTCCTTGTGTATTATATTACCAATACACGGTTGTTGACAACAACACCTATACTTGAATCTCACCAACCCATTTTAACAACATCTTAGTGCCTTAACCTTCCATTAGAACTTGACACATTCTATGCCATAACACCTCCTTAACATTCCTCATCTAAGTTGGGCACTTCTAAATCATCATTATCCTTACACCCAAAACAATCATCTCTTAGGCAACATATATATCTTTGCTTAAAATGCACTAAGCATAATAATAAAAACCAGGCAGATCATACGTAACACAATATCAATCAAAATATTCCAATATCACCAACATAGCACAAAATCAATTCAATAAAGGTAATAAGCTCAAATTAACCATCAAAAATATAAAATCAACATAATGTCGATAAACCTACAATCCCCGAATCGCCATTGGTTTTTCAAAAAAAGGTTTCCAATGTAATTTAGGTCTTGTCGATTACTCGACTACTAGTAGGGTTTAGGTCGCCCTACACAATTATTATATAATCTACTACTTATCCATTCCGACGATAGGTTGGTTCTTTCCCCCACCTGAGCTAACACCGGATTCACAAACTTCCCGATCTTCGTAACTACGTCACGAATATCCGATATCCTTCAACCAACATCACATAACAACGATTAATCAAACAATTCCCATTAGGTTCACTTTAATACTAGGTTCGGCCTCTAATTCAAAATGAGGCTAGGATTATTTTCTCACTCTAATCTTTTGGATTCTAAGTGCTTAGGTCTTAGATAACTAGAATAAATTGTTAGAAGTTGAAAATATGAAACAAAATCCTCTAACCTCTAAGGTTAGGGTTTCGGCCTTGAACATAAAAATAGGTTAGAAAATTTATTTGGGTTTCAACCCTTGGATCATAAAAGTATAAGTATCTAAAAGCATAAAAACCATAATCTTAACTCATCAACATTTTTTAAACATTTTTACATAATCTTGGAAGAAATAGATCTAAGTCTTGAAATAGATAAAACTTGATGAAACTTAAGATTAGTTGAGGATTAGGAACATAGATACCCTAAATAGTTTAGATCTAACCTCATTTAAGTAAAAAAATTGAACAAAACCTCCTTTGTCCATTTAGACGTAGGTTCGGCCTCTTTACAAAAATACGGGAGGAAAATTTTGCTTTATGTATGCTCTTAGATAAGGAAACTAGAGATCATAACTAGATCATAGAAATTGGTTTCACATTTTTATGATTTTTCTACAATTTTTTAGAGATTTTAGAAGCTTATAGATCTAAGAATATCAAAAGGATGAACATGGCATAAACTCAACAAATAAGTGAAGAGAAGAACTTAGATGAGTAAGAAGAAGAATTTTTACCCTTGGAGCTTGAAGGAAATGAGTGAAGATGATGAATTCTTGAAGGAAATCAATAGAGTTTGAAGTGAAGAACTTGGTTATGTGAGTATAAAGTATGAAAATGGAAGAAATGAGTGTTCATATAAAGGGAGAGAGAGAAAGTGGCGTGTGGGAGAAGGAGAGTGGGGGACTTGGGCTCCAAGTTTTGCTAGGGTGTGTTTGGTTGGAGAAAGTGAGAGAAAAATGGGTTTTTGGATTACAATACATTATATTCAAAAAGTGTAATGATGGTTATTTTATGATGTGACCTTTGACTCACATCGACATGTCACTCATTTTCCATCAAGCCACATTGGTCATCTCAGCTTCACATCCTGCTTCGTTGTGTACCCGGTTAAAGTTTCCGATCGTATTTTTCGACGATTTCGCCCGAATAAAATATTATATTTTAATTCTGAACGTAAAATTTCCAAAATTACTAAAGTCATTGGAAACACGACAAAAACACTAACCATTTCGTTCACGGGTCAAAATTAGGTTTTCTGCTCAGTAAACTTTTACTATCAATGAAAACGCAGATCGGGTTTCGTCCGAATTTTCAACCCAAAATTTTACCGTAACCCTCTACCATAAAGTAGACTATGAATATGTTTTTGTTTTATTCAGAAAAACTTTCTAACTTTCAGATTAAAATATAATTAATTATATTTTAAACGGTTGAGCAACATAATTAAAATTCAGCTGTTACAAAGTACGGGTAATGAGTGAGGGTACGGGTACGGGTAAGGGTACTAAAATTGCTACCCACGAAGGTACAGGTCCGGGTATGGGTAATTTTTTCAAACGCGGGTATGAGGACGGGTACTATAGTACCCTACCCGACCCTATACCTTGCTCTTCATAAAACAGTTTGATAGTATAGAATGCTGATTAGTTGCATATTGACTTGTTAAAGACTAAAGAGTAGCTGAGGCAAATAAAAATTTGGTATTATTGCTACCAGCTAAAATAAAAGGTAAAGTCCGTTTCTTGCATCTATGTGAATAGTTATGTTTACACTTACCTGGGAGAGCGGCCTCTTCCTTTGGAGTTGTCGTGAAATTCCTGCGTGTATTATGAAACGTCCAAGGGACCAGGATATTATTGAGAGGGAAAGGCAAGTTGTTGGAGCACCAAGGAAAGGATCTTGTTCTGGTCTACAAAGGTAAGGGGAGACTGCCTTAGGGATGCTCTTTACGATAGCTATGTGTTGTTTTGTGATTAATTGTAAGTGTTTTGTTGATGTTGATTGGTGGCTTAATTTGTTGCTTGATCTGATAACTACATGTCGTTTGATGTTGTTGTTGTTGTAGCTGTTTTAATTAAACTTTGAGTTCTTGATGTGTTGAGGGTATATTTAATGACTTATGATTATATGAATGTTGTTTATATATAAATTGAAATTGTTGTATATATGTTATGGTTGTTGCATGGAAAGCCTGACCTTTTATTAGAGCTCAATTAAATCCTTAAGATAAAAGTCTTAAGAAAAACTATATGAAGAACAATGTAAATAAATATTTATTTTGAAGAAATGTTTTAGAAGAAGGAAAATGAGTTATACTTCCAAAACTCTATCATTATAATTGAAATAAAATAAAACTTTTATGATGGAAATTTAATTGAAAAATTAAGTGATTTTACACTAGAAAAATCAAACTTTGAAAAGATTTCATGATAAGAAACCATGAAGAAAAACAAATTTATTTTGAAGTTTTGAAAAGATTTCTTTTAGTAACGTTTTAATGAAAGAGAAAATTTTTAGAATCAAAACAATTTTATAAAGGAAAATTATTTAAGCTGAAAGATCTTATTTTGAAGAGAAACATAATTTTGAGAACACTTATGGTGAAGTACCATAGAAAATGGGATTTTAGTTCCAATGTTCTTACAAAGAGTTTTCCTTCAAAAAGGTCTACTATGTTTTTGAAAGGAAATAGACTTCTCCAAAATAAAGGAGATTTTTAGAAAAAGAAATGGAGTTCCTAAAGTTTAAAGTTTTAAAAATGAATTTCAAAAGAAAATGTTGTTGAAAAGAATTTATTCAAGTAAAAATATCCGGTAACTCGGATAAGTTACGGAAGTTTTGGTTTTATATTTTTTTTTCACTGAATGAAAAATAACGTTGAAAAGTGAACCTAGTAACCGAGACGTCGGGATACTAGAGTTAAAGCACGTGGATCCATGATCCGTATCACAACACTGTGGACTGTGTGTCCTGTATATGAAGTTGTGGACTGTGTGTCCTATTTACGTTGTTGTGGACTGTGTGTCCTATACACGTTGTTGTGGACTGTGTGTCCTATTTACGTTGTTGTGGATTGTGTGTCCTACATACATTGTGATAAAACGTGATGAAAGTAGAAGAAAGGTGAAATATGTTTTCTACGACCACAAAGTCCAAGACCAGTGTACAGATCTAGGACTGGTGTGATTGGACACTCGGACTAAAACGTTCTGCATTGACAATGAAAGTTTTAAAACATCGAAAAGTCATGGGTGGTCATGAGACTTGAGCCTCGACGAAGGAAAGAATGAAACACGAAGAAAAGCTGTGAAAACGAAGATGTTTTTACATGCATTTGGCAGACGTGCCCACATTGTTTCGTATGAATGCCTTGAAGGGTAAGGTATTTCATGCTACGGTGTATCATTGTGCCTTGATGGACAATGAAATCCATACACCTTGATTATTGTGCCTTATGTTGGACAGTATGCTATGGATATCCACACACGTTGATCACTGCCCCAGGAGTTTTGGGCAGTGTTGTGGAAAAACACGTTGTGCCTTTTTGGAAATCGAGCCTAATCAGCCCATTTTTAAACGAAGTTGGGATTTTCGGAGATTAGAATCAAACATTGAATTATAGAATTTCCATGCAATTTTCAAAGACGACGATGATTATTGAATGCTATGCTTATTTGTGAAAAACTTCAGTTGAATATGAATATTATATGTGCAAGTTGTATTGTGTGCGTGTGCATGTAGTTATCGTAATTAATCTATATATTGGTATCTCACCCTTACAACATATCAGGTTTTTCATGTTCCTTTGCTGTTGTACTTTGGTACTCTCGGACGAGCGGTGCCGAGAAGCTCCTAACCTCACTCGGGGATATTATTCCCGATCCTTGAAGCGGTGGGTTGTAACACTCGGTTTTTCACTGTTTACGATTTTTATATCAGTAAAATAAATATAAATGTTTATAATTTTATTTTTAAACCTAGAAAATTAATTTGGATAAACCAAGGTCATATTCATACTCTACTTTACCATGGAGAGCTACGATTCGATTTTGGGTCGAAAATTCAGACAAAACCCGGTCTGCGATTGAATGACAGTAGAAATTTTACTTCTCAAATGACCTAATTTTGACTCGTGAACGAAACACTTAAGGTTTTTTTTGAAGTTTCCAACTTCTTTGGCTATTTCAAAATTTTTCACTTAAAGAGTGAAATAATTTAGATTATGCGGGCGTTATACGAAATCGGGTAAACGACGGAGCTGGAAACGGGATTTGCGAGACCCGCTAACGGATAAAGGACATGTCAAATCATGATGAGTCACAAGGGGCGAGTCATGGGATGACTCCTCATTGTCATGACGGTTTTTAGGAGGAAAAGACTAAATTACCCTTTATGTTGGTTTTATTTACAAGTTTGCCATTGTACAAGATTACCATTTTACCCTTGAATTTTTGTGTTTTGGACACAATTTCCCTTGCTTCCCCATGGCTCATACCAGCCCAAGAGGCAATTCCCACTTCTATAAAAGCCTAAGTCATCTTCTTCATGCAACCTTTGCCATTTTCCTCCATTAAAACACTAAGTTACCTAGGCTTGATTTGTGAAGGAAGTAGGAGATTTATTGCTCATTTATTGATTCCAAGTGGTAAATGTTACTCATCTTCCTTGTTTAGCATCATGTTCTTCAATAAGTTTTTCATTTTGAAGTCTTTTTCAATATGAGGCATTTTAGGGTTTCTAGATTCAAAAATTCATAGAAAATCATAGGAAAATCCAATGAGCATGAAACCAATTTCTATAATCCTATTATCATCCCTATATTATAGATATAATCTTGCATCCAACAAAAATTTCTAATCTATTTAACCTAAGGAGGCCGAACCTAGGGTTTTGTGTGTGTGTGTGTGTGGGGGGGGGGGGGGTGATTTTGTTCATTTTCTTTACATGATTCAATCTTATAAGCTATATAGGTATTAGCTCTATGTTGTTTGAGTTAAATTAGGGTCTCTAAACCATTTTAATGATTAAGGCCTAAATTTAATTTTTGAAGGATTGGAAGATTTAAATTCAACCTTTATGCCATGATCATTGATTTAGGGTTTTAAGGGATTATAAATCACTAATCCAAGAGTTTAGAAATTTTAAGGATTTTGAACCCCAAAGTCAGCCCCGGGCTGAAACCAACATGTAGGATTTTAGGCTTGATTTAGTTGTTTGGTTGTTAATTGATTGTTGTGTTTAATGAAGGATAAGCTAAGTTATCGGGTACGCGCGTTATCGGCGTTACTTGGTTTTCCGACGAACCATTTCTCAGAGATATTTTGCTTTCAGGTAAAGGGATTACCTGAGGGTTTTTTCGATAGCCATGTTTAATTGTATTGGTTGTATTAATTATTGGGTGTATGTAATATTTAAGTAATTAGCATTAATTGCTTAGTTATTATTTGCTGTAAATTATCTACATTTTCTGTATTTAATTATGTGTTTTATTTTATTTCGTGTTTTAATTGCTAATTATTATATACTTGGCATGATATTATTATTTGATGTGGATTGGAAAGTCTGACAGTGGTCAGAGCTCAATTAAATAAGAGTTAAAAGCAGTTAAAAGTTTTTTATGAATTAATGAGTTTAATTCAATGGAAATAGTAATATAGTATTACTTAGTTATTTATTTGATGAAAAATGGGAAAAAGTGAAAAATAATATTATTTTAATCATTTAACAGCGAAAGAACGTTTTATGAGTCATAGTGAGGACGTAACCGTGAAAATATTTTAGCACTGCTAATTTTCACCTAAGGAATTTATAAATATTATAAAATAATGTTTTAAGTGAAAAAGTTTCGAAAATAATGTTATTACAGTGTTAAAACGGAAAACGACGGATAATTCCATCAATATTTACGAAAGTATTCTTAAAAAGGGTAATATTAAGTAATACTGAGAATTTGTCTCAAATAAGGTTTTCTAGTTCAAATTATAGATTTTTGAACAAAAATGAGTTTTAAGGAATTTTGACAAGTTTACAAAACGAATTTCCAATGTAAAAGGATTTTCGGTAACCAATGAGTTATTTCCGTCAACTTGGATAGAATGAGGAAACTTTGGTTTTGTTTTGTATTTCAAAGAACGAAAAGGATTTAAACGAACCTAGCAACCGATACGTCGGGTCTAGAGTTCTAAGATATGGGCCCGGGGTCCGAAAGCTGAAGTTATGGACTAGATGTCCTATAAACCGTATATTTGGTTTTGTTCACTAAAATCTACGCGTCCAATCTACGTGTCCAAGACTGGTGTATCGGTCGGTATTTCGTGATTTGCACACTTTTGACTTGGAGTCAGTTATTTTGGAATGAGGTATTAAACTTGAAAGTTTAAAATGGTGATGTGGTCGTGAGACTTTTAGTTCCGACACATAAAGATTGAACACAAAGAAAACAACGAGAACAAAAAGTTTTACATGCATTTCAGGGTCGATGTGCCTTTGCATAGGACTTGAATGCTTGATGACAAGTACTCATCATGTTTGCATCACTGTGCCTTGATGGATATATGACCATGAAAACCATGTGCTATACGTAGTCACCACTTTGCCTCATTTTGGACTGTGGAATGGTTATTTGAACTTTGCCATATCTGGCATTGATTCTGCCTTATTTGGCAATTGGAGCCTGATCAGCTCATTTATTTGTTGGTTGGAGCTCCGGAGATTAGGTCTCAAAGTTAGTTGTTGAATATTGATGTGTCATGGTTTTTAAAATGGTTACGACTGTCCGGTATGAAACTCATTGATAAATATATATTGTTTATCTGTGAATATACATGTTAAGTGGTAATTGAGAGTCGTACATGGGGTTATCGTTTAAAAATTCATGTATTGGTTCTCACCCTTGCATGTTTTATTGTTGGTCTTCTCTTTGTATGGGTATTGTTATTATCATAGTTTAGATGGATCCAGCCATACCGCTGGCATATACGGGGGTCCGTAGCCTCCATTTTGAGGATGCAGATAACATAAACGCATGGGTGATCCACCCGGGAGCCCATGTCGTTCGTTATACTGGGCACGTACACACTATAGAGGGCACGATTGAGACGGGGCCCTAGAGGGAGCATATGTCTATGGAGATGATTGAGGTATCTCTACCTCCTTTGTAGCTACTTGTACAACCTCTGATCGATCATGGACAGCTTGAGGCTCGGCCCTTAGCTGAGGTAGCAGCTGTGCCAGCTCCAGAGGAGATTGTGGTGGACCCAGAGGAGATGGTTATTGATCCCAAGGAGGATCCAGAGGAGTATGTAGAGGATGTACCTGAGTACATACCTTAGGACGATGATGATGATTTACCCGATGAGGGTGTTGTTGCATCTTCGTCCGACTCATCGGTGGGGAGTGGGGTTGACCTTAGTCTTCCCAATGGGTACCATTAGTCTATGACCAGTTGTAGGTAGTTTCATTTTTGGGGTAGTGATTCCATCAGTCTTTCTGGCTACTGAGAGCCACGATTTTTGTATATGGCCCTGGATGTTTCACTATGTGTCCTTATGTTTTTTATTTCCTTTCTTAACTTGAAGAATGACTTGTTCTGATAAAAGCCCTATATAGTTTATACCTTGTACAAAAATGATGATGCATATATATATATATATATATATATATATATATATATATATATATATATATATATGGTCTGTTACTTATGTTGTGGTATGCTGTTAGATGTTGTCAAGTTAACAAGAAAAGAAAAAAATTTATCACCATTTTTGGTATTAAGTGAAGTATTAGAAAACGTTATTTTCTGAAAGTAACCAGCATAATTGAATTTTATTTTCCGCAACGTGTTACTGTGTGATGACCCTAGAAGGGGTGTCGCATTTGTGGTATCAGAGCTGGTCGAGTCTTTCGGGAATGTTGGGGAATACGTCTGTTGTGTTAATGTTGTGTGTTCTCTGATTAAGAATTGTTTAGAATTACTTCTTAGAAGTAATGTGTGGTAACGAGTAATTTTACGTTTAAGTTTCTGGTTTTGGTTTGCCTGATTGTGATTTTTAGGTCAGTTATGGAACCATTTGTTAAACCAGAAGCTGGACGTGAACGTGGTCATGGACGTGGACGCGGCCGTGGAAGGGGCCGTAGAGGCGATCGTGTTGGCGGCCGTGGTAATATGAATGAGGATTATGAGGAAGGTGTGGATTATGCAGCTCAAGCAATGGAGAGTGTGGCAGTTGTAATTGCAAACCAAACTGCATCCATAAATGGTCAGAATCTACAAGCTGCAGAAGGCAAGGCTTTGATGGTGTTTCGAAGCCGAAATCCTTCACAGTTCGGTGTAGATCCTGACCATGAGAAAGTTGATCTATGGATTCAAGAGCTGGAGAAAATTTTTGAGTTAGTGACTACTCCGGTAGAGGTTAGGGTTACCAATGTTGTTTTCCTACTGATAGGAGATGCGGAGTACTGGTGGAGAGGTGCTCGATAGCTACTGGAAGTTGCTCATCAGGAAATTACTTGGGATGTGTTTAAAACCGCATTTCTGAACAAGTATTTTCCAGAAAGTGTTGGGATTGAGAAAGAACAAGAGTTTTTACAATTGTATCAGAGGGATATGACGGTGGGGGAATATGCGGCGAAGTTCGAGTCACTTGCTAAATATTTCCGTTTCTTCCAAGCACAACCAAATGAGAGCTGGAAATGTGAGAGGTTCGAAGTGTTGGAACCAAAGTGGTTTTGGATTTAATAATCTCCAAGTTTGATGCTAACAAAAGGATTAAATTTTCTTGACAAAGTATTAATTGAGATCTAACTAGTGCTTTCAGTTATGCAGGAATGCTTTTATAAGTAAAATAAACTTGGGATAAGTTCCAATTGAAAAAATACGTGTCCATCCATGTAGACGGGATGCTCAAGAACTGTGGTAAATTTACCTTGTTGTTTTATTTAGTAGACGAGGCTATAAATGAATACCTAAATAACATGTTAGGTACAAAGAAGTCCAAAGACTTGAAATAAGCACGTCTATCTTGCCACGTCGCAGACTGAAGTAATATGATGAATGAATAGAACTTAAACACAAAGTAATCTAGTAGACGAGCTCTAAATGCCCCATCACTAGACGGAGATCTTTATAACTCATTAAGGAATAAAAAGTCTAAAGACTTGATAGATAAAAGGATTTGCCACATCATCAGATGAGCTAAGAAAATTATCGAATAGACTTGGACTCTCTTATGAATGAGTAGACGAAGTTTCCTTTTAGACGAACTCCATCTTTGAATGAATTAAATGAAATCCGAATCTCTTGTATTTATTTCAAATGATTGATATTTATTTCAAATGAATATTTGTTCTTCTCATTTGTTTTTATCCGATTAATGTCTTGTTTCGTGTGAGAAAATTCATAGTACTATCAAGGAAATACAAAATGTAAATAGTACAATTGGAATTGCAAAACGATATATATGATGACATATTTATTGCTGGACAAAAGCTGGGTTATACACAAAGGAGGAAATAAAGTTTTTAAGGTACAATTGCTCAGAACAGTGAGCCTCCATTTTGTGATTTTCTGATAACCAAGGATACTTTTCAACTCGCCCAAAATCAAGCTATCTATCTCAACGGATATCATGTATTTAATGCTATCTCTAAATGGGGTTATTCAAAGTAACCGTTGAAGAATTACAAGAGAAGAAGAAGGTCACTATAAATTGAAGACCTCAGATACCGAAGGAAGAACTCTTGCCTGCACAATCTTGCTAGCTGAACTTTTGTCATTATCATTTATTCTATTATTCTTTTAGGAGCAAGAGTCTGTATTCATTAGTTTGAATATTGTTGTAATATTCAGCTGATCTTAAATTGTCGTATTCTCACTCTTAGTGAGTTAAGAAGATCAACTTTTAAATCTATTTGTTAGAGTTAGAGCCTGAAGAGGCTTGGTAAGAAAGGGATACTTGTAGCCTGAAGAGGTGTTGAATACTTGTTTGTAATCTATTCGGAGAAATAGTGGAAAAATCCTTCAAGTCGATGGGACTGGACGTAGCTCTTGGTTGGAAGAGAGTGAAGCAGGATAAAATCTCTTGCATGAATTTTCTATCCCCAAACTCTTCAGTTTTATTTGCTTATACTAACTGTGGGGTTTTGATATTGCTTTTGTTAATCTTTTAAAAAGGATTTCTTGTGTTCTTAATCTTTTTATCTTTTTCTTGTGAAAAATTTGTTCAAACAGGTTTTTGCGAAAATAATTAACAAACAACCCCCCCTTCTTGTGTTTGCCTGTGCCAACTTCACGAAGTTGGTCTGAGGTTCGAGATCAAGGAATCTGTACTACCACTGCAGCTTAGGAATTTTCAAGAACTAGTTGAGATGAGAAGGAAGATAGAATTGATGAAAAGGGGAAGAGACAACAGAGGAAATACTGGAGGACCTTCTCGATCCAAGAACCAGTATCATAATCAGAACAAGAGTCAGAAAAGGAAGCAGGATCAGAGGAAGGCTTATTTCCGACCACCGGGAAATAACCCGAACCAGAATCAGCAACAAAACCATTCAAATGTTACTGCCACAGGAAGTAGAGGCCAAAAGAATCAAAATCAATGCCAATTTAGGAGATGCTATAAGTGCGTGGATCAAAGTCGCATGGCGGATAAGTGTCCAGTAGTGGGAATCAAACGTTTTAACTGTAATCGTTGGGGACACTTTACTAGAGATTGCACAACACCAAAGCTTGAATTTGCTGTCAACAACGCCAAGACAAATAAACCGACGGCGAAGGGGAGAGTTTACACTCTGAGTGGAGCTGAGGCATCGAACTTCGAGGATCTTGTACAAGGTGACTGCGACATGGACGGCAATCTCTTAACTGTACTTTACGATTCAGGTGCGACACATTCATTTATTTCGATGGATTGTATGAAACTGTTGCAATTGCCTGTTTCTTCATTACCATATGATCTTATTGTTTCAACTCCAACTGCTAAGCTAGTTACTGTCAATACCATATGCTTGAACTGTCCTATTATTATTCAGGATAGACATTTTCTTGTTGATCTGATCTATTTGCCTTTAATACAGCTAGATGTAATTTTAGGCATGGATTGGTTATCTTCTAACCATATTCTTATAGATTGTGCCCATAAAACCTTAATTTTTCCTAAGGATGAGATTTATGGATTTTTGTCTACTAATCAAGTAAAAGCTTCTTTGAAAAAGGGAGCTCAAGGATACATGTTATTGTTTTCCTTAGACGTTAAGAATAAGTTAGACTTACAGTCCATACCTGTCATCAATGAGTTCCTGGAAGTTTTTCCTGAAGATGTACCTGGACTGCCGCCTGTTCGGGACATAGAGTTCGCGATTGATCTGGTACCCGGCACTGGACCGATATCCATAGCACCATATTGTATGTCGCCATCTGAGCTAGAGGACTTGAAGGAGCAATTCGTGGAACTGATGAAGAAAGAATTCATTAGACCCAGTGTGTCTCCATGGGGAGCTCCAGTTTTACTGGTACGGAAGAAAGACGGGACCTCTCGTTTATGTGTGGATTTCTGACAGTTGAATAAAGTGACGATCAAGAACAAGAATCTGCTTCCGAGGATAGGTGACTTAATGGATCAGTCACGTGGAGAAGTGGTTTTATCAAAGATTGATTTTCGATTGGGTTATCATCAGATTCGCATGAAGGAGGAGGATATCCCGAAAACAGCGTTTCGAACATGCTATGGGCATTACGAGTATCTTGTGATGTCATTTGGAGTGACGAATGCTCCTGCTATATACATGGATTATATGAATAGGATTTTCGTCCTTATCTAGATCAGTTTGTCGTTGTTTATATAGACGACATTCTAATTTATTCTCCTAGTGAAGAAAAACATGCTGAACATCTCAGTGTGGTCCTTCAAGTTTTAAGGGAGAAACAATTATACGCAAAACCTGAAAAATGTGAATTTTGGTTAAGCCAAGTTCAATTTTTAGGTCACGTTATATCGAATGAAGGGATCGCGGTGGATCCGTCAAAAGTTGAAGCTATTGTGCAATGGGAAAGACCAACGACGGTAACAAAAATCCGTAGTTTTGTGGGTTTAGCTGGATACTATAGGAGATTCATCTAGGGATTTTCCAAAATAGTAGGACCTCTTACCCAATTAACGTGGAAGGACCAAGCGTTTAAATGGACCGAAGCGTGTGAAGAAAGTTTTCAAGAGTTAAAAAGAAGGTTGACTACGTCACCTATGTTAGTGTTACCTGATCCTAAGGAACCTTTCAAGGTATACTCGCATCAAGGGTTAGGTTGCGTACTAATGCAAAACCGGAAAGTCGTAGCTTATGCTTCAAGGCAGTTGAAGACTCACAAGAGGAATTACCCTGCTCATGATTTGGAGTTAGCAGCTGTGGTTTTTGCGTTGAAGATCTGGAGACATTATCTGTATGGATCGAAGTTTAATGTTTTCAATGATCATAAATGTTTAAAATATCTTTTTGATCAGAAGGATCTCAACATGCAGCAAAGACGCTAGTTGGAATTTCTAAAGGATTATGATTTTCAAATGCAGTATCATCATGGGAAAGCAAACGTAGTAGCGGATACCTTGAGTAGAAAGTCTATGCATGTGCCTACAATGATGGTTAAGGAACAAGAATTGTTGGAACAATTCCGAGATATGAGGTTAATATTTAAGACGTCACCAGGAAAGCTTTGTTTGGGTATGATTACTGTTTGCAATCAATTGATGGAACAAATATGGGAGAAACAAGAAAGTGATCAATACCTACAAGGAGAAAGAGAATTAGTACGAAAAGGAGCGGTATCGGAGTTTAAAGAAGGAATAGATGGAATTCTAAGGTTCGGCGAAAGGATTTGTGTACCTGCAGATGCTGAACTTAGAAAGTTAATTTTGGAGGAAGCTCACAGGAGTAAATTGAGTTTACATCCAGGAGCTTCCGAAATATACCAAGATGTTAAACAGTTATGTTGGTGGTATGGAATGAAGAAAGACATAATGGCATATGTAGCTTCGTGTTTAGTCTGTCAGAAGGCTAAAGTTGAACATCAAAGGCCAGCAGGAATGCTACAATCTTTGGACATTCCAAAATGGAAATGGGATGGAATTGTGATGGACTTTGTAACAAGTTTGCCAAGAACTGAAAAGGGGTATGATGCCATATGGGTGATAGTTGATCGACTAACCAAGTCGGCCCACTTTTTGCCTATTAATATAAGGTATTCAATGGAGAGATTAGCTCAGTTATACATTGAAGATATTGTTAAACTACATGGTGTGCCTTTGAGTATTATTTCGGATCATGATCCGAGATTTACGTCAAGATTTTTGGCAAGGTTTACAGGAGCCGCTGGGAACGAAATTCATATTGAGTTTGGCTTATGATCCACAAACAGATGGACAATCAGAGAGGGTGAGACACCCCGCTGTGCCTCGGTGTTTTATTTGGAAATAAACTTGATTATGATGTTCTTATTCTTAAACTTAACATGAAAATACTAGGCGAATTAAAACTTAAATTATTAAGTAAACATATTCATGTAGAACAGGAATAAGAAAACATGACCATATTAAGCATATGTAAGTGAAATCAGAGTTAAACAAAACACTGTTTTGGAGCATCCCGACAATAGGAGCCCTAACAGGTGTACAAGTTATACAAATGTAAAGGCGGAAAAGATAAAGCGTCGTGACACAGACGCACTGGCCATAACTAGGACTAGACCCTACTCATCATGGGTCACAGCTCGTCCTCCGGCATCCGGCTCGTAAGGAGTTCCGTCCAGCTCCTCCTCGTTCGGCCCATCAACAGGATCTTCGAACACGAGCCATAAAAGATAGAACAAAGCAGAGAAAAGTACAGGGGATAAGAAACATGCTATCATCAAAAGCGGAAAAAGATTCATAGTAAATGATACACTAATTGCCATAGACAATCAACACACATTTCTAACAAGTCATCCTCAAATTAATATATATCCTCCTCTACCCTTTGTCATGATGCAATGCAATGCAGTATGAATGTTTTGCCACAGCCACGTATCCAAATTTTCATCTCAAGTAAATCAGACTATATTTCAAGTCAACCAGACTATGACTATGTTTCAAGCCAACCAGACTATGTTTCATGCCAACCAGACTATGTTTCAAGCCAACCAGACTATGTTTCAAGTCAAACAGACTATGTTTCAAGCCAACCAGACTATGTTTCAAGTCAACCAGACTATGTTTCAAGTCGATCATATGAAAATATCATAGACCATGTTTCAGGTCACCTCCTAGTGCCGTAACCTCTCATCACTATTTCATGAATAAACCCAACAATAATCACATCTCGGTTAGGCACTTCTAAACTCAGATCTCATGAACCCCCGCACACATTACTCTAATTATCATGTATTAATACACATCAAAATCTCTAACCATATATCAAAACATTGTGGAACAAAGCAGTTCAATTATCATCAAGCTATAATACATTCTCACATAAACATATCAATCATCATAAAATATCACAAAGAATATCAAAGATCAATAAATTCATACATTCCCAATATCATATAAGCAATCCATCACCGATAAACCTACAATCCCCGAATCAACATTGGTTTTACAGAAAAACAACTCCAACGTGATTTTGGTCTTGTCGATTATTCGATTTTCTAGTAGGGTTTGGGTCGCCCTACACAATTAATATATAATCTACTACTTATCGCTCCCCACGGTAGATTGATTCTTTCCCCACCCGAGTTCTCACCGAACTTCCGAACTCGAAGCTCCTCGTTGCCACACCACAAGTTACCAACACCACCTTCAACCAAGCAACATAATTAAAAATAAATCAAACAAATTCATCTATGCCCTCATTATGCTAGGTTCGGCCATTTAATTCAAATGAGAGCTAGGATTGTTTTCTCAACCTAAGCTTTTGGATACTTATCACTTAGACTCTAGGTAACTTAAATAAATTGGCATAAGTTGAAAATATGGAATAAAAATCATCCAACCACTTAGGGTAGGTTTCGGCCTTGTATAACCAAATAGGCTAGGATTTTCAAATTGACACAACCTCTTAGATCAATGATCTTAGAGTATTAAGGAGTATGAATCAAGTACTAGTTTTCACAAAGCAAATCAAAAACATTTTATTTCCTTTAATATAAGTTTCGCCAAAATAATTGAATTGGCTAGAAATTTCTAAACTTTCCAATCTCTTTAGCTTAGCATCCATACATAGTAAGGAGCTTAAAACCATGATCATTTTGGAAAATGAAAAACAAGGCATCCTAGGTCCATAAACCTTAGGTTTCGGCCATCATAGGATTTTTAAGCTAGAAATCTTTAAATCATCCAATCTTTTAGACATAGCTTCCTTTGATATTAAGGAGCTCAATCTATAATCATTTTGGAAGAGAAACAACCTAAAACGCTCCAATCTTTTTAGATATAGCATCCTTTCACATAAGGAGCTTTAATCCATAATCATCTTGGAAAATAAAAACAACACATCCTAGGTCCAAAACAAATGAGTTTCGGCCATCATAGGAAACTAAATGAAAAAGATTTAAACTTTTCCAATCACTTAAACCTAGCATCCTTTAGTATAAAGGAGCCCTTGGTCATGATCATCTTGGAATAGAACTCAAATATAAGTTCATAAAAGCAAAAGTTGAAACAAAATCCAACCTAAACCATAGGCATGGTTTCGGCCTTGCATGGATAAAGGGGTTCGAAATTTTTGTTTTACACAGTCTTTTAGTATGTTGTAATAGGAGTAAAAACAAGAACATAGGAAGTGGTTTCAACTCAAACGGAGTTTTCTACCATTTTTAAGAGTTTTTAGAAGTTTGAGAGCTTAAAGAAAACATAAAGCATAAACTATGACATGAATGCAAGAACTTGAAAAGAAAACTAAATAGGATCATTACCCTCAAGAAGATGAACAACTTTGATGAAGGGATCAAGTTGAAAAGAGAAGTAAAAACCAAAGCTTTAAAGGTTTGAACTTTTTTTTTTAAAAGAAAGGAAGAAGATGAAGAAGAAGAAAAGTGTGAGTGAAGTGATGAAATGGGTATATATAGATGGAGGGAAAGGGGGCACGGTTTTGGAGAGAAAAGGAGAGGAAAAATGAGAGAAAATTGAAGTGGATTGTTGAGGAAGATTGGAGGTATGGGAGGTATGGTGATAAGGTATGGTGTTGTAAGGTGGAGGTAAGGTAGGAGAGAGAAAAGAGTTGAAAAAGTAAAATTTTGAAAAGGTGAGTGATGGTGGTTACTATTTGCCATCACATCATGTCTCTTCTAGTCCTTTCGTTTCCTTTGTGCTCTGCTCCATTGCGTATCAGATGACTTCCCCGATCGTATTTCTCGACGATTTCGCTCGGGTAATACTTAGAATTTGGCCCCGGACGAGATTTTGTGAAAATCTCCATACCCACACAAAAAATCCTAAAAACACTAACCGTCTTGTTTACGGGTCAAAATTATGTTTCCGGCTCAGTAAAATTATACTGATAGAGAAAACGCAGACCGACTTCTCCGTCCTCAATTTTCAAATAAAAATTTTACTATGAGCTATTATCGTAAGGTAGATCAAGAATATGTTTTTTATTTTATTACAAACATTTCCTAAACTTCATATTAAAATATAATTACTTATATTTTAATTTATTAACCGCATACCGAAAATCAGGCTGTTACAGAGGGCAGTCAAGTCATTAGAGGATCTGTTAAGGGCATGTGTTTTTGAACATACTGGAAGTTGGGTTGAATTTCTACCGTTGATAGAATTCACCTACAACATCAGTTTCCACTCAAGCATAGGAATGGTACCCTATGAAGCTTTATATGGTCGACGGTGCAGAACACCTTTATGTTGGTATCAAGATGGTTAAAGTCTACTGTTAGGACCATATATCGTGCAATAGACAACAGAAAAGGTAAAGATGATTCAGGAGAAAATGCGGACAACTCAAAGTAGACAGAAAAGTTATGCAGACAAAAGGCGACAACCTCTTGAGTTTGAGGAAGGCGATCATGTGTTTTTTAGAGTCACCCCAATCTCCATGATGTTTTTCATGTTTCACAACTGAGGAAGTATATTCCTGATCCATCTCAGATAATCAAACCCGATGTAGTACAGTTAAAAGAGAACTTGTCTTATGAGACTACGCCTGTACGAATCGCGGACAAGACGATTAAGAAGCTCGGGGTAAACAAATTTCCTTAGTCAAGGTTATTTGGGGATAATACAACTGGAGAAGCAACTTGGGAAGTGGAAGACAAGATGAGATTACAATACCCTGAACTTTTCACAGGTACGTAATTTCGAGGACAAAATTCTTTTTAGTAGGGTAGTATTGTAACACCTGGTTTTTCACTGTTTACTGTTTTTATATCAGTAAAATAAACAGAAATGTTTATAATTTTATTTTTAAACCTAGAAAATGATTTTGGATAAACCAAGGTCATATTAATACTCTACTTTACCGTGGAGAGCTACGATTCGATTTTGAGTCGAAAATTTAGACGAAACCCAGTCTGCGATTTAATGACAGTAAGAATTTTACTATTCAAATGACCTAATTTTGACTCGTGAACGAAACACTTAAGTTTTTTATTAAGTTTCCAACTTCTTTGGCTATTTTAAAATTTTTCACTTAAAAAGTGAAATAATATATATTATGCAGGTGTTATACGTAATCGGGTAAACGACGGAGCTGAAAACGGGATTTGCGAGACCCGCTAACGGATAAAGGACATGTCAAATCATGATGAGTCATAAGGGGTGAGTCATGGGATGACTCCTCATTGTCATGATGGTTTTTAGGAGGAAAAGACTAAATTACCATTTATGTTGGTTTTATTTACAAGTTTGTCATTGTACAAGATTACCATTTTACCCTTGAATTTTTGTGTTTTGGACACAATTGCCCTTGCCTCCCCACGGCCCAAACCAGTCCAAGAGGCCATTGCCACTTCTATAAAAGCCTAAGTCATCTTCTTCATGCAACCTTTACCATTTTCCTCCATTAAAACACTAAGTTACCTAGGCTTGATTTGTGAAGGAAGTAGGAGATTTCTTGCTCATTTCTTGATTCCAAGAGGTAAACCTTACTCATCTTCCTTGTTTAGAATCATGTTCTTCAATAAGTTTTTCATTTTGAAGTCTTTTTCAATATGATGCATTTTTGGGTTTCTAGATTCAAAAATTCATAGAAAATCATAGAAAAATTCAATGAGCATGAAACCAATTTCTATAATCCTATTATCATCCCTATATTCTAGATCTATAACCTTGAATCCAACAAAAAATTCTAACCTATTTAACCTAAGGGGGGCCGAACCTAGGGTTTGGTGGGGGGAGGATTTTGTTCATTTTCTTTACATGATTCAATCTTATAAGCTATATAGGTTTTGGTTCTATGTTGTTTGAGTTAAATTAGGGTCTCTAAACCATTTTAATGATCAAGGCCGAAATTTAATTTTTGAAGGATTGGAAGATTTAAATTCAATCTTTATGACATGATCATTGATTTAGGGTTTTAAGTGATTATAAATCACTAATCCAAGAGTTTAGAAATTTTAAGGATTTTGAACCCCAAAGTCAGCCCTAGGCCGAAACCAACATGTAGGATTTTAGGCTTGATTTAGTTGTTTGTTTGTTAATTGATTGTTGTGTTTAATGAAGGATACGGGCGTTATCGGTGTTACTTGGATTTCTGACGAGCCGTTTCTCAGAGATATTTTGCTTTCAGGTAAGGGGATTACCTGAGGGGTTTTTCCGATAGTCATGTGTAATTGTATTGGTTGTGTTAATTATTGGGTGTATGTAATATTTAAGTAATTAGCATTAATTGCTTAGTTATTATTTGTTGTTAATTATCTGCATTTTCTGCATTTAATTATGTGTTTTATTTTATTTCGTGTTTTAATTTCTAATTGTTATATTCTTGGCATAATATTATTATTTGATGTGGATTGTGGATTGAAAAGCCTGACAGTGGTCAGATCTCAATTAAATAAGAGTTAAAAGCAGTTAAAAACTTTTTATGAATTAATGAGTTTAATTCAATGGAAATAGTAATATAATATTACTTAGTTATTTATTTGATAAAAAAATGGGAAAAAGTGAAAAATAATATTATTTTAATCATTTAACAGCGAAAGAGCGTTTTATGAGTCATAGTGAGGATGTAACTGTGAAAATATTTTAGCACTGCTAATTTTCACCTAAGGAATTTATAAATATTAGAAAATAATGTTTTAAGCGAAAAAGTTTCGAAAATAATTTTATTACAGTGTTGGAAAAATTAATTTACGGCAAAGAGTCATGTTTTTACCTAAAAGCATTTTAAAACGGCAAACGACGGACAATTCCGTCAATATTTATGAAAGTATTCTTAAAAAGGGTAATATTGACGCGCTAGCTCCGCTGAATCCACCGTCGTTCACTGCTTCATTCTCCGTCGAGGCCACTCCAAACACGAAGATGAAGATGAAGCAGAGATGAAGAGATGAAGATGAAGAGATGAAGATGATGCAGAGACGAAGATGAAGATGAAGCAGGGATGAGGATGAAGCGGGGATGAAGATGAGGCAGAAATGAAGATGAAGCAGAAAGAAGTGGTAACGACACCGCAACGGAGTGATCGAGGTTGAGGGAATGGACGAGGGACCCAGGGACTCAGGTCATTTTGTACTGCATTCTAATTATTTTTTTTAATAGAGGACCCGAACACCCGATCCGAACCAAACCGAACTTGATCGGTTTGGTTTGGTTCGGGTTTTGTAGTAAAAAACAAAGAAAACCAAATCGAACCGATCAATTTTTCTGTTTGCTTTGTTTTCAATTTCAAGATTTTAAAAATAATTACAAAAACATCACATTATTTTTCGTTTTAAAAAATGTGTATAGGAAATATTGAAAATGATTGTTTGTTGTTACTTTTTCCTGTAAAAAAATTTGGAAACAAAAAACAAAACAAAAACAATGTGACATTTTTGTAATTATTAATGAAAAGAAAATTAGAAGCAAAGCAAACAAGCTATTTATCATATCATATCTCTCACTGACTCGGGCAGAAAATTGAAAGAAAAATTATCTCTTAAGAATTGATAAGTAGTTTTCCCATGATAAAATTTTGTGTGAATGCACAGGGTATGCCTTTTCTTTGTAGAAGACAATGCTTGCATTTTCAAAGGTCCTTTTATCATTGCATGGGGCTTTCGATAGACAGTCTTTCACACTTCTATATTTGTTTAAGTAATATGTTCAAAGCTCGAGTTTCTCTACATACTATTTTTTAGTTGGTTGGAATGTTTAAATTGGTTCTTTTGACAGGATCATTCAGATTGTCACTTTGCTTAGTTAGACTTTGATCATATGATCTGGTTGAAAAATCAACCATCCTAGGTGACAATCTGATTAGTTCAGATTGTGTCACTTGAGTGGTGCACCACTGTACCAATTTGGTGGGGGTGGTACACCTTAGACAACACCACTAATGTGTCATGCCATTTATGTGATTAAATTCAATTGTTAGGCTTCTTTCCTAGTTTGCTATGCATAATCCCATTTCTTTGAGTGCATACAATTCTATTGTCTCATTTTTTCCGGGAGTAATGTGAATTTAAACGAAGTGTCTTACTAATACTATGTATAATGACATTTTTCTATAGCTTCATGCCAGTTAAGCTATGTGACTATTGTTTATAGTCGCATTTCATTACAATGCCGATTTTTGTCACCTCTCCAATATTGGCTTTTTTTTTTGGAGGGGTGGGAAAATAGCTGAGACATTTTTCAACTGATTTTTTGCATTTCTCCTTTCCTGTTAGAAGCCACAAGATGCTACTCAAAAGTCTAAAACAATTAACCAATACAATGTTAATTACTAGGCATGAATCAATAGGAATGTAAAGCTTAGGCATTGTAATGAACCATCTCTCTTTAAACCGGGGCTGTTAGGTTTGGGACATGAATGGCTTTATTATACCAACTCATCATTATGAGAGTTTGGGAGGTAAAAGCAAGAATATGAAACTGAAGCCAAATAGATAAGCAAAAGCACTAGCAAAGGCAAAGTTGCAATGTTGTAGCAGTCTTTATAGCTATATACAGAGATGAAAGTTAAGACATTCCATAAAATTAGCAAATTGAAGACATGATGAAATCATACCACTCACCTTAGTCTGTGAACTTTCTAAAGATTAAAATTAAAGAGTTGGATCATCGGGTTTATCCAACTAACTAGCCAAAATCTCAGAGAAAAGAAAACAAGGGAATTGTCCAACCAGTTAGCTATTTTGGGCATACTCAATATGGAGAGAAGGAGATAGCAGAAACTTCAACAGGGTCCGCCATCAGTATTTTCTGTGTAAATATGATGGCGGGGGAGTGGGAGGCCCGGGGGTGGGAGGATGGCGGAGGGAGGAGGGGAGGACTGAGAGAGAAGGGAGTGAAAAGTAATCTTTTATTGCAAAAGAGGGCTCTCTCATGTGAACTACTTGTTAACCTCTCTAACCCTAGACTTCACAGTGAAGTGTAAGGTACAAGTCATAATAGTAGACTCAATTACCAAAGACTTTATTTTTAAAAACTTGAAGATTAAATCTTAAAACTTTCCACCAAATCGGGTCATCTTTCAAAGAATTAAGAAACCAAAGTTGTAACTAAAATAATTAAATAAATAAATTAAAGTTAGTGCAGAGACAGCTAGCAATCACTAACATGAATTTGCTAATTTATCTAGCTCTAGCAGCCACGTGACCAAGTGAAGTCAATTTCTTTTGACTTGCAAAGAAATTTTGATGGCCTTGCTATACACTCAATAACAACAAAGTTTAGTGCAGAGTCTTCAAAGAATTCCTTGTCATTGCTATCCTGAAATCACATTATCTAATCTTGAGATTTCATGGCAGCAGCAGTTGAGCATGGTGCTTCTTCATTATTTGATTTTCTTGATGGTGTTTTGGACAGATGTCTTCACCAAGGTTTGCCATTTTGATCCTAGTAAAGAAGCTTGACAAAGAGTTGTTTCAAAGGTTGGAGATCACTCTGTATGCCATTGAAGATGTGCTTCTTGATGCAGAGAATAAACAAATCCATGGCTGACAACATATTGAGCCAAATTGCTACTGAATCTGAACCTCTAGAGGAGGTAAGTATGTTGAAAGGCATTATTCATAGACTAGAATCTATTATAGAACACAGATTTTCTTGGTCTGAAACAGATTTCAAGTGTAGACTTGTCATATAGAACACCAACATCTCTAGTTGAAGGACATGGTATAATATATGGCAGGGATGCAGACAAAGAGGCCATAATAGAATTGTTGTTAAAAGATAACAGTGATGCTAGCATATCCGTTATCCTATGAAGCACGGACACCTCTTCAAAGTATCGTGTCGCATGTCGGACTCTCCTCGGATACCGATACTTCTTGGACACGTCTATATGTATATAAGCGGTATCCCGGTGTTAAATGTTTTGGAGTTAGCAGTGTCGCGGTGTCCGTGTCGTGTTGTGTCGCGGTATCCGTCTCAGAGTCGGTGCTTCATAACGTGTCATCTCTATTGCAGGCATGAGTGGGGTTGGGAAAACCACTTTAGCTCAGATGGTATACTATTTGAAGCAGAACTTTGATCTTAATTCATGGGTTTGTGTTCCTGAAGGTTTTGATATTCTTAGGGATACAAAGAATATAATAGAAGCAGTTACTTCAAGTACTTGAAATACGACGGATTTAAGTTTACAGCAACTTCAGTTACAGGAAAAGCTGTCAGGAAAGATTTTCTTAGTTGTTTTAGATGGATTTGAGAATGAGAGCTATGCTGATTGGGATATTCTCCAAAGTCCTTTTCAAAATGGAACGAAAGGAAGTAAAATTCTAGTTACAAACTCGTAGTGCCTGTTTGGTTGAGATTCTTCTTCTCAATGCAAATGGCATTTTTTTTTTCCGTTTGGGTTATTGTTCATACATCTGGATACTGTTCGTTCGTTTGTTTACGAAACTCCATTGGAAATAATTGATTCTTGATGGGTCAAAACTGAGTATTGTGGAAACAAAAATTTCTAACTTTTCCATTGAAAATAATTGATTCTAGATGTAGGACCCACAAAATTCTATATATTTACACTTCAAAAGTGATTTTACATTATCATCCAAACAAAATCAATTCTTCTAAACCCATTTTTAAAATATTGTTACCAAACACAATCAATTTTTTTAACCTTAATTTTTTCAAAAACAATTCTTCCAAAATCAATTCTTTCAAAATCAATTCTATCAAAATCTAAAACAAACATACGCTAGTAAAAAGGTTGCTTCTTCTTTAGTGCAAACCGGTGGTGAAGTTTATGAAGTAATGCAGTTGTTTGATGAAGATTGTTGGTTACTGTTTGGCAACCATGGTTCTCTTTGTGCAAGATTTAGTATCAAGGTTAAAGTAACATTTTGGTCCCTACACTTGACACGAATTCTCGATTTGGTCCCTATACTTAAAAAATTCTCGATTTGGTCCATATACATACAGAAAGTCTCCATTTGGTCCCTATACGTTACCCATTTGATCCCTGTACGAGCAAAAAATTATCAAATCAGTCCCTAAAATTTTGTACAGCAGGGACCAAATGAAGACTTTCTGTATGTATAGGGACCAAATCGAGAATTTTTTAAGTATAGGGACCAAATCGAAAATTCGTGTCAAGTGTAGGGACCAAAATATTACTTTAACCTAGTATAATAAATTCAACCCGAGAGAAGATCGGCAAAGAGATAATTAATAAGTGTAGTGGTTTACCTTTGATGGTAAAAATAATTGGAGGCCTATTACATACAAAGCATAACATCAAAGATTGAAGCTTTTTAGTATGGTGTCGCGTGGTAAGAGGCCCACCCATGCCTTTGACCAAACCTGATGCAGTGGGTAAACGTGGGTTTTTAAACAAAAGTAGATGGTCACTAGGACGGCTAAATAAATAATTTTTTTTCTTATTATAAAAAACAAAACCTTAAAATACATATATCAAGAAAATATATTGAAATGAGTTAATTATAATTAATATCCATATAAATTTTTAAAAATATCCCTTCTAATTAATGAACAAACTCAGTTGTATAGAAAATTGATATATCTCGTAAATATAAATTCTATTATAAATGAGGGTAATATTGAAATAGCATTTAATATGTATCAATATTGATGCATGTTTCTTATATTTTGGACAAAAAAAAATACTTATTTGTTAATATGTTGATGACATGTGATTTTATCATTGGTTGTCCACATACCCAAGTGTTATTCAATACTCCATCTGATTCTTAATAATACCCCCGATCTTTATTATAAAAAATAAATGAGTATTTTTTTTTATCCAAAATATAAGAAACATACATCAATTTCGATACATATTAAATACTAATTTCTAATTTTACCCTCATTTATTATAGGATTTATATTTACGAAATAATATCAACTTTTCATACAAGTGAAACATTAATTAAGATTAGAAGGGATATTTATGTAAATTTATATAAATATTAATTACAATTGACTTATTTTAATATATTTCATTGGTCTGTATGTTTTAGGATATTATTTCTTATAATAAGGATAGAAGGTATTATTAAGGATAGGATGGAATATTGAATAACACTTGGGTATATGGACAACCATGAGAAAATCACGTGTCATCAAAAGTTTAACACATTAAAATAATATTAAAAAAAAAGTAAAGTACCTTTCACTCTCCCCGGATCACTCTCTCATATAGAGTCCCAAGGTTTGGTCATAATCTTCATTCTTCAAACTATCCCTTAATACTAAATCCACCGTTTGGGTAATAATAATAAAAAAAAAACATGAAAATTACCAATAAATAGGATGCAAAAAAATATCAAAATGTTGAATATCAAAATGTTTTAAAATTTTCCGACGCTCAGCAAAGAAACCAAAATACAACCCAGAAATTTTACTAGAATTAGCTTCCACAACCCCATAATTTTAAGTTTTAGAGCACTGGGTAAAAGTAAAATAAATATTCTTATTTTTTTAATGAATACAAGGAGAAGAAACAACACTAAACTACCAGAGGTAGAGAACCAAGAAATATGAGTTGACCCCAAATTAATCATGTCCACAATGATTTTAGAATCCATCTCAAAGATAACCCAATTGAGGCCTAAATCTCGAGCAAGCTTGATCCCTTTTCTCAGGCCCCAAAGCTCCGTCCAATTTGCATTACAAGCTACCACTTTATAGTAGAAACCTTTAATGAAGCACCCCAAGGAGTCCCTAGCGTAACCACCACTAGCGGCACTTCCTAAATTACAAATACAAGGCCCATCACATTGATCTTGGTACATTCATCCGGGGGAGCATGCCAAGAAACTTCAATAGTCCTATTGTTACTACCATTCATAGGATCAGTGGACTTTTGCAGCTGAACAATAAAATTCATTTGCGCAGAAACTTGAAAGTACATGTCTCCCCAGCTGAGAAGAGTTGGCAAAAATCAAGGAGGGGATAACGCTGCAATTCTGTCACAGATTTTAGGAGGAACGTAGTGCCGGATTCTAGCCCAATTCCAAGAACCATTTGAGGCATAATGAATTATAGAGCAGTTAATTTCCTCAGTAGGGCATAAATCTCTAAGAATTTCAGCAAGAGAACCATAACCTGGGATCCAACAATCTTTCCAAAATTCGATATCATGACCATTTTTAAAAACCCAAGTGACATTCTTTTTAACCAGCTCCCAAGAATTAACAATTGCTTTCCAAGTGCTAGTAGAAATAGACTTGTGTTTAAAAACAGTAACAATGTTTAAACCACAAGAGTACTTAGCTTTCATAACTCTAACCCACAAATCAACAAGCATACTCCAAGTAAGTAAGTTCCATGATATGGGCCTTATTCAGCATTTGCAAACTCCTAAAACCCAAACCACCCTCTTCTTTTGGACAGCAAAGCTTAGTCCAAGAAATCAGATGGCATTTTCGCAAATCAGCAGTTGAGCCCCATATAAAATCTCTACAGATTTTTTCAGCTTCCATGCAAACTGAAATCGGAATATGAGAAGACTTAAACACATACCCAGGAATGTTCAGCAGAGACGCTTGGGCTTGGGTGACTCTTCCAGCAAAAGAGAGGGATTTAGCCTTCCACCCATTTAACTTATTCCTCATTTTATCAAGTAAGAAAGTAAAACAGTTCTTAGACATTCTTTGATGGATGAGAGGAACACCAAGATAATGCCCCAA
Source organism: Sophora flavescens (assembly GCA_030762895.1). Lineage (NCBI taxonomy): Eukaryota > Viridiplantae > Streptophyta > Magnoliopsida > Fabales > Fabaceae > Sophora > Sophora flavescens. Next base: position 225,637,132 of record CM061063.1, on the reverse strand, counting down.
ATCCAGAAAATTGAATCTCAATTTATTCACACTTTTTGAATTTGTTAATTATAATTATTCACACTTCATGAGGCGGCGTGACGGCGTCGCTCCTGGCTTTCGTACAACCCACTTTTTAGCGCGCGGTGGTTGGGTTGTGGAAGAGTTTACGGTGTTCGGGGAAAACATGAGGACCAGGCTAGGCTCTGTTATGGAGGGGGAATTCTGGGCTTGGGAGGGTGGTTGGTTTGGGGGGATGCTTAATGTCATAAATGAAGCACAAACTGCCCACAAATTCACAGCTGTGGTGATGGTTTTATTTTACCGACAACCACGACGAACACTAGCAGTTGGTGGTGGTTTGCGGGTTCGAGCTGGGTGGTCTTCGGTTATGGGGTTGCTTAATTAGTGATGATAATATGGTGGTTGTGAGTACTCGGATTTTACCACAAACTTTGCAACTATTGACAGGGACTTCAGCGCAAATACAAAGAGACTCTGGTTTAAAAATAGGAACATTAGTGAAACGGTGAAACCTTTACACTTTGTTTGTTATAGAACTTGAGAAGAGAGAAGTAGGGAAGAGAGGAAAGGGGATGAAAAAGTGATTTTCTTTTGTTTGGGGAGTAGGGGTGGAAAAGAATCGAGCCGTGCCGAGTATTTGAAGCTTGAGCCTAACTTGTGAAAAAGTAGTAAAGCTTGAGCTTAACTCACTTATTTAAATGAGCCTCATTAAAAGCTTGAGCTTGACTTGTTTAAAATTAATAAAGCTTGAGCTTGGCTTGTTTAGCTCATTTATAATTATTATTTTTTTGCATTGATGAAAATTTTCTTTAATTACTTTTTAATTTTACCAATTTAGACTTGATAAAGATTTTGTTAAGTCTCTAAAATGTCTGATGTGCATTTCCTTAAGTTTTGATGAAAACTAAACATTTGTTAATGATTTAATTAACATTTGTATTGGTTGCTGAGACACCTCATTGTGCCCCGGTGTTTTATTAGCTTAAAATCTTATTAATTAATTCCTTAATCGTGCGCTTAGCGTGAAAAGTACGTAAAAATTTACACTTTATTTAAACAATCATATAACTTCTGTAAATTAAACACACCAAGGTTGTAATATATATAAATACACACTTGTTTATTTATTACATTACCAAAACACTGTTGAGGGGATCATCTCAGTAGGATCCATCACAGGCATAAACTTAAAGTAAAAGTCATACTTAGCGGAACCATATAAAAATACTCCTTCTTAAACACAATGGCCATACTATCTATACCCTACTCGCTATGGATCACAGTTCGACCTCCAACGTCTGGTTCGTAAGGAGTTCCATCCAATTCCTCAGCAACCTCCGTTTCATACAGAGCTCCGTCCAGCTCCTCAGCAACATAATCCTCCATCGAGTCTTCTAATGTAAGTAAAGTAACCCACAAGAATACAGAAACATAGGGGATAAGAAAACAGTTATATCATCAAAAAGCGGAAAATAGTCAAAGTAAATCATACAGTAATTGTCACGGACAAACAACGCACATAACTAACAGATCACCCTCAAGTTAATATATCATCCTCTACCCCCAATCTCATACTACTCAAATACACCATAGCTGCACACCTATTTCCAAAGGTGGAAGTGGTCTCGCGAGAACTCTTGATTTTTACGTGTATTATATTACCAATACACGATGTATTATATTATCAATACACAGAAGTGTTTTACGTATATTATATATTACCAATACACGATGTATTATATTACCAATACACAAAAGTGTTTTATGTGTATTATATTACCAATACACGGTGTATTATATTACCAATACACAGATGTCCTTGCGTATTATATTACCAATACACTTTTGTCTTTGTGTATTATATTACTAATACACTTTTGTCCTTGTGTATTATATTACCAATACACGGTTGTGGACAACAACACCTATACTTGAATCTCACCAACCCGTTTTAACAACATCCTAGTGCCTTAACCTTCCATTAGAACTTGACACATATTCTATGCCATAACACCTCTTTAACATACATCATCTAGGTTAGACACTTCTAAATCATTATTATCCTCACACCCAAAACAATCATCTCTTAGACAACAAATATATCTTTGCTTAAAAACCACTGAGCATAATAATACAAATCAGGCAGATCATGCATAACACAATATCAATCAAAATATTCTCATATCACCAATCATAGCACAAAATCCATTCAATAAAGATAATAAAATCAAATCAACCATCAAAAATATAAAATCAACCTAATATAGATAAACCTACAATCCCCGAATCGCCATTGGTTTTTTAGAAAAGGTTTTTAATGTGATTTTGGTCTTGCCGGTTACTCGACTACTAATAGGGTTTAGGTCGCCCTACACAATTATTATATAATCTACTACTTATCCATTCCAACGATAGGTTGGTTCTTTCCCCCACCTGGGTTATCACCGAACTCGAAGCTCCTCGTTGTCACACCACCAAGTACTAACTCCACCTTCTGTGAAGGTAAGGAGATTAGATGCTCATAGAGGTATACCACGAACGTCCTCGTTTCCTCCGCGATGGAAGTCTAAGGTTATGAACACAAAATCACAAGTTAAAATCAAACAAGAACACTAAACCACAAGGTATAGGTTCGGCCAAGACTAGTTCTTAGGGTTAGAGATTCCCAAAAATTATACAACTCATGGATTTATGATCCTTAAGTGTTAGGAGTTCATAAACAATGATCACTTAACAAAGTTGAATTAAAATCCCACTAAGTTATAAACTTAGGGTATTCGGTCAAGGCTAGTAAAATAGGCTAGCATTCACTAAACTTTCCAATCTCTTATGTTTAGCATCCATATGTATTAAGGAGCTCAAAACCATGATCATTTTGGAAAAATAAGAACAAAGTATCCTAGGTCCATAACCTTCTAGGTTCGGCCTTCATAGGATTTATAGGTTAAAATTCTTTAAAATTTTCAATCTCTTAGACTTAGCATCCAAATATCTTATGGAGCTCAAGTCCATGATCATTTTGGAAAACAATGGAAAGTTAAACATTCAAATCTCTTAGACTTAGCATCCAAATATCTTACGAAGCTCAAGTCCATGATCATCTTGGGAAAATAAAGGTAATACATCCTAGCTTTAATAACATAGAATAAACAAGTTAGAAATCCTTAAACTTTCCAATCTCTTAGACTTAGCATCCAAATATCTTATGGAGCTCAAGTCCATGATCATTTTGGAAAACAATGGAAACTTAAATATTCCAGTCTCTTAGACTTAGCATCCAAATATCTTATGGAGCTCAAGTCCATGATCATCTTGGAAAAATGAAAGTAATACATCCTAGCTTTAATAACATAGAATAAACAAGTTAGAAATCCTTAAACTTTCCAATCTCTTAGACTTAGCATCCAAATATCTTATGGAGCTTAAGTCCATGATCATTTTGGAAAAATAAAAACTCAAACATCCTAGTACCTAAACACTAAGTTTCGGCCATCATAGGATGATGAGGAAAAATATTCTTTGTTTAACAATAACTCTTAGGTTTAGAATCACAAGGTATTAAGAGTTCTAAATCCATGATCATACTTGGAAAGTTGAAACATAGTATCCTAGGCTTACTTATTCATATTTTCAGCCATCATAGGAACAAGCTATCAAAACTTCCAATATTAATAGATTTAAGATCAGTGGATAGTCTCAATCACATGATCATATTCCAAAAGTTGAAACAAAAACTTCCTAGGTCACAAATGCAAGCTTTCAGCCTTCATTGGAAGAGATAGGTAGAGATTTTTGTTTTACATAACCTCTTAGTATGTGAAAATATAAGTTAATACAAGACTATAGAAAGTGGTTTCAACTCAAAAGGAGTTTTCTACCATTTTAGAGAGAGTTTAGAAGTTTAAAGCATATAAAGAACACATAAAGTAAACTAAGAAATAAAAGATGAAACTTGCAAAAAGATTAATATGAGAGCATTACCCTTAGTATAAGGAAGAACTTTGATGAAGAACTTAAGTAGAAAAGATGAATAAAAACTAAAGCTTTAAGAGCTTGAAATTTTAGAATAAAGAAGAAGATGAAAGTTTAATGAAGGTTGGAGGAGGAAGATGATGAAGTGAAAATGAAAAGGGTATATATAGAGAGGGGAGAGAGTGGCACGAAATTGAGGAGAGAGGAATGAGCAAGTTTTGACCTTATGCATTGTTTGGTTGAAGAGGAAAGAGCAAAATAGGTTTTTAGAATATAATTCAAAAAGTCCATCATGACCACTTTTTAGGAGGTAGCTTAGGCCATACCTCTAGTGAGTCGCCGCACTCTCTCATGTCACCTCAAGCCTTTTATGTCTCCTATTCTGCTCCATTTCGTACCCGGTTGCATTTCCGATCGTAATTCTTCCGACGTTTTTGCCCAAATAAAATATTTTATTTTATTTTTGAACAAAATTTTTCAAAATAACCAAAGTTGAAGGAAACATAATAAAAACACTAACTATCTCGTTCACGGGTCAAAATTAGGTTTTCTGCACAGTAAACTTGTACCGGCAGTGAAAACACAGACCGGCTTTCGTCTGAATTTTCAACCGAAAATTTTACCGTAACCCTCTACCATAAAGTAGACTATGAATATGATTTTATTTTAATCAAAAACACTTTCTAACTCTCAAGTTTAAAATATAATTTAATTATATTTTAACCGGTTAAACATCATAATTAAAATCAAGTTGTTACAGTTGCTAACTTGTCTACCCAGTGTACAGATCAATATAGTAAGAAGTCACATTATGTCTACCTACATAGATGACCACCTGTCTAGAGAAGCAAAAGTCAACCTGTCTGCTGACTAGGATTATTGACTTTCTGCATTGAAGTTTCAACTTGTCTTCTGATAAGTTCCTACCTGTTTGAGGTTCTTCGATAGGGAGCTCAAGTATAACGCTTTTGGAAGTTGTCCCCTCATACAAAAGACTCTGAAGCTTTCTCACGCTTATCAAGAAAAGTCAGAAGTCATTCTCACAAGCAACCTAGAAAATCAGAAATGAAGTCCAGTTAAAGAATGTTTCCAACATGCTTTATTCCCTAGTACTCTTGGTTATTACACGAAAAGGGAAATGTGCTCTACAAAGTACAAAAGCATTCTGCACAACTCTGATTTGGCTACTGCACGATGCATAAAGCCATGATCCTTCATGTTAGAGTACAACCAACATTCCTATTGCATTAATGGCTGCCCGGAATGACTCTATTGCATTTAATGAAGTTCTGCCTGAAGCCAACACTTGAAGGAATGTCTCTAACGGATCTTAAATGTTTGAAGGCTATAAATATAGAAGTCATTGAAGATGAAGAAAGATAGAGAACACATAGCATTAAAAGAGCCATTACTCTGCGCATTTATTTCTTCATTCTTTCAATCTGTATTCTTCAATCATTTGAAGTTATTAGGCAGTCTTTCCTAAGCTTACATTTAATCCACTCTCTGAGTGTTAGTGAAAGAACTGTCTGTCTGATTTTATTTATTACAAACAAACTTCTCAAACAAACCAGAGTGAGCCTGAAGAGGCTAGGTGTGCAAAGAATACTTATCTTGGAGCCTGAAGAGGCTAGGTGTGCAAACAATACTTGGAGTCTGTAACCTGATCAGCTATAGTGGATAAAACTTGGTGCTACCAATGACTGGACGTAGCTCTTTGTGTTGAAGAGTGAACCAGGATAAATAGCTGTGTTAATCTCTCTTCCCTTAAACTCTTTAGTTGCTTTGATTATATTATATGCTTTCTAACTAAAGGGGTGAAAGTGTGAATATCAAACTTGTTTTCAAGTTGTGTGCTTGTGTGTTTTTCTATTTAAATCATAACAGACAGGTCACCTGTCTGCGAAGTGTTTTCACACTTATCTGAACCTAGCTTATTTGTGCGAAAAGTTTTCAACTTTGTTTTAATTTATGATAAACACAATTCAACCCCTTCTCGTGTTTATAGTTGTCTATTTCAGTTGGTATCAGAGCTCAGCCTCTGGGTTGAGCATCTAACAGTGTAGAGGTAAAGGTCCTAAAGAATAGACATGACTGCTGGAGCTAGTTCAAGTGGGAGTCATCTGACTGAAGGAGCTTCCCTAACCAGACCTCCATTCTTCAATGGAGAAAACTACAACTATTGGAAAGATAGATTTCAATGGTTCATTCTATCTACAAACTCTGATATCCGGGATGTCATCATTGATGGTCGATTCATTCCTAAAAATGATGACAACACTGACAAGCCAAAAGCACAGTGGACCCTTTCAGAAAAGACAAAATGGGAGATGAACCACAAATCCAAATGCAACATCATTTGTGCTCTTCGTCCTGAAGAATTTGAAAAAGCTTGTGCCTGTGATTCTGCTAAAGAAATATGGGATACTTTAGCTGTCACACATAAAGGAACGACCAAAGTCAAAGAATCAAAGATTGCCATACTTGTCAGAAAGTATGAACTGTTTCTTATGGAGGAAGGAGAATCTGTTGCTCAGATGATAGGAAGATTCCAAACTATCATCAATGGCCTAAAGTCTCTTGGAAAAATTTATACTAATGCTAAGAAGGTTGGAAAGATATTAAGAAGTCTACCTAAGCAGTGGAGACCTTTGGTCAATGCTATTTCTCTAGCCAAGGATCTCACTGATTTGGCTATGGATGAACTTATTGGAACACTCACTGTTCATGAGCAAGAACTTGGAGATGAAATTGCTACAAAGAAGGGCAAGTCAATTGCTCTGAAGGCTGATCAAAAATCAGCAAAAGCTTCTAAGGCTCTCAAGGCAGATGAGTCATCAAGTGATGCTGACCTGTCTGAACCCGAGGATTCTGAAAGTGATGAAGAGTTATCTCTCATAACCAAGAAGATAAAGCTTCTCTTACAGAAAAAGAAGTTCAAAAAGGATAAGCCATTCAGAAGGTTAAACGAGGATAAGAACTTCAAAGAATCCACTTCAACAGACAAGAGTTCAATTGTCTGCTATGAGTGAAAGAAGCCTAGTCACATCAAAGCTGAATGTCCTCAACATAAGAAAGCCCCTTTTAAGAAGTTCTTCAAAAAGAAGAAGAAAGGGATGATGGCTACTTGGGAGGATCTAGAGTCAACATCTTCTGATGAAGAGGCAGGAAGAAGCTAATCTGCCTGATGGCCAACATTGACTGAGACTCAAATGATGAGGTACATTCTGACTATGAGGAATCACTTGATGCCTGTGAGGAGCTGCTGGAGGAATCCAACTGCTTATCTAAGGCCTTCAAATCCCTCAAGAGAGAGTATGTAAAGCTCATTAGTGAGCATAAGCAGAAATCTCAAGAGTGTGAGAAGTTGGCCAAAGAGAACAGTGAGCTGAAGACTGAAAAGTTTGATGAAGCTAAGATCTCAAGTGAAACATCACAATCTAAATAAGTTGAAAAACTTCAACAGAAAGTGGAAGAGCTCACTTATGATCTTGCCAAATTTGTTAAAGGCAGAGACAATCTGACTAAGCTGCTTGGCTGTCAGAGACACTCCCTTAACAAAGAAGGTATTGGATCTGTCCATCAGACACATCATAAAGTATCAACTAAATCTTCTTAAGTGTCTGTTAAGTCAACAATAATTAAATCCATACCTGTCTTTAACTTCTGTGGAAAAAAGGGCCATGTTATGTCTAAATGTATTCATAAGAAGAGAAGGAAGTCTTCACAGACTCCTAGAACTAACAGAAAAGGACCCATAAAACTATGGGTACCTAAAGACCAAATAATTTCTATTGTAGATGTCCTTAATAGGACAAATAAAACACCACTGCTGGTACCTGGACAGTGGTTGCCCGCCACACATGACAGGAGAAAGGTCTGTTCCTAGACCTCCAACTTAAGAAAGGAGGATATGTTGCCTTTGGAGGAAATCAGAAAGGAAAGGTTATAGGCATTGGTACTATTGGTGGTAAACCCCATCTTCCCTCTATATCAAATGTTCTTATGGTTGAAGGATTAAGACATAATTTGCTTAGCATGAGTCAATTATGTGATAGTGGATTTGATGTCTCCTTTACCAAGGATTTATGCATAGTTAAAGACTATAGTGGCAAAACCCTCTTTTCAGCTAAAAGGCAAAAAAATATGTATGATATTGAACTGACTGGCCTCTCAGATCAAAGTGTAACCTGTCTAATGTCTAAAGAGGATGAAAGAAGGTTATGGCATAAGAAACTAGTACATGTTAGTATGAAACTAATTTCTAAACTGAAAAGGGATAACCATGTGAGAGGAATGCCTGATATTAGTTTCAAGAAAGATGTCTTGTGTAATGCATGTCAGAGAGGTAAACAGATAAAATCAAGTTTTAAATCTAAAAACCAAGTATCAACCTCTAGACCTCTTCAGTTGTTACACATGGATCTGTTTGGATCAGTTAGTGTTGCTAGCCTGGCTGGAAGAAAATATGGATATATTTGTCATAGTTGATGACTACTCTAGATTTACATGGGTACTTTTCTTAACCCACAAGGATGAGTCTTTTAAGGCTTTCTCAGTATTCTGCAAAAGAGTACAAAATGAACAGGGTTTCTGTATCCCCACCCTTAGAACTAACCATGGGGGATAATTTGAAAATGAGCAATTTAGACAGTTCTGTGAGGAGAATGAGATCTCTCACAATTTATCTGCACCTAGAACTCCACAACAAAATGGAGTGATTGGGATAAAGAACAGATCTTTGCAAGAGATGGCTAGATCTATGCTCAATGAGAATAATCTCCCTAAGTACTTCTGGGCAGAAGCAGTAAACACTGCATGCTATGTACAAAAATGAATACTTATTAGGCCTTTTCTAAAGAAGACGCCTTATCAATTGTGGAAAGGTAAAAGCCCCAACACATCTTATTCTCATGCATTTGGTTGTGAATGCTTCATTCTGAATAATAAGGATCAACTTGGAAAGTTTGATTCCAAAGTAGATAAAGCTATTTTTGTAGGTTATTCTGAAATGTCTAAAGCCTTTAGAATTTATAATTCCAGAACTTTTGTTATTGAAGAATCTGTTCATGTTAAGTTCAATGATGGTTTAAAGACTAATAAGGAATTATCTGATCTAGAAGATGATCTTGCAGGTCTTGATATTAACAAGTCAGAAAGCCAACAACCTGATCTGACCAAGATAGAACCTATGATTGAGCCAGACAGACAAGAGGAGCAGACAAGTCAACAAACAAGTCAGCAGACGAGTCAAGATCTTCATGATGATCTCAAAAGGGACTGAAAGTTCAAAACTCATCATCCTAATGATCTTATTATTGGAAATCCCTCTGAAGGAGTAAAAACCAGATCCATTTTAAGAGAATCAAGCAATATGGCCTTTATGTCAAAAATAGAGCCAAAACGTATTGAAGAAGCTCTTGAGGACGAAAGCTGGATTCTTGCTATGCAAGAAGAACTCAACTGGTTCACCATAAATGATGTCTGGACACTTGTCTCCAAGCCCAAAAACAAATATGTCATTGGAACACGATGGGTCTTCAGAAACAAATTGGATGAGGATGGCAAGGTTGTCAGAAATAAAGCACAATTAGTAGTTCAAGGCTATAACCAACAAGAAGGTATTTATTATACTGAAACCTTTGCACCTGTAGCTAGAATAGAAGCTATCTGCATATTAATGTCATATGTTGCACAACACCAAATCACCCTTTTTCAAATGGATGTAAAAAGTGCTTTTCTAAATGGTATAATTGAAGATGTGTATATGTTAAACAACCCCCTGGTTTTGAAGATACTGATAAACTAGATCATGTTTTCAAACTTAAAAAGGCATTAAATGGTTTCAAACAAGCACCTAGAGCATGGTATGATAGACTTAGTTCTTTTCTCATGCATAATGGATTTACTAGAGGACAAGTAGATACTACCTTGTTTAAGAAAAGTTATAAAGATAATTTTATGATAGTCCAAATATATGTTGATGATACTATTTTTGGAGCAACTAATGAAAAGCTGTGCAAGGAATTTTCCAAGCTAATGCAACAGAATTTGAGATGAATATGATGAGAGAATTAAAGTTCTTCCTTGGATTACAAATCAAGCAGACAAGTGATGGAATCTACATCCATCAACAAAAGTATACCAAGGAGATACTCAAGAAATACAAGATGGAAAGTGTCAAACTCATGAAAACTCCCATGCAACCCAATTCAAAACTAAGCAAAGATGATGAAGGTGAAAAGGTAGACCAAACTGTCTACATAGGTATGATTGACTCTCTATTATACTTAATTTCAAGCAAACCTGACATTCAGTTTAGTGTCTGTTTGTGTGCTAGATTCCAATCTGACCAAGGAGAATCTCATCCTAAAGTTGTTAAAAGAATATTTAGATATTTGCTTGGGACTACTAATCTTGGTTTGCTGTATCTAAATCAAAAGAATACAGATTAGTGGGATTCTATGATGCTAATTTTTCTAGAGACATAATAGAAAGAAAAAGCACCAGTGGAGGATGTTACTTCATTGGAGCAAGCTTAGTCTCTTGGTCAAGCAAGAGGTAGCCAACTATTGCCTTGTCTACTGCTGAGGCAGAATACATTTCGGCTGCTAGTTGCCGCTCTCAACTCTTATGGGTAAAACATCAACTTGAGGACTACTCTATTTATGAGCATAATATATCTATGTGGTGTGATAATTCTAGTGCCATATGCTTAACTAAAAATCCAATTCAGCATTCTAAGGCTAGGCATATTAAAATCAAACATCACTTTATAAGGGATTATGTTCAGAAAGGTATATTTGATATTAAGTTTGTTAAAACTGAAAATCAATGGGCTAATATTTTCAATAAACCATTAGCAGAAGAAAGGTTTTTATTTATTAGAGATAATCTAAATATGTATTACATTGTTGAATGACCTATCTGATAATTGACATGTCTATGCTACCTGTCTTATGTTTTTATATCACCTGTCTATGCTACCTATCTGACCCTGCTGAGTCACAATGCTTGAACTTAACAGTCTTTGGTAAAATAGTTATTAATTATTTAATACCATTTATTAATCTAAAGCTAATCATGTGCACGACAATTTTTATCTTGAAACCATGTTTTCATTATGTCTAAAGTGGGCGATGTAGTTCGCCACGTAAATCGTGCCATTTTAAAATTAAAAATGTTTTATTTCTCTCTCCTGCCTTTATGACTATAAAAGGCAAAGAGTCAAAAAGGTTCAACCTTTATGCTTTCAATCTCTAAGAACCTCTTCGTATTCGTCTTCTTCATTGCCAAACCCTTCTATCTTCCAAAATCCTAGAAACTCATTCTCTCTGAAATGGCACCATCAAAGCATCTTTCTTCAAAAGAAATAGCTGATAAGTACAACATGAGACAATCTGATGTGGAGAAGATCTTGGCTGGCAAGACCGTGGACCTACAACAAATGAAGAAATTGGGAATGGATGTCACAGAGGAGTTGGAATACTCCAAGTGGACTTCTTTCTTTGACCTAAAGGAGCTGGTTCATCCCAAGCTTGTCAGAGACTTCTAGACAAGTGTTGTGGTTCTCACCAGCAAGCTTGATGGAACCAAGAGCTTTCGTGCTCGAGCGATGGATACTTCTCTTCTCTTCCCCATCAACTCTCTGGAGTCGTCACCAAATGTCCTAGGATTGGAGCTGCTTTCAAGCCTGAGTGGGAAGATTAGTGGGGAACAGAGAATGTTAGCATTGCTCTGTATGGTGTTCCTAACCCTGAAAACCTGAAGCCTATGTGCATGGTGGTGAAATGCAGATTCATGCACAAGCTGTTGCTGGAATACGTGACGCCTAGGAAAGGATCATGAGATAGTGTGACCAAGATGGACAGGTTTGCCCTGTACCACTTGATTCACAAAATCAAGGTGGACATCAATGACCTCATCTACATCTACCTTGAATCACTGATCAAGAGGACCAACATGCAGACCTATCCCTATGGAATGTTGTTGACAAGACTCTTCAGGAACAAGCTGTTTGTTCCCAGTGATGCTTACTTCATAGACATGTCCTTTCCTATTGGCAGGAAGAACCTGTCTATGATGAACATAGAGGGTATCCCTCTGGAAGATGAGGAAGAAGAAAAGAAGAAAAAGAAGAAGAAGCCTACTGCTGAGTAGAAGATGAAAGAAGAACCAGTGGTCTCCACCGATGAGTCAGAGATGCCCATATCTGAAAGGATCTGGAAGCCTGCTGGAAAAGTGGTCAGACAGGACCAGAGGCCTGCTTTGGAAAAGCCATCAGTCTCTGCTGAGACTGCTGAGACAATTGAGCCTCTGAGGTTCAAGTTGAAGAAGCCCTCCCCAAAGAGGAAGATAAGAGATGATAAGGCATCAGAAGCCGTGTCTACACAGCCCAGCAAGAGAAGAAGGCTGGTGAAGATCTTTGCTAAGGTCAGACAAGTGGAGTCTGAACCTAGCAAAGAGGAGGTATCTGCTCAGGGGAACAAACAACAAGACCCTTGGAGAAGCCCAAGGAAAAGAAGACTCTCGATTTGGGACTCATTCCCAGAAAGAGAAGGTCTGGCTACCCAGTGCCTTCTGTGGCATCTGCTGAAAGGGTAGAAATTCCTGCAGAAGATCAAGCTGCAGAGGTTGAAGTTGTTGTTGCAACTGTTGAAAACCTGTCTGTTAGGACACAGACAGTTGTCCACTCTGAGGTTGACACTCTGTCCCCTTCTCTATCAAGGAAGATGCTAAAGCTATCAGAAGATCAGCTGGTCTTTTCATTCATCCCTTCTGCACCATCCTCTCCCTCTCATCAAGGTATCCTAAACCCTTCTATTTCTTCTCCACCTGCCTTATCCATCCAACCCCTATCTATAGTGTCTCCTTTCTCTTCACTTGTCTCTTCTCACCAGACCCAAACATCATCTTATGATGTTGTGTCTGATATATGTTAGTACATAGTTGTTCACAGGGACGCAACTCCCAAAGAACAAGCTGGCATATCATCAAGTCTCCTCGCGTTTGACTTACAATCTCTTATGACTGCAAGTGACTCTCATCTGTCTGTCATTCCTTTTCCTCCACCTCATATCCTTAACCCTTGTAGGGAGATTTTCTTTTATCCCCTATTGTCTTGTTCATTAGAACATTGGAAAGGACTCACTATCCTGCTTCTATTGTAATGTTACCTAATAGGTCTAGGTATTTCTTTTTGTTAGTAACAGGATCAAATTCCTTCTTTTGTCATATTGATTCCTTGTTACCCCTACCGCCTTCTGTCTTAGCCCAACAACATCTTCCCCCTCCTATCCAGATAAGAGTCACTTGTCTGTCTCTGTTTGAGAGACTTTCCTGTGTCTTATCGTCCCCTCATACTGACTTTGTCAGAATTAGACCTCTGTTTAAGTTAGCTTTTCTTCCATTCTTTTACTATAGAACTCTTCATCAACTTGTCTTTCCCCGTATTTCCTCACCATTCTCTGTGCCCAAGGCACCTCTTATCTTAGCCTTGCCCTGGTACTCAGACCAGCCTGCTGCTTCAACTAGTCTGACTGTAGAAGCCTCCATTCCTCAGATTGTGGATTTACATCAATTCAACTTGCTTCAGGCTCAACTAGAGGAAACCAGAAGACAGTTGGATGAAGAAAGGCATGCTAGGATGCTTTTATAAAAGAGAGTTGAATCTCTGTTTTTGCTTTTTAGTCATTCTTGGTAGTTTTGTGTGTAAAATATGCCTTGTACTGAAAAGCATATGATGAATAAAAAAAATATAATACTGTTTATCCTTTATTTTTTGTTCTTTACTTTTCTGTCTCTTGATTGTTTTCCTTTTTACTGTTGACAAAAGGGGGAGAAAGTAAAGTAAGTTAAAATGATTAATATTGACCAAGTAAAATAAAATAAAATAAAATTGAACTTGTCTCTGAATTGAATTGCATAATTCTATCTCTAAGTGATATTAGCTCTGATACTATGTTGCCTTTAAAGAACTCCTAATATATATATTGAACCTAAGTGCACCTGTCTGCACAACCCTTCTGACTAAGAAAATTTCAACTTGTCTGAATCTTGTTATCTCTTCTGTTGATATTTTCTAAGGTTCATCAAATCATCTGAATGTTTGTCATCATCAAAAAAGGGGAGATTGTTAAGTCTCTAAAATGTCTGGTGTGCATTTCCCTAAATTTTGATGAAAACTAAACATTTGTTAATGATTTAATTAACCTTTGTATTGGTTGCAAACCTGTCTACCCAGTGTGCAGATCAATATAGTAAGAAGTCACATTCTCACCTTCCTGCCTACATAGATGACCACCTGTCTAGAGAAGTAAAAGTCAACCTGTCTGCTAACTAGGATTATTGACTTTCTGCATTGAAGTTTCAACTTGTCTTCTGACAAGTTCCTACCTGTCTGAGGTTCTTCGATATGGAGCTCAAGTACAACGCTTTTGGAAGTTGTCCCCTCACACAAAAGACTCTGAAGCTTTCTCACGCTTATCAAGAAAAGTTAGAAGTCATTCTCACAAACAACCTAGAAAATTAGAGATGAAGTCCAGTTAAAGAAGTTTCCAACATGCTTTATTCCCTAGCACTCTTGGTTATTACAAGAAAAGGGAAATGTGCTCTACAAAGTACAAAAGCATTTTGCACAACTCTGATTTGGCTACTGCACGATGCATAAAGCCATGATCCTTCATGTTAGAGTACAACCAACGTTCCTATTGCATTAATGACTGCCCAGAACGACTCTATTGCATTTAATGAAGTTCTGCCTGAAGCCAACATCTGAAGGAATGTCTCTAACGGATCTTAAATGCTTGAAGGCTATACATACAAAAGTCATTGAAGATGAAGAAAAGAGATAACACACAACATTAAAGAGCCATTACTCTGTGCATTTATTTCTCCATTATTTCAATCTGTATTCGTCAATCATTTGAAGTTATTACGCAGTCTTTCCTAAGCTTACATTTAATCCACTGAGTGTTAGTGAAATAATTGTCTGTCTGATTTTATTTATTACAAACAAACTTCTCGAACAAACCAGAGTGAGCCTGAAGAGGCTAGGTGTGCAAAGAATAATTGTCTTGGAGCCTGAAGAGGCTAGATGTGTAAACAATACTTAGAGTCTGTAACTTGATCAGTTATAGTGGATAAAACTTGGTGCTGCCAAGGACTGAACGTAGCTCTTTGTGTTGAAAAGTGAACCAGGATAAATAGCTGTGTTAATCTCTCTTCCCTTAAACTCTTTAGTTGCTTTGATTATATTATATGCTTTCTAACTAAAGGGGTTAAAGTGTAAATATCAAACTTGTTTTCAAGTTGCGTGCTTGTGTGTTTTTCTGTTTAAATCACAACAGACAGGTCAGTTGTCTGCGAAGTGTTTTCACACTTGTCTGAACCTAGCTTCTCTATGCGAATAGTTTTCAACTTTGTTTTAATTTCTGATAAACATAATTCAACCCCCTTCTCGTGTTTATAGTTGTCTATTTCAGATTTTAATATTATATGATAATCTATAAAAATAAAGATATGTCTGGTATGTGAAATTCAAGATTTCTTTACTACTACAAAAAAAAATTCAAAAGCTTGACCAAAACATCCTAAAAACATGCACTTGCCAAATATAATTTAAGCTTGACCATTACAAAAACATGAGTCTAAAAAAAACATAACCACCATTTATTTATTGAGATATCTAGTCCAATGCTAGCAGAGCAACTTCACCCAACAAAAACTCACTGCAACAACTTAAAGGCCATAACACATATACGATCTATTCATGAGCCGTTTAATGTCGAGCTTGTAAGGCTTGGGCTTGGCTCATTTAAATAATCAGAGTTCAATCTCAAGTATGAGCTTGACTCATTTAATTAAAGAAACGAGTTTGATCGAGCATTTAACAAGTCAAACCCGAATAGTTCACGAATAGTTCCGCTCATTCACACCCCTATTGGGAGGAAAGGGAAGAAGGGAATAGAAAAAAAAAATGAGTGGGACCCACCAAAAACAAAATCTCCCCTCTATTGGAGAGAAAACGGGAAAGAAAGGGAACATGTGATATAAAATTACCTCTTTCACCATTTTATTTATCTCTCACGTGGTTCTCTACGGCACCGTCCCTTCTCAAATTCGGAATCGGACTGGCTTTGTTTACTGTTTCCATGCATTATTGAAATTTGAAAGTTGCATAGGACTTTTTTTTTTTTTAACGATTTCATAGAACTCTTGAATTAATTGGATGTTTATAGTTGCATCTAATTTTGAACAGTTAGCAATGGCGAAAAAAAATGTAATATTACTTTTTTTTATTATCGGCAATTTGTAAAAAAGATCATAAAAATAACCGTTTTCTTTAGTAGAACAGGAGGAACAATATCTAAGGTACTGTATTTAAGTTTTATCCTTTTTGTTTCTCACTTCTCTTGTTGTTAGAACACCTAAACAATTTTTGCCCTGGTAATTTGGAAAGCGTGCTTCTTTTGATTCATAATATCAAACTCCATTTTGTTTACCCAAGAGCAGTTGGATGATATGACTCGGATCTCTTCCAGCTTAATCAGAGGTCTAGAGTTCAAATCATGGCCCTGAGAATGCAGCAGCGTTAAAACTCTTGAGGGAGAGCTTTGTCGTCCTTGTGGTCCTACTCGACTCGAGGGATTAGTATCCGTAGTTACGCGCGAAGGATACCCAGGGAAACAAAAAAAAACTTCATTTTGTTTCTCCCTTCTCTCATTGCCAAAACAACTAAACAACATTTGCCCTCATAATTAGGTAGGCACACTTCTTCTTATTCAAATCTTACTTCCATTCTATTCTACTTATCTATTTTATCAGTGTTTTTATAACTTATAAGGCTAATGGTGAACTTGACATTCATGCGGTCACAAGAAAAAATGGATTGAAATGTTACAAGGACCAGCCTCAATGTTACAATGTTTTCAAGTTTATAAGTTCAATAAGGATTAATTAATTTCATTTTGGATGGCACATGGTCTTTTACAACCATGAAACAGTGAAAAGACTTTAGAAGAAATTGGTCATGAATGTTTTCATGATTTAGTTTCCAAATCATTCTACTGACAACTCGTAGTGAAGAGGTTGTTTTTTGTTTAGAGCAAAATGGTGGTGTAATTTACGAGTTAAGGTCGTTGTATCATGAAGATTGTTGGTTACTGTTTGTCAGGTCCGCATTCAGTCTAAATTCAACCCAAGATAAAATTGGTAGAAGGATAGTTAAAATGTGTAAGGGGCTACCTTTAATAGTGCAAATAATTGGAGGCCTATTGCAAACAAAACATAACATTGAAGATTTGTATAATATAGCGAACAGTGATATATGGCACTTTCTAGAAACATTAAAGTCTAATACTCCAGCAATGGAAATCTGTTATCAGTATCTTCCAGCGCATCTGAAAGTGGCTTTGCCTTTTGTTCATTACTTCCTAAAGATTTGAAGTTCAATAAAGATGAATTAGTTTCATTGTGGATAGCACGAGGTTAACTTTGAATTTTTTTGAGATATTTCAAATGAAGTAACTTTGTCAAACATTTAATGAATGTTGTAAAGTTTAGCTGATAGCAAATTCCTTTTTTGTTTCTCACTTCTCTCGTTGTTAGAACACCTAAACAATTTTTGCCCTGATATTTTGGAAAGCGTGCTTCTTTTGATTCATAATAGCAAACTCCATTTTGTTTACCCAAGAGCACTTGGATGAGATGGCACGGATCTCTTCCTGCTTAACAAGAGGTATTTAGTTCGAATCATGACCCTGGAAATGCAACAGCGTTAAAACTCTTGAGGGAGAGTGTAACACCTCGGTTTTTACTGTTCTTCAATAACAGTAATTATATATATATATATATATATATATATATATATATATATATGTTTATATTATTTTATTTGAAGTGATAAATTATATGGATAGTTACTTTCAAATTTAATTTTTATGTGGTTTGATTTGAGTAATTTTAATTACTCAATTAAAACGATTTTATTAAGTGCGTTAGCACGACTTTATTTCAGTGCAAGCATGTTCACTAGACAATAATGTTATGTTATAGTCACTATTAGTATTTGTTTAGAAAATTATTTTAAATGATATGATTGAAAGAAAAGTATTTTCATATTTTACTCTATTTTGATTTTGGATTTGAAAATAAATTGGTTTGACATTAATCGAAGATTAAATGTTGGACCGTGGATTTTCTTAGTTATTCAATTCAACTATTAATCTCTACTTTATTTTAAATTTTGAAAATATATATTTGTCAATCTTTATTTTTAGATTCTAAAACTAAAAACGTGTTTTTTTTAGATGTAATATTTATCAATCATTTTTGTATCTATCACTAAATATTAAGTTAAAAACATAATTCTCTCTCCTATTTCTATCAAAAACCCGATACCCACCCTTCCCCCTCACGTTTCTCTTCTTTTCTTTCTCTGCTATCTTCTTTCTCCCTCACACCATCCAAACTCCATCCTCCCTCCTTTGCTCAGATCGGCGCCGCCCTTGCACCCCCGCCAGACGCCGCTCGTCGTCGCCACTCAGAGTGGAGAGGATGACCAAGCCTCGTCGCTGCTCTGTCGTTGCGACTTGCCCTCCGCCACGGTAACGCCGCTAGCCGCTGCGAAAACGCCATCACCACCACCGTCCGTCGTGTCGCCGCCGTCCGCCGCCGCGAGAAGCATCTCAACACCACCACACATCCATCTTCTTCCTTGTGGGTGAGTGATTTCTCACCTTATCCTGTTAAGTTTCAGAAACCCCCAAATTTTGAAAATCCTAACCCTAACCCTTTGAGTTCAGATTATAATCTTGAAATTTAAGTTTGTTTTATACTATTGAGACTGTGAATTAGTGATTCCATGAACCAATTTCATTAATCTTTGATCAGAATTAGTTTTTCCCAAATTTGGGCTAGGAGCCCTAAACCCAAATATGACTTTATTTTGAAGTTGATACAATTTTGTGAAGTTAACCATGAATTAATGAAATTAGGACTTTTAATTGATGACTTATCGGTTCAGTTTCATAATCTTTCAAGGTTTCTCAAATTGTGTTGTGAATCTTAAACCCCAAACATGATTTTCTTTGAAAATGGCTCTGTTTGGTGAGATTAAGTGTTTAGATCAACTTAGAGTATGTGTTTGATAATGAGTAATTGATTCATTGATTTTCTGGTTGTGCAAATTGTTTGGATTCCCTTGTTGGGATGTTAATTGTGATGGCCACACTTGGTGGAGCATGATATTCGTTATTGGGAGCTAACATGAGTTATTTGCGCACATTGCATGGTGTCAAAGGAAATCGGAACATCAAGAAGATGATCTTTCATATGTCATCAAGAGGTAAAGGGAGTAAGCCTGAGGAGTTATATATAATCATATGTTATTTTAATGTTGTTTGTAAGATTCTCTGTCGTGTTTGTTCTGTGGTTTTTGGTTATGACTGTCTAATTGGTTATGTGATTGATGTGGTTCATTGAGTTAGTTGGTTATAACTGTGATGCATGCTACAACTGTGTTGTATGGGATTATCTGTTTGGTTGATTGATTGACTGAAAGCCTGACAGTGGTCAGTTCCCAGTTAATTAAATATAAAAGCTTTAAAAGTTTGAGGAAAGGTTTAAGGAGTTTGATTTAAGGAAGTGGAAGTAGATATTGAAAATCATCATATTTGATAATGTTTTCAATGAAAGGATGATTAATGAGTCACGACGAGGACGAAAGCTTGAAAATATTTTAGTACTGCTAACCTTTACGTACGAAATTCCATTATGTTATAAAGAGTTATTTTAAGAAATTAATCTTCGAAAATAACTTATATATTGATTTTAGAAAATTGTTTAAGTGGAAAAGGTCAAGAATTGGCTTAAAATACTTTAACAATGTTAAACGACAGCAATTTGGAAAAGTATTGACGACAAGTGATTCTAAAGTGGCAATACGTATTTTAAACTAAGAAATATTGTTGAATAAAGACCCCTTCTAAAAAGCTCTTGGCCCTTGAGCCTCAAGTGACTCTTTTGTGAAAAAAAAAATAAAGTTTTCAGAAAGGATTTTAGTGACTGATGATTTTCTGAAAGATTTCCCAATTGAAAGTATTTTCCGAAATCAAGTTTTACTCAATGGAGTTACTTCCGACAACTTGGATAAGTTGTGGAGATTTCGTTTTGAACTTATTTTTTTTACAGAACGAAAGACTGTGTTAAAAGTGGTTTTGAACTTAGTAACCGAGACGTCGGGATACTAAGGTTCGTTGGTGTTACGGACTTGGTGTCCTTTGGACTTGAGGTCTTGTAGACTTGGTGTCTACTGTAGACATGGTGTCTACTGTTTAAGACATTTAAGATGTTTTCTATTACCACGAACCTATGACTGGTGCATCAGTCAAAGAGTTTCGTGATTGAGCACTCGGACTTGAGGTCATGTGTTATTAATGAAAGTTTTAAGATGTTTAAAACTAAGATGGTCGTAAGCTTTTTGTGCTTCAACACAGGAAACCTTATACACAAAGAAAATTATGAGAATGAAATGTTTTACATGCATTTTAGGCAGACGTGCCTATGAAGTTAATCATGGTATCTTGATGGTATTCATGTCACGACGTGATTAAACATGGTATCTTGAGGTTATTCGTGTCACGACGTGGTTAATCATGGTATCATGGTGATATTCATGTCTCGACATCATTGTACCTTGGTAGTCAATGAGACCCATTTACAATGCTATCACTGTGCCTCGATTTTGGACAGTGTGCAATGGGTTTGGCTTCCCCGTTGCCTATGTGACTATTGAGCCTGATCAACTCATCATATGTTGATGATTTCTCATGAGATTAGGTGAAATGTTAGAGAACGATTATTGAAGTGTATCATGCATAATTTTCAAATGATGAATTGTGGGTATGAAACCCTTTGATATACTTTGATGTATTACATTATTATGAAAATATGTGTTTCTTTTGTGTCATGCATGTGGTTATCTTATAAAACTCATATATTGGTAACTCACCTTTGCACTATATTTGTGTGGTCTTGTGTCGTACCTTGTTACGTGACTACAGATGATGAAAAGAGGATTCCAGCTTCACTAGGGAATATTAATCCCAATCCTTGAAGTTGTCATACGTCAAACATCGGTTAGAAGGGTGAGAATCGTGGGAGTCTTCCCTATAAATAACTTTTAGAATGACCAGCTTAGGTTTTCGAGATGTTATAGATTTTTAATAGTATGTATTCGTATGGCTCAGAGTACCGTTATTCTGAATGGACTGTTTATGGCCCGAAGAGTTTTTCTTTTGAATGGAAATCTAAGCTTTTCCTTTTAGTCATGTATAGTTCATTGATGTAAATATTTTCAGAATAATACTATCCTGCTGTATTTTGTATGACTGGAATATCTGGGATGAAAATATAAATTTTTCAGCAGGTGTTTTCATTCTGGGATGTTAGAATTACAGAGGATACTCTCTCGAAATCTTTGAAAAAAAAATTCTAGCTTTTCATTCAAGTACATCTCTAAAATAAATAGGCTTGCTAAGCTAGGATTGTAAGCCTGTGCGCTGGTCACGACTTAGGTTTTGAGTCGTGACAAAATTTTATACCCGTTTTTCTGACGCTTATGTATTTACATAAATTATTTTCCGAAAGCAACCAGCAAATTAATATTTAATTTATTTCTGCTCGTATTAAGTAGTAATGCCCAAAGGGGGGTGTTACATAAGTGGTATCAGAGCTGGTAGAGTCTTTCAGGAACCTTGGGGAATAGGTCTGTTATGTTTTTGTTGTGTGATCTCTGGTTGGACCTTGATTGAATAGTTTTCCTGTTGAAGCAATGTGTGTTGACACGCAAGCATATGTTTTCTTGATGGGTTTCCAATAGTTTTGTGTTGTGGGAAACCGTAGATCTTAAATGTTGCTTTGGTTCGTGTGAGACACATTCGGATATCCTTTTGGATTGTGTCAGACATTTGAATAATATGTCTGTTAAGGTAGATTTTCTAGGATTGTTCGTCTTCCATCTTGTTGCGAAGTGTAGTCTTGACTAAATTCATAGCAGAAAAAGATCTCTCTGTAATAGCTGTAGAAATAAAAGTGTGAGAAGAAGAGTTAACACTCTATACACAAGAGGGTAGACATGTTGCATACGTAGCATTCCCTCATGTGTCCACTGTAGTCTGGAAATTTTTTTAAAATGCCAGGAGGGGCCAGGCCACTACAAGCTACTAAATGCGTCAAGCTACCAAATGCGTCTATCCCTGTACACAAAAGACCGGAAATGGATTCCCTGCGGTCACTTTGTGAATGTAGGGAAATCTTGACCGTTGATTAAATTTTGTGTAGGATAAATATACTAATATAAAGATAGGTGTATAAAATCCTGACCATTGATTAAGATAAATGCGTGAATACGTGAAATTTATAAATGCAAGGAATCCAGATCACAAAGACCAGCACCAACCGTTTCTTCCCATGGAACAACAGCCAATTCTCTTAACAGAGCTGTTATTTGAACACAAAAAAGGTGTTGGGCACCGTATTGGACCCCGCTAATATTTACCGGACCCAATATCTTTAACACAATTCAGACTATGATGTCGAGTATACGGTGTCGCGATTTTGTGTTCATGACACGTTTCTGTTCTCTAAATTATCTTTAACTTCCTTCTTACAAGCTTGCCTCCGTTCATTGTTTCCCATTTTTTCTGCCAACAAGCGCTATACTAATAACAGCTGATTCCATGACTCAGAAATAAATGCTCAAAAATGGACATTGTGAAGTTTCTAATTTTTCTTTGCTGACGTCCTATTCATTTATGTAAGTAGTTGCTTCAAAATCCAGTTAGCAGATCTCTGCTCTAGTATTTCTTTAGCAAAGAAAGATTTAAACACAACTAACTAACTTAATAAAAGATAAATATAGTTTATAAGAGACTGATTTTATGTACTCAATATATTTAGAAATGAATATAAAAATTTCACCTAAAAGAAATGAATATAAAAATGTCTCACAAACCAATACTTTTTTTTTTGACTCACAGACCAATACTTGATATCCAAATCTTAGCTTAGCAACATCTATCGGTAGAAAAGTGGGTGGTAATAGAGTCAAGTTTGTTAGAATACTAATATAGTATATCCGTGGTAAATTTTTCATTAAAATCAAATATAGTCACCTGCAGGAGTTCCTGTAGCGACTTTGTAATCTATTTGATTTATAAACTTTTCTTTTAAAAATCAAATTTCATTTATTTTTAATATTTTCTTGGCACAGATTAACCATTTTTAGGAAATAAATTTATGTATCATAATATTTTTCTTCTTTCTTAAAAATCTATTTGATTTATTTCTCTTCTGTTCTCATGCAAGTTAATCATTTTTAGAAAATATATTCATATATCATATTATTATTTTCATCTCTATTGAAAATCTATTTGATTTACTTCTCCTCTATTTTCGTGCAAGTTAATCATTTTAAGAAAATATATTAATCTGCCATATATATTTTCTTCTCTCTTGACAATTTATTTGATTTAATTCTCCTATTTTTCCAGTGCTAGCGAACAATTTTTAGAAAATATATTTATCTTGTTATAAATAGAAAAGAAAATAGGGAGATGAAGACAATAGAAATATGGACTCAAATACTAATTCTTCAGGAACTAGTTATAATCTTTGTATTGATAATCTCATTGAGTATATACAAGGACAAACCTAATCGTCCTATTTATAGAGATAATGGACTGCTAATTATGGACCAAATCAAGAGACATAAATAAGGAGTAAATACAAAGATATTATGAGTTACTATCATATCTCCTAAATTAGGATAGTCATCCATCACACATTAATATATGGATATTTACAACACTTCCCCTTGGATGACTAAACACTGTGAATATGCCTCGTTAAAACATTGATAAGAAAAACCCGATGGGATAAAAACTTAGCGAAGTAAAAAGAGTACAATATTCACAGTAACATACTTCCCCTGAAAAAATTCATCGTCCCTTTACGAAGCCACCTTTAATTTGTGCAATCCATGCGACATTATCTTCATGCAATGTTGTTGGCTTGACATCTTCTTTCATTTATCCACATGCTCCTCTAATGTACTTGGTCATAGTTCTTAGCCGTATGCACTCATGACTTGCTTCATGAATAGCTAATATCTCCGAATGATTTGATGAGCTAGTTGTGATTATTTGCTTCACGGATCACCATGAGATAATTGTTTCTCACGAAGATAACAAAGAACATGTTTGACTCATGTCCAATGTCTCTGGGTTGATGTTGAACTAAATATTGCTAATAAGTTCACTGCAAAAGCTATATCCGGTCTAGTACTATTTGCAAGAAACAAAAGTGCTCCAATGACAGTATGGCACTAAGATATGGTACTTTAGGACCAACAATTTCTTCATCATTGTCTCGTGGATGAAAAATATCAATTTTCACATCAAGTGAACTAACAACCATTTGAGTAATTTATTGGATAAACTCTATCCATAAAAAAAAATTCCATATAAGAAGATTGATGACTAAAAATTCTACTTGTGAAATGTTCAACTTAAAAACCAAGACAAACGAGTGTACCACATGCGTCTTGATTGCTTTAATCCATACAATGATCTTTTACAAATTTATTTTTTTGGTTACATGGCGGGGCAAAAGCCCAAAAAGAATGATCTTTTACAATTTATCAGGGTACATTTGTCAAGTTTTTGAATTGCATGCTTCAGGCATCTTAAATCCTTCAAGGATTTTCATATATGCATGTCATTATCCAATGGCCTATACAAGTAAGTTGTCATTACGTCCATTAGACATGTATCAAGTCCTTTAGGGACTGCCAAACAAATCAATAATCTAAAATTAATTGCATCCATAAAAAGATTGACAACTTCAGGTGTCTGGACTACTGGTCCAAATGCTTTATATTTGGCTAAAATTCTAGCTTGACTTGTATTATTCCTTTTCATTTTGACCAATCAATTTAATGTCGTCATTTCTTTATAATTTGAGTTGTTAAGTCATAAAGCGTCTGACTCGTCACACGTCTGACTCGCACTCCTGTGGCCCTTGTGTGTTTTGATGAACTCAAACGTTAAGTAATTGATTTTACATTGAACCATATGAACGTTTCTAATCATCTACTTGAGTTGTGTAGTCATTGAGTTGTGTAGTCAAAGCTCTCTATCTTAGCAGAACAAGTCAACAAAAGATTATGAAAGAATCAAATGGTTGCATACAAGCATCTGAAGTGCAATGCGTCTGAAGTCTGACTCACTGAAGCCTGACTCAATGAAGTTATCAGTCAGAGTAATGATCAAAGAATGAAAACACTATCTTCTGAGGTAAGTTGAAAGAATAAGAATGATCAAGATTACAGATCATAAAGTCTCACTTCAATGAAGCGTCTATCTCTCTCAGTATGCGTCTAAGCCTCTGACAAAGTCAGAACCAATTTTCTGTCAGATTAACATGTTTGATTCAAAAGATATTCAAACATCCACAAGCTTAGAAGATGTGGAACATCAAGTCACTTCTGTGATATTGAAGCACGCGCCAAGGAGAAAAGCTTTCTATGAAGGAATCACTTAATCTCAGATTCAAAATAAAAGAGTGATTTGAAATATAGTTAATTAAACTTGAAAGAAGTTTATTAATATATTTCTTATCTTCAATCGAAATCAGAGAAAGGAGAAAAGATAAAAGGGCAAAGCTATAGAAAAGCATTCCTTATGTCAGTAAAAGAAAAGCTACTTTATCTGAGCCTTTCTAAGTGTTACACAAATAAGGAAAGAACGTTGTCCAAAGCCAGAAAAGCATACCTGCTATACTCAGATGTCAACAAGGAATCTCCAACATTCTTCAAAGCATTTATTATCAAGTCAGAACGGCTATTTCTTGAAGAACAAAGCTGAAGACTCTCAAATGCATCTCAAAGGATCTTTGTGATCAAGTATAAATAGAAGAAGTCGAAGACTGAACGATAGTGATGTGATACAGTGATTAGCAACCAGAGAAATTACTCATCAGTTGAAAAGCTATATTACTCAAAGAACAACACTCATCTTATCATATCGATAGCTGAAAGCTCTCATCACTCACATATCTTCTTAACACCATGAAAAATCATTTGAAGAAGAACTCATATGCAACTCACCAAGTTCCAAGTTCATATTCACTCTCTACAATGTTTAAATATTGGTTGAATTGCTTTGTAACTTTGAAGTTGTGCTTCAAAACTCTCTCAGTCTGAAAAGGTTTGTTTCAAGAATACTTGTTGAGCCTGAAGAGGTTAGGTGTGCAAACAACACTTGTGGTTGAGCCTGGAGAGGCTATGTGTGCAAATAATACTCGTCTGTAACCTTGATCAGTTATAGTGTTAAAACTTGGTTAAGCCAAGGACTGGATGTAGCCCAAATTTTGTGGGTGAACCAGGATAAATCTCTGAGTATATTCTCTCTCTATCCTTCACTTTGTTATTCAGTTATTTATCTGGTTTTAGTAACTAACTCGGTTGTGTTATATAGTTGTTGATCAGTGTGTTGTGAAAGGCGTCTAGTCAAAGAGCCACTATCATTCACTGATTTTGTTTTGTGCTTCTTAAACTCTGATTTTTAAAAACATTATTCAACCCCCCTTCTAGTGTTGTTTTGTGCCATGTCAGTTGGTATCAGAGCTCAGCCTCTGGGTTGAGCACCTCACAGTGTAGAGGAAAAGATTATGAAGAATGGCAAGTGAAGCAGCCTCAAGCAACAATATGTACAATCAGGATATATATCTCAGCAAACCACCCATGTTCAGTGGAAAAGACTATAAGTACTAGAGGAGTAAGATGAGAATGTTCATAGTCCATAGAGTCAACTGATCTAGATCTATGGGAAATCATATCTCAAGGTCCTTACAGTCCAACTGATGAAAGTGGAAATGTTATTCCAAGAAACGGATGGGCATCAGAACACAAAAATATGGTTCAACTTAATGCCAAAGCTAGATATCTTCTTGTATGTTCTCTTAGCAGGTCTGAATATGATAAAGTCAGTAGCTGTGAAACAGCCAAAGATATCTGGATCAGACTTGAAGAACTATATGATGAAGATGTTGTTGTCAAAGAAACATCTGAGGAAAAGTCAGTTAACAATGTTGACAAGCTTCCATCTTCAAATACACCAATAGATTAATATTCTCAAAATGATGATGAAGATCAAAAAGTTTCTGAAACAACCAGAAAGATGAGAATATTCTGGAATAAAATAAGAGCTAAGAATGTAGCAATTAGAACAGCAGGTGATAGAATGCCACCTCTCAAAAAGTTGATCACTTGGGAAGATCTGGACAAAGAATCAGATGAAGAGCTCCAATGTCTACTTGGAGACACTAACTCCGATTATGAGGTAAATTCTGAATTTGAGGATTTACAAGATGCCTATCATGAACTTCTCAGTGAATCTAACTGTATTCTTGATAAGTTCAAAGAACTTAAGAAAAAGTTTGTAAAGCTCACTAAGGAGCATAAACAGAAAAATCTTGAGGTCAATGAACTAATCTTAGAAAACAGAATGCTCAAAGCAGAAATGCTCAGGGCTGAGATCATTTCTGAAACATCACCATCTGAAAAAGTTGTGAAACTACAACATAAAGTGGAAGAGCTCACTAATGATCTTTGATCAGCCTCTGGCTCGACTAGTTTTATGACTAGTAAGACCATGGTTTTATACGAGTTTAATCTCGTTTTCGCCCAAATTTGGACGTAATTGTCCTCAAGCAACATTTTGAGTTTGTAAAGTAGTTTTAGGGTATTTTAGTTGATTTTGAGTCAAATAAAGCATTTACTGCTATTTCATGTTTTCAGGATAATAAGAAGAGCAAAAAAGGAAGGACACCTGAAGCAGAGGCCATCACGCCCAGGCCGTGACACCGGTCACGGCCATGATGAGCTACCCATGAAAGTCAAAAAGCATCACAGCCCAGGCGTGACACACATCACGGGCGTGATGAGAAGACCCAGAAAGTCAGAGTTGATCACGGCCCAGCCGTGATGGAGGTCACGGCCGTGACAAATCAGCACCCAAAGTCAAAAGCGATCACGGCCTGGCCATGATAGGCATCACGGCCGTGACGGACCAGAATTTGAATGCGCACCCTTGACAGAAGCGGTCACGGCCAGGCCGTGACGGCCATCACAGCCGTGACGCGCGGCCTCTTTATAAATACAAGCGCAGCAGACACAGAAATCATATAGAGTTTTCACTGTTTACACTTCTCTTAGGTTTCTGTCATATTTGTAATGGAGAACTAGTCTCCTTGGATTGATCTGCTGTAATCGGTCTCCGCCGCACTTGAGGTTCTGTAATTCCCGGATTATTTTGCTTCTTCCTTTCAATACTATGATGTATGTTTTGTTTGCTTAATTCAGGATTATATAGAATTAGTATTGATTTATTTCGGTGATGTTATGTTCCTATACTTAATCGCGTTTGCTTAATTCACGTGCGTTCAATCGTGTTTGCTTAATTCACGAGGGCTTCACCCCGTTTGCTTAATTCGGGAATTAGGAACATATATCGTGTAGTGCCGGTTTCGTTTGTTAATTGTCGCTACAATCGAAAAGGGATTAGAATCCGCTTAGGGCTTGGAATCATATGAATCAATGATGGTGGGAAACCGAAAGAAGTAGATTAATCATTTTTATCTTATTGATAATTATTTAGTTTGTATTGTTTTCTGCTTTGTTTTCTTAATTGAATTTTAAATCCAAAATCCCCCCCCCCCCACCCCCCCACCCACCCCCACCAAAAAAACTGACTTTTCTGCGAATTACAACCCAAGAGTCCTTGTGAGACGATACTCGAGTTGTCGCACCCTAACTACATATGTAAAAAAGCGAGCGGTTTGTAAAAATATGTAGTTAGGGTGCGACAACTTGAATATCGTCTCACAAGGACTCTTGGGTTGTTATTCGCAAAAAAGTCATTTTTTTTTTGGGTGGGGGGGGGGGGGAGAGATTTTGGATTTAAAATTCAATTAAGAAAACAAAGCAGAAAACAATACAAACTAAATAATTATCAATAAGCTAAAAACGATTAATCTACTGATTTCGGTTTCCCACCATCATTGATTCATATGATTCCAAGCCCTAAGCGGATTCTAATCCCTTTTCGATTGTAACGACAATTAACAAGCGAAACCGGCACTACACGATATATGTTCCTAATTCCCGAATTAAGCAAACGGGGTGAAGCCCTTGTGAATTAAGCAAACACGATTGAACGCACGTGAATTAAGCAAACGCGATTAAGTATAGGAACATAACATCACCGAAATAAATCAATACTAATTCTATATAATCCTGAATTAAGCAAACAGAACATACATCATAGTATTGAAAGGAAGAAGCAAAATAATCCGGGAATTACAGAACCTCAAGTGCGGCGGAGACCGATTACAGCAGATCAATCCAAGGAGACTAGTTCTCCATTACAAATATGACAGAAACTTAAGAGAAGTGTAAACAGTGAAAACTCTATGATTTTCGTGTCTGCTGCGCTTGTATTTATAAAGAGGCCGCACGTCACGGACGTGATGGCCGTCACGGCCTGGTCGTGACCGCTTCTGTCAAGGGCGCGCTTTCAAATTCTGGTCTGTCACGGCCGTGATGCCTATCACAGCCGGGCCGTGATCGCTTCTGACTTTGGGTGCTGATTTGTCACAGTCGTGACCTCCATCACGGCTGGGCCGTGATCAACTCTGACTTTCTGGGTCTTCTCATCACGCCCTTGATGTGTGTCACGCCTGGGCCGTGATGCTTTCTGACTTTCATGGGTAGCTCATCACGGTTGTGACCAGTGTCACGGCCTGGGCGTGATGGCCTCCGCTTCAGGTGTCCTTCCTTTTTTGCTCTTCTTATTATCCTGAAAATATGAAATAGCAGTAAATGCTTTATTTGAGTCAAAATCAACTAAAATACCCTAAAACTACTTTTCAGACTCAAAATGTTGCTTGAGGACAATTACGTGCAAATTTGGGCGAAAACGAGATTAAACTCGTATAAAACCACGGTCTTACTAGTTATAAAACTAGTCGAGCCAGAGGCTGATCAAAATACCCCAAACTTAAACTTTGCTTGTCCCTAAGCAAACTAAAATTCAAAAAGACTCAAACTTGGAAAGCTTAAAGGACTTAATCAATTTCACACAAATTTCATGCAATTACAACAAAACAATTTTTCTTCAATGTCCCCCCCCCCCCCCTTCAACAATGCAACCCCCACATTCATTTACTTTAAACCATTGAGAATTCCATCATTCATGCAATCAGTAATCTAAGTTGAGGATCCAAATTACACACAAAAGGGATATCACCAATTTCAAACAATAGCCTTCCTCATAAGGGCATGTAATATTTCACCCATTCGCTCAATTTGTCTAGGCTGTCAACATTTCACTCAATTTCACTTTTAAGAGCACTTCCCATGAATTTGATTTTCATCTCAAACAAGGTTCCCACGAAAACATGCATGCAACATCAGAAGGTCTTTTAGAGGTTGTAATGGGGCGTGACTAAGGGTAGGATATTCAAAGGTACTAGGCTTAAGTCCCTAGGAACTAAGAGAGCATGAACACTTTGACACATTGAACTTCCACTCAGATTCCTTTTTCCATTTTTCTTTATGATTTTGGGTGACTACAGCCTTTTTCTTCTAATACCCTTTTTGACATTTCTGCACTTTCTTTTTGCCTTTGGCTCCAACCTTTATTTTTTATTTTTTTCTCAATCCCAAACAACACATCATATCCTTGTAGTCACCCCAAACTTAGTTTCTTGCAACCCTTGTCTTGCTAAGCATCCATGCTCTCCTAATCCCAAGATCGGGTTTACATGGTTTTTCCAGATTTTTGGCTTATAAAATAGGGTCATCAATAAACAATAGGCTAATTAGGCTCAATATGGATAACTAGGGAACATGCATTAGGGATTGGTTCTTTTCAGGCCAAGTAGCTAATTCAAAGAAAAATTGCCTAAATCATCTGATGCAACACATAAACATGCCAACCATGAAGAGATTCAAGCAAATTCGTGAAAGTGAAACTTGAAAGTGATTCACACAATCAAAAACATGTTGGAGGCTCAAATCCTCACCTGGACATTTTTCGCAAATTGTTTGACCGAGATTCAATCCCTAGTGTGTGCATCCCTTCACCCCAAACTTATCATAAATCATGCAGTCACAATGAAATATCTCGAAGTTTAGTTTTCAATTTTTCACATGGGGGTCAATTTTCAATTCTCAAAATCTAGGGGGGAAACAGTCAACACATATCATGCAATCCATCTATGCAAAATTCAACAAAACCAAGACAAGCTTGCCAACACAAGACTCAACACATATACGACACAAACAAGAAAAACAAAACAAAACAATTGGTTCCCTCCCCCACACTTAAAACATGCATTGTCCTCAATGAAAGAACACAAATATAGAGTAAGAGTGAGGGAAGGAAGAGGTTCTCCCTGGTCAAGTTGCAGTGTAGGTGGGATCCCCCAAGGAGAGCTCCTCAACAGTAGCATCTTCAGGCACCGAGCTCTCATGGAATAGCTTCAAGCGCTGCCCGTTAACCTTGAAAACCTTGTTGCTACCTGCACTTTTTATTTCAACTGCACCATGAGGGAAAACATCAGTGACAACAAATGGGCCAACCCACTTGGATCGAAGTTTCCCAGCCATCACTTTCAGGCGGGAGTTAAACAGTAAAACCTGTTGGCCCACAGAGAATTCCTTCCTAGAGATCATCTTGTCATGGAAGTGCTTAGTCTTCTCTTTATAAATCCGAGAGCTTTCATAGGCTTCCAACCTAAGCTCTTCAAGCTGCTGCAATTGGAGTTTCCTTTCAATGCCTGCCTTTTGCATTTCCAAGTTACAGCTCTTGACCGCCCAATAAGCACGGGGCTCAACTTCCACTGGCAGATGGCAAGCTTTACCGAACACAAGTCTATAGGGGGACATCCCTATTGGTGTCTTAAAAGCTGTTCTCTGAGACCAAAGTGCGTCTTCTAGACGGCGGCTCCAGTCCCTCCTATTTGGCTGCACCACTTTCTCGAAGATCTATTTGATCTCTCTGTTGGAGATCTCAGCCTGCCCATTAGTCTGGGGATGGTATGCAGTAGAGTCCCTGTGCACAACTCCGTACTTCCAGAGTAAGGCTTCCATGGTGCGGTTGCAGAAATGAGTGCCTTGGTCACTGATGATAGCACGAGGT
Organism: Sophora flavescens; assembly: GCA_030762895.1. Lineage (NCBI taxonomy): Eukaryota > Viridiplantae > Streptophyta > Magnoliopsida > Fabales > Fabaceae > Sophora > Sophora flavescens. The sequence continues at coordinate 225,604,892 of CM061063.1, read as the reverse complement.
ATGCCGAACCTGCAAAAAATATTGGACCTGACAAAATTTGCAACAACTCTAGAATCGTTAGTCCTAGTGGGGATAGCTTCCACCCACTTTGAAACATAGTCAACAACCAGTAAAATATAGAGAAAACCTAAAGATGCAGGGAAAGGACCCATAAAGTCAATTCCCCACACATCAAACACCTCACAGAAAAGCATGGGCTGCTGAGGCATTTCACTCTTACGAGTGATGACTGCCTATTTGTCGACACTCTTTACAAGTCCGGTAAACCTCATAAGCATCTCTAAAAATGGTGGGCCAATAAAAACCTGAGTCTAGGACTTTCCTTGCAGTCCTTTGTGGCCCAAAGTGTCCCCCTACTTGAGAAGCATGAGAAAAGTGCAAAATAGACTCAATCTCATAGTCGGGGACACATCTCCTAATTACCTGATCACTGCAAAATTTCCAAAGAAATGGATCATCCCAAACATAGTACTTGGCGTCACTCTTGAGTTTGTGGATTTGTGACCTAGTTGCACCTGCAGGGAAAACACCAGCAACAAGATAGTTAACAATATCAGCAAACCAAGGAGTTACCCCATGCAATTGTAAAAGCTGCTCATCAGGAAAGTCATCCTGGATGGGAGAAGGATTTTCATCCCTTCCTATTCTGCTCAAGTGATCAGCCACCAAGTTCTCAGCTCCACTCTTGTCCTTAATCTCCACATTAAATTCTTGAAGCAACAACATCCACCGAATCAATCTCGGTTTTGCTTCTGGTTTCTTCAACAAGTACTTCAAAGCTGCATGGTCAGTGAAAACAACAACCTTGGAACCTAGCAAATATGATCTAAACTTATCAAGAGCAAAAACAATAGCTAGAAGTTCCTTTTCAGTAGTGGTGTAATTAGCCCGTGCAGCATCTAAAGTCCTAGAAGCATAATAGATCGCATGGGCAACCTTGCCCACCCTTTGTGCAAGGACCGCCCCCACAGCATAGTTAGAAGCGTCACACATGAGCTCAAAAGGGAGGGTCCAGTCAGGGGGCTGGATGATGGGGGTAGAGGTCAGTGCCTTCTTCAGGAAGTCAAATGCCTTTCTGCAGTTGTCATCAAAGTTGAAAATGGCATCGTTCTTCAACAAGTTTGACAGAGGGAGGACTATCTTGTTGAAATCCTTAATGAAGCGTCTGTAGAAACCTGCATGACCAAGAAAAGAGCGAATCTCGCGAACGCAAGATGGGTAAGGCAAAGTAGAAATCACCTCAATCTTAGCAGGATCTACTGAAATACCCTTTTTAGAAATAATATGCCCCAAAATAATCCCCTGTTCAACCATAAAATGGCATTTTTCATAGTTCAAAACAAGGTCAGTTTCAATGCATCTCTCTAAAACTAAATTCAAACTATGCAAGCATGCATCAAATGAGGAACCATAAACAGTGAAGTCATCCATGAACACTTCCATGCAATTTTCAATGTATTCATAAAAAATGCTAATCATGCATCTCTGGAATGTGCCAAAAGCATTGCAAAGACCGAATGGCATCCTCCTGTAAGCAAACGTGCCAAAGGGGCACGTGAAGGTTGTTTTTCCTGATCCTCTGGTGCAATGTGGATCTGGTAGTAACCTGAAAAACCATCAAGAAAACAGTAATGTGATTTACCTGCTAGCCGTTCAAGCATCTGATCAATGAACGGAAAAGGAAAGTGATCCTTCCTAGTAGCCTGGTTCAATCTCCTGTAGTCAATGCAGACTCTCCAGCTATTCTGAACTCTAGTGGGGACAAGTTCATTGTTCTCATTTTTCACCACTGTGAGTCCTGACTTCTTAGGCACAACTTGCACCGAGCTCACCCAATTACTGTCAGAGATAGGATATATGATACCCACATGCAAGAGTTTTGTTACCTCCTTCTTCACAACATCAAGAATCAAGGGATTGAGCCGCCTTTGGGGCTGCCTAACTGTTTTAGCCCCGTCCTCCAACAGAATCCTATGCATACACCTGGAGGGGCTAATACCTGGTATGTCGGCCAAGGTCCACCCAATCGCCTTCTTGTGCTTCTTCAAAACCTCCAAAAGCTTAGTTTCCTGATCAGAATCAAGGTTAGAGGAAATTATAACTGGAAGTTTTTCATTCCTTTCTAAGTAAGCATACTTCAGATTTCCAGGAAGTGGCTTGAGCTCTAAGGAGGGTGGTTGCTCAATAGATAGTATGTTTGAGGCAGCCGGGCTGTCAAGAACTTCAGCTGAACAAATATCTTCATCCACACTGTCACCTTCCCAAGCAGCGTCAATCCCAGAACAAACAGCACAAGGGTCAGTGTGGGTGCAATCAGCACATGAGTAGACATCATCCAAACCAGAAATGGATGGGAAATCAGCAGCTGCAACCAATTCATCAACGGTTTCATCAATAATTTCAGAGAGCAGCTCTAATTGAAAAAGAGTGCTTTTCCAAGGGGTGCTTCATAGCATCGAAAATATTGAATTTTGCCACAATGTCACCAAACTCCATGGACATGGTCCCATCGTGAACATCAATCTTTATCTTCACTGTCTTCATAAACGGCCTGCCCAGAATGATTGGCGATCTGCTAGACTCTGTTTCCCCTGCCATGTCCAGGATCTAAAAATCGGCAGGGAAGATCAAATCATTAACATGTACCAACACATCTTCTTCCACTCCAATGGGGCGAGCATTGGTCCTGTTTGCCAACTGAATAGTAAGACCTGTATGTTGCAAGGGACCAAGATCAAGATTGCTGAAAACAGAAGTGGGCATGACATTAATAGAGGCTCCCAAATCCAACATGCAGTTGTCGAATTTACTATCCCCAATGGTACATGGAATAGCAAAAGTGCCCGGATCCTTGCACTTCTGTGGCAGTGCCTGAGTGAGGGCTGAAACAGTAACTTTCTCAGGTGCAGGTTTAGGTTGAATGAGGGCTGAAACATTTCGCCCCAAATTAACTCTCTCATTTCCCTTCAACCTCCTCTTGTGTGTGCACAAATCCTTCGAAAACTTTGCATACTTTGAAACCTGCTTAATCACATCAAGAAGTGGGATGTTCACTGCCACTTTTCTGAACACATCCAGAATCTCCCTCTCCTTGTCTTCCCCATCAATCTTCTTATTTTTCAGCACTCTTTGCGGGAAGGGGATCGGTGGCACATACTCTCTCTCAGCTTCAACATAAGGTTCAGGAGCTACCTCAACCGTTTCTTTATCCTTGTCAGGGGCTGCCTCTACAACTTTCCCGGATCTCAAAGAAATCGCACTCACATTAGGATTTGGAGCATTAGGATTCACCACTGTTTGTGCAGGTAGTTGGTTCGATCCTTGAGCTTGCTGCATGGCATTTATTGAAGTGGCAAGTTGTCCAATCTGTGTCTGCAAGGTATGAATGCTAGCATCTGTTCGCTGCTGAAACTGGAGATTGTGGTCAGCCATTTGCTTGATAAGGTCCTCTAATGAAGGTCCAGAAGGTGCAGAGGTGGTCACTTGGAGAGAATTCTGTGGTGGTGCCAGCGGAAACATTGGTTGTAGCTGTTGTGCAGATGAGTTCCCATACCGAAGGTTTGGATGGTTCCTCCAGTTGGGGTGGTACTTATTTGTGGAGAGGTCGGGAATGCCGTACCGGTTCTGATTGTTGCCTTGATTGTAAAGATTGGCTGCATAAGCTTGAGGCAAATCAGTGACTGACTCATCCTTCAGAATGGGGCATGCATCGGTCAGGTGCTCAGGAGAGGTCCAAATGCCACACAACCTTGCTGGCTGAACCTTATCCATTGCCAACTGCTTCACCAAAGAAGTGATCTCATCAAGTCTGGTCTCAAGGGCCTTGTTGGAAGAGGAACCATGGATCTCGTTCACACCCCTTGCTTCGACAAAATTGCTTCTAGTTGTGAACTGCTGGGAGTTGAGTGACATGTTTTCAATCAATTGCTTGGCAGCAGCTGGGATCTTATCAACAAGTGCTCCCCCACTAGCAGCATCTAAAATATTTCTGTCCATCGGAAGCAACCATTCATAAAAGTACTGAATAAGGAACTGCTCGAAAATCTGGTGCTGAGGACAACTGGATACCAACTTCTTGAATCTCTCCCAGTACTCAGCCAATGACTCATTCCCTTGTCTAATGCCAAATATTTCCTTCCTGATTGATGCATCTCTGGAGGCAGGGAAGTACCTCTCTAGGAAGACCTTCTTCAAATCGTTACAGTTTGTAACAGAGTTTGGCTCAAGGTAGTATAACCAATCCTTCGCAGCACCTTGAAGCGAGAATGGGAAGGCTCTCAGATATGGTCTTCAGTTACTCCTTCCGGTCTCAAAGGTGTAGAGCAGACAACCTGGAATTCCTTCAGATGCTTGTGTGGATCCTCACCTGCAAGACCACTAAACCTTGGCAACAAGTGTATCAAACCAGATTTTAATTCAAAAGGAGTAACCACATCAGCATACTCAATACACAAACCATTATAATTAACATCAGGGGCAGCAAGCTGTCTTAATGTTCTATGATCAGCCATGTTATCAAGTGCAGGTGCAGAATTAGAATTACCACTAGTGCTAGCCTGAATTGCTCTACGGCGTGTGTGCAGTGTTCTTTCAATTTCAGGATCAAAGTCAAACAATTCAAAACAACCAGACCTAGTAGCCAGAACTGATTCAGCAATGCAAACTTTTTTTATTATTATTATTTATTTTCCGTTAATAACGAGAGTCCCCGGCAACGGCGCCAATTTTTTTAACACGCTGTCGCGCACACGTCAAAAAGCGAGCGATTTGTAAAAATATGTAGTTAGGGTGCAGCAACTCGAGTATCGTCTTACAAGGACTCTTGGGTTGTTATTCACAGAAAAGTCAGTTTTGGGGGGGGGGGGGGGGGGGGGGATTTTGGATTTAAAATCCAAATAAGAAAACAAAGCAGAAAACAATACAAACTAAATAATTATCAATAAGCTAAAAACGATTAATCTACTGCTTTCGGTTTCCCACCATCATTGATTCATATGATTCCAAGCCCTAAGCGGATTCTAATCCCTTTTCGATTGTAGCGACAATTAACAAGCGAAACCGGCACTACACGATATATGTTCCTAATTCCCGAATTAAGAAAATGGGGTGAAGCCCTCGTGAATTAAGCAAACACGATTGAACGCACGCGAATTAAGCAAACGCGATTAAGTATAGGAACATAACATCACCGAAATAAATCAATACTAATTCTATATAATCCTGAATTAAGCAAACAGAACATACATCATAGTATTGAAAGGAAGAAGCAAAATAATCCGGGGATTACAGAACCTCAAGTGCGGCGGAGACCGATTACAGCAGATCAATCCAAGGAGACTAGTTCTCCATTACAAATATGACAGAAACCTAAGAGAAGTGTAAACAGCGAAAACTCTATATGATTTCTGTGTCTGTTGCGCTTGTATTTATAAAGAGGCCGTGTGTCACGGTCGTGATGGCCGTCACGGCCTGGTCGTGACCGCTTCTGTCAAGAGCGCGCATTCAAATTCTGGTCTGTCACGGCCGTGATGCCTATCACGGCTAGGCCGTGATCGCTTCTGACTTTGGGTGCTGATTTGTCACGGTCGTGACCTCCATCACGGCTGGGTCGTGATCAACTCTGACTTTTCGGGTCTTCTCATCACGCCCGTGATGTGTGTCATGCCTGGGCCATGATGCTTTATGACTTTCATGGGTAGCTCATCACGACCGTGACCAGTGTCACGGCCTGGGCGTGATGGCCTCTGCTTCAAGTGCCCTTCCTTTTTTGCTCTTCTTATTATCCTGAAAACATGAAATAGCAGTAAACGCTTTATTTGACTCAAAATCAACTAAAATACCCTAAAACTACTTTACAGACTCAAAATGTTGCTTGAGGACAATTACGTCCAAATTTGGGCGAAAACGAGATTAAACTCGTATAAAACCGTGGTCTTACTAGTCATAAAACTAGTTGAGACAGAGGCTGATCAATATTGATAGATTTGTCATTGGAAAGAACAACCTGATGAAACTTCTCGAAAGTCAAAGGTCTAGTTTTAGAAAAAACTGGTATTGGTTACATTGAAGTGAATCATGATAAAGTATCTGACAAACTCTCAGATAATGTGAAAATTCCTATTAAAACCTCTTTTGATATATCATGTACTTTTTGTGGTAAATCTGGACATATTACATCCAAGTGCTTTCACAAAAGAAAAGCCAAGTCTTCACAGACTAAAATAACTAACAAAAGTGGACCCAAAAAGGTATGGGTACCAAAGCACCTTATAATTCCTCTTGTAGATTTATTGAGTAGAACAAAGAAGACTCCTTTAATAGAGATTGGAAAATGGTCTCTCACTACTCACAATTACAAAAGAGTATATATTCCAAAGCCTCCAATTTAAGCAAGAGCATCTTAGAGAAAAGGAGAGACAATATTTGATTAATGAGTCTGTTAGTTTAAAACCTATCTGATATGACGTGGACCCTCTTTATGACCGAGAAAGACATAATTAATTTCAATATTCTTGAATGATTAAGTGGGAAGTTAACGAGAAAACGTTTCGTTCCCTTCAGCTAGTTTCTCTCTCTGCACGTCAGTGCCATAAATTCTAAAGTGCTTTTCGTAAGCCTCTCCTTCATACACAATTGTTCACCTTCAGACTCCTCTCTCTCTAAAGTTTTTACCTTTCTTTCTTCTCCTGCCCTATTCTCTCTTCACCTTCTTACCCAAATGGCTTCAAGGAGATCAACAAACCCTTCTGCTATCCCTAATATGGACGATTCTGAAGTGAGGAAGTTGGCTATAGAACACATAATCGAGTTCCAAGAGATCAAGGATGCTGGCTTGGATGTTTTCGCAGGACTGGAGTTCGCTGGTTGGATGAACTTCTTCTTAATTAGAGAAAATGTATGCCCTTACGTTGTTAAGGAGTTTTGGAAGAACTCTGCCTCATCAAGGCATGCACACTTATTTAGTGTTGTTGGAAACATAAATGCCGTGAGACACAGGTTTGACATCCGTGACATTATTGAAGCACTGATTATCCAAGGGAAGGAACATGAATGTCGGATGACTGGGAAGAGTATGAGAACAAGGAAGAAGTTAATATAACTCTGTTTGGAGACAGACTCGTGGAAAGCAAGTTTGTTCGTTATCTTCTACCAAAGGCAAGGTTTTTACATCTTCTCTTAACTAGGTGAGTGACTCCTAGAAAAGGTTCTTTAAATGTCATTTCTAGAGTTGATAAGTATGCTTTATATCGACTTCTTCAGTTTAGGAAAGCAGATATAAATGATCTTATCTTCAATCATATGCTTAATATAGTTAGTGGAAATAAGACATGCTATCCTTATGGTATGCTCTTGACAAGACTGATAAGGAATAAGGGAACCATCTTAAGTTCTGAAGTTATGAATCAGATTCCTGTTATTTCAGTAAGAACCCTTATTGAACTGGAAATGAAGACTGAATCAAGAAATGATTTCATAATTGTTGAAAACCCTGTTGTTGAAGAAGCCCCTGAAAGAGTCTCTGAAGACTCAGATGATGACAAGCCCATAGCTTGTATTGTGAATAGAAAAAGGAAGGAAGTGTCTGTAGTTGAAAACAGTAGGAAAAAGAGAAAAGTGAAGAAACCAAAGTTTGGAGAATCATCACTCTCGGTGACTAAAACTGTATCTGAATTAGTTGCTGGTGTGTCTGAATGTTTCAACAAAAAGAAAAGATTACCAAGAAAAGGAGGAAGGTTTGACAAAGAGGAAGGAAGATTAAGTGAAGGGATCAAAATTTGTGAACCAAGGAATGAAGAAATAAGACTGTCTGAACTAGAACAAGAAGAAGATCAAGAAGAACAAGAGGGAATGCAACAAAAAGAGATAATTGTTGAAGAATCTGAGGAACAAAGAAGAAAAAGACTGGATGAGTTTGACCAAAGTTGGGAAAAATACAAACGTGGCTGGTGCATGAGGTACAAACCAACTCAAGATACTACACCACAGCCAATGAAAACAATTGGTGAAGTTTCTGAAAAAGAGTTTGAAGCAGCAATGACCAAAGGAAAGAAGAAACCAGTAAAGGCAAGGAAATTCATTACAAATGATACTCATGTCCCCATTCCAAGATTTCTTTTGGATGACACTTAGAGGAAAGATCTTAAAAGAAAAATTGATAAGAGAATATGCACCCCAAGGGATGTGGCTGTGTATCTAGAGGACAAAAAGGGTTAATGGGATGCAGAGTCATCTGGGTCTGGGCTGACAGAATATCATAAGTGGAAAACTCCCACTGAGAATGGAAGGATCAGCTTTGTTGCTTTGCAACATTTTGGGTACGTTGGACCCCCTCAACCCTTACCTCTCTATTCTTTTTTCAGAAGTTATTTGTTCATGGTTGTATCTGGAACAAGAGTGTATCTGTTCAAGAACACCTTCTATATCATCTTTGCGGGACCAAGAGATTTCATCACATGGCTCAAGGATTCTATCTTCTATGAGGATGAAAAAGAGCCTCTCCCTCCTCAAAGGTCAACTCACAGTTTGTTCAATACCATAGTGACCCATTCTCTGATTAATAGATTGAGTTTGTTGTGCAGAACTCCTGTGTTTGAAGAATCTGTATATGGAAACCTCCTCCCTTGTACCAATTCTTGTTTCTGAACAATCTTCATCACTTCATATGCTCCATTTCTATCACTTTTCTTGTGTTAAGAAATTCTGTCACTATTCTATCTGAAAATTGTGTTTCAAATCTGGTTATCACATCTGAACCAAACTTATCTGATATTGAGGATAACGACTATGCTCCCGTCCCTCAAGTTTCTGTATCTGTGTCTACTCCATACCTGATTAACTTCTCTGCAACAATTCCATCTGTGGTAAATCCTTTTGAAGAAAAAACAAGGAATATGTTGGTTATATCTTCTGAGCAAGCTGTAGTAGAAGAAGGTCTACATTATGCTGAAGTGGTAATAGAAGAAGCTGTGACTATTGAAGTTTTTGAAACAAATTTGGTATCCCTCTCGGCTCCTAATGTATTGTCTGCAACCTTTTCAAATCTCTTACTTCTTCCATGGTATGATAACTACCATGAGGCAATGATATCTGATGAAGATATGGTTGAAGCTACCCCTCTTCCTGAAGATGTCCCGCAGCGAGAACAACAAGCTAATCAGCATGAACCAAGAGCTGAACAGAATCCTGCAGTGGTCAGTGATCCTGTAGCTAGAGCTGACCCACGAGGAATGCTCCAAGAAATGCAACAAGTCGTGATTTTTCTACATAAAATTCTTGAAAAGATGAACTAATTTGTCTTTCGATGATGATTTTATTTCACCCTATTTTGATATTATGTTTTAATTATATGTCCTTGCTTGAGCCGTGTTTGTGGACTTAGTATGTTTTGATAAAAAATATTTTAGAGCCTTCGGTTGGACTCATTATGTTCTAATTGCTGGTTAATGTTCATCTTATATCTGGTGTTAGTACAAACTACTGTGTTATTTATCAACTTTACTTGTCTGTTTTCTAGCAAAATGCCTCCCCAAAAGTACCAAAGTACTTTCCTTTTTGATAATGCCAAAAGGAGGAGAAATAACAAGAAGCAACATAGACTTAAAGCAAAAGAAAATAAGTTTAAAAGGAGCGAGAATGTATGTTAGGATAATGCTCTTCCCTATTTTAATTATAGCATAAGTTTAGGGGGAGTCTCTAAACTTTCTTGAAAACAAAATGTTTTGATAATCTCTTATTTGTTAATGCTAAAATTTTATCATATTTTGTCTCTGTTGCTTGTTCAATATAAAATCTTATGGAATGTTTGTCATCATCAAAAAGGGGGAGAATGTTAAGCCATAAAGCGTCTGACTCGTCATGCATCTGACTCACACTACTATGGCCCTTTAAGTGATTTGATGAACTCAAAAATTAAGTAATTGATTTTACATTGAACCATATGAACGTTGCTAATCATCTACTTGATTTGTGTAGCCATTGAGTTGTGTAGCCAAATCTCTATCTTAGCAGAACAAGTCAACAAAAGATTATGAAAGAATCAAATGGTTGCATACAAGTGTCTGAAGTACAATACGTCTGAAGTTTGACTCACTGAAGCCTACATCAACATCTTTCAGACTTATCAAACTATGAAGAAGAACATCTAGCAGCAGTATTGAAGCAGTATCAAAGCAAAACAATCAATGATTGTCATCTTCACTGAAAGCTAATGCAAATGAAAGAATAGAAAGTGTCAAGCAATACTCTTATGGAAGACTATTCGTTCTCACTTGACTGACTATGCTTAAGATCAAGAAGCATGATGTTATCAGTCAGAGTAATGATCAAAGAATGAAAACACTATCTTCTGAGGTAAGTTGAAAGAATAAGAATGATCAAGATTACAGATCATAAAGTCTCACTTCAATGAAGCGTCTATCTCTCTCAGTATGCGTCTAACCCTCTGACAAAGTCAGAACCAATTTTCTATCAGATTAACATGTTTGATTCAAAAGATATTCAAACATCCACAAGCTTAGAAGATGTGGAACATCAAGTCACTTCTGTGATATTGAAGCACACGCCAAGGAGAAAAGCTCTCTATGAAGGAATCACTTAATCTCTGATCCAAAGTTAAGAGTGATTTGAAATATAGTTAATTAAACTTGAAAGAAGTTTATTAATATATTTCTTATCTTCAATCAAAATCAGAGAAAGGAGAAAAGACAAAAGGATAAAGCTATAGAAAAGCATTCCTTATGTTAGTAAAAGAAAAGCTACTTTATCTGGGACTTTCTAAGTGTTACACAAATAAGGAAAAAAAGCTTCCCAAAGCCAGAAAAACATATCTGCTATACTCAGATGTCAACAAGGAATCTCCAACGTTCTTCAAAGCATTTATTATCAAGTCAGAATAGGTATTTCCTGAAGAACAAAGCTGAAGACTCTCAAATGCATCTCAACTGATCTTTGTGATCAAGTATAAATAGAAGAAGTCAAAGACTGAACGATAGTGATGTGGTATAGTGATAAGCAACCAGAGAAATTACTCATCAGTTGAAAAGCTATATTACTCAAAGAACAGTACTCATCTTATCATATCGATAGATGAAAGCTCTCATCACTCACATATCTTCTTAACATCCTGAAAAATCATTTGAAGAAGAAATCATCTGCAACTCACCAAGTTCCAAGTTCATATTCACTCTCTGTAGTGTTTAAAGATTGGTTGAATTGATTTTTAACTTTGAAGTTGTGCTTCAAAACTCTCTCAAAACTCTCTGAGCCTAAAGAGGCTTGTTTCAAGAATACTTGTTGAGCCTGAAGAGGCTAGGTGTGCAAACAATACTTGTGGTTGAGTCTGGAGAGGCTAGGTGTGCAAATAATACTCGTCTGTAACCTTGATCAGTTATAGTGTTAAAACTTGGTTAAGCCAAGGACTGGATGTAGCCCAAGGTTTGTGGGTGAACCAGGATAAATCTCTGAGTATATTCTCTCTCTCTATCCTTCACTTTATTATTTAGTTATTTATCTGGTTTTAGTAACTAACTCGGGTGTGCTAGAAAGTTGATGATCAGTGTGTTGTGAAAGGCGTCTGTTCTAAGAGCCACTATCATTCACTGATTTTGTTTTGTGCTTCTTAAACTCTGATTTTCGAAAACACTATTCAACCCCCTTCTATTGTTGTTTTGTGCCATTTCATGAGCTTCACATGCTCGTTATCATTAATAATTTCATAAGCAATTGCTATTACATATGCAATACATTATTAACAACAACAATATACCTTACCCTCATATTTCCATATTTTAGGGAGTTCTCATAATTTACTGGTACCAGAACCACTTCTGGGGTTGATTCCCTTGAAATATGGGATTGTTGATTAATATAACTTTTGACCTCTTCTAGAGTCTCAATGACTTCTTTTTGAGCATCACAATAAATTTTATTTTTATTTTAAGGAAAAATATTGTTTGCACCAATAGGTCTACAACACTTCTGGCGTACTTTAGATTTATGAGTTACGTACCATACACGCAGGTTGCCCTGCTGGGACAATTTACCATTAACAATGTAATAATATTTGTGATTGATACATGTGACTTAGTGACCTTCTGGGTCTATAAAAATATCTGACAATTGAACTTAGATGAAAGAGACAATCATGCCAAAGTACAAGATAAGCACTTCCGGTGCATATAATTTGACTCAACCATCCTCGTTTTTGTAAAATATAATCCTAATAAGAAACTTGAAAATTTCTATAACATGTACTTCTGGTACAAAAATTGAATAAGTAATAAAGAGATATTTTGCATCTCCTTCATTTATGGTTTTAATATGATACCCTTTGTCATGTATATCTTTGAAACTTAGTAGATTTCTTCGGGATCTACTAGAATACAAGTATACAACGCATCAAAAATATAATTATGTTTCATTTTGGAACCATAATATGGGATCTTTCAAAGCATTTAATTACTTTTGCAAACATCCTGTTGTAAATTAAAAATAATCAAACATGTGATCATTTGGCTTCTGGCCTTAATCCTTTTGCATTCAAAATACATAACATATGAAAAATCATTATATTAAAGAATCTTCTGGTCCTTTAATGATGTCAATATTGAATCATCAATATTGACTTTTTTTTTTACTAAGAAAGATATTCATTCATTCAAATTAGTAGAATACATCGAAAACAACACAAATCCAACATCGCTAAAAATCGAAAAGGATGAATCTACGAACAAACTCATAGCACCCAAGTTAATAGCATAACACGGTAAAATCAAAATGCCTACAAAAGTGACAAAATCAAAGTCACCGGAATACCCATGCCTCCGAATCTGTAGTCTTGATCAAATCTGTGATGGATCGAAACAGATCTACCAATCTGAACCAAAGAAACACCGCAACAAGATATTTGTAGAGAAAAGGGAAGAGAGTTTGACCATATGTCAAATAACAAAATTATTTAGACTAATAAACTTCCAGTTTACAACAATATAATTAACTTTGATTGACATATGCATAGCAAACTTCTGGTTTACATTAGCACATATTTCAATCACACTCATGTATCAGAATTTATAAGCAAATATCTTGGTTCAATGAATAAAACTCCAAGAAATCGTACAATAATATTATAAACCGAAAAAAACTAAACATTACATTCTAGATGGTGATTTTAAACCACCTAAAAATATACATCCAAACAAATAATTCAACTATTCAAATCATCAATCAAGTAATAAAACTTGTTGAAATAATGGCAATAATTAAAATTAATACCTTTTTATTAACTTTAAAACATTTAAATTTGAATGCAACTTGTCTAATATAAAATCAATTGCATGTTCTTATTGATATTGATACACGTAATACAAAATCAATTGCACAAATTGACAATATTAACACGTTCTATTAGTAATCATAAGTTGACATTTGATGCATTGTTCCAATATTTCAATTGGTTAACAATTGACATTTGGTAAATGCCATCGAGGAGTATTTTTTTATTCCCATACTCCAAGGAAAAAATTAAAAATGATTGATTACAAATTTTATTTGTTTGCACATGGTGCTAAATATAAGATAGAAGAAGAAAAGAAAATTTCAGAACACATACTTGAGTAATTGTATTGTGTAAACTTTATTGTTATCAACCTTCAATGCATAAACCGGATTGTCGGACTGCAAATTGAGTCTAATAGAATCTTGCTTTTAAGGTAGTGGTTCGTTCAATGCGCAACCATCGTTCTATTTTCTCTAACAACCATTTTCCAACAAAACTTAATGTAACACCCCGGTTTTCGCTGCTTCGTAATATCGGTAATAAATATATAAATATATATTTTTATCCGAGACTTAGAAAATGATTTTGGATAAACCAAGGTCATTTCCTTGTTATACTTATTTTCATAAGGTTACGGGGAAGTTTTTGGTTGAAAATTCAGACGGAAACCGATCTGCTGTTTTGTGTTTTCACTGACAGTAAAAGTTTACTGCTCAGAAAACCTAATTTGAATTCGTGAACGAGATGAAAAATGTTTTTATCGTATTTACTACGATACTGGAAGTTTTGAAATTTTAGCGTAAAAATTAAAATATTATATTTGCTGCGGGCGAATACATCGAGATATCTCTATGAGAAACCTGCGTAAGATGAACCAAGGAGCCGGCAACGGGGCTGAGGTGACGGATTTGACCGATGTGACAGGCATTTATGACGAGCTAATCCGCGTCATAATGGCGCATTTATGACAAAGGAATATTTTGCCTGGAAAGGACGATTTTACCCTTGGCTCTTCATGAAGATTACAAGTCATGCCATTAAGAATTTTGACCAAATCAACCCAAAACTCACGGCTCCTTCCTCCATTCCAAGCACTTGGACATCACTTTTCCTAAGCCATAAATGAGCATTTATGTTAAGTGGATGAGTTATAAGGCAAAGTCATTCTCTCAACAATCACCCGAAACTGCTACGAAATTCTGACCAATTTCTACTTTGAATCTCGAAAAACTTTCAACATTAAAGTTATTCATATTTCTCTCTTCTTTCCAACTACATAAATATCATACAAAACGGACAAATATATTGAGAGATATGCCCAAATTACTAAAACTGTTCTAAACCCTCATCATGTTCATCTTTCTCTCTAAGTTTCTCAAGAACACCATGAGAAATTTGTGAAGACATCATCAAGATCATCCTTTTATTTGATCATCAAGATTTAGTCTCTCTTAATCTTACTATTCTAAGCTTTTCTCTTCACAATATTCTTGAGTTTATGTCTTTGATCATCATGTTCTTCTTATGATTCAAAGTTCTTGAAGCTTTCTTCAAAAATTCATAACTAATTCTAGAAAAATCATTTTGACATGAAACCAATTGCTATGATCTCATAATAATCTCTATTTTCATCATCTAGAATCATATGATCATGAGAAATTTCTTTCCTAAATTTCTGGACTGAGCCGAATCTATGACAAAATGATGCTTATGGGTTTTGTTTCATTTTCATGTCTTGATTCATGATTCAATCTTCTAGTACCTTGATAGTTCTTGTATGTAAGTACATAGAAGATCAAAAATTAAACCCTAACCTATTTGTTTCATAAAGGCCCAAACCCTAGCTATGAATATTTGATGGATTTTTGATTCAAATGTTGTCTAGTAACACTTTAATCCAACTCTAGGTTTTGTATGTTGGTTAAATCCAAGAGTTGAGAAAATTTTAAAACCTCTAGCCTAAAATCTTGAGAAAAACAGAAACCCTAGTTCTTGGAACTAGATGAGTTTTATTGCATGTTCTTGGTTCATGATCTTAGATTAAGGACTTAATCATGTTTAAGTTACTTATGGATCATAAATCCCTAAGTTAACAAAATTTTAACTTTCCTAACCTAGAAAAGTTGTTGAGGCCGAAACCTAACTCTCATGAGCTAAGTATGTTGTTGTTTGATTTTGATTTATTTTGGTTGCAATTCGTTATGAAGGAATCGATCGGGTTGGTTTGACCTAAAGCTGACGGAGGAAACCGGATCAAATTGGGAGATTGTTTTAAACCGTTAGTTCAAGTCTCCAAGAGGTAAGGGAAGCTTACCTGAGGGATTTTTCTCAATAACTATTTGCTTTTAGTGTGGTTTATATGATTTATCTGTGGTTGTGGTTATTTGTTTATGTTGTTTACGTGGTGTTGTTTATGTGTATCGGTGATTGATCTGTTTTTAATTTATTTAATTATCTGCAGTAGTATATTATATTGCTATGATGCATGATCTGCCTGGTGATATAATTCTGATGATGTTGTTGAATGTTGAGTGTTGTTTGATAAAAGATTTAGTAAGCTATGAAAATTATATTCAATGTTTTATGGGAAATGTTGGAATATAATAATGGTAGAAAATATTATTTTGGAAAAATAATGAGTTTTGAGAAATATTATTATTTAATGATTTATTAGTGTAAAAGTAATTTATGAGTCACGGTGAGAGCGTAACCATGAAATTTTTTTGTACTGCTAATTTTTACGTAAGAAATTACGTAATATTATAAAAAGTTATTTTGTGAAATTAATATTCGAAAATATCTTATTTATTAAAAAAATAATAATAATAAAATATTATTAAAAAAATATTATAAAAAAAAAGAAGTCAAAGTTTGACTTTAAAACTCTTTCTTGGAAAATGATAAACGACGGCAAGTTTTGAAATTATTTACGATGAAAGTTTAAAAATAGCAGTACTTAATTTGAGAATAAATTTAATATGAATTGATTTAATTTTTAGAATTGAAGTTTCAGTAAAAGAGTTTTGATGAGTTGACGTTTTACAAACGAATTTCAAGTAGAAAGGATTTTCTGTAAATGAGTTTTACTTAACGACGTAAATGACGATATAGAACTTAGTAACCGAGATGTCGGGGTACTAGTGTTCTTATGACGTTATCCTATTTTGGATTTGTTTTTATAGACAAAAAACGATGTAAAACGACGATATGGAACTTAGTAACCGAGACGTCGGGGTACTAGTGTTCTTATGACGTTATAGACTTGGTGTTTAGTAGGTACACTGTGTGTCTACTTCACGACGTAATAAACGACGGTAAAAGATTTATGATGTTTTCTATTACCACGAACCTAAGACTGATTGCAAGGTCTAGGGGCTTCGTGATTGAGCACTCGGACTTGGAGGTCCTGTGTTGTTAATAAAAGTTGTAAAGATGTTTAAAACGATGATGGGTCATAAGCTTTTGAGAGCTTTGACAAATAAAGATATAACACAAAGAAAAGTGTTGAGAATAAAATGTTTTTCTTGCATGCATTTTGGCAGACGTGCCTACGAGGTTAATCATGATATCTTGATGATGTTCATGTCTCGATGTATTTGTTAATCATGGTATCTTTATGATATTCATGTAATCGACGTATTCATTGTGCCTTTGGGCAATCGACGTACAATGAAAAAAATCCATAAATCGACGTTCTCACTGTTCCGGACAGTGGGCTATGGTAAAATCGACGTGCCTCTTTGGCAAAATCGACGTGCCTCTTTTGGCAATCGAGCCTGATCATCTCATTTTAAATGACGTTGGGGGTCTCCGGAGATTAGGTATGAATGTTTAGGTGATTTTTTGAAGTGTTCATGCATAGTTTTTCAACGTTGATGTTTGGGGTGTGAAACCCATTGATAAACGATGTGATATAATATGAATGAGTACGTTGTTATAAATATGTATATGTGTATGTGTCTTCTTTTGTGTTGCACATTTAGTTATGGTGATAAATTCATATATTGGTGTCTCACCCTTACAACACATATCAGAGACATGCAAGGGGTATAATCCCTACAAGAAGAAGAAGGTTGTCTAGTTCGAGGCATGCTTTGCTGCACCTATTGACTGTAGTGTCGGTTAGTTACGACCAGCTTAGGTCCTATTATGTTTTGAAGATAAAACCGATGTTGATTTAGGTGTGAAATGACTTATATTCCTTATGTATTTAAGTGTGGTTTGATTACGTTATTGATGTTATGAGGTTAAAAAGAAAAAAAAATTATCACCATATTTTGAAAAGATGAACGTTGAGAAAACATTATTTTCTGAAAGCAACCAGCAAATTAAGTTTTATTTTCGCAAACGGGTAACCATGTGATGACCTGAAATAGGGTGTCACACTTAACTCCAAAAGGGTTAACAAAAATAGATATATCCAAATGCACATTATTTATAAGATCATGATCAAATGAATAATTTTCATAAGAAAAATTTGAAGATTAACCATACTCATGAAAAATGATGTCTCAAAATAATTATATTATTCTAATGTCTAATAGTTTTTCCATGAGCATAAATGCTTCTTTATCAATAAGAATTTTTATTTGTTAAAACAAATAACCACCATTTACAAAGGTTACTAATCAAAACCATCACATTAATGGTAATATCTACCACATCAATGATTATAATCACGACCTTTGTCGTATCCCGTACACAAAATTAATACATAACATTCATTTCTGGGAATGATGTTCAATCCATTTGGTTGTTTTTCTCATTTTGCTACTCCAAGAGCCTACTTGAGAGGTATATACGATTTTCTATCACTTTAATTTGTTTCAAAATATACTAAGATCAAATGAGCTTTTAAATTTCAATCATGATTCAAAGGTCTAGTTCATAAAGAACTATACCGCAAATCTTCATAAAAATAGTTACAAAAAAATCGTTATCTTTATGCAACCCTTTAGGGATGCTTGAATGCCAGATTCTTCCGGAATTTATCAAAAGAAATGAATTCAAGCTTTTTGAATCTTGACATTATAAATACACTTTAAAAGAAAAACCTAAAATCAGATAGGTACTTATAACAAAATGAACAATATAATTTCACATATCGTACACAGGACATAGGAATGAAAAAGATGTTTTGAGGAGGAAAAAAATTGCAACATAGCGAGATGTTGAAAGAGTGTTTTCAAAAGAGAAATGATATTTTGACATCAATTTTAGACGCCAACTTTTGACACCGTCAATCATGATGAGTTTAAAAAAGAAAATGATGAAAGATGAGAGATAAATAATAAATAAATATATAAAAAAATATAAAAATAAGTATTGATGTTTGGTTTTGTTATCAAGATAACACTCATCTTTTCAAAACCATCTTCATAGAGCATAGAAAGATAGGCATGTTTTCATGTTCATAAACCAAGGCACATATACATAGATTATTATAGAAAGAAAGCAAGGTCCTCTTTTGATGAGCCCGTGGTATAACCTTTTAGCAAAGGAATTATATATAAAAAATAATTCTTTTCGGAAAATTTCAAATCATGTATGCATGATTTATTACATTGACAAGAAACGTGCAAAAATTCGATACACCGTTAGAGACTTGATCGTGCTGATAATATGTTATAAATAGAAAAAAAAAAAAAAGGAAGATAAAGACAATAGAAATATGGACTTAAATACTAATTATTCAGGAACTAGGATTCGGAGGCTAGTTCTTAAGAACTAGCTATAATCTTTGTATTGATAATCTAATTGAGTGTATACAAGGAAAAACCTAATAATCGTCCTATTTACAGAGATAATTGACTATTAATTATGGATAAAATCAAGAGACATAAATAAGGAGTAAATACAAATATATTATGAATTACTATCATATCTCTTAAATTAGGATAGAGATCCATCACACATTAATATATGAATATTTACAATATATCTATCATGTTTATTTCTTTATTCTCTCTTGAAAATCAAATTGATTTAATTTTTCACTTTCTCCCGTATAAGTGAACCAATTTTTAAAAAATAAATTTATCTATCATTTTTTTTTCTTTATTAAAAATATATTTGATTTATTTCTTTTCTTTGATGCAAGTTAACTATTTTTTTAAAATATTTATCTATGATATTTTTTTCTCTATTAATAATCTATTTGATATTTTTCTTCTCATTTCTAATGTAAATTAAACATTTTCACCAAAAATATCTATTTATCATATTATTATTGATATTGTAAAGCTTTTCGCCACCGGAAATCACCGCACGACAAAGTTTTGGTTACAATTCAGCAAGATCAGAAGTCTTTTCAAAAAGCAAGATCATAAATTTATACTAATAAAATAATATATAACATAAATAAATAAAATAAAAATAATGATATTTGAACATAAAAATGATATTCAATATTATATAAAAATATTCTCCAACACTTATTTATTGTTTTATACGCTCTCATCATATATTTTATCATTTCTAAAATACTTCATCAATTATACAATATTTATACATAATGTCAAAATTTATGTCCAAATATCATTATAGTAAAATAAATGATATGAATTTGATAAAATATTGCATACAATTTGCGCGTGCAAAAACCTACCTCTCCTTTACCAGTACGTTACTTTATGTCCATTCAAAATAAAACTAACAAAATATATAAGCTTTAAAAAATATATATATATAATAATATCAAAATAATTAACAGCTTAGCACAAGTTACTGTTACCGGAACAGTATCGAAAACGTTCACAATTGTTAAGTAGTATTGATTCCGTAAAAAAAAAGTTTGTTAGAATATATGTAACATGTCTCATAATATTTTAATATTTTTTAGTATTGTGTAGAATAGAATTGTAAGGTAATCGTAGGGGCATATGCCCCAAGGGACATACACGTAAGTCTGTCCCTGGGCATACTGTGTTACAATTACGGTGTCCCTCATATTGGTTCAAATAACAATTCTGTTATATCATAAGGGATTAAAATGAACTTTATCAGAAGGAAGGTTCTTTTTAAAATATTTTATGTTTGGTTCAATTTTTGGAGGGAAAAGGAGGGGGAGCAAAATTCTTTCTTAAGTTAATTTTGACTCCCCTCCAATATTGGAGAGATTTGAAAAGGAATGTTGAAATTTTAAAACATTTTACATGTATTGACTAAAATATCTTTACTTGCTTATTTTGAAATAAATAATTATAAGAGTTTAAAAGTAATTTTGTTTTAAAATCTTTTCCCTCACATCCTCTTGAACCACAATGTCTAATTAAAATCTTTCATCTCCCTTCCCCTCCCCTTCCCTCCGTTAAAATCCATTCCCTCCCCATTCTGAACCAAACATACCCTTAAAGTTCATAAATTAAAATGAATTCTAAAAATAAAATAAGGAACCCAAAGATTAATTAACCCTAAAGTAAATTTGCTTTTGTAATTTTGTAGTGGAAAAAAATGGATATATCATATTATCTCAATCCCATATTAAACTAGTCTCAAAATTTTGCAGAGGGTCCCCATTCTCAGGGCCTCTACTCACTAAACAAATGGATGGAGTGTCAATGCCTCTTTCTTTTGCTAAGAAATTATTATTTTTTAAACCAAAAGTCTTTTTGATTCGAGTCCTAGAAGTGATTCCTTTTTCTTTTTTTTTACATTGAAATCTCATAATCTCTATTCCTGAGTTTAGATCACGGAAGCAACAACTGAGGATGTTCTTGCCAAGCTTGGTGACATGTTATATTAATCAAAGGTCAGTTGATGTTCTGTTTTCCCATCAAGATATAAGTGATGCTGCAGTGCAGAGGATAAACAGCACTAGGATTATACGCGTATCCGAATTATACGCGTATCCGAATTGTAAGTATAACTTAACCAATAACTTTTTTTGACTTATCTAAATTATATAATTCCACTATGTACGAATTTTCTATTTAATTTCGCAGACCGCTTGACTTTTGAAGTCAATGCCTCTTTCTTTTGCTAAGAAATTACCAAAAATCTTTATCATTTGGGTGTTTAGTATCACCCATATTTTGATATTCCTAAGAATATGACTTGTCAATAAAAGTTTTTACTAAAGATAAAAAATCATTCATTCTTATATAAAGCTTATCTGAAGTGAATAAAAGTGTAAATTGAAAAAAATAAAGATGTATCAATCTTAAAGAAGGTAAAGTGAGTTGAGATCTTAAAGTCTTTAACTAACTAAGGTGGATATATTTTTATATTGCTCACTTTAAAGAAGCCTAATAGTTTATTCTCATTCATAAAATATGTATAGAAATAAATTCTGTGAATAAAACTCGTGTGAGTGGTAAAGAAATATTATTGAGGATGTAGAAATATAGTCTAAACATTCAATGAAACCATAATCACTCGATTGTGCAAACTGAATGAACATAGAGTATGCAAATTCTATTCACAATAAAAAAGAGAGTATGCAGATTCTAGCTAGTCCTCACCCACAAGGAAAGATCAGAAAAAATTTCTAAAACAGACAAAAAAAAGTTTTCAAAGACATTTTCTTTGTCCCTTTCTCTGGTTTCCAAACAGTGTTGTGTTTGTGGGTTTTGTCTTTGCTGTGTAGAGCTCTTACGTGCAAGTAGGACCTTGACACAGTTTTGATGGGCTGTTTTGTTCTGGGAACGTCGGGATTGTACACTGTTCAACACCTTGGGGCAGAGCTTTGAAATGTCTTAGCCTATTTTTGTTGTCTTTAGACTTTTGCAGTAACAAATCCTTACCTTTTTTTGTCTTGAAAAATCATAATCTCTATTGTTGAGTTGAGATCATGGCAGCAACAACTGAGGATAGACCTTCTCAATTCACTGCTTTTCTTGCCGGCCTTTATCAGAGGCTGTTATCACCTGATTTTGTTGCCAACTTGGTGAAAGAAAACAAGCTTGATGACATGTTCTTTCAAAGGTCAAAGGATGTTCTGTTTTCCTTTGAAGATGTAAGTGATGCTGCAGAGGATAAACAGCTCCAAGACCCAGCAGTGAAGAAGTGGCTTGATCTCATCAAAGATGGTTTCTATGTGGCTGACCACTTACTGAACCAAACTGCTACTAAATCTAAACCTGTAGCGGAGGTAAGTACGTTGAAAGGCATCATTCATAGACTAGAATCTATTTTAGAACACAGAGATTTTCTTGGTCCAAAACAGATCTCAAGTGTGGACTTGTCATATAGAACACCAACATCTCTAGTTGAAAGACATGATAGAATATATGGTAGGGATGCAGACAAAGAGGCCATAATGGAATTGTTGTTAAAAGATAACAGTGATTCTATCATATCTGTCATCCCTATTGTAGGCATGGGTGGGGTTGGGAAAACCACTTTAGCCAAATTGGTGTACAATGATGACAATTTGAAGCAGAATTTTGATCTTAAAGCATGGGTTTGTATTCCTAAATACTTTGATATTCTTAATATTACAAAGGCTATGATAGAGGCAGTTACTTCAAGTCCTTGTGATACGAATGGAGGTTTAAATTCACTTCAACTTCATTTAAAGGAAAAGCTGTCAGGGAAGAAATTCTTAATTGTTTTGGATGACATCTGGAACGAGAGTTCTGATATGTTCTCCTAAGTCCTTTTCAGTATGGAATGAAGGGAAGTAAAATTATTGTGACAACTCGTAATGATCGGCTTGCTTCTTTGGTGCAAACTGGTGGTGAGATTTACAAGCTAAAGCAGTTGTCTGATGAAAATATTTGGTTAATGTTATCCAAGTCTGAAGACCTTTTTTCAAGATTTAGTATAAATTCAACCCTTGAAAAAATTGGTAGAGAGATAGTTAATAAGTGTAAGGGGTTCCCTTTAGCAGTGCAAATAATTGGAGGCCTATTGCATGCAAAACATAACATCGAAGATTGGAATAATATACTGAAGAGTGACATTTGGAAGTCTTTAGAAAATGAAAATGCTATTACTCCAGCAATGGAAATCTGTTATCAGTATCTTCCAGCGCATCTGAAACGTTGTTTTGCCTTTTGTTCATTACTTCCTAAAGATTATAAGTTCAATAAAGATGAATTAATTTCATTGTGGATAACACGAGGTCTTTTACAGTCGTCAAATGGTGAGAAGACTCTAGAAGAAATCGGTGATGAGTATTTTCATGATTTAGTTTCCAGATCATTTCTTCAACACTCAAGTCTAGATGGCAGCTACGGGTATTTTGTGATGCATGATCATATTCATGACTTTGCAGCACACAAAGCAGATGAACTGAGGACATTTCTGCCATTGAATTTGAAGGAGGACTTGTCAACAAGAATTCTACCATCATGGGAAGCCACAGGTTGGATCCAAATCCTTCCTTTTCCTTCTTTGACACTGCCAACCATTTTCTCCCCTTCCATTCTTCAACACCGGTGGATGATTTCAATCACAATTTGGAATTTGAGACTTCAGATCGAGCTATGGAGATTTGTCGGGTTTGTTTCAGGTGTAATTGGAATGGTATGTCTTGCTCTCAGTCCATCATTCAGTCATCTAATAGGAGGGTGGAACTCTTTCAAGTTTTTTCTTTATGGGGTGGCGGTCTTCATTCTCTGCATCACCACCTTGCTTGCAAAGAAGTGCACACTCTCGAGTCGTAGCATGCTCAAAGCTCATGTGGGGTTTGCAGTTTTGATACTCACCTCTCTGTATTCATTCTGGCATGATAAAGCCATGAATGGGAAATCAGACCTGTGGAGCATGATTTCCAATGGTGCCTTTGCTTTGATGTCGTTGAGCTTGTCAAGAGTGCTCAAGCTTGGGTTTGAGGAGGGTCTGTTCACATTCTTTCTGGGTAGCCTTGTGATTCAACTTGCAACCATCAAGTTGGTGCTGATTCCGGTTGCCGTAGTTTATGGTCTTCCACTCTACCTTATTCATTCCCATTCAAATGCAGACTCGGATTACCTGCCTTCTCTGAGGATTTTGGATGAATAGGAGAAATTAGTTGGGAAAAATGCAAAGAATTTCCTTCAATTATGGGTCATGTGCAGAAGACTCTCCTGTGCTTTGAAACTCATGTGGACTCTAAGCTCATCAAACTGTGCATATTAACCCCTTCATACATGTCAAAATGCACTGTTTGTGAGTGCAAGTAGTGTTGATGAATTTCAAAGCACAAGAGAGTTTTCTGCACATGATCTATGGTTAGATGGGTTCCTTGTATTTTAGCCAATTAACTTTGCATTTTGTTTTAAGATTATTCAGATGAAGAAACTTTGCCAAACATTTGATGAATATGATAAAGTTCAGCTGATAGCAAATTCCTTTGTTTCTCCCTTCTCTCATTGCCAAAACAACTAAACAGCATTTGCCCCCATATATTCATAATTAGGTAGGCACTCTTCTTCTGATTCAATTATTACTTTCATTCTATTCTACTTATCTATTTCATCAGTGTTTTTATAAGGCTAATGGTGAACTTTACATACATGTGGTCACAAGAAAAAATGGAGTGAAATGCTACAAGGGCCAGCCTCAATGTTACAATGCTTTCAAGTTTCAATAAAATGGACATGATTGCCACACAAAAAATAGGACATGATTTTATTTTATGGACAATTTTTACAAGGACATTGGTAAGTACAAATTCTTTTAAAAGGGTTTTTTGCTAATATTGCAACACCCTTTTAAACAAGGTAACATCTTTCCATTCTTGATAGATGGAACTTACCAACAGAGCTACTCAAACACACTACAGATGTGGCAAGTTCCAGCACAGTAACATAGAAAATCCCCTCCCCATGAATGAGGTCATTGTTTTCTCTTCATAGATGCATAAAACAGGAGCCAAATACTCACTAGGACTTCAAAAACACCATTTTAAGGAATGCATACAACATCATCAGAAACATAGGACAACATGGCTCAAAACAAAATCCAAACATTACAGCAAAAGCAACCAGTGACCATGGCAAAATAAGTAACATAACTAGCAGAACCAGTTGCAGGACCAAGAGTCCTTCCAATGCTTCTGAGATTAACCTAGTTCCAGCACAACCAATCCTTGATCCAAAGAATAGCAATAGTCATACATACACAAAGATCAGCACCAACAATTCCTAACCCTCTCATTTCCTCCCATGGAACTACAGCCAATTCTCTAAATTATCTTTTAACTTCCTTCTTACAAGCTTGCCTCTGTTCATTGTTTCCCATTTTTTCTGTCAACATTTGCCTACAAGTGCTATACTAAAAGCAGCTGATTCCATGACCCAGAAATAAATGCTAAAAAATGGCCAATGGGAAGTTTCTAATTTTTCTTTGCTGACATCCCATTCATTTATGTAAGTAGTTGCTTCAAAATCCAATCAGCAGATCTCATGCACTAGTTTTCTCTGCAATGTAAAGCAAAGAAAGTTTTGAATACACCTAACTTTTTTTTTATCAAACAAGATTTATATTGAATACACCTAACTTAAGATAACTATTGTAAGACACACTAATTTTCTATACCCAATATATTTAGAAATGAATATGAAAATGTCTCGAACGAATACTTGATATCTAAATCTTAGCTTTAGTAACATTTATATAGAGTCATGTTTGTTAGAATATCAGGAACATATCTCAATATTTGAGTGTATTTTAGAACGTTTTAAGATATCTTAGAAGATCTCTTTAGAAGATATTTGTTATTTATTCTTTTCTAATTTGTTTCCTTAATCAATTAGGATTAGAATCCTATTATTAGTATAAATATTAAATAGGATTCTTGAGTTTATCCTTTGTAACATATCATCATCGCATAATGTGATCAACGGTCAAATAAATATATATCATATTGTTAATTTAGTACAAGTTTGCTGTACAGCACAGCGGTTGCCACACTTGTATTATTCCTCAAGGGTGCGAGTTTGAACCTGAGCACGGATTCGAACTCGACTCTGTGAGGGAAGGGACTCATCCGCTGGCCGCTAGGACAACGATGTCTTGTGTCAGTTAATGAACGTTAATACTACTTATGTATCGAATTTGACCGTTTGTGGAACTTTTGAAGAGTTGTTTTCTTTTACCAAGTGACATGAGTTGGTTTAGGGTGTGCCAACCAAACCAAGGTTCTTCATTGTATCCTGAAGGGGATTCGCCAGTTACACCTGTTGCATCCAATCTACGAGGAGAGATTGGTGGGGGCGAATCGAACCTAAAGCCTAGTGTCCTCACACGCCTTGGAGATTGCGCATTACCATTATTTTCTTCTTCTTTGTTGCAGATCCATACCCCATTTTCTAACAATCTTTAGGTTCGATTTCTGTAATAATGGCTGCAACGTTGAAGGAGATGACTTCTGACTTTATGAAACTTGAGAGGTTCGAAGGCGGAAACTTTCATCGTTGACAAAAGAAGATGCACTTCCTTCTTACAACATTGAAGGTGGCATATGTGTTGAACACACCAAGACCAGAGGAAAGAGAAGATGAGACCATCAATGAGACTCGTGAGAGGAACAAGTGGGTTAATGATGACTACATTTGCATGGGGCATATTTTGAATGGCATGACCGACTCATTGTTCGATGTGTATCAAAATGCGGGATCCTCCAAAGAACTATGGGAGAAACTTAAGGCAAGATACATGATGGAGGACGCAACAAGTAAGAAATTTCTTGTTAGTCGTTTTAATAATTATAAAATGGTTGATGGTATGCCTATCATGGAACAAATGCATGAAATTGAACGTATTCTCAATAACTACAAACAACATAATATGCACATGGATGAAACCATCATTGTCTCCTCAATCATTGACAAACTTCCTCTTTCATGGAAATACTTTAAAAGAAGTCTTAAACATCGGAAAGATGACATTTCTCTTGAACAATTGGGTAATCACCTTCGTTTAGAAGAAGAGTATAAAAAGAGGATGATACTAAAGAACATTCTATTCATGAGACAGTGCATGTAGTAGAGGAAGGGAAATCTGGTAAGTCCTCTAAAAAGAGGAATCGAGATTTTGGAAAATCTCATGAAAACAACAATGAGAATGACTACAAGAAAAAGAAAAATGGTTGTTTCTATTGTGGAAAACCGGGACATTTCAAGAGAAATTGTCGTCTCCTGAAAAAGGAAAAAGAGAAGGAATCTAGTGCAACAAAGGACAATCTTGTTGCGGTCATTTCCGAAATCAACATGATAGAAGATGGTGGATCATGGTGGATTGACCCCGGTGCAACTCGCCATGTGTGTAAGAACAAGGATCTCTTCAAGACAATTAATGAAGAAGATGGAACCGTTCTATATATGGGAAATGCATCAACTGTCCAAGTTAAAGGCAAAGGGACGGTGGAACTAGAATTCACTTCGGGAAAAGTAGTCACTCTTACAAATGTTTATTATGTACCAGATGTTAGGAAGAATTTAATTTCTGCACCGTTACTTAATAAGTATGGGTTCAAATGTGTATTTGAGGGAGACAAGTTTATTCTCTTTAAGGGAGGAATGTTTGTATGAAAGGGATACCTTTGTGAGAATATGTTCAAACTCAATATTATTAATGATAATGGATTTATTTATGCTTGTATTGTTGAGTCTTGTAATTTATGGCATTCTCATTTAGGACATGTTAATTTTAGGAAAATGGATGAAATGATGAATTCATGTTTAATTCCTAAAACAAGTAGGATTTCGGATGCATGTACAGCTTGTATGCTAACTAAGATAACTAGATTTCCTTTTCCTATAGTTAAAAGAAGTTCTAAAGTGTTAGATTTAATTCATTCTAATGTATGTGATTTACCTGGTTGGCCCACTATAGGTGGTAAAAAATATTGTGACATTCATAGATGATTGTACTAGATATTGCTATGTATATTTAATGCATTCAAAGGAAGAAGTGTTAGATAAATTTAAGATATTTAAAACAGAAGTAGAACTTCAACATGAAACATTTATTAAATGTTTTAGGAGTGATAGAGGAGGAGAGTTCTATAACCCTAGTTACTTTGAGTCTACTTGAATAATTCACCAAACAACCGCACCTTATTCCTCACAACAAAACGGCATAGCTGAAAGGAAAAATAGGGTATTGGAAGAAACGGTAAATGCAATGTTATCATATTCTGGTCTAGCAAAGAGTTATTGGGGAGAAGCCTTGTTGACGGCTTGTTATATCTTGAATAGAGTTCCAAACAAAAGAACAAAATAACCCCATATGAACTTTGGAAAAATAGAAAGTCCAACCTTGACTATTTCAAAGTTTGGAGTTGTAGGGCAATAGTAAAAGTTCCTGAACCAAAAAGAAAGAAATTAGGTGAAAGGGGAATTGAATGTGTGTTCCTGGGCTATGCTAAAAATATATAGCAAAGCATATAGATTCAAGGTTATAGAATCTAATGACTCATATCCTGTAAATACAGTAATTGAGTCTAGGGATGCTATCTTTCAAGAAGATAGGTTTAACTCAATTCCAAGTAACAAAAATGATGTTCATAGTAATGCACATAATCTAGAAACCAATGTATTTAATAATGATACTTTAGAGAGTTCGAACTTAGAAGAAGTCGAGAGCTAGGAAAGAGAAAACTTATGGACCGGACTTTTTTCATGTTCCTTGTTGAAGGAACAAGAGAGTCCATAGACAATTATGGACCAATATGTTATAATACAGAAAGTGATCCAGAAACATTCGAAGAGGCAATAAAGTCTCAACATGCCGCTTTGTGGAAGGATCTAGGTCGGATCTAGGTCGTGGTTCAGGTACATGGCTGCAGCGCAGACCGCTCCGAACGCTGATAATCTAGGGCACTGCAACTGCACAGTGGCTCAGGATGACAGAGCTATGACGATGGCACACCTGACACCAGGCTTGAATCGAAGACTCGATGATGACCAAGGAAGAAGGTAACTTGGTGTTTGTTGTGTGAGGGATCATGAAGAGATAAAGAAGAAAGAAAGGAGAGTGAGGAGTGATGAGTAGGAGTGGGGATGGGGATGGGGGTGGGGGTGGAGATGGCGGAGGGGAGAGGTAATGGGGATAGGGATGGCGGAGGAGAGAGGGATGGGGTGGCAGAGGATGGTGGGGTGATGGTGGTGCAAGAGAGAGAAAAATGTTTTCTCTACAAGGGTAAAAAGCAATTAAATTTTATTTTATTGTAAAAAAGGCTTAATGAGTCTCTCACGGTGGGAGACATGATCTGGTCTCCCACCTTAGGAGCCGCCTTTACAACTAATTGCTTCAACAAAAAAAGCATTCAGAAACAATATATGTTCATGCATCTTTTGGTGACATCCCTTTCAAGCGGAAATGAAGAGAAGCATCTTTATTTCCACTGCATGGAAGAAGAAAATAGCTTTGCACTAGTTTGATGGACTGATGATGAGTTCAACAGCTGACACTTAACATGTCTAACATGGGACTCTTTATTAAGTTAAGCTGTTGCAATTTGCATATCTTAAGGATAACCAATGCTATCAAGGTCTGACATAATGCTGCCTTTTTCTACAATAAAAATGATCTAGCAATATAGAATTGGACTGTTAGAACTAGAGGTCTCCATTTTCACTCTTGATTCCTGAGTCATTATTTTCAAGAGACTAAT
Organism: Sophora flavescens; assembly: GCA_030762895.1. NCBI lineage: Eukaryota > Viridiplantae > Streptophyta > Magnoliopsida > Fabales > Fabaceae > Sophora > Sophora flavescens. Next base: position 225,575,070 of record CM061063.1, on the reverse strand, counting down.
GTTTCTTGCTCTGCATCTTCACAAGCAGAGAAGCCACTTACTCCTTCCTTACTGTCCCAATCATCTTTGTGCAATGTGGGCAGCTCAAGACCACTTTGAGGTCCGGGACTAAGCCTTCTCGTGTGTTCTACAAATTTTTGTATGGAACAACAGTTAAAATTTAAGGAGAAAGAAATCTAGGAAAATACATGAAATAGTTCAAAGAGAAGGATTACTTTATGGACATGATTTTATTTTATGGACAATTTTTACAAGGACATTGGTAAGTACAAATTCTTTTATATTGCAACACCCTTTTAAACAAGGTAACATCTTTCCATTCTTGATAGATGGAACTTACCAACAGAGCTACTCAAAAACACTACAGATGTGGCAAGTTCCAGCACAGTAACATAGAAAACCCCCTCCCCATGAATGAGGTCATTGTTTTCTCTCCATAGATGCATAAAACAGTAGCCAAATACTCACTAGGACTTCAAAACACACCATTTTAAGGAATGCATACAACATCATCAGAAACATAGGACAACATGGCTCAAAACAAAATCCAAACATTACAGCAAAAGCAACCAGTGACCATGGCAAAATAAGTAACATAACTAGCAGAACCAGTTGCAGGACCAAAAGTCCTTCCAATGCTTCTGAGATTAACCTAGTTCCAGCCCAACCAATCCTTGATCCAAAGAATAGCAATAGTCATACATACACAAAGATCAGCACCAACAATTCCTAACCCTCTCATTTCTTCCCATGGAACTACAGCCAATTCTCTAAATTATCTTTTAACTTCCTTCTTACAAGCTTGCCTCTGTTCATTGTTTCCCATTTTTTCTGCCAACATTTGCCTACAAGGGCTATACTAAAAGCAGCTGATTCCATGACCCAGAAATAAATGCTAAAAAATGGCCAATGGGAAGTTTCTAATTTTTCTTTGCTGACATCCCGTTCATTTATGTAAGTAGTTGCTTCAAAATCCAATCAGCAGATCTCGTGCACTAGTATTTCTCTGCAATGTAAAGCAGAGAAAGATTTGAATACACCTAACCTTTTTTTGATCAAACAAGATTTATATTGAATACACCTAACTTGAGATAACTATTGTAAGACACACTAATTTTATATACCCAATATATTTAGAAATGAATATGAAAATGTCTAACAAACGAATACTTGATATCTAAATCTTAGCTTTAGTAACATTTATTGGTACAAACGTGAGTGGTAATAGAGTCATGTTTGTTAGAATATCAGGAACATATCTCAATATTTGGGTGTATTTTAGAACGTTTTAAGATATCTTAGAAGATCTCTTTAGAAGATATTTGTTATTTTATTCTTTTCTAATTTGTTTCCTTAATCAATTAGGATTAGAATCCTATTATTAGTATAAATATTAAATAGGATTCTTGAGTTTATCTTTTGTAACATATCATTATCACATCGTTAACACTTTATTATTACGTTGACTCAAATCAATATTATCCATGTTTACACTTTTCTCTTTGCTTTTCTTATTCCCTAACCCCTAAATCTAATTTCCTTCGACAAAGTTAATCAAAGAATAGAACATTTCTCACATTAGCGTCACTTTCTCCTAAAGACATTGTCAGTTGCCTAGGACCTTCCCCACTAATGACATTGTCGGTTGCTTCCCCACATCAGCGTTTGACAAACGTGATTTGAAGTTAAATTGATTTTGTAGAATTGAGTTTAATAGAATTGAGTTTAAAGTGAAGTAATTTGTGTTTGGATGTTTTTATTTTGAAAGTAAGTTTGATGTAAAACTTAGTGTAATTTGATGCTAAAAATCACGTTTGGGACAGAAGCTACAAATTCTAGCTTCAAGTTAGAATTGATTTCAGAGGCAAAATCAATTCTAATCAAGAACATCCAAACATGTCAAAATCAATTTTGTCTCTGGAATCACTTTTGCCTCTTACAAAAGTGAATCCAAACATACATAATAGTAGCTTCTTGGCAAACACACGATGTGTGCATTTCACAATATTTCCAAACATGCAAGATGCTCACCTGATATTCCCAAAAATACACCAAAAACCCAAAGGGACATCGTATGGTGTCCCAAATTTGGTGTTCAAATATAATTTCTGTTGTCAAAATGGATATAGAGCTTACAGCGAAACTTTGGAGTATTTGTACTGTATCCAAACATATTTTTAGAATAGTATCGAAAACTTAAATTTTAGTAAGAGTGCACACAATATGTAAGATAAAAAGCATTGCAACCAAGGCTTTTGCTAGGGTGGGAGACAATGTCGTGTCTCCCACCATGAGCAAGCTTATTTTTTAAAAAAAAAAAATTTAAATCCCTAAATTCTTCAAATTTAAAATTTCATCCTTTTCTCTCTCATCTGGTCTCTCTCCTCCACTCTCAACTCCTAAAGAAAGACATAAATGATATCAAAGACATCATCGTGGCGAGGACGCTGGCTGGTGATAGCGTGGTGGGTTCGTGGTGGATCTGTAGAGGATGCGGTGATGGCGGCAGATTGCACGACGAACACTGGACGAGGACCTGGGTTTGGAGCAAGGCGGAGCGCTGCTACTGGTAGGTCGGATCTAGGTCGTGGTTCAGGTACATGGCTACAGCACACACTGCTCCGGACGCTGATAATCTAGGGCACTGCAACTGCACAGTGGCTCAGGATGACGAAGCTATGACGACGGCACACCTGACACAAGGCTTGGATCGAAGACTCGATGGTGACCAAGGAAGAAGGTAACTTGGTGTTTGCTTTGTGTGAGTGATAATGAATATAGAGATAAAGAAGAAAGAAATGAGAGTGAGGAGTGATGAGTAGGAGTGGGGATGGGGGTGGAGATGACGGAGGGGAGAGGTAATGGGGATAGGGATGGCGGAGGAGAGAGGGATGGGGTGGCAGAGGATGGTGGGGTGATGGTGGTGCAAGAGAAAGAAAAATGTTTTCTCTACAAGGGTAAAAAGCAATTAAATTTTATTTTATTTTATTGTAAAAAAGGGCTTAATGAGTCTCTCACGGTGGGAGACATGATCTGGTCTCCCACCTTAGAAGCCGCCTTACAACTAATTGCTTCAACAAAAAAAGCATTCATAAACAACATATGTTCATGCATCTTTTGGTGACATCCCTTTCAAGCGGAAATGAAGAGAAGCATCTTTATTTCCACTGCATGGAAGAAGAAAATAGCTTTGCACTAGTTTGATGGACTGATGATGAGTTCAACAGCTGACACTTAACATGTCTAACATGGGACTCTTTATTAAGTTAAGCTGTTGCAATTTGCATATCTCAAGGATAACCAATGCTATCAAGGTCTGACATAATGCTGCCTTTTTCTACAATAAAAATGATCTAGCAATATAGAATTGGACTGTTAGAACTAGAGGTCTCCATTTTCAACCTTGATTCCTGAGTCATTATTTTCAAGAGACTAATGTTTCTTGCTATGCATCTTCACAAGCAGAGAAGCCACTTACTCCTTCCTTACTGTCCCAATCATCTTTGTGCAATGGGGGCGGCTCAAGACCACTTTGAGGTCCGGGACTAAGCCTTCTCCTGTGTTCTACAAAATTTTGTATGGAACAACAGTTAAAATTTAAGGAGAAAGAAATCTAGGAAAATACATGAAATAGTTCAAAGAGAAAGATTACTTTTACGCGTAATTGCATGTCGTGTCACTGCCAAGAACTCGTCCCATTTGAATTTACGCAGTTCCCGCTTCTCTTCTTCGGGAAGCTCGAAATTGGGCTCTCTCCCACACATGAAAGCAGCCCTAAAGATAAATAGAGATACATACTAAGTATATGGTAGTAACCATAACACAGTGGATGAGGTATGAGGACATAAACAATATACATTTCAATACTAATCTCCCCTCTAGTGTAACGGAAGGACACATTTTATACTCATTTTCTTGGAAGACATTCAAGTACCAACACGGTATTTTCTTTAAGTGTCATTATTTCTACAGTAGCTAGCTTGCATAACGGAATTTGCTCCAGAGATTAGAAAAGTTAATGCAGAAATAGTAGCTATATAAACATGTTCTTGCATAAAAGTGCAATAAGAGTATACATGCATGTGAAGAATTGTAAATGCATTTACCATGTAATACGTTTCATCCACGGCCTTGCCAATGCAAATGAATGTCGAACTCTATTGGGAAAATAAGTTATCATGCACATACAACAACAACAACCAAGCCTTAGTCCACTAGATGGTGTCAACTGCATAATCAGTAAAGCTACTTTCTTAAGAAATAAATGTACTAAAGGCAACTTGAATTGCTTAACTCCCTACCACTCAAGAATGCAGTGTTCCTATCTCAAACCTAACACCACAGACAAAATTATGCAAAAAACACATTCAGGTAAAATAAAGAGGGGCAACCAAGAAAGTAGGGGCATTATGAATTCAAATCAATCTCTTTTTTTTCTGAGCCATGTTTATTTGCGCAAATGGATTGTTCACAGATACCTCACAGGTCAATTGTTTAGAATCATAGAATGTACTTCCACCTTTCTCCTTTCTCTTTTCTCTCTCCCTCTGTTAAAGTAAAATAAGATAAACAATTTGGTCTGTGAAGAGTTTGTTTCTACTTTTATGTGTAACCAGTTTTTCTCTATAGCAAAAAATATTATATGTCAGGATATGGTAGAAAGATGGCCTAAAGAGTATGAAACAAATACCCAAAAACCTACGGTCTCAATCAATGAGAAAAGAGGTAGGTGTATTGGAAGCTTATCAAACAAATCTGAAAGGCATGCAATTACTCACCGTGACTTAGTTATCAAAAGGGACCTATTGCTGGTATTAACAGGCTGCAATTCAAAGTAATACCTGTCATATAAGTGAGCAGCTTCTTCTTGTGACCCTACAGTCCCTAGGTGGATCTGTTTCTTGTCCACCTTTATTGCTGCCTGCCACTTCATGTTTTTGAAATAGACACCTCTCATTAAGCATGGTTCTTGGTTGTGTAAATTCTTTCTTCTATGTCGCTTTCTGCGTTTAACAGGAGGGCCTGCTAAATGCATGGTAAAATAAGTAAACAGACAAATACAGAAATAAAATAAAATAAAAAGCTAAAGAAAATTCATTGCTACCCTAAAATAGAGAATGAAAAAAGTAAACTCTAATCAGCCACTCATGAAACTCCTTTTAGGTTAACATATGGGGCTGATGCAATGATTCCTGTTGAAGTAGGAGAACCGAGTATCAAACGAGTATACTATGAGCCCAAGTTGAACAAAGAAATCAGGTGCCTATAACTAGATTTTTTTAAAAGAGGCAAGGGAGGATGAAAATATAATGCACAATATTTGCACATAAATAACTTTGATCTGTAAACAAACTCCAACAACTGGATTGGGCAAGCCGACTTGAACAGGTCAGCTTAGTTGTTTTAAACTTAATCAGACATAAACAGCAAACGGAAAACAATAGTTCTTAAGCTACAAACCTGTGATCTGTTGAGTAAGCTGCTCTTTTGATGAGCTAGAACCAGATAAATTTGATGATCCCGGTTCTTCTTGCACAATGGTATTCTGGGAAATATAAACAGAACAGTTTAGTACAAGTCCATTGCTATCTAAGATATAAATAATATGTAGACAGCCAAGGGCATAATTTTCTAAATTTATCAACTTGATAAACATCTATTTGATCACATCTGTTCAATAAATGCTAATTAATCAACCAGTAGAGGCAAACAATCTAAATCTTCTCAATTTTAGTATTAAAAGATAGAGTCCAATGGCATCAACTGATCAATGTAGCCAACCTCCTACCACCTACGGAAAAAGGCTTGGTGGTGGTGCTTGTTGTAGATCAAAACAAAAACAGATCGCAACACAAGGACAATTATCCAGGGAGCCAGAAATGGAATGCTCGTGGAACCAGAAATGGGCGTGCTAGCATTTTAGATTTGAAATATCAGAGCAGGAAGAATCCATGTTTCCGTCTTCTAGTCAACGTTTTTTTAGTCAAAAAGAACATAGATTCTGCTAACTACAGAGAAGTCTTGGATACAGTAGACTTGCCCGGAAACCAGAGGGTCTAGTTAGAGACTCAAATATCGTTAAGTTTGGTATCTTGGTTAAGCTGAAAACCTCTTTTATTTTCAAATTCTGAGTGAAGCTATATTTTCTACCATTATATCCAATATGCAATCCAGTTGTGACAGATAACCACTACCATCTGTTTTTTTAAATTTTATCATCAAGGAACTGTGTAAGGTCTGGACATCTCACTAATGAAAAATGGTTTCTAATTAATTCAGCCAGTTGGAGAAAACAAGAAACAAAATATGCATGATGATCACTTTTACATCGTACTCTTCAACTGATTTTTTGCACTTCTCCTTTCCTATTCAAGCCACAGCTTGCAACTCAAAAGGCTAAAACAGTTAGCCAATACAAATGATAATTACTTAGTATGAATCAGTGCGATTGTTAGGCTTAGGCATTATTATGAACCACCTCTCCCAAAAGCTTGAGATGTTAGGTGAGGCACATGAATGGCTTTATTATGACAGGCATAAACTCATCATTAATAAGTATTTGGCAGGTATAAGCAAAAATATGAAACTGAAGGCAAATAGATAAAGCAAAAGTACTAGGAAAGGAAATAAACTTGTAACTTTGTAGCAGTCTACATAGCTATATTCAGATATGAAAGTTAAGACATTCCATAAACTCACAAATTTAAAGACATGATGAAATTGTACCACTTGTCTTCTTACCTTGGTCAAAACTTTCTAAAGATTATAATTAAAGAGTTGGATCAACAGGTTTATCCAACTAACTAGCCAAAATCTCAAGAAAAACATGGGATTGTCAAACCAGTTAGCTATTGGGCATACTCAATATGGAGAGAAGGAGGTAGTAAAACATCTACTGGTGAATGTTTATAATCAGAACAGATCATTTTGTGGAAAGCTTTTAGTCTTGAAATTGAATTAAGCAACTTTCATTTGTTGAATTCTCTAATGTTTAAAGATTCTCAAAGGAAGTAGGGAATGGCAAAACTGATACCAAAGTTGCTTCCTGACCCAAAGTTTCAATTGAATTTTCAGAAAACACAACAAAAATAAAATAAAAAGAAGTGCATTATCATTTGAGAGAATAGAGAATAAATGTCTAAATGATTTTGATACCTAACTCATTGAAATAGAATGCCAAATAAAACAAGCCTTAAACAGATATCAAGAAGACCAACAACCTCAGACCATTCCTAAGAGAAAATAGGAATGAAGCTTAAAAAAAAACATGTATATAATTATTTACTAGTAGTAATTGTGCTCCTACACTGTCCGGGATGCTTGCATCATCAGAAAGCACATGCTGTTCACGCTTAGGTTTAGCATGCTGGGTTGAATTTTCAAAACCAGTTAGATTCTGGCAATATAGAGGAAGTGGAGTAACAAAGGAACTGCTTCCTGAAAAATTCAAAGAATAATGGTAAATAATGTCAGTTAGGTGTAAGGTACAAGTCATAATAGTGACTCCATACTACCAAAGACTTTATTTAATCTTGTTTCCTTAAGAATAACTGTCCAGGATGGATAAAATATATTTACCAACATTTACCTGAGCATAGTCCCAAAAGTCTGCGCCTTCTCAGGCTTACCATTGTTAGTTTCAGTCTTCTTACCAAGTCATCAGAGCACAATGATTAACTTTGTATCGAATACCAACTTTTTTTCTTCAAAATAGAAGGCAGAGTAGCTATAACACAAATAGAACAGTTTCAGGCAGAGAACTCTAGAACTCTAAGTTATACCTGTAAAGGAAGAGAAAATGGTTTCTATATCAGTTCAATAATGTAAAACCAAATAATGTCACCGTCATTATTTAAATTTCACATTTTTACTAAGAAAATGATTTACTACAAATGACTAATGGTAAAAGGCATCTTAGAAAGATCTATTTATAATACAAAAGAAAAACGGATGGTCTTTTCCTAGATATAGATAGTACCAGAAATAAGTGGATAATCATCAAAAGTTAACAGTAAAGAGAGAAACATTAATTAAACATTGAGAACTTGATCCTGCTTTGACTTATATATCATATGCAGTGCAAACAAAGTGATTATGCTCTTCATGCTTAGACCACCTTGGCCAAACCTATCCATAAACAAACAGATACAAATGCAGAGAAACCTTGATCATGATACAATTTCAACCACTGTTATCCACAACCACAACCACAACCAACCTTTGTAAGCAATTGTTCAAATCAGTAATCCAATTTGATCATAGCAGAAAACATCATCATCAACACCTTGAAACTCACAGATGATAACCTCTTTCAAAATGGGGAAAAAACAATTTTTTTCTTTGACCCAAAAAGAAGTTGATATCATAATATGCATAAGGAAACACCCCACAAATAAGAACAATAAAAAGAATCAAAATCTGTAAACAAAAAATAACGCACATAAGCCAAGTCTTTTCTATTTGGGTTAAAGTCAACCCCATCAACCTACCACCTTTCTAGGAAGGAGACGGTAACAAAGAATACAAACCCATTTGACCACACATTCACAACAAAATTCTAAGACACACCCCACAAAGCAAACAAGAGAAAAGACAAAGACTTTAGCCTCAAAAGTAGTAGTCAACTCAAAATGCCCATCACCAGAAAACCCATCACATACAAAAGAGTGAAAGAAGAACCCTTCAAAAAGCCATAACAAAAGAGACAAAACCCAATGAGAAAGAAGAAGAAGAAGAAAAGCCATTACCTGAAACTCAAAGGGGTTGAGATAAGGTGGTGGCAGCAGAGAAAATAGAAGAGAAGAGAGAGAACCAAAGTGGGGTGGTGAGAAATCTGTGGCAAAAGGGTATAGAATGGAATTATGAAAATTTTGGGGAAGACAAGGTGGTGAGTGTGGTATTATGAGATATTGTGTTGTTGTGGCTCATGCATCTACCACCTTTTGTTTTTGTGTTTTTGTTTTATTTTTTTTTTCTCTCTTTCTCTCCTCTTTGTATGAAATTATGAAATATGAATATGAATATGAATAGAAGAGAAAAGGGAGGTGGTGGGGATGGATGGTTATAAGGGTTTTGTGACTTTTGTGAGTGTAGAGAGGGAAAGTCATGTAGAGAGAGAACGAGAGAACGTAGCAGCTGCTGACTGAGTACTTTATTTTTTGGGTTGAATGTCAATGCTGCCCTTTAAAGGGGCCAACAGATATCACTGAGGTTAGGTATAGTAGAGACAATGATGGTTTACCATATTGCCCCTGTGAACAATTTGTGTTATTGTATACGTTGTAGGCTGGTCTTTGGTGTTTACTCCGTCGGTCTTCGCACAGAGCCACTGTCTATAAGGTTTGGAAATAGAGTTATGATATTTCAAGCACAATTTTTTGATATCGTATGTGATATTATATAGTATATATGTTTATTTTTTTTTTTTATTTTTTTTTTTTTTATATGTATCTTTTTAAAAAATATATTAAAAAATAAAGGAGACATCAAATAATATCATATTTTGATGTACAAAAATCATTCCCCGTCAAAATAAATCAGGAAACTTGATATAAGTTTGCAGAATGTATTGCTGCAAGTGTATTTTTTTTAATGAATAAAAAGGGGACTAAGCCCCAATTGCTGCAAGTGGTATGAGTTTGACTGTTTGAGTTTGTTAAGCATGTAATTTTGTGATTAATTTTTTTAACTCAAACAAATACTTCCTTATAATGTGCACATTTAATTATAAAGTTAACGTTTGGTTTTAAACTATACAGTTTTTTATTCTTACAATAAAATTTGAACTAATGAACTTTTGTTTCGTAAGTAGCAAGTTTTGCTACAAATCCTTTTTTAATAACTTAAAAGTATAACAAATTTATTCTTCAAAAAAAAAGTATAACAATAATAACTTAAAAGTATAACAAATTTATTCTTCAAAAAAAAAATAATAACAAATTTAGGTTATTAATAAATTTATGCTTTCACAAAAGAATTTGATTTGAAGAAGTAAAGTGTTAATATAGCTATTTTTAGTATATCAATCTCACTATGTTTAAAGATGACAAATTTCACTTGCACGGATCCATAAGGGAATAAACCCATTTGAGATCTTGCGGGAAGGGATTTTCCTCAAGGGATAAAAAGAATCCCTTGAAGACAAATTGGGGATTGGAAGGAGGATTATACTCCCCGCCTTTATCCCTGAGAACATTACATAAATATCTTCATATATATTACCTCTTGAAGAGTGACTAAGATGTCAAGTTTGCAAAAATATTTCCCTTTGAGCATCCTTATGATGTTAGTGTGGTACTTGTCGGGTAGGGTTTCGAAATCCCAAAAAAAAAATGTTAAAAGGGATATTGAATACCTTCTATGATGTTAGAAATAAGAGGTGGGGCTGAGAGGATTTAATGGAATCTAGAGGGAGATTTCATTGAAGGAAAGATAAGTGTTGACGAGGAGGAAACTAGGATTTGGGTTTGCATACCAATTTCCCGCCCTACCCCATTATCATCCCTAACTATATTTAAGATTTATAAGTTAAATTTAGAGTAAATTCACTCTACTACCTTAAAATTTGTCAAAACAATAACAAACTTCAAACATGATCACAAGTTATATCTCACCCCAATTTTTAGTGTTAATTAATTATTGAGTTCACATCGTTAAGTCATTAAAAATTAAATTTATAATTAGTTATTGATATTTATATATTAAAAAATATTTTAAAAATTTAATTTGAGGCTTTCTTGTTTACAAAATATAATTGATTTTTAATTTTAAAAATGAAATGTACAATTTGAAAATCTTATAAAAAATATTGCAATTTATATAAGTATTTATTTTATAATCTATTATATATATTTACTCTTCTCTAATAGGTTATATTTTTAGTATGTAATCTAACAAATGATGAATATAAATTACCTTAACATATTTAAATTAATTAATTGTTATTATGATTACACCTACATGAATTGATCAAAGTTTTTTTAAAAAAAAAATTATTTTCTTTCCTCAAATTCACTCCGACTATTTTGAACCATATTTCATTGCTATATAAACAAGACGTTATTTTTTTATTTCCAATTTTTCACATGTTCATTCCCAAACGAATATTGTTTTGTTTTCAACTCGACAGAATATATCACCTTGTTTTGGCACATGTCCTTCTTTCGATTTTTTTTTGTTTTGTTGGTATTATCCTTCTTTCGATCTTCATTCGTTTTTTATGTAGATCATCTTTTCATAATACATCGCGGGTATTCTATTATTTTTTGGTCCAGATAATTTAGGTGAGTTGAGTTTCATGATAGGTCTCGAGATGTAAAAGTCTTTGCGGATGTATCTCTGATTATCCACTAACGAGAGGTTACCACGTCGGTAGTAAGATTTGAATTCACGATCTTGTAGGTTATGAATCTTGTCATTCTGCAATCGAACTATTTTATATCAAAATAGTTGCAAGCAAGTACACTGTGAATCTTGAATTGGGTATCTTGTTAAATTTTAATGGATTAAGATGTTAATCCCTTATATATCAAGAGGCCCCTGATTGATCCCTGAAGGCAAAATACTACACTATAGAGGTACATGTGACTCTCCAATTAGCCAATTTGCCACTATTTTTCCTTTGGGAAGCCGTTGAGTATTTCTATCCTCTCAATGTTGGTTAATCATGAAGCCAATTGTGTGGATGAAGCATGCGTATGGTAAAGTCTAAAATTCTCTACTCTTTTGTGGAAGATCGAATCTTTAGATGTTAAACAATTACTAATTTATTTATTTTTAATATTTAATTATTTAATCAATTAATTAGTAGTTAGATTGTTCCAGGACCAATTCTCAAACTCAAAATTGAAATACCTTAGACAATATTTGGATGGATAAAGTGAGATAGTTAATAATGAAATATAATAATAAAAAGGCATTAATCCACTATTTGAGAGTTCCATGATGACGGAGTACGTTGAATGATAACTGTTCCATCCCATCCAAACCCTCACATTTTAATACCTTTGACGTCTTCCTCAATTTTCTTGTTAAACCTTCGGACGATGGAATAATACACTCTTATATTTTCACTTCACTTCATTTTTTATTTTATTTTTTGGTGCTAACACTTCACTTCATTATTAATCACTTTATTACTAATGTCTAACGACTCTACTTGATGTCTTCCAAATTAAACTCCGTGGATATAACCTTAGCTTTATCTGATACATAACTTTTACATAACTTTTAAATAACTATTAAATACCCTTGTCTCGCGCTAATGTTAATTTTTCCTTTTTTTTTTTTTTTTATCAAGCTAATGTTAAATTTAGTAACTAATAAGGATGCCCCACCACCAAGACACAGCGTGCAAGACCATCACCATTCCTCACAGAAGCATCCACATTATTACTATTGTAAAATTGCTTAAACTTAGATAAGTAGTTAGATTTCCCATTAATTAAAACCATATGTTATGCTTCTAAC